>JANUWF010003384.1:0-1200000 GCA_026120185.1 Voacanga thouarsii | reverse complement strand
TTTAAGATAGCTCCCATGGAAAGCGAAAGCATTCCAGGAAGTCATGGATCATTGGACTAGAAGTCTAAGGATGGTAGATGTCATTTAAAAAGGTGTTAGTACACTCTTCTTCTCTAAATATACGACGTTTCGTAGAGGAATATATTTATCATGACACATGTAGGTGGGAGACATTGCTTACGCAACATTGTCAATGAGGTCAATATTTTCTTATGGTAATATTAAGAAATATTTAAAATATAAAATACAGCTATTTACATAGTAGGGGTATTTTGGTTATTTTAGTAGCTAAGGACAATATATCTTTTTGGTCCTCAGAGTAGCCCGTAAGTCGTAATTAATTTTAGATTGAGGAAATTATCTTGATTAAAGAGAATTTTATTTTATTTAGATAGTCTGATTTATTGGGATAAATAAAATAAAAGGGTCCAGAGAAATAAAATTAATTACTTAATTTAATTGGTTAATAAATTATTCAGGGCTTGAGCCTAATTTGAATAACTAAGAATTAACCTAGAGTTAAACTAGCTATGAGGCTTGGTCAACTTGGGTCTGTTTATTATTTATTAGGCTTTTGTTAGTCCTAGAAATAAATAAATAAGATTCATTATTTGTTGGGCTTGCGAAATCTAAGGTTAAACAAACAATAATATTTAGCCCAATTTTTCTTAGCCAAGGTTCACGAGTTAGGCCTATAGACTAGTTTGGCTAGTGGAATTTTTCACCCTAGCTAGGTGGCTATTGGCTTAGCATGGTTTTTGGATATAGCCAAGGATATGCATGGTTTTAGTGGCATCCGAAGGTTTCTTATTTTTGAGAGATATACACATACAAGGATATCTTATTCTCTCTGAGACTTCTCACTGACAATGTCTCTTTTGTCTTCGTGCTTTCTGATTTTCACAACAAGAACTAAGAGTAGTTTTCTGAGATTGTGCTTGTTAGCAAATAGTCTAGAAAAACAAAGACTCTTCCTCGGTCTAATTGTTGTCACCAACGATAGATTAGGTAGTGGAATACTTTGTGAGCTAAAGATGTTTGCGTTCATGCATGGAGTAGAAGACTTGGTAGACAACAATCAGTGCCATCACCAAATATAGAGATTAACGTTCCGTTGGCCCCTATATAGCCTAAGCAACCAACATAGACATGCAAAAAAAAAAAAAAAAAAGGTGTAAAGGCTTCTGCTATTGACTTTTTTGGGTTTTAATGGTTTTTGTTCATATTTTTAGGCTATGATCTGCCTACCCTAGTACCATTGTTGGATTTTGATAATGCAATATCAAGTAATGCATAGCAGATATTAAAACGAAATCCACGCAATTGGATCATCCATATGTAATTAAACGGATCAAGGGGGAAAGGAGAAAATTTTCGTTACCTGAATTTAAAATTTTTTCTCTTTGAAATTCCTCCATAAATTTGTTCAAGTCTTGGACCACAAAAACTCCTAGTATAGGAATTTCTCTAACATAGTTTACACGAAGAACAATACTCAAACTAGTGCAAAAATTGTACTAACAATTTTATGTGCAGCTAAAGGATTTTGCTTTCAGGAGAGGAATAAAAGGAAAAAAAAAATCTTTTTGTATCTTTCTATAGAAAACGGCGTCTGGCTTTTCTATGTTAGGCATGAAATTGTTATATTTTTATAGCCCTTTTATTTGAATTTTGCATGATTTTTTGTGTAATTTTAGATGGTTTCTACTCATTTTGTGTGTTTATGTGTTTTTAGAATATGCTGATGAAAAATGATTGATACAAGAGCTTAAATGATTGATTTTGAGTTAAAGATGATTGTCAAATGATTTGGAAAGAGTTGGAAGCAATTTGGAGCTGTTAGAAGTGAGTAGAGTATGCATGGTCAGATATATTGGCATGCATAGTAGCCGTGCACATACACAGTCACATGTACAACTGTACATCTAGGTGTGCATAATAGAGGGCTTTTGTTTGTTCCCAAAAATTTGTAAAATTGAAGGAAATTGATATTCTGCTAAATGGACGGCCATTGGCATGACCATGCATGTGACCGGCCACAATGCATGGTCGTGCGTGTTGCCTATGCCACCATCAAGTTGTTTTTGGAAGAAAACATGCACGACCAAGGTGCATGCCCGTGTATATAGGCCGTGCAACCCTCCTGAAGAGCTTAGCAAGTCCTAAATTGATCCAATGATGGTTTAAACTTCTTAAATTCAATTAATAATGGTTTAGAGGCTCTATATAAAAGTGGAGGACGTCTAAATTCAGAATATTCTTCAATATACAACCACAATACACCTTTCTTTCATCAGTGGAGGCCAGAAAAGAAGAGGAAGTCCAGAGGCAAAAAGAGCTTGAGATTGAGAACTTACCAAGTTTTATCATTCAAACTTTCTCTTGTTTCTTTCTTGTATCCGATTGTATTATGTTTTTATGTTTTTGTGTTTAAGACAATAAGTTTTCTATCTTGTTCTTTGGTTATATTTTGAGTATTGATCTTGGTGCTTTGAGAATGCTAAACAAAGATTCTATCTTTTATATTCTAAGATTGTCTTTTGAATATTTGTGCAATTTTGGATATCTTTTTCTTATCAATTATGTTGAGTTTCTTATGTTTGATCAACATATTTAACTTTTATGATTGAATTACTAAGTTAACTAATCTTTGGGTTAATTCAACTACGTAGCATCTATTGATCATAAGTTTTAATGTTTAGCTTGGATTAATAGGAAGTTGCATGATTCAAGTTCCATATATTTGCAGTGATTGGGTATGTGTAACCTGATGTTAGTGGTGCTTTGATGTGCTTCTCAATCTTGATTATTAATCTATAATATAGATTAATTGAAGTATTAATGTCTTTAAGAAAAGGTTAATCAAGTCAGATTAAATTAATAATCAGATTAGGGATTTTAACTTTGTGTGTTGTAAAGGTTAATTTACTTTTGCAAAGATAGGAATTCAAGGCGTGTTGTATGAGTTCTAAAATCAACTACTTAAGATAATCCAATCTATATAATAGGTTTCCTAATTTGATCTCAAAACATGTTCCTAATGACAAGTAGTTTCCTAATTGGCTTGGATTTATTTTCTTATTTTTGTTAGTTTCCTTATTTGTTCATGCTTTAGATTAAGTAATTTCCTACTTGTTTTCCCCCCAGTTACTTTATGCTAATTCATTATTCGAATTCATTTAAGTTAATTGTTAACAAGAGTTGTTCATAAGGTTAGGATAAGGAGAAAAGGTAAAAGTATACTTCTCTTGAGTTCCTTGTGGGTACGACACCCTACTCACTACTATACTACGTATATCTTGAGGAGAAGGGTTTATAAATTTCTTTTTATTAGGTGCATACCGATTGTAGTTAAATGGCCCTATTTTAAATGTCGTAATCTCCTTTCACAATAGTGTGTGTCTTCCAGAAAAAGAACAATTTTCCTATTTTCTTATAAAGGCATTCACCGCCTTAAAGCCACACATACAGAGTCTCTATTTCCTAAACGTTTTAGGGAACATTAATATCTTTTGTTAATAATAAGTACAGAAGTTTTTGTTTTCTTTCATGGGTTTGGGCTTGTGGAATTGCAATTTGGCCTATTAAATCATAACATTTTTATAATTCACTCAAAAGAATTTAATAATTGTAATTCAATCCCAATAATTATAACACTTTATAATTAGTCCATAATAATTATTTCTTCTCACAAATTAACCCCATAATATTATCATATAATATCTTGAGTACTAATTCCTTTATTGTGTGTGACCCATTAGATTTTCTAGTCAATTGGTAGTAAAATATAAATTAATTCTAATCATATAAAATTAATAATCTCTAATAGTTATAATTAACTTATTAATTCTAATTAGGATTAATTTACTAGTTTTCTAATTAATAAATTCATATTTAGCAAATCATAAGCAGTATCTAGCAATGCATCATGACCATCCAAAAGTTTAGAAAGTCTAATGGTTTGACATAAACCTTTCAATAGAAAAATATTAGTGTAATAAACTCCTTTTATCATATTATATCTCATTTAGTTTAAAGTATGGAATTAGTGCCAACTCTTTCAAGAATATTATTAATTCTAGCCCAAATTAATTAGTACTTTTTTCAAAATTTATTACTCAACATATGTATTATTTGGAACTATTTCCAACACATAGTTGCATTGGCCAAGGACTTCTTGAGTAATGATTCCCTGCAAGTGGTACTGAGATATATGCCCCTGCTATTAGGAGTGATGAATCATTCATTGACCTTCTCAACTACTTTCATGTACTTTACATTGTATCCAATATACACCCCAACTGCCTATATACCCAAAAAAGGCAAGAATGTCAACCCATCTAAAGGGTCAAAGGTCTTTATAATGAGGTAAATAAAATCAAAGTAAAATAAGTCTTAATTTATTACAAAGGTGAAAAATCTAGTACAAGTCTCAGAACTTAACAAATAGAAATCGTCTCTCAAAGGAAATTACAATAAAACAAAAATAGCATTCTCCAATCTCTAACACGGCCCAACTTGATTGAATTTGGTATCTCTTGAAATATAATACAAACTTGTGAGACAATAATCTCATTAAGTCCTGTGTGTGCTCATATTTGATTTAGAAGAGATTTCGTGTATGCATTTTTGAAACCACTCACAAGAGTTGATTGCAAGTCAAACACTTTTGATAACAACAATGAGTGTTGTTTTGTTCATTTTCTCAAGAAATCACATTCGTATAATTTTTCATAGAAAAATCATTCAGAAAGGTGGACTATAAAACCCTATATTATAGCTCATGCCATAAATCACTGCATTATGATAAACACTGTAAAACCCTGCATCACCTTACAATAAGTGATTGGCCTGCTGGCCAAGATGCTCTTCCATCTCCTTACCCAAAATTACCAGAAGTCTCACTCCGGATAACGGTCTACTTGGATTGAGTTACTAGCTTGGACTGTCCTGACTCCCTAGAACTATTACCTTCTCCAAATAAAGCTTATCTCTAAAAGGTGGCCTCATACTGAGCGACTTACCACAAAGGTTTGTCCTAATGGCCTACCCTTATTGAGTACTCAACATATCAACACATTTATCAACAACCAATCTTAAATAATCACCTTCAAACATTTTGGTCAAGCAAGCATACTTTTTAGGTAATCTGTTGCATATCACTTTATAAATACAAGATAGTTATTTTGCTAAAACCTTGTTTGAATAGAACCTTTTTATTGAAAATAAACAAGCTTGCATCCAAAATAATCACATTGTTGAGATAATCATCACAGCCACTAACTCGATTATACTCAGTGGCATCAAGAGCACAGAACAAAATGTTCATGGCTTGAAAGTTCAAGTCATTTCGGCATTATCTTTAATATCAAATTCATCACTCTGTTTAGGCACTTTTCTACCATCAACAAATTTTGACGAGACAAGTGGCTCATTCTCAATCAGATTCCACAATTCAAAACTAATTGAACAAACATAAATCTTCATCCTATTTTTCCAGAATATATAATTTCTTCCATTGAATAATGGAGGTCGATTTGTTGAGGATCATTCAACATACGGGAGAGCAGATGAGTTTGCCATGAGGATCTTTTCTACACAGTTGTTAGACCGAAAATAAAGTAGACCAAGCTCTGATACCAAATGAAAAACCTTAGAGGGGGTGAATAAAGTTTTTGGCAAATTAAAAAAAAATGCTCTTGAATAAATCTGTTTTGAGAAAAAAATATTCTTCGAATGTTTTACCAATAACACTTGCAACAGCGAGAGCTTTTCAGAATGACTTAAGGAATATCTAAACTCAGGATAAGGTAAGATGCACGATGCAATTAATACTGGATTGAAAATGGGTTGGTGAGAGCCTTTCAAATTTTTTTTAAAGAACAAAGAAAATTTTAGTTAGGACGATTGCAACTGATCCAGAAATAAATGCAGAGAGATATAACACGGGATTTATAGTGATTCGATTTACCAAGATCTACATCCACTACCTCAAGCTCACACTTAAGGATTTTCAGCCAGATCTCATTCACCTAACTTAATGGTATCAATCCGTACCACATACAAGAGAGGATCACCACACTTGGTTTTCCAAAACGTCTCAATCAACCAACAAATCAAGGTTCACCCTAAGTGAATTTTTACACCACAGCCTTAATACACAAAGATAATTAAAGATAAATGAAATAAAAGTGGCTCACACCTTTGAGCAGATATACACGAAGAATAAGTTCAAACACTTTTACCTTTTTGACACAATTTGATTTCACTTTGAAGCACTATAATAAAGAATTTTTTTTTTCTATAGAGCAAGAGCGTTCCTTAGAAGGATAGGACAAAAATCTACATTCAAATCGTGTTTTGTAGCCTTTTGTAGAGGCATAAAGTGAAGTTTCAATGGCTAGAAAACGGCTAGTTTTCACTGTCAGAATTGCCAGAGTTTTGGACATAAGTTTTGAATGATGGTGCATCCAAAAGGTAAGTCCAAAATGGCACTTTTTCAGGGAGAATCGATCTAATACTGTTCACAGGATTTTGGATGAAGTTTTTGGATGTAGGTTCACCCAAATCACTCAATCCAAAATTCTGAGTATTTAAAACTTTGAAATCTTTTAGATTTAGTACTTCAAGATGAAATTAAATTGAATCATAAGATAAAGAAGACATAGGAATTTACACAGAGAGATACCTTATCAAAGATTCCTAGTCTAAAGTTCTTCCATAATGAATTCTTGGTATGCAATCTCTTAAGCTTAATCTTTTTCTTAATTTTCCATTCTCAGATTCTTTTGCTTCAAGAGTTGCTTCGTAATTCAATTTGTATGCCTTGGAAGAACTAAGGTTAAACATGTTCTATGACATGTAGATCACATAAGTTATTCCTCATCAATTCTTGTCATAAGTCAAAACATAGGAAAACGCCCTCAGGGCTAAAACCTAATGTATTTACAAAGATAAGCATATCAAATTAACGACCCAACCATTATATTTGTTAAATTTGCTAAGAAAAATGTTATGACAAAATTTGAAGATAATCGAATATATTTTGACACATAATCTAGCATAATATCTAAAAAAATATACAAAACCTAACGTATTTACAAAGATAGGTGTATCAAATTAATGATTCAACTGTTAGATTTGTTAAAATTACTAAGAAAAGTGCTATGACAAAATTTGAAGGTAATCAGAAATATTTCGGCACATAATCTACCATAATATTTAGAAAATATCCAAAACCTAACGCATTTATAAAAAGAGGCATATTAAATTAATGATCCAATCATTAGATTTGATAAAATTATACATAAAAGTGTTATGACAAGATTCGAAGGTAATCACATATATTTTAGCACATAATATAACATAATATTTAGAAAAATATCCAATACCTAACGCAGTTAAAAAGATAGGCATATCAAATTAACTATCCAACAGTTAGATCTATTAAAATTTCTATGAAAAAAGTTATGACAAAATTTGAAGGTAATCTAATATATTTTGTTACATTATCTAGCATAATATCTTGGATATATTTTGGCACATAAAATAGCATAAAATTTAGAAAAATATCCAAAACCTAACGCACTTACAAAGAGAGACATATCAAATTAACAATCCAACAGTTCGATTTGATAAAATTGCTAAGAAAAGTATTATGACAAGATTTGAAGGTAATCGAATATATTATGGCACATAATTTTGCATAATATTTAGAAAAATATCCAAAACCATACACATTTACAAAGATAGGTGTATCAAATTAACGATCCAACCGTTAGATTTGTTAAAATTGCTAAGAAAAATGTGATGAAAAAATTAGAAGGTAATTTGATATATTTTGGTACATTATCTAGCTAATATCTAGAAAAATATCCAAAACATAACGCATTTACAAAGATTGGCATATCAAATTAACAATCCAACTGTTAGATTTGTTAAAACGGTTAAGAAAAGTGTTATGACAAAATTTGAAGGTAATCGGATATATTTTAACAAATAATCAAGCATAATATTTAGAAAAATATCCAAAACCTAATGTATTTACAAAGATAGACTTATCAAATTAACATCCAACCGTTAGATTTATTAATTTTTCTAAGAAAAATGTTATGACAAAATTTGAAGGTAAACGAATATATATATTGGAACATAATTTAGCATAATATCTAGAAAAATATCCAAAACCTAATGCATTTAAAAATATATGCATATCAAATTAACAATCCAACCATTAGAGTTGTTAAAATTATTAAAAAAAGTGTTATGACAATATTTGAAGATAATCAAACATATTTTGGCACATAATTTAGATCATATTTAGAAAAATATCCAAAATCTAACGCATTTATAAAGAGAGGCATATCAAATTCACGATCCAATCATTAGATTTGATAAAATTGTTAATAAAAGTGTTATGACAAGATTTGAAGGTAATCGAATATTTTTTAGCACATAATCCAATATAATATTTAGAAAAATATACAAAACCTAACGCATTTACGAAGATAGACATATTGAATTAACTATTCCATCGTTAGATCTGTTAAAATTTCTATGGAAAAAGTTATGACAAAATTTGAAGGTAATCTAATATATTTTGGTATAGTATTTAGCATAGTATCTAAAAAAATATATCAAAAACCTAAAGATTTACAAAGATAGACATATCAAATTAACAATCCAACCATTATATTTGTTAAAATTAATTAAAAAAAAGTATTATGACAAAATTTGAAGATAATCGGATATATTTTTGAACAAAATCTAGCATAAAATTTAGAAAAATATCCAAAACCTAACGTATTTAGAAAGAAAGGTATATCTAATTAACAATCCAACCGTTAGATTTGATAAAACTACTAAAAAAAATTGTTATGGTAGGATTTGAAGGTAATCGGATGTTTTTTGGCACATAATTTAACATAATTTTAGAAAAATATCCAAAACCTAACACATTTACAAATATAGGAGTATCAAATTAACGATCCAACAAATAGAGTTGTTAAAATTGCTAAGAAAAATGTTATGATAAAATTTGAAGATAATTTGATACATTTTGGTACATTAACTAGCTAATATCTAGAAAAATATTCAAAACCTAACGCATTTACAAAGATTAGAGTATCAAATTAATGATCTAACTGTTAGATTTTTTAAAATTATTAAGAAAAGTGTTATAGCAAAATTTGAAGGTAATCAAATATATTTTGACACATAATCTAATATTATAGTTAGAAAAATATCCAAAACCAAAGGTATTTAAAAGGATAGGCTTATCAAATTAACGATCCAACCACTAGATTTGTTAAAGTTGCTAAGAAAAATGCTATGGCAAAATTTGAAAGTAATCGGATACATTTTGGCACATAATCTAACATAATATTTAGAAAAACATCCAAAACATAACGCATTTACAAGGAAAGGCATATCAAATAGACAATCCAACAGTTAAATTTGCAAAAATTGTTAAGAAATGCGGTATAACAAGATTTGAAGAAAATCGGATATATTTTAGCACATAATAGTTTAAAAAATCCAAAACCTAACACATTTACAAAGATTGGCATATCAAATTAACGATTTAACCATTAGATTTGTTAAAATTGCTATGAAAAATGTTATAACAAAATTTGAAGGTAATTTGATGTATTTAAGTATATTACCTAGTATAATATCTAGAAAAATATCCAAAACCTAATGCATTTACAAAGATAGGAGTATCAAATTAAAGATCCAACCGTGATACTTGTTAAAATTATTAAGAAAAATATTATGGTAAAATCTGAAGGTAATCGGATATATTTTGGCATATAATCTAAAATTTAGAAAAATATCCAAAACCTAAAGCATTTAGAAATAAAAGCATATCAAATTAACAATCCAACCGTTAGATTTAATAAAATTACTAAGAAAATTGTTATGGTAAGATTTGAAGGTAATCAGATATTTTCTAGCACTTAATTTTGCGTAATATTTAGAAAAATATCTAAAACCTAATGCATTTACAAATATAAGCGTATCAAATTACCGATCCCACCACTATATTTGTTAAAATTATTAAGAAAAGTATTATAACAAAATTTGAAGGTAATCGGATATACTTTGGAACATAATCTAGCATAAAATTTAGAAAAATATTCAAAATCTAACGCATTTAGAAAGAGAGGCAAATCAAATAAATGATTCAACCGATAGATTTGATAAAAATGTTAAGAAAAGTGTTATGACAAGATTTGAAGATAATTGGATATATTCTGGCACATAATGTAGCATAATATTAAAAAAGAAAAATCCAAACCTAACGGATTTACAAAGATCGATGCATCAAATTAATGATCCAATCGTTAGATTTGTTAAAATTGCTAAAAAAAATGTTATGACAAAATTTGAAGATAATTTGATATATTTTGGTACATTATCTCGCTAATATCGAGAAAAATATCCAAACCTAACGCATTTACAAAAATTGGCATATCAAATTAACTATCCAATCGCTAGATTTCTTAAAACTTCTAGGAAAAGTGTTCTGACAAAATTTGAAGGTAATCTAATATATTTTAGCAAATAATATAGTATAATATCTAAAAAAAATATCCAAAACCTAACGCATTTACAAAGATAGGGGTATCAAATTAATTATCGAACCGTTTTGATAAAATTTCTAAGAGAAGTGTTATATGGCAAAATTTGAAGGTAATCGGATATATTTTGACATATAATCTAGAAAAGTATCTTGAAAAATATCCAAAACCTAACGCATTTACAATGATAGGCATATCAATTTAATAATCCAACCATTAGATTTGATAAAATTGCTAAGAAAAGTGTTAGGACAAGATTTGAAGGTAATCGGATATATTTTGGTACATCATTTCGCATAATATTTAGAAAAATATCCAAACCCTAACGAATTTACATAAATAAGCTTATCAAATTAACGATCCAACTATTAGATTTGCTAAAATTGCTAAGAAAAATGTTATGAAAAAATTTGAAGGTAATTTGATATATTTTGGTACATTATCTAGCTAATATCTAGAAAAATATCCCATCATAACGCATTTACAAAGATTGGCATATCAAATTAATGATCCAACCGTTATATTTGTAAGAATTACTAAGAAACGTATTATGACAAAATTTAACGGTTATCGGATATATTTTGGTGCAAAATCTAGCATAAAATTTAGAAAAATATCCAAAATCTAACGCATTTAGAAAGAGAGGCAAATCAAATTAGCAATCCAACCGTTAGATTTGATAAAATTGTTAATAAAAGTGTTATGAAAATATTTGAAGATAATCGGATATATTCTGGCACATAGTGTAGCATAATATTTAAAAAATTATCTAAAACATAACGTATTTACGAAGATTGGCATATCCAATTAAAGATCCAACCGTTAGATATGTTAAAATTGCTAAGAAAAATGTTATGATAATTTTTGAAGGTAATTTGATAAATTTTGGTACATTGTCTGGCAAATATCTATAAAAATATTCAAACCTAACGCATTTATAAAGATTGGCATCAAATTAACTATCCAATCGCCAGATCTCTTAAAACTTCTAGGAAAATCGTTCTGACAAAATTTGAAGGTAATCTAATATATTTTAGTAAATAATATAGTATAATATCTAAAAAAATATCCAAAACCTAACGCATTTACAAAGATAGGGGTATCGAATTAATGATCCAACCGGTAGATTTTATAAAATTTCTAAGAGAAGTGTTATATGGAAAAATTTGAAGGTAATCGGATATATTTTGACATATAATATAGAAAAATATCTTGAAAAATAACTAAAACCTAACGTATTTACAATGATAGGCATATCAATTTAACGATCCAACCGTTAAATTTGATAAAATTGCTAAGACAAGTGTTATGACAAGATTTGAAGGTAATTGGATATATTTTGGTACATAATTTTGCATAATTTACAAAGATATGCTTATC
This sequence comes from Voacanga thouarsii, assembly GCA_026120185.1. Classification (NCBI taxonomy): domain Eukaryota; kingdom Viridiplantae; phylum Streptophyta; class Magnoliopsida; order Gentianales; family Apocynaceae; genus Voacanga; species Voacanga thouarsii. Next base: position 1,188,037 of record JANUWF010003384.1, on the reverse strand, counting down.
AAATTAACGATCTAACCATTACATTTGTTAAAATTGCTAAGAAAAATGTTATAAAAAAATTTGAAGGTAATTTGATATATTTTGGTACATTAATATCTAGAAAAATATCCAAACCTAACGCATTTACAAAGATTGGCGTATCAAATTAACGATCCAACCATTATATTTGTTAAAATTACTAAGAAACGTATTATGACAAAATTTAACGGTAATCGGATATATTTTGGTACAAAATCTAGCATAAAATTTAGAAAAATATCCAAAATCTAAAGCATTTAGAAAGAGAGGCAAATCAAATTAACAATCCAACCATTGATTTGATAAAATTGTTAATAAAAGTGTTATGACAAGATTTGAAGATAATCGGATATATTATGGCACATAGTGTAGCATAATATTTTAAAAAATATCCAAAATCTAACGTATTTACGAAGATTGACATATCAAAATAATGATGCAACCATTAGATATGTTAAAATTTCTAAGAAAAATGTTATGACAAATTTTGAAGGTAATTTGATAAATTTTGGTACATTTCTAGCTAATATCTAGAAAATATCCAAAACCTAACGTATTTACAAAGATTGGCATATCAAATTTACTATCCAACCGCTAGATTTCTTAAAACTTCTTGGAAAAGTGTTAAGATAAAATTTGAAGGTAATTAGACATATTTTAGCAAATAATCTCGCATAATATTTAAAAAAAAAAAATCCAAAACCTAATGCATTTACAAAGATTGGCGTATCAAATTAACGATCCAACTATTAGATTTGTTTAAAATTATTAAGAAAAGCATTATGACAATATTTGAAGGTAATCGAATATATTTTGGCATCTAATTTAGCATCATATTAATAAAATATCCAAAATCTAACGCATTTATAAAGAGAGGCATATCAAATTAATGATCTAATCATTAAATTTGATAAAACTGTTAAGAAAAGTGTTATGGTAGGATTTGAAGGTAATCGCATATATTATGGCATATAATCTAATATAATATTTAGAAAAATATCTAAAATCTAACATATTTACGAAGATAGGCATACCAAATTAACTATCCAACCATTAAATCTGTTAAAATTTCTATGGAAAAAGTTATGACAAAATTTGAATGTAATCGGATATATTTTGGCACATAATCTAGCATAATATCTAGAAAAATATCCAAAACCAAACGCATTTACAAAAATAGGCATACTAAATTAACGATCGTATAGCTATATTTGTTAAAATTATTGAGAAAAGTATTATGATAAAATTTGAAGGTAAATGGATATATTTTGGCACATAATCTAGCAAAAAATTAGAAAAATATCCAAAATCTAACACATTTAGAAATAGAGGCTTATAAAATTAACGATCCAACCGTTAGATTTGATAAAATTGCTAGGAAAAGTGTTAAGTCAAGATTTGAAGGCAATTGGATATATGTAGGCACATAATGTAGCATAATATTAAAAAAAATATCCAAAACATTATGCATTTACAAAGATTGGCATATCAAATTAACGATCCAATTGTTAGATTTTTTAAAACGGTTAAGAAAAGTATTATGACAAAATTTGAATGTAATCGAATATATTTTAACAAATAATCTAACACAATATTTAGAAAAATATCCAAAACTTAATGTATTTACAAAGATAGGCTTATCAAATTAACATCCAACCGTTAGGCTTGTTAAATTTGCTAAGAAAAATGTTATGGCAAAATTTAAAGGTAATCAGATATATTTTAGCAAATAATCTCGCATAATAGTTAGAAAAAATATCCAAAATCTAATGCATTTACAAAGATAGGCCTATCAAGTTAATGATCCAACCATTAGATTTGTTAAAATTATTAAGAAAAGTGTTATGACAATTTTTGAAGGTAATTTGATATGTTTTGGCACATAATTTAGAAAATATCCAAAATCTAATGCATTTATAAAAAGAGGCATATCAAATTAATGATCCAATCGTTAGATTCGATAAAATTGTTAAGCAAAGTGTTTTGACAAAAATTGCAGGTAATCGGATATTTTTTGGCACATAATCTAGCAAAATATCTTAAAAAATGTCCAAAACCTAACACATTTATAAAGATAAACGTATCAAATTAACGATCCTACCGTTATATTTGTTGACAAAATTTGAAAGTAATCCGATATATTTTGGCACATAATCTAGCATAAAACTTAAAATTATATTCAAAATCTAACGCATTTAGAAAGAGAGGCATATCAAATAAATGATTCAACAGTTAGATTTGATAAAATTGCTAAAAAAAAGTGTTATGACAAGATTTGAAAGTAATCAAATATATTCTGCCACATAATGTAGCATAATATTTAAAAAAATATCCAAACCTAACACATTTACAAAGATTGTCGTATCAAATTAATGATCTAACCGTTAAATTTGTTAAAATTGCTAATATTATGAGAAAATTTGAAGATAATTTGATATAGTTTGGTACATTATTTTGCTAATGTCTAGAAAAATATCCAAACCTAACGCATTTACAAAGATTGGCATATCAAATTAACTATCCAACCGCTAGATCTCTTAAAACTTCTAGGAAAAGTGTTTTGACAAAATTTAAAGGTAATTTGATATATTTTAGCAAATAATATAGCATAATATCTAAAAAAATATCCAAAACTTAATGCATTTACAAAGATAAGGGTATCAAATTAATAATCCAACCGTTAGATTTGATAAAATTTCTAAGAAAAGTGTTATATGACAAAATTTGAAGGTAATCGAATATATTTTGACATATAATCTAGAAAAATATCTTGAAAATTATCCAAAACCTAACGCATTTACAACAATAGGCATATCAAATTATCGATCCAACCGTTAGATTTGATAAAATTGTCAAGAAAAGTGTTATGTCAAGATTTAAAGACAATCGGATATATTCTAGCACACAATGTAGCGATATATTTTTAAAAAATATCCAAAACCTAATGCATTTACAAATACAAAGGTATCAAATTAATAATCCAACCGTTAGATTTGATAAAATTTCTAAGAAAAGCATTATATGACAAAATTTGAAGGTAATCGAATATATTTTGACATATAATCTAGAAAAATATCTTGAAAATTATCCAAAACCTAACGCATTTACAATGATAGGCATATCAAATTATCAATCCAACTATTAGATTTGATAAAATTGCCAAGAAAAGTGTTATGTCAATATTTAAAGGCAATTGGATATATTCTAGCACATAATGTAGCGATATATTTTAAAAAATATCCAAAACCTAATGCATTTATAAAGATTGGTATATCAAATTAACGATCCAACCGTTAGATTTGTAAAAATTACTAAGAAAAATGTTATGACAAAATTTGAAGGCACTTTGATATATTTTGGTACATTAACTCCCCAATATCTAGAAAAATATTCAAACCTAACACATTTGCAAAGATTGGCATATCAAATTAGCTATCCAACCGCCAGATCTCTTAAAACTTCTAGGAAAATTGTTCTGATAAAATTTGAAGGTAATCTGACATATTTTAGCAAATAATATGGTATAATCTAAAAAAAAAAATCCAAAACCTAACGCATTTAGAAAGATAGGGATATCAAATTAATGATCCAACCGTTAGATTTGATAAAATTTCTAAGAGAAGTGTTATATGATAAAATTTGAAGGTAATCATATATAATTTGACATATAATCTTGAAAAATATCCAAAACCTAACGTATTTACAATGACAGGCATAGCAAATTAACGATTCAACCGTTAGATTTGATAAAATTGCTACGAAAAGTGTTATGACAAGATTTGAAGGTAATTGGATATATTTTTGTATATAATTTCGCATAATATTTAGAAAATATAAAAAACCTAAAGCATTTACAAAGATAAACGTATCAAATTAATGATTTAACCGTTAGATTTGCTAAAATTGCTATAAAAAAAATGTTATGAAAAAATTTGAAGGTAATTTGATATAATTTGTTACATTATCTAGCTAATATCTAGAAAAATATACAAAACCTTACGCATTTACAAAGATTATCGTATCAAATTAACGATTCAACAGTTGTATTTGTTAGAATTACTAAGAAAAGTATTATGATAAAATTTAAAGGTAATCGGATGTATTTTGGCACAAAATCTAGCATAAAATTTAGAAAAATATCCAAAATCTAACGCATTTAGAAAAAGAGACAAATCAAATTAACGATCCAACCGTTAGATTTAATAAAATTGTTAAGAAAAGTGTTATGACAAAATTTGAAGGTAATCGAATATATTATGCCAAAATATATTCTGGCACATAGTGTAGCATATTATTTAAAAAATATATCTAAAACCTAACGCATTTATAAAGATTGGCGTATTAAATTTATGCCATTACCGGATATTTATGCCAAAGATAGGAGTATTAAATTCATAATCCAACTGTTAGATTTGATAAAATTTCTAAGAAAAGTGTTATATGACAAAATTTGAAGGTAATCAGATATATTTTGACATATAATCTAGAAAAATATCTTGAAAAATATCCAAAAGCTAACGCATTTACAACGATAGGCATATCAAATTATTGATCCAACCGTTAGATTTGATAAAATTGCCAAAAAAAAGTGTTATGTCAAGATTTAAAGGCAATAGGATATATTCTAGCATATAATGTAGTGATATATTTTTAAAAAAATATCCAAAATCTAATGCTTTTACAAAGATTGGCATATCAAATTAATGATCCAACCATTAGATTTCTAAAAATTGCTAAGAAAAATGTTATGACAAAATTTGAAGGTACTTTAATATATTTTGCCACATTATCTCGCTAATATCTAGAATAATATCAAAACCTAACGCATTTACAAATATTGGTGTATCAAATTAACTATCCAACTACCAGATCTCTTAAAACTTCTAGGAAAATTGTTCTGATAAAATTTGAAGGTAATCTGATATACTTTAGCAAATCATATAGCATAATATCTAAAAAAAAAATATCCAAAACCTAATGCATTTACAAAGATAGGGGTATCAAATTAATGATCCAACCGTTAGATTTGATAAAATTTCTAAGAGAAGTGTTATATGATAAAATTTGAAGGTAATCGGATATATTTTGACATATAATCTAGAAAAATATCCAAAACCTAACGCATTTACAATGATAGACATATTAATTTAACGATCTAACTGTTAGATTTGATAAAATTGTTAAGAAAAGTGTTATGACAAGATTTGAAGGTAATCAGATATATTTTGGTATATCATTTCGCATAATATTTAGAAAAATATAAAAAACCTAACGCATTTACAAAGATAGGTGTATCAAATTAATGATTCAACCATTACATTTGCTAAAATTGCTAAAAAAATGTTATGAAAAATTTTGAAAGTAATTTGATAAACTTTGTTACACTATCTAGCTAATATCTAGAAAAATTTACAAAACCTAACGCATTTACAAAGATTGTCGTATCAAATTAACGATTCAACCATTATATTTGTTTGAATTACTAAGAAAAGTATTATGACAAAATTTAAAGGTAATCGGATATATTTTGGTACAAAATTTAGCATAAAATTTAGAAAAATATCCAAAATCTAGCGCATTTAGAATGAGAGGCAAATCAAATTAACGATCCAACCGTTAGATTTGATAAAACTGCTAAGAAAAGTGTTATGACAAGATTTGAAGATAATCGGATATATTCGGGCACATAGTGTAGCATAATATTTAAAAAAAAAATATCCAGAACCTAACGTATTTATAAAGATTGGCGTATCAAATTTACTCTCCAACAGCTAGATTTCTTAAAATTTCTAGGAAAAGTGTTCTCACAAAATTTGAAGGTTATCAGATATATTTTAGCAAATAATCTTGCATAATATCTTTAAAAAATATCTAAAACCTAATGCATTTACAAAGATTGGTGTATCAAATTAACGATCCAACTGTTAGATTTGCTTAAAATTACTAAGAAAGGTGCTATGACAATATTTGAAGGTAATCGAATATATTTTGGCATCTAATTTTCCATCATATTAATAAAATATCTAAAATCTAACACATTTATAAAAAGAGGCATATCAAATTAACGATCTAATCTTTAGATTTGATAAAACTGTTAAAAAAAAGTGTTATGGCAAGATTTGAAGGTAATCGCATATATTATGGCATATAATCTAATATAATATTTAGAAAATATCCAAAACCTAACGTATTTACGAAGATAGGCCTACCAAATTAACTATCCAGCCGTTAGATCTGTTAAAATTTCTATGGAAAAAGTTATGACAAAATTTGAAAGTAATCGGATATATTTTGGCACACAATCTAGCATAATATCTAAAAAAAATATCCAAAACCAAATGCATTTACAAATATTAACGTATCAAATTAACGATCTAACTGTTAGATTTGTTAAAATTGCTAAGAAAAATGTTATGACAAAATTTGAAGGTAATTTCATATGTTTTGTACATTATCTCGCTAATATGTTGAAAAATATTCATAACCTAACACATTTTCAAAGATTGGTGTATCAAATTAACTATCCAACCGTTAGATTTCAATAAGCTTCTAGGAAAAGTGTTATGAAAAAATTTGAAGGTAATCAAATTTTTTTGGCACATAATCCAGCATAATTTTAGAAAAATATCCAAATTCTAATGCTTTTACGAAGATAGGCATATCAAATTAACTATCCAACCGTTAGATCTGCTAAAATTTTTATGAAAAAAGTTATGACAAAATTTGAAGGTAAGCTAATATATTTTGATACATTATCTAGCATAATATCTAGAAAACTATCCAAAACCTAATTCATTTATAAAGATACACGTATCAAATTAATGATCTTACCGCTATATTTGTTAAAATTACTAAGAAAAGTATTATGACAAAATTTGAAGGTAATCGGATATATTTTGGCACATAATCTAGCATAAAATTTAGACAAATATTCCAAATCTAACGCATTTAGAAAAAGGGGCCTATCAAATAAACGATTCAACCGTTAGATTTAATAAAATTGCTAAGAAAAGTGTTATGACACGATTTGAAGGTTATCGAATATATTCTACTGCATACTGTAGCATAATATTTTTAAAAAAATCCAAACCTAACATCTTTACAAAGATTGACGTATCAAATTAATGATCTAATCGTTAGATTTGTTAAAATTGCTAAGGAAAAGGATATGACAAAATTTGAAGGTAATTTGATATATTTTGAAACATTATCTCACGAATATCTAGAAAAATATCCAAACCAAATGCATTTACAAAGATTGGCGTATCAAATTAACTATCCAACCGCTAGATTTCTTAAAACTTCTAGGAAAAGTGTTCTGACAAAATTTGAAGGTAATCCGATGTATTTTAGCAAATAATATAGCATAATATCTAAAAAAAATATCTAAAACCTAACACATTTACAACGTATTAGCCCTAAGGGCTTTCTCCTATATTTTGACTTATAACAAACATTGATGTAAACTAACTTGTGTAATCTATATGTGATAGGATATGTTTGACCTCTATTCTTATAAGGCAATCAAGTATGATTGATAAGCAACTTTTGAGCAATGAAATCCAAATATGGAAGATAAAAAAGAAGATCAAAATATATGGGGTTGCATACCAAGAAGTCCTTATAGAAGAACTTTAGACTAGGAAGTGATATTAATGTATTTTTATTAATTCCTATGTCTTTTTACTTTTTCATTCAATTGATTTTTACCTTGAAGCACACAAAGGAGAAGATTTCAAAGTTTTGAAATTCTCGGAATTTTGGATTGAGTAGTTTGGATGTTTCCGCATCCAAAAGATTCGTTCAAAATCTTGTAAACTGTGTTGAAATATTTCTGCCTGAAAAAGTGCCATTTTGGACTTACCTTTTGGATGCATCATCGTCCGAAACCTGAGTCCAAAATCGGTAGGCTTATCAAATTAAAGATCCAACCGTTAGTTTTGTTAAATTTGCCAAGAAAAATGTTATGACAAAATTTGAAGGTAATCAGATATATTTTGGCATATAATCTAGCGTAATATTTAGTAAAGCATCTAAAACCTATCGCATTTGCAAAGAGAGGCATATCAAATTAATGATCCAACTGCTAGATTTGATAAAATCACTAAGAAAAGTGTTATGAAAAGATTTGAAGGTAATCAGATATATTCTAGCACATAGTGTAGCATAATATTTAAAAAAATATCCAAAATCTAACGCATTTACAAAGATTGGTGTATCAAATTAACAATCTAATCGTTAGATTTCTTAAAATTTCTAAGAAAAATTTATGCCAAAATTGGAAGGTAATTTGATATATTTTGGTACATTATCTCGCTAATATTTAGAAAAATATCCAAAACCTAACGTATTTATAAAGATTGATGTATCAAATTAGCTATCCAACCATAGGATTTCTTAGAACTTCTAGGAAAAGTATTATGACAAAATTTGAAGGTAAACGAATATATTTTACCAAATATTTTAGCATAATATCTAAAAAAAAATCCAAAACCTAATGTATTTACAAAGATATGGGTATCAAATTAATGATCCAACTATTAGATTTGATAAAATTTCTAAGAAAAGTGTTATGATAAAATTTGAAGGTAATTGGATATATTTTGGCATATAATCTAAATAATATCTTAAAAAATATCCAAAACCTAATGCATTTATAATGATAGGCATATCAAATTAACGACCCAACCAATAGACTTGTTAAAATGATTAAGAAAAGTATTATGATAAAATTTGAAGGTAATTGGATATATTTTGGCACATAATCTTGCATAATATCTAGAAAAATATCTAAAACCTAACGCATTTACAAAGATAGGCATATCAAATTAATGATTCAACCATTAGATTTGTTAAAATTGATAACAAAAAGTGTTATGATAAGATTTAAAAGTAATTAGATGTATTTTGGCACATAATCTTGCGTAATATTTAGAAAAATATCCAAAACCTAATGCATTTACAAAGATAGGCGTATCAAATTAATGATCCAACCATTAGATTTGTTAAAATTTATAAGAAAAAGTGTTATGACAAAATTGGAAGCTAATCGGATATATTTTGGTACATAGTCTAGCAATACTATCTAAAAAAATACAAAACATAAAGCATTTACAAAGGTAGGCATGTCAAATTAACGATTCAACCGTTAGATTTGTTAAAATTGATAAGAAAAGTGTTATGATAAAATTTTAAGATAATCAGAAATGTTTTAATATGTAATCTAGCATTATATCTAAAAAAATATCTAAAACCTAACGCATATACAAAGATAGGCGTATCAAATTAACGATTCAACTGTTAGATTTGTTAAAATTATTAAGAAAAGTGTTATAACAAGATTTGATAGTAATCGGATATATGTTGGTATATAATCTAGCATAATATCTAAAAAAATCTAAAACCTAACGCATTTACAAAGATATGTGTAACAAATTAACGATTCAACTATTAGATTTGTTAAAATTATCAAGAAAAATATTATGACAAGATTTGAAGGTAATCAGATATATATTAGCACATGATCTAGTATAATATCTAGAAAAATATCCCAAACTTAATGCATTTACAAAGATTGGCATATCATATTAATGATCTAATCGTTGATTTGTTTAAATTGTTAAGAAAATATCATGACAAAATTTAGAAGGTAATCGGATATATTTTGGCATATTATCTAGCATAATATCTAGAAAAATATCCAAAACCTAACACATTTATGAAGATATGTATATCAAATTAACTATCTAACAGTTATATTTGTTAAAATTATTAAGAAAAATGTTATGAAAAAATTTGAAGGTTGTTGGATATATTTTGACAAATAAGCTGGCTTAATATCTTGAAAAATATTCAAAAAAACTAGGCAGTTGGTCCACAAAAACTATATAAAAATTATTAAAATTGTAATATCAAGATTTGAACACGCAACTACTTGAATATAAACAATTACTTCAACTATGGTATCTCATGAAAGCTTCCATTTTATGTTGATATTTTTTAATATTTGATAAAATAAGGAGAAAAAAATTCTTTTTCCGCAGTTTAGTAAAATTGTAGATAATAAAATTTATTTACCCACAATTTTAAATCTTTGTTTGCAAAAAATTATTTTTACCGATACAATTTTTAAATCTGTGGTAAAAAAGAACTTTTACCTATAGAAACGTAACCGTGACAAAATAAAGTGTCACAAAAAATGTATTTATGCCACGGAATTCAAAACTGTAGTAAAAATCAAGGTTTCACCACAGATTTTCCTATGTTACAAATAAAATCGTTGCCCAAAGCCATTTTTTTTGTAGTGAATTGATCTGTTTAGATGCCATGGATGATATAAATAATGGGATAATGGGAATTCAAGTTGCATGAAATGATAGTGGATGTAAATTTAGATTTTAATTATAGAATCATTGATTTTATATAAGGAAGAAGCTTGAAGTGAGGGCAAATCATTCGCTTTGGTTTGATTACTTGGATTATTCAAGTTAGTCCCGGCATAATTGTTTTGTTATATGGTACACGTTTGCAAGTCTTTTGTACAATGGTGTTGAAACAATGTTGACATGATGATTGGAATGATGTTGAAATTGTGATGAAATATTATTGTTGAATTGTGATACTCTTAGATTAAGAATGTGGATATTTTAATTTCTAAATGATTTTGTCAAATGTCAACTTTTAACTGAAAACGATTTTCCTTCTTTTATGATTAAAATGTTTTGAAAAGTGATATGATCTTGGGAAGCTCTAAAAATGAGGATTAAGCTCAAGAACAAAATCCCTAACAAACTCACACACAAGAACACCAAAATGTAAAGAAATTAACACTCTTGTGATAATGTGAATCTATCCTACTTCAAAGACACCTTAACACCCTAATCTAACTAGAGATTAGAACACCAAGGAAAAGAATTTTGAAGGCACCTAACTCAATCCTATCAAACACACTAGGCAACCTAGCCCATAGAATAGAGAAGGAGTTGAGATTATCACTTAAGATTTAGAGACAAGATCAAAGGTGGGACTAAATCTTTTGATTTAGTCTTGATGTTTAATGAAATCACCCATGAGGATCACCTTCAAGAACTCTCTCTAGAGAGAAAATCTAATTTCTCCTTCCCCAAATACCAAAGTTGTGTTTACAATGTTATAAGAGCATATATATAGATGCCTTGACCTAAACTACTTAGCAACTAATCCTAGCTATTAAATGGCTTTAATACATATTTTAAGGCCCCATTATATGCCTTAAAATAGGTTAAAACATAATAAAATTCGTGAAAATGAAATTACAATTGAGAGTAAAATTTCAAACTTTTTCTCTACAACTCTTGCCTTGTTTCCTCTCTTCTCAATCCAATTTTTCACTCTTACCTTACTTCACTCTTTTTCTTCCCTCTTGTTGTTTTTACCTCTCCAAACCCAAGTTGGCACTCTTGGTTTACCTCCTTGCTCCCTCTGTGTTCTCTCTCCTCCCTTATTTTTGCTTGCATTTGGAGCTCTAACCTTTCTTTTTCTTCTTTTATTCTTCTTTCATTTTCTCTCTTTTCTTGCTCTTGTTTTTCCCTCTCTTACTTTTCTCTCTCTTTTTGTTCTCTTCTTTTTTTTATCTTCCTCTCTCAAAATATTTTAATTTTTTACAATCTCACTTGGGGACATAGGGCAAAGTATGAATTTCCTTCCATTCTTGTGCAAAGAATAAGTGTTTTTTTTTCCATGGTGAACTACTTCTCTATCATATAGCCAAGACCTTTCCAACAATATATGCTCAACATGCATAGAAAACATATCACACATCACCTTATCTTTGTATCCCCCCATGACAATTGTAACATTAACTGGTTTGCTCACCTTTACTTCACTACAATTGTTCAACTAATGAAGCTTATAAGGTTTAGAATGTTTCAAGGTCTCCATTCCCAATTCTTCCACCATTGTAGCACTAATCACATTTTTACAACTCCCTCTATCAATAATCATACTACATGATTTTTTTTTGACACATTAAATAGAAAATATTTTCTCTTTGTAGATCCTCTTTTCTTTCAACCACACAAGCTTCAATAATTTCTCTCATAGCACCAATTAATGCATATGGTTTCTCAAGTGTATTCCCATCTATTCCATCCACTTTATCTCCTCCACTAGATTTGGTGTTATTTTGTGAAGTTGAACTAGACATTTCATTCTCACTAATTTCACTCATTCTCATTTGCTTTTGTACCACCTCTAGCCAACTCTTCTTTTTCTCCTCTTGTGGATATAAGCTTTCACCCACTTCATGAGTACTTGAAGCATTTTAGGAACCTTCATCCATAGCACGCATTCGCTTCCCTTCTACCTCTTTCCTTAAATGCATTTGCTCTTCAACAAATTCTACTCCATTTTGCTCAACTCCATCTTGCTCATTCTCTTCTAACACTCCCAATGGATTTGACTCATTCTCTAGAAAGAATAGAATGCTGTAATATTCCTTAGTCACCCCATTTGTTGAACTCAATAGATCCACTTCTTCTATTTCATTCATAAACTCCTCATCAATCTCATCAACATTTTTCTTAGTTACTTTAGTCTCAAGTCTAGCCTTTTGCTTCCCAATTTGTCTCTCTCATTCACAATTGTACACCTCAAATCTTTTATATTCTAATTTATTTGGACAATCAACCTTTGTGTGTCTTGTACTACAGCAAATCTTACAAGTCAATCCTCTACTACTCCTTTGTTGCACCATGTTTATAAAGACTTGAGATTCTATCATTTTTCCTTGTGACTCTTCCTTCTCTTTTAGTTGTTGTAGCAAACTTGGGCACCTGTAGTAATAATGGCCATCATTCCTACTATTGTAACAATTATGATTTTTCTCCTCATGCACCCATTCTTTCAGTGTCTTGTGCACTACATTCTTCCCTCTTTGTTTAACTCTTTTTGGACAATAATAGGAAGTGTGCTCAAAACTCCCACATATTTTGCACTCATGCTCCCTCAGGTTCTTTTGCACCCCATACTTTGTTATTTTTTGGACTCTTCCCACTTTAACTTTCTCATTCCAATATTCCTCACTCCCATGTCCTTTTTCTTCATATTCTCAATTTTGTTCCTCAAAACTATCATATCCTTTCCCACTCCATTACGATTTTCTATTGTTTTCACTCCTCCTACTCCAATCTTCCATAGGACTCAAGTTCTCACATTCTTGATCGCTTTCCCCTAGGTCTTCTTCATAGCTATCATACTCTATTCCACTAGTATTTGGCCCCTTATCATGTTCATTCAAATATCCCATGCTTTCATAATCACCCTTCTTATATTCTTGCTCATGTTCATTATATTTCCCATAACTACTCTCACTATAGCAACACTCCTGATCATAGTCAAACCCTTCATTTTCACTCCAACTAGCCATAGCAAATTTTTCTTTCAAGAGAAATACCTCAGAATATAAGTAGAAAGCACAAAAAAAATCCTTACTTCACTCCCTCACGTGTTTACACTCAATTTTAGTGGTCACTCTTCACTCGTGTTTGCACTCTTCTTGGCTTTTCTAAAATGCGCTCACTCTCTTGCCTTTTTCAAACTCTCAATTCCACACTCAAGTTCTTCCCAACTCTTTTCCACTTCAAATGATTTAGTTCTACTAGTCAAGTCAACTAAATTTCAAGGGATAAGAAAGAAAGGTGTCTTAAAGGTAATTTATCAAACACTTAGTGTGCAACAAGAAAAATGTATGGATTTCAAGAGTTGTTACACTAGGTGATGCTATCACAATCTCAATCACAATTTAACAATTAACAATCACTTAAATGCTCTTTACTAGATAAATTATTCATCATACTTTATGAATGGAAGCTTTGGTAGTTAAATATAAGCAATCACAATTCATTGGGACAATATATCAAACACATTGTGTGTATTCCCGTAGCTTAATTTAGTATAGCAAATTTCAGCTTGGTTTTGGTCCCAAATTAATAATTTTTTACACCAAATAACTCCTCAAATATCAATAGACTATATGAGGTCAAATTTACAATATTTCCGTAGCACAATTTCAAGTTTTTGACATCAAAAAATAACAAGAGAAAAAGTGACGAAAATTTGAAAATCACTAGGTCTTGAAGAAGATTGTACCTTAGCCTAAAGAAAGTTGGCTGATTAAAATCAACATAATGCAAGCTCTGATACCACTTGATATGATCTTGGGAAGCTCCAAAAATGAGGATTAAGCTCAAGAAGAAAACCCTTGACAAACTCACACATAAGAATACCAAAATGTAAAGAAATTAACACTCTTGTGATAATATAGATCTATCCTACTTCAAAGATACCTTAAAATCCTAATCTAACTAGAGATTAGAACACCAAGGAAAAGAATTTGAAGGCACCTAACTTGATCCTATCAAACACACTAGGCAACCTAGCACATAGAATAGAGAAGGAGTTGAGATTATCCCTTAAGATTTAGAGATAAGATCAAATGTGGAATTAAATATTTTGATTTAGTTTTGATGTTTAATAGAATCACCCATGAGGATCAACCCCAAGAACTCTCTCTAGAGAGAAAATCTGATTTCTCCTTCTCGAAATACCAAAGTTATGTTTACAATGTTATAAGAGCATATATATAGATGCCTTGACCTAAACTACTTAGCAAATAATCCTAGCTATTAAATGGCTTTAATACATGTTTTGAGGCCCCATTACATGCCTTAAAATAGGTTAAAACATAATAAAAGTCATAAAAATAAAATTACAATTGAAAAGGTTGAAAACAAGAAAATTTGCAAAAGTTCGAAATTGGTCCGAATAGGGTCGGTGCTGGCTACGCGGAGCCGGTGTTGGCTCGGTTTTGTACCGGCGCTGGGTCCGTCATTCTAGGCTGGCACCAGGTCCGCTCTGGACAGGCTTTCCTATTTTGTTGCACTCTAATCCTTACTCATTTGACCTTCATCTTGTTTCTATATGTTCCCTTGATCTTCCAAATAAAATGTTGGTCGTTTTGAGCTCTTATTATTACTCCTTTAGACATCAATCATTGTTTCAATGTTGGCTTGATTCTTCACAATGATTGTTATTCTTTTTGTGTCCCATTTACAACTCCCTTCACTACCCATCATCTCTTGACAATCTTTGTGACTCTTGACTTGTATGCTTAGATGGCTTGAAAATCCTCCCAAAACTAGGAGACTTAAAGCAAGTCTTGACTTTCCATCCCCCTTCTTTAGATATGCCTTGTTGCGTGGACAGATTCCTATAAAAAAACTTGATGTGAAAATCACACTTTGCAAAGCCAAGGTAATAAGAGTTTGTGAAAAAAAGGAAATGATTCTGCACCTAACGGTGAATGTTGAGTACTCAACGGGGGTAGGCTAGCGGTATTAGTCTTGAAGGGTTAGAGTAAGTCTTCTGGCAGGTGACCACTTCTAGGAGATGAACTCTGCCCAAAGAGATGACGTACTAGTTAATTAGTCAGGGTGGTCTGAGCTAGCATGTTGGTCCATGTGGACTATATTTTTTTGGGTTGGACAATCGGTGTGTTGGGTATAGAGATGGAGGAGTATCTCACTCTAGTGAGCGGATCACCCACTGTCTAGCGTTGAATGGTTATACTGGGAGCTATCATGATGGTAATCATGACATGAACATGATATTATTATTAAATCATTTCTATCCCTTCTTGATTCTATTGTATTGATAAGTGGATGGCTTGTTGGGAATTGTTGTGGATATAATGTATATTGTTCCACTCAGTGACTGTTTATTGATGGAAATTGACTTGTAAAAATATTTTATAGTTTTTGAATCATTTCTATCCCTTCTTGATTCTATTTAGTTTTTTTTAGACTTGTATAAGTTTTGGATTCAGTTGTAATATGATTATCTCTTTAATTTATTTAGCTATTTTTTTTACCTCATTATAAAGACCCCTGGTCCTTTGGATGGGGCGACATCCCCGCCCTTTTTAGGTACGTAGGTAGTTGGGTGTTACAAATTAGCTCACAATGCATTAAATGCTTTGTGGGCAATCCGACACTTGTCGCAATCTCCAATTTCCACCTATTTTCCTTTTTATTTACAAGACTTATTTGATAAGCTTTTCTTGCATGAATATTTCATACAACCTCTTATAACTTGACACTTGTCCTTATCCACTAATCACATAATGCCAAGTGTTCAAATTTTGATTACGTTTCTAAACTTTTCTCAGGAATGAATTAAAATCTTGTCCATATCAAGAAAATATTTTATTTTACTAATGAAATCTATAAATTTCACTAAATTCAATAGGAGGGATCAAAATTCTCAATTCTTCCTCAATTCTTTCTAATTTGCAGTTAAAATCTCGATCGTGGTCAAAATTATGATATTGCTCTTGATAGCTTAACTTTTACCAAAATACTCGTCTCATCATACTGATCAATTTTTGTTCTTAGCATACCCTAACTCTCACTTTATTCAAAGTAGTAACATTTTAAATTATTCAGGGTTCGGGTAGAACAAATTTAAAATTACATCTAGGTCCCTACAATTTCAAAATTCCAATAATGCCCCAAAATATTTTTATCATACCAAAACATTCATCTCGTTATATTGATCAATTCTTATTATGGATACTGATACAAATTCTCATTCTATTAAAAGTAGTCACCAATTGAGATGTGAAAATATAGGGTATTACAATCTCTCTTCCTTCAAGGAATTTCGTCCTCGAAATTCCCTGTAATACAGGGTATTACAATCTCTCCTCTTTCAGGGAATTTCGTCCTCGAAATTCTCTTATCCTTGAAATAGTTCCGAATATATTTTTTGCATTTTTGTTTTTGTTTTCCTATGTGGATATCTTGTATAAGATAATGATCTCAGAGTACTTTCTTAAGTGGTATCTTCTCGCATTGTAATTTCTTCTTGGTACGTTCTAAGATTAAGAAATATAAATATGTCACTTTCTCCTTGAAATTCAGTGGGTAAATACGTCCATTATTCTACCCTTTTGATCTTTTCCAGGATCAGAGCAATCCAATATGTCTAAAATGTCTATTTCATCCTCTGCATTTTGCTTCCCATGTGACATTTTAATGTCAAACTTAAATATACTTGGTTTCTTTCTATAATTTCCAAATTTCTCTTGTATAGGCTGAAATAATTTTTTTTACCGATTTTATGCAGTTTCTCATTTTACTTTGTTTCATTTCCACCATCTGTCGAATTGTCTCAGGATCCATGATGTCTGGTGTGTTCTATTTTGTCTTAAGCACTCCAAATATAGGAGAGACTGACATTTTTCTTATATAAAGTCTCAAATAGAACTATTCCAAATATTTATCAATAACTGTCATTGTACACAAACTTCGTACATGTCGAGCTATCAATCCGTTTAGTTCCATAATCCGGCGTTCATGCTCACAATGTATCCTCAAAATTTTAGTTTATTCATGCCAATTATTTATTGGTCTATAGTGTATTATAGTACTGAATTCTAACATCATCGCCTATAATTGTTGTACTTGTCTTCCAAATCTTGGATTACAATTAGACATAATACTAGGAGGTACTCCATACAAGCAACTCACTTCTTTGGCACATAACATAGACCATTAATACAGAGAATCCCTTCACCATTTCTTCAAAGTTCACTTTCTTCTTTTACGAATTTTCATTTGTGCCTTAATTCTTGATGTCGGATAATCATTTTTCCTTTTACAAGTTCTCTGTAAGTCTTAGCACCGTGTTTCAAGACTTGTAGAATTATACCATCTTATTTTGATAATCACCTTGAGTATGGCATTGAACAGTCGGTTCATTCATTAGATGATGTTAAAATTTCCCTTAGCATATGAAAAAAACCACAACTTATCTAACAAGTCTTTTCTCAAATCTATATATACACATACTTCTTACTTATATGTTACATCCACTCTCATCTTATCATATCTTACATTCATCCTTTCTTTCCTTACATATTTCATTCATCATATCTTTCGTATAGTATTTTACAATACTCATATAACACTCTAACATTTACTTTTTTGTACACCATTCTTTAGCATCACCGACTCTTTCTTTTTCAGTGCTGTCTTGGAACTCGAGGCTTCATATGCTTCAATTTTCTCTACACTAGATTGTCATTCTTGCTTATTTCCCCCGAATTTTATTTTTACCTTTATTGTCCTTTTCCGCAAAGTGTATATGACCTTGTCCTTTTTCTTGCTGGCAATGGGCTACCACATGTCCTTCTTTTCCACGCCTGTAAAATTTTCTAAGTCTTTTCTTATATTGCTCATGCATATGCTCACTCTTATGACAAAAGGCACAATGCCCTTATTTTCCAAGTACCGATTCATTTTTTCTTAAATTTTTCTTGAAAGTTTGTTTTTCCTGCTTCAATAGTTCCTTACAAATTTTCCTATCTTACTCTCGACCCTTTTTTTTCCACTAGGGAGGCCATTTTAACAGCCATATTATGACTAGTTGGAGCTAGAATATCTACGTCATCTCTAAGTTCAGGTCGTATTCTTTTTACAAAGAGTCAGATTCGATCTGATTCAATTTGTACTATTAAGGGACAATATTTTGACAATTGTGTAAACTTAGCAGTATACATTCCAACTATTTTCTTTTCTTGTTTAAAATTTTGGAATTCTATTTTTTTTGTGCTCGGTTACTTGCGGGGTACAAATTTCCTTTTAAATTCTTCCCGAAATTCTGTCCAAGTCCATTCTCTATGTTCCAGCTCTTGCTCTTCTTTCTTCCTGATATACCAATCTCGAGCGTGTCCTTGAAGACTAGTGACAACAAGATATACCTCTTTTTCCTTCACATGTTCCAGAACTGCAAGGAGATTCTCTATCTTATCTATCCAAATCTCAGCCTTTCATCTTTGATTTGTCCTTCCATGAAATTGGGGAGGAGAAGACTTTAGAAATTGATTTACAACGTAGTCCACTTCTGCTTCTAAACGTTGTTCTATTTGTTTTGAAGTTCTGGTCATATGTTGAAGTATTGCAGTAATATTTTGTAATACTTGTGTCATTTCGTTCCCTTGAGGTTGCATTTCCATTTTAGGAGTAATGTATCCAGTACTACTAGCTGCATTCCCTTATCTCAGTTCCCAATAATACTATAGGTAACCTTCTACAGTATTTTTTCTCCATATCAGAGCTACTTCAAAAGACACCAAATAAGTATGTATATAGATATCTCAATACTTAACTATGTAAACAGGTATTTTTGAGAAGGCACGTATCCTTTTATTCTAATAATACACTTTCACATACATCATTCTCATGTAACCTCTATCTAATTCTTCTACATTTACATTTTTATGCATATAAATTCTCCTTTCATTTCCTTAAATTGCTCCAAATTATTTCCTTCCAACTCCTATAATCACTTCTCAGGAGGTCACCCATCCTAGAATTTCTCTAGTCTTAGCACGCTTAATGTGTTTAATTCTATTATCTGGGCACTTAGGTTTAAAAATAGAAAAGCATGAAAACGTTTACTATTTTCTAGCATGCAATTTATTTTTATGTACCTATGTGCAAGTTTCTCAAAGACCAAAGTCTTTAGGAATATTTTTGACGAAGAAAATATTTTTCTACAAATTAAATGGTTATTTTAACTTGAACAAAAATTAATCCTTAGATATTTTCTCAAAGGATTTAATCCTTAACATAGAAAATATATTGGATTTAGATATTTTTGTAAGTTAAAATAGAAAGCCATTTTGTTTTATTTTGGCACAAGAAAAATTGTTTTGTCAAATAAACTTGAGACCAAAGTCTCTAGAAAGTTTTAATTGAAATTTTTTTGAAATCATTAAGTTTTTAATTTAAATAAAATTAGTCTATGAAAAAATCTCTCAAAGGATATAAATCTTGACATAGAGATTTTAATGAATTTAGACATTTTATTTTTGAGTTAAAGGAAAAAATTAATGAAAATTTTCAAAAGTATATATTTCAGAAAACTCTTGTTTTAAAAGACTAAGTGGGAAAGGGGTTCCAATGGCCCCACGGCTTCCATCATGATCCTCATTAGAGATCGTGGGTCCCCTCGCGTCACCCTAGGAGTGAACCCGTATAGGATGGGGATACCACAAGGATCTAGATCTAATCGAGGGATGTAATTAATAATCCGGGACACGTACTATGATCGGCTAGTCCACGTTAGAGGTTATAATGCGAGGTATGTCTATAGGAAATGAGAGGAAACGACCATCCCCTCGATTGAGTTATCTTCTAGATTATTACCTAGAAGGAAAATTAATTTGTGGTGGTCAACACATTTAGCTTAGGGGACTATTAATCTTCCCAAGAAGCTATGTCAGTTTTTCTAAGAGTCAAATTAATTATTATCAGTTTTGATAATAAGGATAAAGTGCACATATTTGTTTTATTTTCACAAACTAAATCTTTTTCTTTTATTTTTTGATTTTTCAGAAATGGTGGGAAGTTCTTTTAGTCCATTGGCCATTCTTCTCAGAGAGAATAAGCTAACGGGACCAAATTATGTGGACTGGAAGAGGAACCTAGGCATAATACTCAAAGCTGAGGAGTATAAGTATGTCCTTTATGAAACCTACCTTGTTATCGGGGAGGGTTCCACCGCCGATGAGCGGGAGGCTGAGAAGGCATGGAAGAAGGCCGACAAGATGGCTCGTTGTTAGCTGTTGGCCTCCATGTCTAATATGCTCCAGTCCAAACATGAGCACATGGCTTCTGCGTATGATATTAGTCAGTCATTGGCCCCTATATTCGCAGATAAGAGCCGGCTCGCAAGGCAGGAGGCTCTTCGAACTATAATTAACACTAAGATGGCTGAGGGAGCATCAGTCAAAGAGCATATAGATGATTGCTATTTTTGAGGAGGCAGAAATCTTAGGGGCTTTCATTGACCCCGAGAGCTAAGTGAACATAGTCTCGAATCTCTACCGGGTTCCTTTACTCAATTCAATTTGAATTACAACATGAATAAGTTAAATATGAGTTTAACTGAGTTGATGAAGGAACTCCAGGTGGCAGAGAAGGTCATGAAGCCACAATCTAAGGCTATGATTGCTAAGGCTTCATCTTCTAGAACTTGGCCCAAGCCCAGGAAGTTCAAGAAGAAGAAGAGTAACGCAGCGGCCTAGCCTAAGACCCAGCCCAAAGACAAACCAAAGGGCAAGTGCTTCAAATGTGGACTGAAGGGACACTGGAAAAAGGAGTGTCCAGATCTTTAAGCCAAGAAAAATCCCACAGGTAATGTTTTCTATCTAGAGTCTATATCAATGGTTGGATCAACTTCCACTTGGATTATTGATTCAGAAGACACTGATCACATCTGTAACTCCTTGTAGGGGTTTAGAAAGATTAGAAGACTCCAGAAGAGGCGAATATGGACTTCGTGTGGGAAATGGAGCACAAGTTTGGATCCTTGCAGTGGGAGAGCTGGATCTTGTTTTTTATTGTAATAGAATAGTGGTTTTGAAAGATATTTTATATGTACCTGGATTTTGACAGAATTTGATTTTGGTTGCGAAACTAATAAATCAAGGATATTTTATGTTTTTTCATTCTGGTTTTTTTATCAGTAGAGATGGAGAAATTTTATGTACTGGACACATGTATGGGAATCTATTTTTCTTGAACCCTATTAACAATCAATTAAATAACGCTCAATCTGAACCTTTAACAAGGAAGAGAAAGACCAATGTTAATGACTCTTATCTTTGGCATCTAAGGTTGGGTCATATTAACTCAATCAGGATTCAGAGGTTAATCCATGATAGGTCTTTGGGCTCATTGAGATTGGAAAGTTGGCCTTAGCATGAATCCTACCTAATGGGAAAGATAACCAAAAGGTCATTTACCCCTAAGGTGGATAGAGCCAAGAAGGGGTTCCAACAAGAGAGGGGTTGGCCTCTCCCACTTAAAAGACTAAGTGGGAGAGGGGTTCCAACGGCCCCACGGTTTCCATCACGATCCTCATTAGATATCGTGGGACCCTCGCGTCACCCTGGGAGTGAACCCGTATAGGATGGGGATACGACAAGGATCTAGATCTAATGGAGGGATGTAATTAATAACCCGGGACACGTACTACAATCGGCCAGCCCCTCGTTGGAGGTTATAGTGCGAGGTATGCCCATAAGAAATGAGAGGAAATGGCCATCCCCTCGATGGAGTTATCCTCTAGATCATTACCTAGAAGAAAAATTAATTTGTGGTGGTCAACACACATAGCTTAGGGAACTGTTAATCTTCCCAAGAAACTAAGTCAGTTCTCCTAAGAGCCAAATTAATTATATTATTAATTTTAATATAAGAATAAAGTGCACAAATTTATTTTGTTTTCACAAACTAAATATTTTCTTTTATTTTTGATTTTTTCAAAAATGATGGGAGGTTCTTTTAGTCCATTGGCCGTTATTCTCAAAGAGAATAAGCTAACGGGACCAAACTATGTGGACTAAAAGAGGAACCTGGACATAATACTCACAGCTGAAGAGTATAAGTATGTCCTTTACAAGACCCGCCCTGTTATCGGGGAGGGTTCCACTGCCGAAGAGTGAGTGGCTGAGAAGGCGTGGAAGAAGGTTGACGAAATGGCATGCTGCTATATGTTGTTAGCCTTCATGTCTAATGTGCTCCAGTCCAAACATGAGCACATGGCCACTGCGTATGATATAAGTAAATCATTAGCCACGATATTCGCGGATAAGAGCCAGCCCGCAAGGTAGGAGGCTCTTCGAACTATCATAAACACTAAGATGGTTGAGGGAGCATCAATAAGAGAGCATATGCTCAAGATGATTGCTGCTTTCGAGGAGGCAGAGATCTTAGGGGCTGTCATTGACCCCAAGAGCCAAGTGGACATGGTTCTCGAATCTCTACCGCGTTCCTTTACTCAGTTCAAGTTGAATTACAACATGAACAAGTTAAACATGAGTTTAATTGAGTTGATGAAGGAGCTCCAGATGGCAGAGAAGGTCATAAAGCCATAATCTAAGATTATGATTGCTAAGGCTTCTTCCTTTAGAATTGGGTCCAAGCCCAGAAAGTTTAAGAAGAAGAAGGGAAACACAGCGGCTCAGCCCAAAACCCAGCCCAAAGATAAACCCAAGGGCAAGTGCTTTAAATATGGACTAAAGGAACACTGGAAAAAGAAGTGTCCAGATCTTCAAGCCAAGAAAAACCCCACAGATAATGTTTTCTATCTAGAGTCTATATTAATAGTTGGATCCACTTCCACTTGGATTGTTGATTCAGGAGCCACTGATCACATCTATAAGTCATTGGAGGGGTTTAGAAAGATTAGAAAACTCCAAAAGGGCGAACATGGACTACGTATGGGAAATAGAGCACAAGTCTGGGCCCTTGCAGTGGGAGAGCTGGATCTTATATTTGATTGTAATAGAATAGTGGTTTTAAAGGATATTTTATATGTACTTGGATTTCGACAGAATTTGATTTCAGTTGCGAAACTAATAAATCAATGATATTTTGTATCTTTTCATTCTGATATTACAATTAGTAGAAATGGAGAAATTTTATGTACTGGGCACATGTATGGGAATCTATTCTTCTTAAACCCTATTAACAATTAATTAAATAACGCTCAATATGAACCTTTAACAAGGAAGAGAAAAATCAATGTCAATGACTCTTATCTTTGGCATCTAAGGTTGGGTCATATCAACTTAAATAGGATTCAGAGGTTAATCCATGATAGGCCTTTGGGCTTATTGAGATTGAAAAATTGGCCTCAGTGTGAATCCTGCCTAATGGGAAAGATGACCAAAAGGTTATTTACTCCTAATGCGGACAGAGCCAATGAGGTATTGAGTCTTGTTCACACTGATGTGTGTGGTCCCTTATCTATACCAGCTAGAGGGAGTTTTGAGTACTTCATCACTTTCATGGATGATTTTACAAGGTTTGGTTTTATTTACCTAATGAGATGCAAGTCTGACTCTTTTAACAAGTTCAAGGAGTTTAAGGCTGAAGTGGAGTGTCGGACAGGTAAATTGATTAAGATCTTACGATCGGATCATGGTGGAGAGTATCTCATTGGTGAATTCAAGGACTTATGGTACATCATGGGATAGTATCCCAGCTCTTTGCGCCGGGGCACCCCAACAAAACGGAGTAGCTGAGAGAAGGAATATGACATTAATGGAAATGGTCTGAAGCACGATGTCTCATGCTACTCTTCCAGTGTTTTTTTGGGAATATGCCCTGGAAACAGCGACATACATTCTGAACTTGGTGGCTTCTAAGTCAGTACCTAGGACTCCCTATAAGATGTGGACTGGGCGTAAGCTGAGTCTGAATCATCTCAGGATATGGGGTTGTCCAGCTTACGTACTGATCAAGGGAGATAAGTTGAAACCAAGATCAGAATTATGCCATTTTGTTAGGTATCTAAAAGGGACAAAGGGTGGTTACTTTTATCATCCTAAGGAGCAAAAAGTACTCGTTAGTACCAATGCTAGATACTTAGAGGATGATCAAAGTATTTCCACTAAAGGTTCAACTAGGTTGGAACTTGAAGAGAAGTTATCTTCAAAATCAACTTTTTCTGACCCGATTGTGGAACAAGAAGAGACATAGTCTCAAGAGCCTGTACAATTGGAGCCTTGTCGTAGTGGAAGAGTGTCTAGGGTTCCAGAGAGATAGTCTGGAGAAGCTTTCGAGCTAGTCTCCGACCATCAGGAATAAGACCCTACTAGATACGAGGAGGCTATTGCTAATGCCGATGCAAATCTATGGCATGAAGCAATAAAATTCGAGATTGAGTTTATGTACTTCAATCAGGTTTGGGATCTTGTAGCTTCACCTGAAGGGATAAAACCCATTGGGTGTAAGTGGGTATACAAGAGGAAGAGGGGAGCGGATGGGAAGGTGGAAACCTTTAAAGCTAAGCTTGTGGTGAAAGGGTATACACAGAAAGAGAGAATCGATTATGAGGAAATTTTTTCCCCAGTAGCCATGCTTAAGTCCATCCATATCCTCCTTGTTATTGCATGTCATTATGACTACAAGATATGGCAAATGGATGTCAAGACGGCATTTTTAAATGGCCATCTTAGCGAAGACATCTATATGTCCCAACCGAAAGGCTTTATTACTGGTAAAGGCCAAGAACATATGGTTTTCAAACTTAAAAAGTTCATTTATGAACTTAAGCAGGCATTGAGAGCATGAAACATTCGTTTTGACGAGACTGTAAAATCTTATGATTTCACTCAAAATGAGGATGAACCATGCGTGTATAGGAAACTTGAAGGTATTAATGTGGTTTTTCGTGTCTTGTATGTTGATGACATTCTACTCATTGGAAATAATGTAGGGTCATTATCATCTACAAAGGTTTGACTGTCTAGTTAATTCAGTATGAAGGATGAAAAACCTTAGAGGGGGGTGAATAAGGTTTTTGGCAAGCAAAAACAATTTTTTCGAAGAGTCTAAAATGTTGAACAAGGATGATCACAAAGATACTTGGACTAACTTTATTGATGCATTGAAAGCTATCCAAGCACTCGTAGATGTGTATTCAGATTTAGACAGTGAAAGATCATAAAAACAATATACATGAACCACTAAAATAAAATGAGACAAGAGATGTATAGTGGTTTGATCAACAATGATCTACGTCCACTACCTTAAGGCTCACAGTTAAGGATTTTCAACCCTATTTCATTAACCTCATTTAATGAAACAACCATATACAAGAGAGGATCACCACACTAGGTTTTACATAACCTCTCAAACACATCAAGGCTTACCCCTATGGATTTTACACCACAACCTTGAACAATCACACAACAAGGATCACCCCTATGGGTTTTGCCACACAACCTTGAACATACACACAACAAGGAGATAAGCTCACTTACATGAGTAGATATTCTCTCGGATACAAGCACAAAATACTTTTATCTTTGATACAAAATGAACTCACTTTGAAGCTAAGATAAAATGAGAATTTTGAAGATATTGAGCAATAGTGTTTCTAAGATGGATATTTCAAAAATCTTACTTGTAATCTGGCTTTAAGGGTTATTTATAGAGCCAAAAAGTGGAGTGCCAACGGTCATAAAAAAACGGCTATAAATTTTTCTGTTTAAACTCATCCGAGTTTTGGACTCGGGTTTTGGATGAAGATGCATTCAAAAGTTAAGTCCAAAATGACACATCCTTGATGGACAATTTTTCAACCCGGTTTACAGGATTTTGGATGAACCTTTTGGATTCAAACTGTACCATCCAAAATTCTGTGAATTCTAAAAACTTTGAAAATCATCTCCTTTGGAGCTTCAAGGTAAAGCCAAATGAATCGAAAGATAAGAGGACATAGGAAATAATAAGTATACCTTAATGAACACTTCCTACTCTAATATTATTCATAAAAAGTCTTCTTGATATATAACTCCTTATACTTGATTTTCCAATTGATCTTCCATTCTTGAAATCGGTGATGAAGGAGTCACCAACAATTCTTATCTGAAGACTTTAGAAGAACAAAGGTCAATCATGTCCTATCACAATAAATTGACACGTTAGTCCATATCAACATTTGTCATAAATCAAAACATAAAAGAAGGCCCTTAGGGCTAACAATCTCCCCCTTTTTGAGTGATGACAAACATGACACATTTGATATGTAGATAGAGATAACATGATGAGCAAAAGGTGCAAATAATTGTAACAAGTCTCATAGAGATCTTATGAGAAACCATATCTCAATGATCCTAAAGCATATCATATCTCTATATAAATATTCAAAGTAATTTGATAGAGATAAAATGCTAAAATGCTCCCCCCAAATATATGCTTATGTGATAATTTTGAACATAAGAGGGAATAGAAGAAGTAACGATTTATTCATCTAAAAAGTGTATCCAAAATCATTTTGGAAGAACTTTTGTTTTCAGAATATCTTTTGGATAGGACTTTTGGATGTCCAAAACATTTTTCAAAAACTGCTTATAAGAATATTTGTTTTGGATAAAAGTTTCTGAGTCCAAAACTCCCCCTGATTTGATGCACCAAAAATTTATCACGGAATTTTTGTTTCAAGGATCCAATTATCATTCAGAATTCTATATTATAAAATTGAACTTTCACAAACTGAGGAATTTTTCAGAAAAATTTGTGAAAGCGAATCAGATATTTTCATCATGGTTTTGATTTACCTGCGCAACTGTTCACATCATAAATGGTTCATGCAGTTCATAACAGTTCATGCAGTTACTTCGAAATTCAATAACTGTTCATACAGCAGTTTCAGTTTTTCAAAGGGTTTCAACTTCCATAGCAGTTACTTTGTTGAACAAAAAACCAAACATTAACAGTCCAATATTAGTCATGTAGAATCCATCAGAACTCATAACATTTTATTTTTGGATATCAACATGTAGATCAAATTCATATGCAGTCGTAACATGCAAACTTTACATTTTCTATCAATTACTGCATACCAACAATTTCATACAACTTATATTGCAGACTATAACATTTTCTGATTAGCATATGTTTTGCAAACAACATCATGCCGATAGTCATGCAGACCAACATTCAACATTTTCACAACAGTTTCATTTTTTCATTTTCTCCTTATCAACATGTGGATATATCTAACATTTGTGGATCTATCTAACATTTTCTTTCTGCCCCATAATAAGTGTCATCTCTCCCATATTCACTGTCATTTTCTTTCTCCCCCTTTGTCATCAATAAAAAAGAAACATAGCAGAAGGAGAAGTAATATGCACTTAATAGTCATCAGATAGATAATAAATAGGCATGACAGAGAATTACACTTAAAAAAGTATCAGAAATTATCCAAATACAGAATATAAATGACTGAAAAAGTAAATTGTTCAACTGTGGCAAAATGTAAGTTGTTCATCAGCCCACGGTGTTACCCAAGAAAACAGTCTAGGAAATATTAATGGTTTCACCCTAGGATCTAGTACCCTTCTTGGAAAATTGACCAGCTATTCTGTTGGATTTTCGCTTTACAACCACATGCTTTTGTCTTTTTCCTTTGGGTTTGGGAGAAGGAGGAGGAATATCTTTTTTCTGGACAGGAGAAGGCTGTGGAGATGGTTCAGGTGAGGGTTCAGGAGAGGGAACCTTGATATCTGTAGGCGGTTCATTTTTGTCCTCTGAAGATTGTTCATCCTTTTCATGATCAGATAGAGGCGGAAGGCTTAGCAGATTGCTCAATGACAGAAATTTTGTTCCCTAAGTTCTTGATTTCTGAGCTAAGAGATTCTAATTTCTCTGCAAAGGAGCTGATTGCACTTAGAATATTCTCAGACAAACCCATGTCATGAACATTGCCTTCATCAAATTTTCTTTTAGAACCAGAGACAGTCTTTCCTTCGTCCTTAATTTTCATCAGGTTCTCTCTTTTTTTTCCAGCAGTTTCTCTAAGCAGTTTCTGAGAATTATTCTCCCTTACATATCCCATCTTTTTCAAGGAGTCGTAGCTATAAACATTTGTTTTTGAGGGATCAGAAGTAACAGAATTTAAATCAATATTGAAAAATCTGAAGACTTTGGTCAATAAATTTCCAAACGGAAGAGCCTTGCTGGAAGTATTTCTAGACTGCAACATTAACTTTGTTGCCAGAAATCTAAAGTTAATCTGTCTCCCCTCAGCTAAGGCAAGCATGACCACTATTTGAAGTATGCTAATAGAGGTCTTATGACTGGAACTAGGTACAACAATGGTAGAAACCATATGATGAAGGATTGTACCCAATCCATTCAGCCATTTAGAACTGCGATTTCCTGAGATCTCAAAGCTTTTTCCACCAGTAAACAACTTCTCAAAATTTTTCAGAATAAAAATTTCATTTCCTTCAGAAAATTTGTTCAACTCAAAATACTGAAAACCAGCATCACGAACATCACAGATTCTGTTCAGCATTCTATGGTCAAATTCAAAATCTTTTCCTTTCACTCGTGTCACATACCACCTAATCATGAATCCTCCCTCTGTTTCTTCCAATTTGCCCTTTCTCAAATTTGCATAAAATTCCCAGACTAAAGGAGTATAGATTTTCTCATCAACTGATAGCAAACTCCCCCACCCGACATGATCAAACATATCCAGAATATTTGACAAGTTCAGAAAACAGAGTGGTTCACTCGATAGCTAGAAATAATAGTTCGATTTCTAGAGACCCAGTCATTATATTCAGATTCCCATTTGGAGTCGAGAAATCAAGGTACCTGATTTGCAGAACTCAGTTGTTCGGAGGAAGATTCAGACGAATCATAATGAGAGGCCGAGAAGTAAGGCTGAGGAGAAGCTTCCTTTGCTTTCGCTTTGCCCTTTGTTGAACCCGAAACCTTTTTCATTAACACCGAAGAAGATTTTTGCTCCTTCTTAGGTTTTGGAATGGTGGATTTTGTCTTGGAGATTAAAGGATTCAAGCTTTTACAGAGCTTTTTGGGTTTTCAGAGAAAAAGAACACGGAGGAATTGTTTTGGAAGAATGACGGTTTCAAGGGTTTTGAGAAAGAGAAAATTAGATAGCTTTGAATGTCTAGGATAGTGTGAGAACAATGTGCCTTGGAAACATGTGTTTTTCTGAGGAGTTTTGAAAAACGCGCAAACCAATTTTTTGAAACACGAAATTTGGAATAAAAGAATATCAAGCATTGATTTTGGAACAAGACCAGGTCCGAAATCATTGTCCAAAAGAGTGTTTCCCTGAAATGCATTTTGGATGTAGGAATTGGATTCTAGTACTGCGTCCAAAACAAGAACAGGGTATTTTGGATGTAGAGTTTTATTTCCAAAACCTTTTTCTTCACAATTCCTGCACAAGAAGAACTTACACAAAAAGATTATTTATCAAATTCTTGTAATACCCAAACCTCTTCTCAAATTGTTAAACCTGTCCTCAGCTAGAGGTTTAGTGAAGATATCTGCAAGTTGTTCATCCATTGAGAGATATTCAACACACACATCTTCTTTGAGTACATGGTCTCGGATGAAGTGATGTTTAACTTCAATGTGCTTTGTTCTCGAGTGCTGCATTGGATTTTTTGTTAAATTGATAGCACTTGTATTATCACACATTATAGGAACAGAGTTAAATTTTAAATTGAAATCTCGCAGAGTATTCTTCATCCATAAGATTTGAGCACAACAGCTTCCTGCTGCAATATATTCAGCTTCAGTGGTGGATAATGATACGCAAGCTTGTTTTTTACTGTGCCATGATACCAGTGAGTGTCCAAAAAATTGACAATGGCCATTAGTACTTTTTCTTTTAACTTTACACCATGCATAATCTGCATTAGTATATCCTATAAGATCAAAGGTGTTAGTACGTGGATACCATAATCCATAATCATATGTCCCAATAAGATATCGAAGTATGCGTTTAACTGCACTTAAATGAGATTCCTTCGGACAAGATTGAAATCGAACACAAAGACATACTGAAAACATGATATCTGGTCGACTAGCAGTAAGATATAGTAGACTTCCAATCATACCTCTATACTTTCGTTCATCTACCTCCTTACCCTTTCATCTTGGTCAAGTTTTATGGATGTGCTCATGGGTGTGCTGATTTCTTTTGCTTCATTCATTCCAAACCTTTTGAGCAACTCTTTGGCATACTTTGCTTGGTTAATGAAGATTCCATCTTTAGTTTGCTTAATTTGCAATCCAAGAAAGAAGTTCAATTCTCCCATCATACTCATTTCAAATTCTTGCTGCATAGTCTTAGCAAACATCTTGCACAAGGAGTCATTAATAGCGCCAAAGATAATATCATCAACATAGATTAGGACGATTAGTAAGTCACCAGAGCAATCAGATTTGATAAACAAGGTATTATCGATTAAGCCTCTAGAAAATCCTTTTGAGATTAGAAAACCACTAAGCCTTTCATACCAAGCTCTAGAAGCTTGCTTTAATCCATAAAGAGCTTTAGATAGTTTGTGTGAAACCCCAGTCAAAACCAACCTTAGAGTAAGAGGGTTGGGATGCATAGCATATTTATTTGCATGTTTAAATATATTTTTATATGATTTTATGTACTTTAGATTTGTGTTTTATAGTCTAGAGGGCTTGATTATGATTATTGAGTGAGAAGGGCAAAATGGTAATTTTTGATTGAGGTGAAAATATGGAGATAGCTTGGGAATTAGATAGGAAAAGCATTTTAGAGAGGAAATAAGAACAAGAGTTGTTGTGGTTTGGTGGTTAGAGCCTTGGAGTTAATTCTTGAGGTTTTGGGTTCAAATTCCATCATAGGAGCTTTAACTTGGTTAAATTTTATTTTTGCTTGGGAGGTATCATTTTCGGCCTTATGTGTTGGGAGTAGGGTAGAGATGTTGTACTAAGAGAGACATGATAGGAATATCCAAATCCTACTCCTTTGCTCTACAAAAAATTCTTAAGGGGAATTCATTTCCTCTTGATCCTTAATTTTTCCTATTTCTCAATTCATTAGTTTGTTCATTTTGTTCAAGCCAATTTTATTCTAGAAAAATTCCAGCAATGTGTTGTGGCTTTGAAGGTTCGAAATGCCTTAGTAAAAGACATCATATGGACCGAAACAATGGAAGAGGGGGAAAGATTTCAAGTGAATTAAATTCCTTAATAAACTTTCTAAAAATTCACTCTAGTTAGGTTCATTTCCCTTCATGCATAGAACTGAAATTTTTCCAGCTTTGTGTGCCTTCAAGGTGACGAAATTCTTAACCATTATTCCCTCCCAAATGCTGCCAGAAAATGGCCCTTTTAATCAGCTTGAAATCTGAATTTTCCTGGCCATTTTCGGACTGCACAAATACTGTGCAAAACCAGAAAATTTTCTGGGCAGATTCGCAGCTTTGGAGGTCCGAAACCAAGCTGTTTTTTTCTAGTTTTTGTTCAGCACCTTAGCCATATTTTTCCTCCATGAAGTAGGCTAGAAACCAGCCTTGAAAGCCCCAGAAATTCCCCTTCAAAACCTCTGCAAAATTGGCTGGAAAGATGGCAGCTAAAGATGCCCAGAAAAATTCCAGCCTTGCGAAAAATGTTGTACAGTAGTTTTTTCAGCTTTGTTTCCAAATTCTCTCCTAGCCGAAACTCCATCATTTTTCTGCTCAAACCACCCTTAAACGTCCATTAACTGAACTCCATTGTCCTCCCTAAGTTTTGCACAAAAATCCAGCCATGGCTGCCAAAAAGATTTCTAGCCTGGAAAGATGGCAGCTAAAGATGCCCAGAAAAATTCTAGCCTTGCGAAAAATGTTGTACAGTAGTTTTTTCAGCTTTGTTTCCAAATTCTCTCCTAGCCGAAACTCCATCATTTTTCTGCTCAAACCACCCTTAAACCTCCATTAACTGAACTCCATTGTCCTCCCTAAGTTTTGCACGAAAATCTAGCCATGGCTGCCAAACAGATTTCTAAAAAAATTCTGCAATCATGCATTGATTTGGATACCAAAATTCCAGCCACCATGATTTAACAACTTTCCATAAAATATACCTCAAACAATCAGACCTTCCCTTCACCATTAGACTCCTTAATTTCGGCCACCATTAGCCTCCTTCAACCAGCTTTCATCCAGCCAAAATTCTGCACAAGTAGTCGGCCATGGCAGATTTCCAAGAGCTCTTCCATAATCAAAGATATTCTTGAATATTTAGTTTCAAAATTAGCTTCATAAAAATATTCTTCAAGGATTCCAACAATTAGCCTTTCCTTTTCCCTTCCAAACCAGAAAAACCATCTACCTAAACCCTACAGAAAATCGGCAACCCTAATCCTCATAGAATGTTTGTAGCCTCCATCCAAAAGCTCTCTACTCTCTTCAACCTTCAAGAACACATAGTACACCAAGAACACCTACTCCTTCCTTTCACCTAATACCTCTTCAAATCACTTCAAACTACCTCTAAAAATTCCAGATTTCATCTATTCATTGCTGTGAGTCCATCCGTACCATTTTTAACATTAAACTCCAAAATCCAATTTGCACTTTTGGATAAAAAACCAGAAATTTTGTGAAGGCTCAAGAACACCTTCAAGGTAGGATTATTCAATCAACTTCATCTTCGCTAATCTTCAATCTCTAATGAACATATATTTGTTTAAGCATGCTAATGAGCTTTCTTCTTCTCTTTTTTCTCTCTTCTCTCTCTCTCTCTCTTGGCCGAACTACTCACCTTCTTGGCCGAATGGTTCCTTCTCCATGGCCATGTTTTCTTCATCTTTCTTGGACGAATTTAGACCTCTAGGAATTGAGATCCATTCGAAACTCCTTCAAGGAATTCATCAATCAAGTAAGCCGTTTTAACCCATCTTTTAAATTCTAGATTCATGTCTCTAGGATGATGTTGATAGAAGATGGATTGCGAATAAGGTTTGAGTATATATTGTTGAGGTTGAAGCATGAATGTATGTATGAATATGAAGGAGATGGGATTTATGCATGGATGGATTATCTTGGTTGATTGTATGATGATTTGAGGTTTAATGCATGTCTCCATGTCATAGGTAGTATTTTTGATGAAGTATGCTAGAGATTATGTCACCTTTGGTGAATGAGATTTATATTCATGTTGGATTATTGAAGCCATGATCATATTTATGCTAGTAGGGATTAGATCATGTCTTGATAAATTTAGATCTATACTTATATGCATGATTTGGATGATTTGATGAATTGAAGGATTGTAAATGTTCTTAATTGTGGTTAGCAATAGAACTATGGTCATGATCTAGTTATCCCTAAGCTAATTTTATTTCATGAATAAAATGTTTCATAATATGATTTTGCTAGTAATTTCTAAAAAACCCTAGGAGGGGTAGATTTGGATTATTATATATAATAATGATATTTTATTCAAATAAATAATAGCTTTTGCTAGAAAAATAATATATATATATATATATTATTTAAAATAATAAAATCAATTAAAGCCTTTTATGGAAATAATTATAATTAGTAAAATATTTATTACTAAAAATTTAATTATTATCTTTTAATCAAACCCATTAAAAATTTATTTATTATTTTTCAAGCAAGACTCATTAAATTTATTTTCACCTAATTTTAGTTATCAATTATTTTCTAACAACTAAATTATTAATAAATCATTATTTTACCTAATACCACCTAGGACTCTTCATCAAATAAACTCTATTTTTTTTTAGCAAGATTTAAACCTTCAACTTATTAGTACCTATTTCCCAAACTTTAGTTATTTTAATATCAAACTAGATTTATTTTATAAACCCTTTTATTTATTATCGAGCCTTAAAGCTTGGGACAGTAGGGACATGATTGTAGTAAGTTGAGTTAGTTTTATTTGTGAAAGTGAATCTTTGGCTTGAGTTTGATTGTGGTTTATATTTACCCCATGCGGGGTTAGGTCAGCTGTTGGAGACCTTTGTTGTGAGCAAGGATCAGGTAAGCTCCTGCATAAAACCTGTTTGATGAAAAATGATTTTTTTTTTTTTTTTTTATGGCAAGCCAAATGTAGAGTGCATGGTAACTCATTTTTGTAAAGGCAATTGAGGAATATTTTCATTCTCATTTTAGACAAATAAATTATTTGCAAATCAAGGGGCGGTTTTACTCAAAACCTAAAATTCTTTCTAAAACCAGTTTTGCCCCAAACTTTGGAAAACCTTAATTGCCATTTTCAAGTGGAACTATGTTTTGTTCATTTTTCCCAAGTGGGATACGTTACATTGAGTACTCAACAGGGACTGGTAGTACTAGTTTTGAAAAGTAAGAGTGAGTCTTCTGGCAGGAGGCCACCTCCAAAAGATAAGCTCAACTTAGAGAAACGTCAGTACTACTTAGTCATGCCGGTCCGAGCTAGCAGTTTTTATTTTAGTCAAGTGACTGTATTATGCCGGAATGGACACCCGGTTGTTGTTTGGGTATAGAGAATGAGGAGTATCTTGCCCGGTAGGCCGATCACCTATCTTTTGTCAGTATGCACAAAGTGTCGGCATTCTGACCGGCAGTATGCACAAAGTGTGGCATACTGACCATGTGGACATGGGGCCCAACGTGTGGTAACCCACGACCACCCTTTTTGAGTGGTTGATTTTATTGTGCACTTTTGATTATGTATGCTTGGAAAAGCCAAAACACCACTCTTGTTTTTTACTAATGTTTATTTCTTGCCAGCAATTCTTTTGTAAAGATTTTATACTTTGCATTCACGAACTGTTTTCACTGAACACCCAAAGCACACACGGACTTATTGAGATTTCTGTCTCACCACCATTTTACCAAGATTTCAGGTCGATCCTGCTGTGGGGATGAGTAGCTAGTATTATCTTCCTTGGAAGAGAATGTTGTCTTTTATTTTTATGTATTGCTTTGGGGAGTTGAGAGTGGATGATTTCATTTATGGATTTGTTTTTCTTTTAGGAAGTCTTGGATTTAATCTTGGATTTATTATGGGGTTGTAATAAATTTTAAGTAAATTATTATTTTTATTCTGCTATTTTATTTGTGTGACCTAGTTATAAAGACCCTTTGTCCTTTGGACAGGGCGACATCCCCGGCCCCGGGCGGGCCTAGGTAGCGGGGTGTTACAGTTTGAAAACATGATTTGGATAGAGCTCATGAGAAAACCCAAGTGGCTGCTCAACGTACACTTCTTCTTCAATAAAGCCATTTAAGAAAGCACTTTTGACATCCATTTGATAGAGCATAAAATTTTTAAAAGATGCAAAAGCAAGTAACATTCTAATATATTCTAATCTAGCAACAGGAGCAAATGTTTCATCGTAGTCAATGCCTTCCTCTTGATTAAATCCTTGAGCTACCAATCTAGCTTTGTTTCTAATTACAGCACCGTTTTCATCAAGTTTGTTTCTAAAAACCCATTTTGTTCCAATAACAGGATGATCATGCGGTCTAGGAACAAGTTTCCAAACTTGATTTCTTTCTAATTGATTCAACTCTTCTTGCATGGCAATAATCCAAAATTCATCATGTAATGCAATATCAATGCTGTTAGGTTCAATATTTGAAAAAAGAGCAAAGTTGTCGATAAAATACTGTCGAGTTTTAACTCCTTGGTTTGGATCTCCAATGATTTGCTTCTTTGGATGGCCTGATTTGAATTTCCAATCCTTTGGCAATTGATGATTTGCAGAATCTTTAGTTTGATCTTTCTCTTGTTCATTTTGTAATTCTTCGATCTCTTCATCTTTTGCATGAGTATCTAATGATGGAGCATTTACTTGATCTAACTTAGCTTCATTTGAATTTCCTACATCATCATCATCTCTTTTTGACGTATAAATGTTAGATTCATCAAATACAACATGCACAGATTCTTCCACACAAAGTGTTCTTTTATTGTATATTTTATAAGCTTTCTTGTTGGAAGAATATCCAAGAAATATAGCCTCGTCGGACTTGCTATCAAATTTTCCAAGATTATCTCTTGTATTTAAAACAAAACATTTGCATCCAAAAACTTTAAAATAAGAGATAGAAGGAGTTTTGTCAAACATAAGTTCAAAAGGAGTTTTTCTTAAAAATGGTCTTAACATAACTCGATTTATTGTATAACATGCTGTGTTAACAGCTTCCGCCCAAAAGTATTTTGGAAGAACATTTTCACAAAGCATTGATCTAGCCATTTCTTGCAAAGTCCGATTTTTCCTTTCAACAACACCATTCTGTTGAGGAGTTTTAGCTGCTGAGAAATTATGAAAGATTCCATTTTCATCACAAAAGAGAGTGAATTCGCTGTTACAAAATTCTTTTCCATTGTCATTTCTGATAGAGACCAATTTGCATCCAATCGAGTTTTGGACGCGCTTAATCAGTTTTGAAAATTCAGTAAAGGCTTCATCTTTTTGTCCAAGAAATAATGTCCAGGTAAATCTAGAAAAATTATCAACAATTACATATGCGTATTTTTTACCACCAAGACAAGCAGTCCTTATAGGTCCAAATAAATCCATATGAACTAATTCAAGAGGTTTTGAGGTGGAGATCATTTTCTTTGGTTTAAAAGAAGTTTTGATTTGCTTTCCAAATTGACATGCATCACAGATTTTGTGTTTATCAAATTTCATTTTGGAAGCCCTCTAACAAATTCTTTTGAGGATAGTTTGTTTAAAAAATCAAAGGATACATGACCTAGTCTCCTATGCCAAAGATAACCATCATTATCATGAACGGATAGGCATCTAATTCCATTAGCTACAAAGTCATTAAGATAAAACACATATACATTTCCCATGTTTTTTTCAGTAACGATGATTTCGAGATTTCCACTGTCAAGTATAGAGCAAGAATCTTTTTCAAAAATAACTTTGCAACCATTGTCACAAAGTTGGCTAATGATGAGCAGGTTATATTTCAAATCATCAATAAGTAAGACTTGCTTTATAAATGTTAATGAACCTTTACCAATATTACCAATGCAGAGAATCTTCCCTTTTTTCTTGTCTCCAAATGTAACAAATCCTTCATTTGTTGTCCGAATATCTTCCAGCAATGCTTGCATTTCCGATCATGTGTCTTGAACAACCGCTGTCCAAGAACCATTTGGTAAAGCTTAAAGACCGTGCCTATACATGAGAAGAAGAGATGATTTTTGGTACCCACACTTTCTTGGGTCCAAGAAGGTTAGTAACATTTTCTTTGATTTTCCAGAAAGTAGCTTCACCGGATTCCACTTTTCTTCTAATAAGACATCTTGAAACATTATGTCCAGGTTTTTCACAATACTTGCATGCCTTGTATGTGTTGTGAGAATGAGTAGGTTTAGCATGCTGAAACTTGTTCTTTTTGTAGTTATTCTTATGTTCATATCCTAAGTCACTTTGATTTTCGGCTAAGCTAAATCTGGGCATGCAAGTTTTGTCTTTATCCTCATGTTTATATTCTAAACTACTTCGATTTCCAGAATAAACAAATCTGGGCATGCAAGGTTTGTCTTTATCCTCCTGGTTATATTCTAAGCCACTTTGATTTCCAGCATAAACAAATCTGGGCATGCAAGTTTTGTCTTTATCCTCATGTTTATATTCTAAGCTATTTCGATTTCCAGAATAAACAAATCTAGGCATGCAAGGTTTGTCTTTATCCTCCTGGTTATATTCTAATCCACTTCGATTACCAAAATGATGTTGAGTTCCGAGAAGTTTTTCCAGATTATTTTTATCATTTGTAAATTTTTCAATGCAATTGGTAAGATCATTTACTCTAATTTTCATATCATTGAAGGTGCTAACCATGCATTCAAGAATTCGAATTTTATCACACAAGTTTCTATTTTTCAGAGATGCATGATGTAATGTTTTCATGATCACATCTTTTTCAATTTCAGCACACATATGTATTTCAAGCGACATTTCATAGCTATTCAACAAAGCTTCATTTTCTTTCATCAGACAATTTACCTTCAACTTTAAATCTTTATTTTTTCTGGATAATTTTTTTAATTCACAAAACATATCACATAATAACTCATTAGGATCAACATGCTTTTCAGTCATAGATGTATGCGAAATAGACATGCATTCTGATGTTGAAAAGTTTACTTCATTTTCCAAAGCCATGAAGCAAATGTTGGCAGTTTCTTCCTCAGATTCTTCATCTTCAGATTCATCATTTAAGTCCCAAGCTCCCATCAATCATTTACCTTTCTTGATTTTCTGGTCTTTCCTCTTCTTAGATACTTTTCCTTCCTTTCCTTTTGCAACCGGACAGTCTGCAATAAAGTGATCCGTGCTTTTACATTCAAAGCATTGAGGTTTGAAGCTGGAGGTTTGTCCTTTCTTTCTTATAAGCTTCCTTCCTTGTTTGTAGTTTCCTTTGAACATCTTTCTGAATTTTTTTTGCTATCATTGCTAAGTTATCACCGTCCATGCCTTCTGTAACACCCCACGACTACGTACCCTAAAAGGGCAGGGATGTCACCTCGTCCCGTAGGACAAGGGGTCTTTAGAACGAGGTATAAAATATAAAGGCAATCTCCAAAAGGATTAACTTAGATAAATAAAAAAATACTCTTAATACATCAGGCTCAACTTGGAGCAAAACGGAATAAAATAAAATATTGTTTAGAAGCATAAGCAACAAATGTCTCCTAGAACGGATAGAGAAAATAGCAAAAGCTTCAACTATTACATGCCCCGCTGACTCAGCACAGTCTATCTCTTAAAAACATGATGTAAAATGGTGTGAGAATAAATCTCAGTAAGTCCTGTGTGTGCACATGGTGTTTTAAATAGTTCGTGTATGCAAAGTGTAAAACATTTGTAGAAATAATTTGGCAAGTCATAAATAATCTCTTTTACCAAGGAGTGGGTTTTTCTCATTGTCACACTTTGTACAAAATAAATCCTCCACTCGGATAAAAGTCATGTCACCACACGTTGGGCTCCATGAGAACAAATTGGCCAAGGCACCACACTTTGTGCACCTTGTCCGGACCAGATTACCACACGTTGGGCGTTCTGATCAAGGTGAGTGTACAGCCCACCGAGTGAGATACTCTTCCATCTCTACACCCAACAAAACCATCCGGGTGTCCATGCCGGGAATATAAATACCATACCAGGTACACATGCTAGCTCGGACTGGCCTGACCAACCAACACTGTCGCCCTTTTCAAGCAGAGTTCATCTTCTGGAGGTAGCCTCCTACCAGAAGACTTACGCTAGCCTTCCAAGACTAGTATTGTTAGCCTACCCTTATTGAGTACTCAACGAACATATCTGTCAATTCTTGATTCAAAATATTTCCAAACCTTGGCTTTGTAAAACGTGGTTTTCTTTAAAAGAGATTTCTAAAAATTTAAGGAAAAGAATAGTTTTCTTGCTAAAATCGTTAGTTTGACAAAAACCGTTTAAAGAATAAATATCCACGTTTACAACCCAAGCAAACATAGTTTAACAATAGCTTTACAAAGCTTCGCAACATGGACTTGCCATCACAACCTTTAACAAAATAGTTTATAAAAGGACTTACCATCACAACATTTAATAAAAGAGTTAATGCAAGGACTTACTTGATATGCCTCAGATAAACGTGATAAATTCACAGCTGGCTTTCCTCAATTATCCATCTGATCTAAACCATATAATATCATGATCAGGGTCTCAATTAATTCAAACATGCTCTAATCCCATTTATTTTCACAATAATTCGCAATCCCCTATTTAATTCCAAGTAAACTATTCAATCCCCAAAGATCATATACTACGACCACATGTTTATCTAGCTAATAAACACCATTAAACTTTACTTTCGGCATCAAGGGAGGGTATTCCCTTACCTTGCAACTACTCGGGTAATGAGGTTTCGATGCTCCTATGGTGATCGTCTCGAGTTCGCTTGAGAAGAAGAGAGAAGTTACCTCCTTTGCTCCTCTTGACCAAAAATTAAGGAAGAAGAGGAAATCAGCCTCTATAGGGCATGATTTAAGGGTAGAAGAAAGAGAAAAGAATCATTAGAGAAAACGGCATCAAGAGGTTGGAAGGATTTGTGCTTACCTTAAGGTGTGTTCGATTTTTGCTTGGAATAGCTCTTGAGTTTTCGAAAATTTGCAGAGAGAATTTGCTGGAATTTTCGTGTAGAATGGAGAGGGTAGATGGTTTCTAGGATTTAAAGTTGGAGAAGATTGGCTTAAGGTTAGATGGTGATGTTTAGAAAGACTCCTAATGGCTTTAGGTTTCTTGGACAGCAAGGGCGAAATTTCAGCTTGTTGTGCCCTTTGATGATGGCCGAATTTGGGAGGGTGTAGTGGAGGAAAATATTCTGCAATTTGCTCCTCTATGCTGGCTGAAATACTGCTCAAAAGAAGGTTGAATGTGTTCAGAATTTTGGGCCAAACAAGGAAGAGTTTGTGTGGATGTTGATGACTGAAAAATCCTGTGCAAGGGGTGCGAAAATTCTGTGCAAGAGTAACAAGTTTTGGACTGTTTTGGCTACTGTAATTCTACCGAAATTTCCAAAGGAAAATTAACGGTTTTGGGTGCTAAAAATAGCTTGATCGACTGGGGTTTTTCAGTGGGTTATGTGTGCAGAATTTCGGTTGGAGTAGGAGTTCAAGGCTGGCCGAATTTTCTGTGTACAAGCTGAACAAATTCAGTGATTTTGTGCGAATAAAATTCTGATTTTGTGCAGCTAAGGTACCCTGAATTGATGAGGAATATTTAGGTGTGTTGAGCTAGGATTTACAGAGTTAGATTGTAACTAAGAAGGGCTGGAATTTCGAACAGCTTATGTTGATACAAAACTGCCGAAATTCAACTAGGAAAAGGAAGAAAATCCTAGTTGAATTTGGATTGAAATAAAATCTGGTTTTTGTCAAGGATTTGGATAGGATTTCCTCTAGTCCTAGAAGAGTTTGGATTGAGCTAAAAGTCCTCCAAGAAGTGGCGACACTTGCTGGAATTTTTTTCCAAATTTTTAGCTAACATTCTAGGATTAAAATCAACAAGATTTCCTACTAGGAAAATGACTCATTAATTCCACCTATCCATGGCAACATCTATCTAGCTAAAATCAAGCTAATATTTTAATTACTAGCTAGGGTTTTTTCGAAAATCCTAAGGAACACAAGTTGAAAATTAAAGGTGAACTTTATTCAAATCAAAGTCCTTGAATTTAGGAAATAAATATAGAGACTTATTTCCTTGGAGTAAAAATACTAAAATTTCTCTAGGATAGCTAGATTCTTTTTCGGCTAAGATAAGAAATGTTTTAAGGAAAAGAATTTCAAGAGGAGAAACTAACTTCACAAAAGGTAGGATTCGAACTCGGGTCACCAAAGGTAATCACCAACCTCCCCGCTATTCCAAAACAACACCAATACTAATTTTTCTACAAGAAGTTCTTACCACCCCATTACTCATCCTTCCAAATCTTCGACCAAACCTCCCTTATCCAAATATTTAACAACACAACTATTTCACATCAATTAATTCAAATGCAAGAGCAACGGAAAAATTCACATGCATCCATGCAAATAAAAATTATTCTAGCTACCACATAAAATGCAAGATGCTATGCAATGTATGACTTTTTCCCATAGTCAAAGGTGGTTTTGGGCGGGGTATTACACCTTCACTGCTTTCCGAAGAGCTTGTTTCTTCATCTTCACTTTCAGCTTTTAGAGCAATCCCTTTTTCTGCCTTTATCATGATCATCAGATTCATGAAACCTTTTAAGCTTCATTTCATAAGTTAAAAGAGATCCGATCAACTCTTCAGTAGGTAAGGATTTCAAATCCTTGGATTCTTCAACAGCAAGAGTTTTAGGCTGCCAGCTTTTTTGGTAAAGCATCAGGAATTTTTCGGTTTTGTTCCCCAAGGGAATAAACCTTTCCGTAAGCTTTCAGACCATTTGAGATATTAGTAAATCTTGTGAACATGTCAGTGATGCTTTCGTTTGGCTTCATAGTAAATAATTCATAATCATGAATAAGAAGCCCTAGTTTTGATTCTTTGACTTGATTTGTCCCCTCATGGGTGACTTCTAGCAATCTCCACATATCATGAGCTGAATCACAACCACTAACACGGTTATATTCAGTCGCATCTAGTGCACAACACAAAATATTCATAGCTTGAAAGTTTAGAGTCATTTTTGCATTATCTTCCACACTATACTCATCATTCTATTTAGGTATTTTTATGCCATCAATCATCTTTGATGGAATAAAAGGAGCATTCTCTATTAAACTCTATAACTCGAAGTTAATAGAACACACATAAATCTTTATTCTATTTTTCTAAAAGGTATAGTTGCTTCCATTAAACAAAGGTGGATGATTTGTTGAAGATCCTTCAACATATGGAAGAGAAGATGAGCTTGCCATTAAAATCTTTTCTACAAGGCTCTTAAACCAAAAGTATGTAGACCTCGCTCTGATACCAAATGAAAAACCTTAGAGGGCGGGTGAATAAGGTTTTTGGCAAGCAAAAATAATTTTTTCGAAGAGTCTAAAATGCTGAACAAGGATGATCACAAAGATACTTAGACTGACTTTATTGATGCATTGAAAGCTGTCCAAGCACTCGTAGATGTGTATTCAGATTTAGACAGTGAAAGATCATAAAAATAATATACATGAACCACTGAAATAAAATGAGACAAGAGATGTATAGTGGTTCGATCAACAATGATCTACATCTACTACCTTAAGCCTCACACTTAAGGATTTTCAACCCTATTTCATTAACCTCACTTAATGAAACAACCACATACAAGAGAGGATCACCACACTAGGTTTTACAAAACCTCTCAAACACATCAAGGCTCACCCCTATGGGTTTTACACCACAATCTTGAACAATCACACAACAAGGATCACCCCTATGGGTTTTACCACACAACCTTGAACATACATACAACAAGGATCACCCCTATGGGTTTTACCACACAACCTTGCTATTACAAGCTGAGAATTGAAAATCAATAGAACAGAGATAAGCTCCCTTACTTGAGCAGATATTCTCTCGGATACAAGCACAAAATACTTTTATCTTTGATATACAATGAACTCATTTTGAAGCTAAGATAAAATGAGATTTTTGAAGATATTGAGCAATAGTATTTCTAAGATGGATGTTTCAAAAATCTTACTTGTAATCTGGCTTTAAGGGTTATTTATAGAGCCAAAAAGTGGAGTGCCAACGGTCATAAAAAAACGGCTATAAATTTTTCTGTTTAAACTCATCCGAGTTTTGGACTCGGGTTTTGGACGAAGATGCATTCAAAAGTTAAGTCCAAAATGGCACATCCCTGACGGACAATTTTTCAACCCGGTTTACAGGATTTTGGATGAACCTTTTGGATTTAAACTGTACCATCCAAAATTCTGTGAATTCTAAAAACTTTGAAAATCATCTCCTTTAATGCTTCAAGGTAAAGCCAAATGAATCAAAAGATAAGAGGACATATGAAATAATAAGTATACCTTAATGAACACTTCCTAGTCTAATATTCTTCATAAAAAGTCTTCTTGATGTATAACTCCTTATACTTGATTTTCCAATTGATCTTCCATTCTTGAAATCGGTGATGAAGGAGTCGCCAACAATTCTTATCTGAAGACTTTAGAAGAACAAAGGTCAATCATGTCCTATCACAATAAATTGACACGTTAGTCCATATTAACGTTTGTTATAAATCAAAACATAAAAGAAGGCCCTTAGGGCTAACAAAGGACTTGGGAGAAGCCAGTTATATTCTCGAGATTAGGCTTCTTAGAAATAGAAAGTAGAGAATGTTAGGATTATCCCAAGTGGCATATATTGACAAGATGCTGGCCAAGTACAACATGGACTCACACAAGGGAGTTCTAATTCCTTGCAGACATGGATTGTCATTTTTTTCAAAGGATTATCCTAAGTCTCAAGAAGAAAATAACAGAATGTGTAGGATTCCCTATGCTTTGGTTGTGGGAAGTCTCATGTACGCCCTGTTGTATACTAGGCCAGATATCTGCTTTGCCGTAGGCTTGGTTAGCAGATATCAGTCAAACCCTGGGGAGGTTCATTGGGAAGTTGTAAAGTATATTCTCAAATACCTTAAGGGAACAAGAGATTATATGCTAGTTTACAGGGCTGATGACTTGGTTCCTACAGGATACACAGACTCAGACTTCCAAGCAGATAAGAATGAGAGAAAATCCACTGGTGGATATGTCTTCACCTTGTCTGGTGGAGCCATTTCATGGAGGAGTATTAAGCAATCTTGCATTGTTGACTCAACCATGGAAGTTGAGTATGTGGCAGCTTCGGAGGCATCTAAGGAAGAAGTTTGGCTCCAGAAGTTCTTTTCAGAACTTGGAGTCATACCACACATGGACAGGCCGATTGTGATGTATTGCGACAACATTGGAGCAGTATCACAATCAAAAGAACCTAGGAATCACAAGAAGGGGTAGCACATTGAGAGGAAGTACCACATAATCTGGAATTTCATCTAAAGACGAGAAGTCATGGTGGAACAGATTGT
The DNA here is from genome assembly GCA_026120185.1 of Voacanga thouarsii. Taxonomy (NCBI): domain Eukaryota; kingdom Viridiplantae; phylum Streptophyta; class Magnoliopsida; order Gentianales; family Apocynaceae; genus Voacanga; species Voacanga thouarsii. The sequence continues at coordinate 1,143,051 of JANUWF010003384.1, read as the reverse complement.
CTCAAAGAATAATCTAGCAGATCCATTTACCAAGCCTTTGGCTGAGAGAGTCTTCAAAAGATACTTAGACATCATAGGGGTGAGCACTTACGAACTTATTTAGTCTTAGAGTGCAAGTGGGAGATTGTTGGGAAATATACCCTCTTAGACTAGGTTTCTAATGTAAACATCGAATGTTTTAATAAAAGAATTTATTTTCAGAAATTATTTTTGAATTTACATTTTTATTTGTGCACAATTACTTTTAGAAAAGACCTATTATGTTTAAGTAAGTGGTTCATGTGAATGGTAGTATTTCACAATAAGGTATGGATCACGGGTTACTTAATATATAAACGTTTGTTCTTAACCGATTTATGAGAATGGGAATCTCATCATGTCTAGGTTATTATGTTGTGAATTCCAAATGGGTAATGGTTTACCTTTAGCCAGTGAGTAGTCCACTTATTTCATGACATAAGCATATTTTGAATACGTAAAATAGGACATGTAGTAATAGTTTCTAAAAGTACTATATGGTAGAAATCTAGACTACTATTGCTATAGCATGTACTGGTATTCTATGACTTGAGTATGAGTTGGTGGTCTGACGAAGCTGGAAGCATGTACTTTGATATGCTATAGTTGAAGTTCTATCATAGGACCAATATACTTGCATGTTGGGTATGTGTTACTAGTAAGTTAAGACAGACTTGTACAAGATTGTTTCTATACTATATTACCCCTTGTGGTTGTCTAAATGATGTAAATGTCCAAGGTCCTGGGAAACATGACTTGAATGTTTGCTTTAGGGTAGCTCCATTGGAAAGCGGAAACAATTCAAGAAGTCGTGAATCATTGGACTAGAAGCCTAAGGATAATAAATGTCATTTAGAGAGGTCTTAGTACATTTCATCCTTTCTAATGTACGACGATATATAGCGGGATATTTTAGTCATTTCACATGTAGGTCGGAGACTTTGCTAACGCAGCATTGTCCATTAGGTCAATATTTCCTTATAGTGATATTAGAAAATATTTAAAATACAAAATACGGCTATTTATATGACAAGGGTATTTGGTCATTTTAGTAGCCAAGGCGGTGGTCCCCAGTATAGACCATGAGTCCTAATTAAATACAGGTAAAGAAATTTGTCTTAAATTAAATTAAATAGAATTTATTTTATTTCAGTAGTCTAATTAATTATTGGGCTAAAATAAAATAAAGGTCCATGAAGAGAGAGAATTAATTAAATTAGTTTGGTGGGTTAATTAATTGTTCAGGGCTTTGACCCAGTTTGAATAATTAAAGATTGACCTAGGACTAAACTAATATAAGCTTGTTAATTGGACTAGTTTATTTGGGTTGGAAAATTAATTATTAATTGGGCCATTTATGTAGTTCTAATTAGAATAATTAATTTAATCCAAAAGGCTAAACTAAGAGTCCAATGGGCCAATCTAGTTTAACCTAAGGTTTTATTTAGGTTAAACAGGAGAATAGAGAAGGACGTTGTTCTTTGACTACCTCTTCTCTGTGTCTAAAAAGAAAACAACGTTGTTTTTTTTTCTTTTTCTGGCGTGAAAAAAAAAATAAACGCCCCATTTCTCTCTCTAAGAAAAATTCCTTCGCCCTATGAGTTGTTCACCAAATGGGATTAGGTAGGTCATATACTGGAAGATCGAGAGGTTGTCATTCACATACATGCTCAGACGGAGTAGGAGGCTTGCAGGAACCGCACCAAAGGTTTCCACTAGCGCACCTACCTCAGTCCCACATATTCTGGTCCAGCCAATACTAAGAACGAGGAAAAGAGGTAAAAAAAAATTTCCTTGGAGTCCCGCCAGGCCGTGACTGGTGCCGGCTCCCGCCTGTGTGTTTCTTGTTCTTCAGTTCTTCAATTTTTGCTTCCGTTGCGTGCTTTGCTTCCCACTTTAAACCTTCAAGGCACTGGTAGGTCGTGCGGGTGGAAAGGGATAGGAGAATGCCATTGCTGCCCTTTCCTTTCAATTCTAATCATCCTAACCATCCTATAGCATAAATAAGACAGGTTAGTCAAAATATTTAACCTTTATAAAATAAAATATATACTATCAATATTTGCCTAAACCTAGTCTTTAATACTACTTGTAACACCCCACTACTTAGGCCCAAAGGGTCAAGGATGTCACCCCGTCCATAGGACAAGGGGTCTTAATAACTAGGTCACATAAAATAAAATAAAATAAATACTTTAAAATTAAACTTATTATAACCCAATAATACATGACCAAATTCAAAATAAATTGTCTGCTACAATCTTTCAAAACATCACATAAGGAAATAACAAAGAGTCTTTAGAATCACAAGCATAAATCTAGCTAATGACCTTCACAGCAGGACCGTCCTGAAAGCATGGCATAAAAGGTGGTGAGATAAAAATCTCAGTAAGCCAGTGTGTGCTTTGAGTGTTTCAGGTAAAACAGTTCATGTATGCAAGTTGTAAAAGTTTCATAAGAGAAAGTACTGGCAAGAATTAAATAAATGTTAAAAATAAAGAGTGGTGTTTTGCTTTTCAAATCATACATGTGCACAATAAATACAACCACCCAAAGAGGTAGACATGGGTTACCACACATTGGGTCCCATGACAACATATTGGTCAGAATGCCACACGTTGAGCATGTTGACAAAAGGTAGGTGTACGGCCTACCGGGTGATATACTTTTCCATCTCTATACCCAAATTTACCGGTTGTCCACTCCGTAAACACACAGTCCACATGACTGAAACTTGCTAGATCAACCGGCGTGACCTACCGAATTGACATCCTATCTGGGAAAGACTCATCCCTCAATATGGCCACCTACTGAGAGACTTACCATAACCCTTCAAAGACTAGTCCTAGTAGTCTACCCTTTTTCAGTACTCAACGTTGTTTGTCCCACTTGGGAGAAAATTGATCATACATTGATTTACTTGGAAATAGCAATTAAGGGTTTCTAAAATTCTTGATGAAGTTGGTTTTAGAAAGACTTTAGCATTTTGTGTAAAACTGCTCGATTAATTTTTAAATGATTTGCTTGACTGAAATAAAAAGGAAAAACGGTCCTTAATTGCCTTTACAATCGAATGATCATACACATTGAACTTGGCTTACCACAATAATTTTTTGTCTTCAAATAACTCAATGCGGGAGCTTACCTGATCCTTTACTTGAACTAAAAAATCTTCTAAGGCTGACCTAACCCCGCCTAGGGTAAACACAAGGTATAAGGTTATACTCGAGCTATACTTGCCTTACATAAATAATTCCTAGTTCAACTAATTATAACCATAACCTTAATGTCCTAAGCTTTAAGGCTAGATGATAAAGGATTTTATAAAATAAATCTAGCTTGATAAGTTAAAATAACTAGGGATTCTAAAATAATTACTAATAAGTTATAGGTTCAAATAATAATTCCTGAGTATTATTATTAATAAATAAACTAGTGTTTAAATATTGAATAATACTAAGTCCTAAATAATATTAATAAATGGTAATTTTTAAATAGTATTACTATAAATAAATAAAAAATTACAATTAATTTTTAATTAATAATTAATAGATAATAAATAAAATTAATAATAACTGAATTGTATTAAATTTTTTATTAATAGATAACAAATAAATTTTAATATAAATAATATTTATGAATATAGTTAAAAGTTTTAACTATGGTCTACAGGGTCATTAATATTTTATTTATTATTATTATTTATATAAAAGATCTTTTTTATTATTATACACATATATTATTTTTAATAAAAGATATTATTTATTTGACTAATAAAATATCAATATTTTATTTAATATTCCATTTCCAAAACTTCCCAGGAATTTCGAAACCTTTAGGAAAAAAAATATAGTAATAATTTTAATTAAGGTAAAAAAATTTGTTAATAAAAATAACCTAGGATCAACAAGAAAATAATCATGTTTTTCCTATTGCTAAACAAGATTTATGAATACATTCTCCAACATCAAACAATATGCTAGTCTATTCATGAACACAAGTTTAAATCAACACATACTATCACATGGCCAAATCCTTACTAGGCATAATCATCAATCATGGCTTCAATGGAAATAAGAACATAAAAATCCTATTCACCATAGGTGTCATAACATCTAACATGTTTTAAATAACCATAACTCTCCTAAGACATGATGAACATACATTGATTCTCAAGAAAATCCATATAGCTTAATCATATACAACCGTTCTCATGTCCTAACCCCAACCCTTCCATTCACATGCATACACTCAATCCTCCATTCATATTCGACTCTTCCTATCAACATCTAAGAGACATGAATGCAAAATTAAAAAGGAGGATTAAGGGAAAAATACGTGATTGTCGATTACTTCGATGAAGAGTAAAGAAGGTCCACGCGCGATTGAGAGTCTTAAGTTGTCCAAAGGAAAAAACAGCCATGGTTGTTGATTAACCAATTCAGCCGAGAGAGAGAGAGAGAGAGAGAGAGAGAGAGAGAGAGAGAGAGAGAGAGAGAGAGAGAGAGAGAGAGAGAGAGAGAGAGAAAGCATTAGTATGGTGCATTAAAGGTTGAATGGAAGAAGATGAACAAAGAAGTTATTTTTGATTTACCTTAATGATGTTCTTGTGACCTTCACGGAAAAATTTGGTTTTTGATCCGATTGTAATTTCTTGTTTGAGAGATTTTGTGTTATAAATACCAGAAATGAACACTAGGGATTATGTAGGAGTAATCTGGAGTTTTTGAGAGTGATTGGAGGTGTTTAGGGTGGGTTTTGGCTTGAAGGAATGTAGTGTGTGTTCTTGGTGAAAATTGAGAGAGTTTGAGAAAGGGTGCTGCACAAAATCTAGATTGGTGTTGGCCGAATGGTTTAGGGTGTTTCAGTTTTCAGCTAGAGAGGAAGAGAATAATCTGATTTGTTTGAAATTTAAATGGAGAGAATTGAGGAGTGGTTTGAGGTATAGGATAAACTAATGGTGTTTGATGGATGGAGGTTTCTTTGTTCTTTAATGGAGTTGACTGGACTAGCTATTTTGCTGAAATGATTAAAGACTGTTAAGGCTGTATATTGGGTCACGGGCATACTTCCTTACTTGAGGGTTTGGAATTCATCCTTCCTCTTCTCAGCTATCCATCACAAGATATACTCTGTTCAAAAAGCCTCAACAAATTCTCCCATGTCCAGTTAAAATCCTCTCTCTCCCAATCCTCTTAGACTCACTACCACCATGCTCGGAAAGGTCCTCTCAACCTGAATGCTACAAACTTCACCCTCCTCTTTTCCGTGTACTACAGAGTTGTGAAGATGTCCTCTGTCTACTCCATCCATTGCTCAACTTTTTCATCTTGTTCCACCCCTCCATAGAACATAGGAGGTTAGAACTTTAGGAATCATTCCAAAGCCTCATCCTCACCCTGGGTGCCTTCTTCTCCACTTTGTCTACCTTGTCGGTCAAATTATGAAGAATGGCAGTCATCTTGTCAAAGGCTTGCCCCATGGTCACTTCTCTAGATCCCCTAGATGTCAACTCTCATTCCTGCTCATAGTCTTCCTCCATCCATCCCTAGTGTGGACCATTGCGTCTGCTCAAACTCGGGAGTTGATGACTCACTCTCCCGAATGGTCCTCCCTCGCACTGTAGCTCTACATTTTAGTGCCATCTATTTGTATCCATTACAAGGTTTATCAGGGAAAATTTCATGACATGTAATTAAGTAGCTTATAGATTTAAAATAGCTTACAATTCTTTGGAAAGTAATTTTTTGCAAATAAAACTCCAAGTAGAGTAAATAAATCATTAAAATCAAGCTTTTATTAACCAAATCCAACTTGGTACAAAATAAGGGAGTATCCTGCTAGGTATTCTTTTTATTCTTGCTAATCAAAATTCAAAACAAAGAATAAATTTGAACCAAATATATAAATGGACATCTCTTCATAAAAATAAAAGAATAAGCACTAAAGGTCCTATAAATGCTAAGCATCACCAGAGTCGCTGTAATCCTCAGAAGTCTCGGAAAGAGGCTCCACTAGCCAACATGTGCTGCTGTTGGGATGATCTACTACACAGTCTTCTGAAAAACCGAAAGATCTATGCTTCTTCCTAGGTCGTCCCAACATGAACACCTTAGTGTCTCTGCCCCTCAGCCTGGCTTTCAACTCTGTATCCCTAAACTTTTCCATAACTAACATAAGTGCACTCTTAGGCCTCCTAGATTCTAGCTCATTTGATTCACTTCCTAGTAGCGTCGGGGTACCTTCCTCTACAGATGGGGTCGCAGATGTGTCAACCGTATCCTTTTCCTCACCATCAACCTCAATCACTTCCTCTCCACCCTCACTCCTGAGCTCTCCTATCACCCCCTTATCCCCAAATCCTGCCAGCTCATTCTCACTCTCACTCCTATCTCTCCTATCTCCCCTATTTCTCCCTCATCATCTCCTTCATACTTAACTGCATCCCTTTCTTTCTCAAGTTCAGGCATTTCAGGTATTGGGTCCTTAAACTCTTCCTCTACCACAAAGTCTTCTATCATAGGTGGTTCATTGTCTATTTCATCCTCACTCAAAAACCATCCATTTTCGGGTTCTTTCTCCGAACTAGATAATGATGAATCTGTTAGGGATATGCCCTAAATCAATTTGTACTTATACTATTGTCATTATATATTATGTAATAATATGAGGCATTTCTTTCTATGAATAGTGCATTTAGTTTTGTGGTCATCAAGTACGTGACTTGATAGTAAAATCCTATAATAAATACAATTACTATTCTTAAATTGTACCTGATCGATTATTATTAGTGGAACAATAATAAATTAAGATTAATATGTTTGTGACTTGATGGCTATGTTTCACTGGTCATGGATATATGTGATATCAAGTCAAAACATAAATAAATGTTAGAGAACATTGTATTAGACGTGACCCATTATGAGAGTACTTCATGGGACATGTCATAAATACTTTCTAGCCATAATGATATTAGAAGTCCTTTGACCTGAATTCATCATAGTTTCCTACTGGATAAATTCTATATCGTGGCGTTGTCTAAAGTTATCTTTAACCAGATAATAAACTAGGCCACTGTTAGATATAGAATAAACTAGGGAGAGGAATATGATTGATAGTGAAGGAATTTATCCCTCTCATTCTTGGGAAAGATGTCCATGGCCCCTTGATAAGTTAGATTGTTAAAATACATGGCTGTGCTTTAAATATATAAATTTGAGATATTGATATCATTTGTTTAAATAGTCTACTATGAGATCAAGAAATAGTTAATTAAGCTTAATAAGGATAACATGCTACATGCCTTATGCTTAATCTGGAATTGTGTGACAAAAGGACTAAATATAAAGTTATGGTTTGGTTCAAAGAGATCACTAATTTTTATTTAACTTGGATAGTTATAATATTTTGCTAGAAACTGCTTATAACTTGTGGGCCATTTAAATGTGATTTGGGCACTCTGCCAGTGTTAAATGAACCTATAGGGTCACACATCAAGCGAACACGTTAGGTTATTTTTTTGGTAACTAGGTTCGATGTATCTGGAAATAAGTCTAGGTTAATCAAACCTAAAAAAATGACCAGATACAATGAATCTGGAAATATATCCACATTCGATGTATTTGGAGGATATTCAGATTATAAGAATCTGACTCGATAAATTAATTAGTTAAATTATTGATATAATGGCAGAATCTTATTGTATCCTTTTTAATTTAATTTGAACTTAAAATAAGATGTGATAAGATATTATGAGAGTTGGACTCCAAGAAGTTTGTGTGGTTTTAAAAGAAAACCCTAGCTGGCTTCTTATTGTAGACTTCTTGTAAAAATTTTCGTGCCTCCATAACTAGAAAAATTTAGCCTCTCAAAACCCTAAGCGCTAGCACTCCCGGGTAACAAGCTAGTTTCACCGTGTGTATCCGACACTAAAAGAACTACCACTACTATTTCTAAAAATCGAAAAATAAAAGAATCTTAGTTTGTGCAAAATAAACATTTATGCACTTTTTTCTCATTAAAACTGATAATAGGTAACCCTATCACTATTTTCTTGAATATGATCAATTTGGCTCTTAAAAAAACTGGCATAGCTTCTTGGAAAGGTTAACAATATTTTTATGCTAAATGTACTGACCACCATAAATTGACTACTATTTTAGATAATGATCTAGAAGATAAATCCATTGGGGGGATGGTCGTTCCTTCTTATTTCTTATAGATAATCCTCGCACTATGACTTCCAACATGGGCTGGTCGATCACGGTACGTATCTCGAGCATGAATTCCATCAATCCATTAGATCTAGATTCTTGTGAAATCTCCATCATATATTAGTTCATTCCCAAGGTGATGCTAGAAGACCCACGATCTCTAATGAGGACCGTGATAGAAGCCGTAAGGCCATTAGAACCCTTCTCCCACTTAGTCTTCTAAAATAAGGGTTTTTCTAGAAAAATATTCTTTTGAAAAATTTCATTAAGTTTCCCTTAACTTGTATAAAATATCTAAACACAAAAATCTCTATGTTAAGGTTGACACTTTTTGAAAGATTTACTATGGATTAATTTTATTTGAGTTAAAAAGTTTAACGATTCAAAAAAAAATTCAACTAAAACTTTTCTGAGACTTTGGTCTCTAGTTTTATGACAAAAATGTTTTCTATAAAAATTAATTAAATTAATTTTTCTATTAACTTACACAAAATATCTAAATCTAATAATTTTCCATGTCTAAGATAAATACCTTTGGGAGAATAAACAAGGATTAACTTTTTTTTATAAGTTAATAAACCTATTAATTTAAAAAATATTTTTCAAGACTTTGATCTTGAAAAACGTGCACTTAGGAATGTCCAAAAAAGGAAAAAGCATGCTAGAAAAATTGTAGTTATTTTTCATGCCTTTCTCTATCCTTTAAAATGCTAGGTGATCAAATAAAGAATTAAACACATTAATTCAATTAATTAATAGTCTTGTTTAATCCTAAATCCTTTACCACTATTTACATGAAAAATATTTCAAGAATATTAATTTGCAAAAATTGTAACCTTGCTTGGTTTAGGACTAAAAAAAAAGAAAAATAAAATAAAAATTACATAGGAAAAACATAACATGACCCAACCGACCAATTTTTTTAAAACTTGGATTTAACCCTCGTGAAAAGAGCCAAATTACGGCCCTATCAAACGACCAAGCTGCGGTTGGATCCAATGACAAACTACGGCTGCTTTGCACCAAGCTATGGCTGGCTTGTTGCCCCCAAGTTGTGGCCAGTTTAGTGCAAACCGTGATCAGCTTCTCTTTGAAATGCATCGTCTTTTTTGTTTTTCCTCCATTTTCCTTCATTTTTCTGTCTTCTTCTCCATCTAGACAATACACCAAGCATAAGCGATTTACAGATAAACAAGAAAAATCCCAATCTCTCTATAAAACAACAGCTGCCTATGTCTTTAATTAAGGCTTACATGATTACTATGAAAGTAATTAAATTACAATGTCAACACTTCCACTTGCAAAACTTACAAAAAGTCTAGCTAAATCAGAAAACACGGGGGATCATAGTGAACATTCAAATCATGTCTAGCTAATTTTAGTTAGCCTAAAGCATGCATCTACATGCCAAAAGAAACACTGCTCTGATACCACTTGAAAGCGGATTGCGGCATAAAACACAAGACACAGAAGCAATCAAAACACAACAAAAATCGGAGTGAAAGCTTTTAGAAATATTTATACCTCTGTGTTTTGTTCTATGATGATGTTGTTGCTTTAGCTGGAAAGGTTGCACAACAACTGGTTCAATTCTTAATAATTCGGGTTCTTGTCCAATGAGTCTCTAACTCCGTCTTATCCACATAGAACTTTTGCATTCTCAGAATATAACCACAACAAAAGATTGTTTGTGGTAACAATAGGAAAAGGTATGAACTTTTTCCTCTTCTTCGACCAATTACTATTTAGCAATTATCAAAGAAAACTGGTTTTCTTTTCTTGTACCGAGAGTATACACCCAAGAAGAAAAACCAGAGATAAAAAGTGAGAATAATAAAGAGAACCTAGACATAAGAACAAAAAACTACACCAATGTTTTTCACTACTCACAAAGATTAAAAGGATAAGGAAACCTCTGAGATATATAATATTTTTGTATCCTCCAAACCCTTATTCTTTCTCATTTGAACTTAAGCTAAATGGGCTAAGCTTTTAGCCTTTAATCCTTGGTCCAGGCTATTGGATTAAGACTTAATTAATTATTTAAACAATGACAATTTAAAGCCCAACAAATAATTAATTATTTAACCTAAATGAACTATTCCAGTTTCTCAGGCCCCTTTTAGTTCAAACAAGGCCAATCCTAATTATTCAATTTGAGTTCAAACCCTAAATAATTCATTAGCCAACTAAAACAAGCCATTAATTAATTCTCTTCTTGAACTTTTTATTTTATTCTAACCCAATAAATAAACCAGGCTACCTGAATAAAATAAAACCCACTCTTTTAAAGACTAATTCCTCAACCCAAATTACTTAGGACTTATGGGCTATTCTAAGGACCAAAAGACACATCATCCTAGGCTACTAAAATGACTAAAATACCTTTGCTATATGAATAGCTGTATTTTGCATTTTAAATATTTTCTATTATCACCATAAGGAAATATTAACTTCAAGAATCATGATGTGTATAGCTATATCTTTGATCTATAGGTGTAATGACTAAAATACCTCTCAATGTAACACCCATCATTGACACAAGAGAAATATACTAACACCTCTCTCAATAGTATTTACCATCCTTGGATATCTAGTCTGATAATCTATGGTTTTCAATATATACCCGCTTATTTCTGGAAGCTACCCAAAAGCGTATAATACTAAGTCACGTTCGCAGAGCCCTGGATTATATAGATTATCCTGGACGATCATAAGGGGGGTGATTTCTCCTTTTATGAGTATAGGTCATATATATCCAACATACAAGTGTAGTAGTCTTTTAGTAAAACCTCACCTATAGTACATCAAAGTACAAACTTCCAACTTCGCTAGACCACAAACCCATACTCAAGCTATAGGGTATCAGTCCATGCTATAGTGGTTTAGTCTGGGATTCTTTTATTTTAGTACTTTGAGAAACTACTACAACGGGTCCAATTTTATGTATTCCAAACACGCCTATACCATGAAGTGAGAGGACTACTCACTAACTAAAGGTAAGCCATTACCCAATTGGAATTTATAGCACAATAGCCTTTTCATGATTAGATTCTCATTTTGATCAACCTATTAAAAAACTAAGTTTATTTATTAGGTAACCCATAATCTATACTTACAATGAAAGACCTCTATTTACATAGATCACTTACTTAAACACAATATATCTTTTCTAACAAAATTATGCATAAATTAAAGTAAAGAAACACAAACAATTTGAGAATAAAATTTTTTATTTATTTCGTTGAATTTATATCAGATACATAAGATTGGAAAGCATACATTCCAACATAAAATGGTTTTGATTTGTACTTTAAAGGCATTCAAAATTTCAAGGTGTTTTTGTTCAGTCAAATAGTTATTTTACCACCCATGAAGGACTCCAGTAAAATCAGTAGTCAAAATATGGAGGATGGAGATATCATAATTGGAAGTATTATAACTTTTTTTTTTTTTTTTGTGATAGCCATAGCCATTTCATGGATGACACTTAGAATTTAATGTTTAGACATGCCATCAATATTCCATTCAGTAATATCTTGGATAGAGAAATCTACTCAAGTATCTAAATGTCTTTCTTCAAATTGGATATCGAGGAAAGAAGGTTAAGGATAGTAATTACAAGTGTAGGGATTTGAAAAATGTTTATTAATTAGTTGTTTAGTTTTGGAACTTAAGCTATTAAGATTTAATAAGTCTATTTCATTTACTGTTTGTATGTATACTTTAGAGGAGGTTTCAGGAACATCTTTGGTATTTAATTGTTTTAATTTGTCATTTATATCTTTAAAAAAAATTAATTTAGAATCATCTATTTAAAAAATCTCCTTTTGACAGTTTTAAGATTTTATCCTCATATAAAAATGGTTTAAATATGTGGTTAAGATCTACAACTTGCTTTGGATCATATTACTTTAATCCAGGCATTTCTCTAACAGTAGATTTATTATCTAATTGTTCTACCTTATTAGCCATAGTGATCAAGATTTGATTTGTATAGTAATTTTCTTGAATTACTTTATTTAAATCTTTTTAGTAACATCTCCATATTTATCTAAATTTTCTACTTTAAAAAGGGATGCTATAATATTGTGACCTTCAACAGGAATTTTAATTTCTTCAGGAGAAGGAATTATAGATTCTTTTACTTTGTTTTTTTATAGTATACCATTTTTGAGCAATCATATTTATCGATTTGATTTGATTATATTTTCCAGAATATTTGTACTTATCGAAAAAGTCTAAACGTTTTCTAAATTTCTATAAGTCAGAATAATAATTTTCTCGTAGTCAAAGTCTTTCATCAAGCGTTATAGTACTGAAATACCAATCTATTTTTAGTTGGTTACAAGGTTTATTCCATAGTTGTCTTACATATGTCTTATCTAATTCAAATTCATCATCAGAAGAAATTGTCATTAACATATTTGGCATTTGTATTTTGGATTTAGTAGGGCTTGACAACTTTACACTAATGTCATATTTGTAATTCATTTTAGGAATTTCACCAGAAAAATGAACACTAATGAGTTTTTGAGTACTCTAACTTCGAAAGAGAGGCCTACTCGAAGAAGGAAGCTACAGAAAAATATTTTCAACTAAATTTTTAGTTCAATATTATCTGAAGATGTCATAATTGGAAGTATTATAACAAAATTATTATCTATTTTGTTGGATTCATAATTTCTCTTGGGATTTAGGATGTGTTCAAAATTCTATTTTGTATCATGAAAAATATCATCGCGTTTGAGAAATCGAAAGACAAAAGCATTGGATCTTTTAAAATTAGTTTCTAATAAACAAGTTTTTCTAAGATTCCTTGAATGACTTTTTACTTTGGGATTTATAGTAGTTTTCATTACTTTGTACTAAACACAATAAATAAATCCAAGGGATTTAGATTCAAGTTTAAAGTCTAAACTTTTGGTTTGAATATTTAGGGTTAAAGTTTTTGAAATATATGGATATGTGAGATCTACTGTGAAGTTAGGATAGTGATTAAAATAAACGGGACCATTTGATGTATTAGATTCAAGTGCTGCTAAAAAACTATTTTTAAAATCTAGATGCCTGCTATCTCTTTATAATAGATAGATGAAAGAATTAATTCCTAATCGATATAAGGGTTTGACAACTACTTATAATAATCCAATATGCAAATATCGATATTTGTTTTTCTATGTAGTTCTAAAGTTTCTGGATTAAAAAGATGTATAGTACGATAAGGCTTATTAATTGAGACTATTTTTTCAATGGTTTTTATATTATAATTTTGGACTAAGTTAAAGATTCCTTTTTCATAAATTTTATCAAACTTTTCTGTTGGCATTTTCTAATTCATTAATCTCGATTTAGCTTTATCTAATTGAGAGCTAATTTCAAGATCATTAATAACTTCGATGTCAATGTCGGATAAGTTCGAGCTAGAGGTCATCGTTAATAGGAAATGTTTTCTTATCTAGACAATCTATAGTCTTAAATGCTTCTACTTATGTCCTTGTCCTAAATCCTAATGCTTTTATGATTATTGAAACTAATGCCTTAGAACTTGGTTATGGACGTATCCTCAAACAAAAGAAATTTGATTCCCCCAGCTAACAACTAATTAGATATCATTCAGGTATTTGGCTATCCAGTCAACAAAATTATAGCACTATCAAGAAAGAAATCATTTCTATTATTTTATGTATTTCTAAATTTCAAGATGATTTGGTAAATAAAAAGTTCCTTCTTTGCATTGATTGTAAAGCTAATAAAGATGTCTCTTTCGGTCCACTTTACCAAAAATAAAGTTGAAGCCCTCGACTCCTCTCTATCTAATATGATTCATGAAAACTCATGTTTCAAGAGTTTGATAATTCAATTGGAAGCTCAAACTCAGCAAATTTCAGACACCAAAACAGAGGAAATTTTTTACACTTAATTGATGAACAATTAATTACACAATTAAGTCCCCAATAACCCCACAAATTTCACACCCAATTAACCCATAATTAGGTGAAAATTAAGCTCTAAAATTATAAAATCCAAGGCCAAATTCGTGGTCAAGCATCAAGGAACAAATAACTTAGAATTGTCATCAATTAATACTCTTTCTCTTTCTACAAAGAGCAATCCTAAAGGAACAAAGCAACTAGAGCCTCAATTTAATAGAAATTGGCCAACTAATTTAACATCCAACAACCTTAGAATCAGCATGGAAACTAGAATCAATTATAATAGGAAAAAGTAGGCACCCTCCCAAGAAACCTAACAAAGACCCTAAGGTAACAAAGGCACTTAGGACTTAAAATAGAGTGACTAATTGGATTAACCATTGATATCTAATGACTCTAAACAAATGTGAGTCTAATCCCTTTGCAAGGTCAAGAATTGAAGGAAGAAAAATGGAGGAACTCTCATCTCCAAAAGTTTAAACCCTAATAATTTGATTTAAAGGATTTAGTAATTCATTATCGATTTTTATTTGTGAGACTACAATAGAATATAATAAAGGCATACAAATGATAAAAGTCATTGGAATTAAAATTATATTAAAACAAGACTTAAATAAACAAAGCAAAACATGGCACTTTTGCAAGGGAGAGCAACACGACCATACATATCACTTGCATGACCTTGCAAGGCATTTTTCATCATCCTCCCCATCTCTCATGCATCAAACCATGCATGAACTACACTCTTAACTCCCAAATGATGTTTTTCAAGTCTTCAAAACTTTCATTTGCATTCTACTACATTTTCAAATGATTTGAGATCAATTCAAACTCTTATTAGTCATTATTCCACCTCCCAAAGAAATCAATCTTTAAGGAATCTCCCATGTATGATTGTAATCCTTTAATAAATCTCCTTATCTTAGTTCTCAACCAAGTCTTCAATGAAATGGATTTTACTCTTCACCCCCCCCCCCCCACCCTTTCTTGAAAATGTTCTTCTTGCTTGGGTGGATTCATATCACTATCCAACCATGAAATCCATCTCCCCTAAAAGCTTGCCAAAGATGACTATTTTACAAATCCACATTCTATTCCAAATCTATATTATAGATACAATTAGAGGAGGGTTTCAACAAACTATCTCATTGCTTTTTTCAATCATTTTTATGTGATTGGTCACTAGTGAGGAACTAGGATTGAAAGAAGAGTGGTTTTGGGCAAGGTCTTCATAAAGGTGAGGCAAGTATTATAGAAGGCGATGATTGATTTTGAAAAAAAAAAAAAAAAAAAAGGCCAAGCTTACCTGGCTAAACAAAGCTAAGAAAATTAATCAATGACCTCATAAAGTTCAAGTGTATAAGAATAGGAAGGTTGTGCCTAAATATCAACTAAGCTAAGATAGGGAAGGTCATGGGTGTCAAACTTAAAGATTTGAAATGCATGTGATGACCACTATGGAATTAATAAGACTCTACCATGGATGCTATCACCAACTAATTGAGGAAAGGAACAAGAATTGATGGTGTTGGTTGAAAGTGGATGTTTTGTTTTGTTAATAAATTTGCTGTACTATTTTAGTGTGGATTGATGCTCATTTGCATTCAAAAAAGTAGAACACTTTGATGTTTCTTGGGATGGAAACTTGTTAGTGATCTCTAAGCCTGTGTGTGTGTGTGTGTGTGTGTGTGTGTGTGTGTGTGTGTGTGTGTGTGTGTGTGTGTGTGTGTGTGTGTGTGTGTGTGTTACAACCTCAAATTCAAATAGGCAAATTGTAGAATTGCTTCACCTAATTCAAATAGATATTCCTTCAAATTAGAGGAGATTGAGAAGTAGTGTTATAGTTGTTATCATGTTAGTTCTTCAATATTTGTGAATAGGGGTTGCTTAAGTGGGATTTCTGTATTTTCTTCATTTCTCAAATTGAACTTTCTATTTGCAATCTAAAAAGGCACATTATGAAAAAAAAAATTAGTTGAAATTATTCATAAGAAATATTTGTCACATCTCCCTTGTTCTTTTATGCATGTTGCTTATGCTTTGCAATATTTATTGGATTTAAACCAAATCCAAAAGTAATAGCTAAAAGTTCAATTAACTAATATGCGGGGTGAAACTGGGCCATTTTTCAATGCATTAGTCTCCAAGCCCACCCTAAAGCTAGCAAGAAGAACAAATTGGATTGAAAGGAACAATAAAGAGAATCCATCGAAATCTTTGTCCTATTGTCTTTACAATTTGGCTTGAATTAGAAGGTGGATTTGTAAAAGAATCATATTTGGAGAGGTTTTTTTTTTAAAGAGTCTTAAGGTGGATTTCATAGTTAGGTTAAGAGGATTTGAGAGTTCTAATGTTGTTTTTGGAGAGGTAGAACAAAAGAGATCATCAGTTTTAATTGCCCATTATTTCCTTTATTATTATTATTATTATTATTATTATTATTATTATTATTATTATTATTATTATTATTATTATTATTATTATTATTATTGTTTGTTAAGTAATAAAGTATTTCAATTGATTGTTTATACCTTTTATTTTTAGAAACATGTAGTCAAACCCCTTAGTAAACAGTCAATTTTTTTCAATTGTTATAAAAGTAATACAAGGGTCTGATTGGAACTAAAATAACTTTGGAGAATAAAATTGATAGTTTTTAAAAAAAGGTGTAAAATTGCAAAAATGATAATGTTAGATCTCCCTAATATCTGTGAAAATAGCACTCACTTCTCTTATCAATTGAAAAACTCACTTACCTCTTTTGTGATGCATTTATTTAATATTTTTTAATTTAAAGATATAAATACTCATAGAAATTCATAATTTCTTAGGGATTAATACCCAACAAATATTTATATGTAAAATAACAAATTCACCTCAAATTATTGCCTATAAACTCCTAATATACCTACTACAATGACTTAGATTTACAATTTGTTATAAATATAGTTTGTAAGTTAAGCTTTTATTATATTAATTTATAGTTTTTTTCTAGATGTATATACTAAAAATGAAGAAGGGATAGAAATGTCATACAATATTATTTTAATAATTCTTAATTTCTTTTTTTCTCAAATTTTTTAGAATCTAATGGATTCAATGTTAGAACTTTAGTAATGGATGGGTAAGATTTTATTAATAACATCATATTACTTTTTGTATGATTTAGATTCATTTGGTTGTTATGGTTAATTTAGTCATTTTATAATTTTTTTTATTTTTTCATTCAATTTGATTTAAATTTTAATGGTTAAGATATTTTTTGTGTGGTTTAGATTTGATGGAAATTTAATAATTCAATTGCTACACACCCCATCCTATCCCTATATCTCATTTGCTTTCTTTCTTCCAGTGTTTTTTGAACTCCCCAGCCCTCTATCTTTTCGACTTCCTGCCTTTACCTCTTCCCTTTTCCCTTTCCTCTTTATCCCCTTTGTCTTCAAAGAAAAATAATTGAGCTCCTTTCTATAATATGGTAATATTGAACTCCCCAATCCACAAAATATTTTAGATTTTCTATAATATGTTATGAGTCAAATTTCAACATTCAACATCCTTATTTTTTGTTTTTCCTTTTTTCACGGATAGATTAGAGAGAGTGCTCTTGATAAGACAAGCTCCAAATCTCACCAAATTATAGATTTGTATCACCAAAGTATTGGTTTCCAAATCATTAGATTGTCTTCTCCTTTTCCTCATATCCTCCTGTACTAGAAATCTGATAGTCACAGACACCCCTCTCTCTTTCTTTTCTTCCTCTCTAATATCTATGACAATGTTTATGGATCCTCCTTATCAAGTTTTTTTTTCTCCAATTGTTTATTTTTCCTTATCAAAATTGTCTTAGTTAGTTGTAATAAACTTCAAATTTTTTGCATGTGTAAATATATCTAAAATTTCCATTTACTCTGGTTGTGCTCATTGTTTTATGTCATGCCACTTTCTCTAGGAATCTATGCTGGCTTGTTTTATAGCTTCTGTTTCAAGATTTATTTATTAGATTGTTTACTAGATCATGCATTTTTATGTTCAGTAAGATTGCTAAGATGACTTATCAGAATGAAAACCAGAGAATTGTGAATTGCTTGCTAATTATGTATATCAAGTCCTTATCCTTTTCTCCACCCCTATTCACACCCTAGCCTGTGGCTTCCTCTATCTCATGCCAAAAAGGAAAAGAATTTAAAGAAAAATCCTTCTTAGGGTTGAGGGAAATCTAAGCTTGAAAGAAACTTAGGTAGGCTAACAATGATTTAGGTCTAAGGGATTTAGAGAAAGCTTTAGACATAGTTTCTGATATTAGCCGGAAGAGTTGTATAAGAGAGTGCTCATAGATTGTTTGCTACTTTCCTTTGATTCTCTATTCTACCTTCCACTTTCCTACCCCTAAAATAAATTCCCTTTCTCTTTTCTTCTATTTTTTGATAATGTTTACTCTATCTTTTTAGGACCTATTTGAAGATGTGGATCAGTTGATATAGATTTGGGTTGGTGTGTTAGATAACTTGAGCAACAAAATTAATTTATTTTGCCTTGTTTTAGGAAATAAAAATGTTATTGTCATGAAACAGTTGTGTAATACCCCACCAATAGGTAACCTTAGTCCTTCTAGAAGAAGGTGCATTATATGGCATTATGATTGTGCATATATTAATTTAATGCATTTATATGAGTATATGTGATCTCTATGGTTGTTTATGTGTGAATTCATCTATTAAGTTATAGGGATGTTTGATTAAGTTAGATGAGCCTTTTCTTTTATTATTAGAATTTAATAGAAGAGATTGTGATGTGTGGGATAAGGGTGAAAGGAATTTATTGAGGAAAATATTCACAAGAGTTATTGTGAACTAGAAGATAAAAGCGTGGTGTTTGATTTCTAGTGACCAGAGTTCAAATCCACCTTATGCATATTTCTTGCTTTTATTTTTCCTTGCCTATTTTCTCTTCTTCACCTGGCCGAAATTCCTAGTGTTTAGCCACCACTTTGAGAAGTTTTCTCCTAAAATCTGGGAGTGTCATGATCATCCTAGAAGTTAAGTGATAAAACCAGAAATTTTATCTTTCACTCTTGAAATTATAAATATCTTTTAAATAAAGATATTATCTATACAAGAAAAATATTTAGAGCATGCGATCTGATTTTTATATGCAATATATATCTTTTATCTTTTTTATCACTTGATTTTCAAAAAAAGGGGGGGGGGGTTGGAAAAAATTCCAGCCGCCACTTTTTAAAGATAGGACTCATCTAATTTAGTGTTTTTGAATTCTAGGATATTAGAATAAAAAAAATACAGATTTTATCTCTTTAAAATTATTTATCTTCCATGATTTTAATTTTCTAAAGAATTCCAGCCTTGATGCCACCATCTATGGAGCTATTTTAGCTCAACTCAAACACTTGAAGATAGTTGATAAATCTATCCAAAATATATGTATATTATCTTTCACTAAATCAGATTTTAATGTAATAAAAAACTAAACTCTTTTCCTTTCTCTCTCAAAATTTCAGCCACTAGACTCCTTCTCTTTTTCCTCCATTCTTTCGGCAATCAAAGCTACTCCACAAGCTGATTTCCTCTTCTATTTGTTCTATAAGTAACGAATAATTAAATACTATGATTAAGACTCTGGTGATGTCACCGCTTACATACACCCGATGAGCATATGGGAAGTTGTGTTGTGATAGAGTCAAGGACTTTGATAACATAAGATGACTTTATTTTGATAACATAAGCTCAATCACCATTCCTCTTGCGATCTTTCTTTTCTTTCTCTCTCTATTTTCTTTTCTTTCACTCCTCTTTTGTTCTTTTCTTTCTCACATTTTTTTTTCCTTTCCATTCTTTCTATCAGCTTTTGGTCTTCTTTTTTTGTTTTCACTCTCTCTTTTCTCTTTCTTTTCTTTCTTCAGCTCAACACACCTATTGATACATGACTGAAAGTAACGAATCATGATCTTTCTCCAAGTATTCTTCCTCAACATTCTTCTATATATACTTTTATCCATCAAGAGCATAAAGATTTGAAAAATTATTCAAACTCTCAGAAACAAGCAATGGACAAAGTATGATAACGGGTTTCAAGAAAGAAATCAACAATGTAGGCTCAAAATAGGCACTAGGGACAATATAAAAATAGGTAGGCTTGAAAAAGCTCAAACTATCTAAAGAAGGCCTATTACCATCATCCCTAAGTTAAATCATGATTGTCTTTCTTATTTCGCCTTGAGAGATATTCAAGTAAGTTCTAGAATGCTCTATGAATTTTAGTAGAAAAACAAGTTTAAGAACAATGCGAAGCATTTGATCAAGAAATACTTCGTCCAAGTGCGTGCAAAAAGTCATGCATAAATCAGAACTGATCTAGAACATATGCTCTATAGTCCATCATAAAGACATGCATTAAAAATACATCTTGAAAGTCAGAAAAAATTTGGAAAATTTTCTCAAAGGTGCAAAGAAGAATTTCAAGAAGAATAAAGTATAGAAAAATTCTTATTCTAACCACTCTCCCACACTTCAACTGGACATTGTCCTCAATGGCCAAATAAATAGAGTAAGAAATTAGTGCCATGGGACCAAAAATAAAGGGAAAAAGATAAGAAAGAAAATACTTCCATGACAGAGTAGCTCCAATTTTCCAAACTTTGTGCTCAAAATAAAATTGATAAAAACTTAGACAAAGTATATCACCAAACCACTCCCCCACACTTAAACTGGACAATGTCCTCATTGGCAAAAAAATTAAATAAATAAATAAACACAAGAAAGCATCTCTAAAGGGACTAAAAATAATAAGGGGTTAGAAAGTTTAAGTAATACTGCCCAAGTGCAATAATGCTCCAATAGATAGCTAAGCTTGAGGTAAAGAGAAGGGCTTGTCCAAGAGGACTTTATGCCTATAAAACAAAACACAAATAAAAGCACAAGGAATAATAAAATAAAAACATACCTAAATAAAAGAAAACAAACTAAAGAAAAAGACTTAAATAAAAATATAAAACAAAAACTTTTCACACTCATCATGCTTCCTTATCAAACCTTTTGAAAAGAAATTAAAGCTCAAAATAGAAGATAGGCATGATGAATGTAGAATGAAGAGAGGTTTTTGAGGAATAAAATGTTTATAAAAATAATTTTTCTCACTAAAGCAAAACACCTAAACCTTTTTCTCTAACATTTCTTTAGACACACAAATATTTTTATCAACATATAAGTGCACATGGTTTCTAAAAAATGCATCAAGCTTGAAATCATCGATTAACCCTTCAAAAGAATTTTTACAATTTAAAATACCCCTTAAAACTTAGTGTTTGAGTTCTTAAAGATGGGATTGGAAAATCCTTACTTTTCAATGCTTTTACAAATACCAAGTTACCTCCCTGAGATTGGGGTGAAGGGTAGAATTTGTCAACATCCTCAAAAGCTTTCTTCGAATGAATGATAAATCCAACTTCTTGAGGTATGTTGAACTCCATACATCAGCATTGGGACCATTGTTCTCCAAGAAGTGAGAAGTGCCTAAGAAATCATGTGACAAAGAAATATTAGAATTATGAGCACATAGAGTAGAATTAAATACCTCTCTTGCCACATCCTGAAATTGTCCCTCATAGCCGCTCTTTTTGTTCATGGTCAATTATACGGCCTAGCATGAACTCATGAGTCTCCTCAACAATCTTAACTAATTGTTTCCTTTGATCTCCCAATCATTGGGAAGCTTCTTCATGCCACTGAACAGATGAATTTATATTGGCAATCCAAGAATTCACTAATGCTTCTAATGACGTCTCACTATTAATATCAATGTTAGCTTGCAATTTTGCCAATTTATCATCAATACACTAATGTTTTTTTTTTTTTGAAAAACGAAATAAAAATGATGAACATGCAGCAATGATGAATAATGAAATTTAATTCATGAATAAAGAAATAAAAATGAAACAAAATGAAATCTACTATATCGCCTTCAAGTCATTGGATCATGTACCAAGGCTAACACTTAGCAAACACATGACGAAAGTTAGATAACAGAATTCATGATCACAACAAAATACAAAGTTAGTCAAAGTTAGTAAATTAGATTACAAAAATATACAAAGATACACAAGATACAAAAGATAGCACCTTTTTGCGAAAAGAACAATTGTACATATTTACATATTTACCTATTTACATATGTACATGGTTAAATCAACAAAATCCAAGCTTTCATGCTATTGTTCCCCGGCAATGGTGCCAAAAACTTGATGTCAAATCAAGTTTTTCAAAAACACATCTAAAATATCCTAATCCCCGGCAATGGCGCCAAAAACTTGATGTGTTTTTGGCACGAGGAAAGAATTATTAAACCAATAAACATAGATTTATCCCTGGCAACAGCACCAAAAACTTAATGCGTATGGATTTGGGTATAAAAATCATACAAAAATTAAGCACATTCCCAATCAAGTTTACATTAAAACGTTAATCCCAAATTATACATATGAGTAAGCGTACTCATCATTAACATAGCATAGGGTTCAAACGAGTATCGATCCTCAAGGAACAAGTATACATTAATCACTTTTCTTTCATTATTCAACCAACTCCATAAAGTGAAAAGGAAATAAAAAGTAAAGTAAAATAAAATAAAATAAAATATATACATGTCAATGATGGAAAATTATGTAACTCAAGCCATTGTTTAGACAAACATGATCTTAAAGAACCCAACCATTATCATAAATAATCATTCCCTTGGCATCATGAAGGATTAAGATAGACTCACTTCTTTTTCAATCTATGAAATCACTATCTCCTAGATAAATTAGCAACACATATTCTGTCTCAATTAATTCACCCAAAAGATGCATTAAACACAATTCTTGATTAAATTTTTATATTCTGGCAAACTTAAAACATGAAATTAACCAATGAATTCATATTCTGGTAGACATCAATTAACCTTCAATTACCTAGTTCTTTGCAAATAGCCTCTTTTTCAAGCAAGTTAAGAGACAGCAACTATGAAACTAATGAATTGAAACCACAATCAACCTCTTTTTCAAGTAAGTTAATGGAAAGAACAATTAATTAATCTCGTAATCAGCACAAGTAATTAAATACCAATAATAATAATCAATTAATCAAAAGATCAAAGTAACTCTAACAATCATGAGTATCTAAAACAATGTCGAATTACAATAAAACAATTAATACATCATTGTTCAAGAAAAAAAATAAAGTAAAAGAAAGCACTCATAGACAAGCCTCATTCTTCTTCTTTTGAAGACCTTCTTGTACAACCCTCCTTGAACTGTAGAATTCCTCCTTTAATTGAATCATTTTATGTGATAATCAATGAATTCTCCCCTTTTCCCTTGTGTTTTTCATCTATTTATAGGCTTGAAAAGTGCCTAAACTCATTGGTGTAATATTCTTGGCCTAGTAGAAGTTGAAAGATACTAAAACTCCATAAATTACCAAAAACCGCGTAAAAAAATTAAAATCCTACCTTTTTCTCAGAGCACAATCGCCGCCGCCGCCGCAGCTCTCGGGCCGGCACCGGTTATGTTCTGGTTCTCTACTTGTTCGCCGATTTTTCTTGATTTCAACACCATGTAGTCCAGAATGCAACCGACGCCGCCTTGGCTACTGGAGCATAAGCCGGTTCCACTCTATTCCGGTCTGTTTTGACAATTTTTCATCACCTCAAAGTTCGTGTCATCAGTGCATGGCCGGCGCCGGTTCCAATGCCCTGTCCGGCGCTGTCTCTCTTCTATTTTGCGACGTTTTTGCTTCGTTTTATCCCAAAAAACCTGTAATAATGAACAAAATACCTTTCCAAGGGTAAAATCTCAAATATGAAGGAATATGACTAGTTATTGAACAAAATGTATCATAAAAGAGCCTCAACTAATTAGAAAAAATATGACTAATTTAGCCCCTATCAATTTGCTGCAGTTGTGAGAGATTGGCCTTTGCGTTGTGAAAATCCACCTATCCCAATCCCCGTAGCAAACCCGTCTTCATCTAACATAGGTTTCGAACCGAAGACAGGTTAGTTCATGAGTAATAACTAAGCAGAACACGAGGCACTTGTGTTGGTTAACCTTACCTATGAGGAGGGTGATATTGAGATTCCTCCACCTGAGTTACTCAAACATGAGAGTGGGAAGCTGGAGATGGCTAACTTACCACCACCCTTTATTACAGTGATTGATTTGGTTGCTGGTAAGGAAGAGGGGAAAATAAGGCAGTTCGACTGTGGTGATAAGGGAAATGTAGATGAACATGCCAGTGAAAGTGAGATAAGCTTGGTGGTAAGGAAGATGAGGGGATAGTTGTGATTGATGAAGAGGAGGAGGAGGATAGGATTGACAAACCCGCGGCCCCATCTGTAGAAGAGGGAATTCCAACCCTTTTAGTGAGTGACTCATACGATTTTGATACTAAGAGGCCTGTGCCTAAAAGTGCGTTAATATTAGCTATAGAAAATCTTCATGATGCGGCTTTGAGTGCTAAGTTGAAGGGTAAGGGGGATGCTGGGTTAAGTCTTAGCTGACTTAAAAACAAATTTAGTTCTTTTGGTTTTACAAGTGAATATGTACTAGGATCTCCCAATAACACTGTAGTATGGCTTAAGTAGCCAGCCTCTGATGCTTCTAAAGACTTTGATGCCTCTAGTGACGATTAGAGCCTATAGAAGACTTGTTGTGTTTACTTAATGATTTAGACGTTATTCTCTTGTTTATTTATTTATTCTAGGAATAATTCTTTGTTTGCAATCCTTGAATTGTTGAAATAAAAGAGTACATTGTAAGATACTCCTTTATTTTTTGTAAAAGTATGATTTAATAAATACAAGCATGATTTCATTTGATTACCTATTTTATCTTGAATATTATATGCAATACTTATTTTTCAATAAACTGTATGCTAATGTTATCATATTAATTACTCATTTGCATAAGTATGATCTTTTTTCTTCGTAATCCACTTACAATGGGTAAAATATGATAGAAGATAGCACCAAGATGTAGATTCGTAGTACGAAGCAAGACTGTTTAAGAGAGCGAGTTGTCGATCCCAGACTTTGGGCAGATACAACAGTCTACTCCTGACGAAGAGAAGGACTACGAGCAAGAGCAAGAACAAGAGATAGTTCTTAAGGATCCTAGGGAAGTGACGATGGGGCAAGCCTTTGATAAGATGGCTGCCATTCTTCAAAACCTGGCTGAAAAATGCAAAAAGTGGAGAAGAAGTCACCAAAAGGAGAAGATGAGGCTCTGGAGCAATTTCTTAAATTCCAGCCTCTTACATACTATGGTGAGCTAGAATAGGACAAGAAGGCCGAACAATAGGTAGAGCAGATGGAGGACATCTTTACTACTTTGCAATACACTGAAAAGAGGATAGTGAAGTTCATAGCCTTTAGACTGAGGGGACCCGTATGTGCATGATGGTAATGAGTGCAGAAGGACTGGATAAGAGTTAACCAAGATTGGACTTGGAACCATTTTGTAAAGGCCTTCAGAGTTGAGTATGTTCGACAGTAGATAGCAGAGATAGGGGAGGATGAATTTCAATCCCTTAAGTAAGGAAGCATGACAGTGGCCTAATATGTAGCCTGCTTCACCCAACTTTCCAAGTACTGTGGCACCATCCCCATCGACGACCTACACAACGGTGGTCGATGCTACGACTCAAACAGAGAATGAAGATAGACACTGACCAACAAACTAACCTTTCTAGTAGACTCGCCAGCCGGTGAGGCCCCAAAACAAAAAAAGACCAGCTGGACGCAATGGGAAAATCGGGGAAAGTAACCCCGAACCTCTACCACAAAACCTGTACCGAACAACCCTACTTGCCGCTTTTATGGAAAATGAGGACATGTAGAAAAAGATTGTTGGACAAAGGAAGCACTAAAGAGGTGCTTCAATTATGGAGACCCTTATCACCTAAAGAACCACTGTCCTAAGCCTCTGAGGATCGGACAAGCAGCCTGACTCAATTTACTGGGGCCAACCGAGGAGCTACAGCTGAAAGTACTGGAGAAGCAGGATGAAAGCCAAAGTCTTCACCCTAAATCAAAAGGAAGTTGAAGTACATGCAGCAATAGTAGAAGTAAGCTTTCTATACAAGGACGCCCTATTAATGTTTTTATTGATCCTGGATCCACTCATTTATATGTGAATAAGGATTATGCATATCATTTGGCATGGGAGGGGAAAGAATTACCCTATACCCTTCTAGTGAGTACACCTTTGGAAAAGATGGTGAAAGTTGGGAAGCTGATGAAAAACTGTGAGATTAAGATAGGAAAAGAAATTTTGAGGGTAGATCTTATAATCCTACCCATTGATGACTATGATTTAATCTTGGGTATGGATTGGTTGGCAAAAACATGGAGCTCGGGTGCAAGAATAAGATGGTGCAATTTGTAAGATGTGGATGGGATATATTTGAGTTCAATGGAAAGAGGGAGAAGGAATTAAATTTATGATTGCTGGTGCTAAGGCCTAGAAGCTACTGAAGAAAGGATGTATAGGATATTTAGCTTATTTGTTGAATAAACCCAAGGATTAGTGTACTTTGGAAAGTACTGTGGTGGTGAAAGAATTCCCAGACATTTTTCCTGCTGAACTTACTTCCCTTCCCCCAACACGAGAAGTTGAGTTCACGATAGACCTGATCCTTAGAGTAGAACTTATATGAAGAACACCTTACCGAATAGTCTTGATGGAAAAGAATTGAAAGAGCAATTGGAAGAGTTAGTGAAGTAGGATTACATTACACCGAGCACGTTGCCATAGGGACTACTAGTACTGTTTGTCAAGAAGAATGATAGAACTTTGACGTTGTGTATCGATTATCTGGAATTAAACAACCTAACGATCAAGAACACGTATCCTCTACCCTTGATT
Source organism: Voacanga thouarsii (assembly GCA_026120185.1). Lineage (NCBI taxonomy): Eukaryota > Viridiplantae > Streptophyta > Magnoliopsida > Gentianales > Apocynaceae > Voacanga > Voacanga thouarsii. Next base: position 1,115,968 of record JANUWF010003384.1, on the reverse strand, counting down.
GATGAGTTGTTTGATCAGTTGCAAGGCTCAAGTCGTTACTTAAAACTAGATCTTTGGCAAGGATATTATCAAGTGCGGATTAAGGAGGAAGACAACCCTAAGACTATTTTCAATACAAGATATGGTTACTACGAGTTCATTTTGATGCCGTTTGGAGGGACTAATACTCTGCAGCTTTTATGGATTTAATGCACTGAGTTTTTCAATTGTATCTAGACAAGTTTCTGGTGGTCTTTATTGATGACATCTTAATTTATTCCAAGAGTCTAAAAGAGTATGCTTAGCATCTGAGTTTGATATTGGAGAAGTTGATGGAGCATAAACTCTATGCTAAATTCAACAAGTGTATGTTTTGGTTAGATACTGTATCATTACTTAGACATATGGTATCCAAGGATGGTATCAAAATGGAAGTTGTGGCAAATTGGAAGTGGCCGAAATACATTACCGAGATATGAAGTTTCCTAGAATTAGGCGGATATTACCAATGGTTCATTAAGAGTTTCTCCACTATAGCTTCACCGATGATACAACTACTAAGGAAAAATGTCTCTTTTATCTGGAGTGAGAAGTTTGAAAAAAGTTTCCAAGAACTAAAAAGCAGATTGATGACTGCCCTAATTTTGAGTTTGCCTGAAGAAAATAAGGCTTATGCATTATACACTGAAGCATCAAATGAGGGATTAGGCACTATATTAATGCAAGATAGGAAAGTTATAACCTATACATCAAGGAAGCTGAAGTCGTATGAGGTCAACTACTCGACACATAACTTGGAGCTAGTTGTTATTGTGTTTACCTTAAAAAAGTGGCGACATTATTTGTATGGAGTAGAATATGAAATTTTCACTGACCATAGGAGTCTAAAATATATTTTCACTCAGAAGGATCTAAATCTTAGACAACAAAGATAGATGGAGTTTTTGGAAGAATACAAATGCCTCATCAACTGCCATCCCGGCAAGGCTAACACGGTGGTAGAAGTATTGAGTCGGAAAGGGAAGATGGCTAATCTGAAAGTGCGAAAAGTGCAAGCTGTGCAAAAATATTGAGTCAGGGGGTAGAGGTTCATAAGAAGAAGACTTGCATAAGTAACCTAAGATTGGAACCCGATATAAAGCAAGAAATTATCAAAGCACAGCATGACAATGTAGAGTTTCAAATTTTCAAGAATAGGGAAGTTAAGAAATGAGGAGAAGATTTTCGGACAAATGAGGCTGGCATGTTGTATTTTTGGGATAGGATGTGTACGTACCGAAAGATCCAAAGTTGAAGAAGAAAATATTAAATGAGGCCTATAAGAGAAAGTATGCAATTCACCCTAGGGAGCTAAAAATGTACCACGATTCGAAAAAGGCTTTCTAGTGGTCTGGGATGAAGAAAGATGTACCTTAATCTATTTCTACCTCTTTGACTTGTTAGAAAGTTAGGGCAGAGCACAAGAGAACTATTAGGTTGTTGAAGCCGTTACCAATTTCGGAGTGGAAATAGGAAGAGGTAACTATGGACTTCATCACCAGACTGCCAATAATGAAGACTAAAAAAGATGCTATTTGGGTGATAGTGGACAGGCTGATAAAAACTACACATTTCATACCAGTGAATGTAAGAGACTCAATAGAGAAGCTAGCTCAGATGCACACTTGGGATATAGTAAGACTGCATGGAGTACCTACAAGTATTGTATTTGACAGAGATCCCCGTTTCATCTCAAGGTTTTAGAACAAGTTTTAAGAATCAATAGGTTCAACACTAAAGTTCAGCACTTTTGTATATTCTCAGATTGATGGTCAATTTGAGAGAGTTATTTAGATCTTAGAAGATATGCTCCGAGCATGTATTCTGGATTTTGGTAACAAATGGGTCGACTGTTTACCTTATGCTAAATTGTCATACAACAACAGTTATTAGGCATCAATCGGGATGGCACCCTATGAGACCCTATATGGACGAAAATGCCAAGTACTATTATATTAGGGTTAGACTAAAAGGGGACATGTCAAGAAATCTGGTAAGGTATATATTCAAGAAATGACAGATAAAGTGAAGATGATTAGGGAAATATTGAAAGCCCTCGGAGTCGACAAAAGAACTACGTCGAAAATAGGAGAAATGAATTGCAATTCCAAGTTAGGGATCAAACGTTCTTGAAGTTAACTTTGAGTAGAAGGATATTGGGGCATCCAAGGGGAGGCAAGTTAAGTCCCAAATATTTAGGGCCATTTTCGGTAATAGAAAGAATTAGACCTGTTGCGTACCAATTGGATTTGCCAGAAGCATTGATCGGGACACATGATATTTTCTATGTCTCAGTTGAAGAAATACAACGCTGATCTTGAGCATGTACTTAATGACGAGCCCCTGGAGTTGCATCTGGACCTGAGTCATGTAGAGAAGTCAATCAAGATATTGGATCGAAATGTGAAGATGCTTCAAAATAAGCAGATACCTAGGGTAAATGTGCTATGAGATCATCATGGAACACAAGATGCGACATGAGAGATCGAGGAATGGATGAAGCAAAAATTCTCGAATTTGTTATAGAGGTATAGAAATTTGAATTTCGGGATGAAATTATTTTAAGGGGTAGAGGATGTAATACCCCACCTATAGGCATTCTTAGTCCTTCTAAGAGAAAGTGCACTGCATGGCATTATGATTGTGCATATATTAATTTAATGCATTCATATGAGTATATGTTATCTCTATAGTTGTTTATATGTGAATTCATCAATTAAGTTATAGGGATGTTTGATTGAGTTAGATGAATTTTTATTTTGGTTAACAGAATTTAATGGAAGAGAATGTAATGTGTGTGTCGAAGGTGAAATGAATTTATTAAGGAAAATATTCACAAGACTTATTGTGGACTAGAAGTAAAAGTGTGATGTTTGATTTCTAGTGACCAAAGTTCGGATCCCAACTTATGCATATTTCTTACTTTTCTTTTTCCTTGCCTATTTTCTCTTCTTGGCCTGGTCAAAATTCCTTGTGTTCAGCCGCCACTTTGAGAAGTTTTCTCCCAAAAATCTAAGAGTGTGATTATCTTGAAAATTAAGTGATAAAACCAGAAATTTTATCTTTCACTCTTGAAATTATAAACATCTTTTAAACAAAAATATTATCTATACAAGAAAAATATTTAGAGCACACAATCTGATTTTTATATGCTATATATATCTTTTATCTTTTTTATCTCTTGATTTTCAAAAAAAAAAAAAGGGAAAGCTGAAAAAAATTACAGCCACCATTCTTAAATATAGGACTCTTCTAATTTAATGTTTTTGAATTCTAGGATATTAGAATAAAAAAAAATTATCTTCTAAAAATTATTCAATTATTGTTATTAGAATTTATTTTATCTTCTATGATTTTAATTTTCTTGAAAATTCCAACCTTGATACTGCCACCTATGGAGCTATTTTAGCTCAACTAAAACACTTGAAGATAGTTGATAAACCTATTCAAAAATTTGTATATTATCTATCACTAAATCAGATTTTTATGTAATCAAAAACTAAACTCTTTTCCTTTCTCTCTCAATATTTCGGCCACTATACTCCTTCTCTTTTACCTGTATTCTTTCGGCCATCAAAGCTACTCCACAAGCTGATTTCCTCTTCTATTTGTTTTATTTGCCCAAAAAAAGGAAGAACTATAGAAGTTCTTAAAGATAGATTTACATCTCTTCAAAATCTCAAGAACTCCTATTTTGCTTCTTTGAATAAAATCCTAGGTTATCTAAACTACATCACAAACAACTTTCATCCCTTACTCTCTAGGAACATCGAAAGACACACACCATCACTACTATTCAGCCATTATACACACACAAAAAACAAAAAATTCTTCTAAGCTCTTGCTCTTTCAGCATCTCTCTCATTGCACTAGAACAAGAGACCAAATTTACCTCTTCTTCTTCTTCTCTTGCTTGCTCAAATGACACCCAAAAAGTAAAGACTAATCTTTGGTCATTGCTGATCATTCTTAATACCAAAACAACCAGAGCCCTCTCTCAAAACCGAATTAACAAAAGATTAGAGTTTTTCTCCCCTTTCCCTCTTTCTCTTGGCAAACACACTAGGTAAATGACCTACTAATCTCATTCTTTTCCTTTCTACACCAAAATGAGGTTCTTGACATTCCTTTTCCTTGCAAATGCATGAAGTCCCTTGACTTCTAGGATAAGCTTTGCTATTTCTCCCAATCAGATTCAAAACAAGATCACAAAGAAGCCATCTTTTCCATTCTTCTTCGAGTCACTCGAACAAGAGGTAACCTGAGTTGCCCTTTTTAAGGAGTTGGATATATGATGTGATTTGATATTTGAAATATTGGGTATATGCTTATAAGATAGTTAAATGATGTTGCTCTATTTGGTGTAAGCATGTTATGACAATTACTTAAGAAAGATATGACGTTTATATTGGTTTGAGCATGATTACATTATTCATATGACAATAGGAGATTTAAGATACCTAGAAATTTTGATCTTAGGATATTAAGGGATTATGGACAGTTTTTTGATATGCATATTGTTGGGTATCTCAGGCTCGTATCCTATACGGCGCAGCAGAAAATAAAACAAGATACCATCCCAGGACTCGCCTATGTGTGGAAAACAAGACATAAAGACAATAAAGGTAATAGCTTTTTACCTTTGTTTGATCGCCCAAAGAATAAAATTGATCTTCTTCAAGTCGAGGCACGATCCAGCAATTCTTTTATGCAAACTCCACGAGAATTAGACGTCTAACCACTATAATCACAGTGTGTGATTATCTCTAATAGTAATCCACACAGAGGAATACTCAAGCACCAAAATTTCCTGTGCTAGCAGAAAAAGATGGCGGCTAGGTTGTTTTCGTTTTCAGCAAAAAGAGAGAGAGAGAGAGAGAGAGAGAGAGAGAGAGAGAAGATCGTGCGTATTGTGTCTCTAGGGTTTTTCGTGAATCCAACCTTAGCTAGGGTTTTGAGTATGTCATACATATAAACCAAAAAACACTACTAAAATTGAGAATTCTAATCCTATTAGAATTCCCTAATTGTAATTGGAAACATCAAATTCTCACAATTACAATTTGGACCATAAATTATAACTAATTATAATTTGTCCACAACAACTTCTCTTTCTCTCAATTAACCCCACTATGTTATCAAATAACATCTTAAGTATATAATCCCCTATTGTGTGTGACCTATTAGGTTTCCCGATCAATTGGTAGCGAACATGAATTAATCCAAACGTCTTTGAGATTAATAATCCAAACGTCTTTGAAATTAATAATTCATAATTAATTAGAATTAATCCTATTAATTCTAATCAGGATTGGTTTATTAATTCATCAATTAATAAACCCATATTCCCAAATCATGAGCGGTATCTAGCAATACATCATGACCACCCAAGAGTCCAGGAAGTCAAGTGGCTTGACATGAACCCTTCAATAACAAACTTCAGTGCAATTAACTCCTTTCACTATACAATATCTCATTCGGTTTGGAGTACGGAATTAGTGCCAATTCCCTCCAGAATTAATTCTGGCCCGAATATAATAGTACTTGTACCAGGAACCCACTACTCTAGATGTGTATCAATTGGAATTGTTTCCAATACACAATCGCCTTGGCCAAGGACTTTTCGAGTAGTAATTCCTACAAGTGGCCGTGAGATATTTGCCCCTACTATTAGGAGTGGTGAATCATTTATTGACCCTCTCAACTACTTTCGTTTACCTCACAATGTACCCAATATCCATCCCATAGGTAACCCTCGATCGAGCTCTAGAGATTGGAATCAAAGTACAATACTCAACAAACAAAGTACCTTGGAGATCTCAAGTCTAAGGATACTTGCATGTTTGCTATATTGAGATTATATCACTGGTACTAAATATTTATCTATGTGATTATCTCAAACCTAGGTCAACCAATGAACTTGTTCTATTAACAAGCATCCATGTGTTAACTTTGAGTATCTCAATACTCACGGTTATGAGAATCACCGCCTAATCAAATCAGGAAGTCTAACACATGCTAGTCTTAACATATTAATGATGTCCTATTTCATTAATACTATGACTAGGGACTATTTAAGTACTAACACCATCCAGTGTAATAGGAATCTCATATCATGATCTCTATCATGATTTCCTTAACACACAGTGTTGTACTATGAATTTTATCAAACAGCTATATTACTTAAAGTAAACAAAAGAAACTGTAAGATAAATTATACCTTTTATTAAAATAAAATGTGTCATATATAATGTACAAGTGATTGCCTCTAAGGCACAATACTAACAAGTATGCAATTGGGGATATTGTTGCTATTACTTGATCTTGTAATTTAAGTATTCTTAATATTTATATGACATTTATTTGAGATGATCCTATGAGTAACGAACGATCCTATTACTCGATCTTGTAATTAAGACTATGGTGATATTTGATAAGGGCTAAAATCACCATTATTTTTCTAGTTATCTGAGGTTGTTTTGTGAAACATTTATTGTAATAATTGGGCATATTCCTTCCTATTTAACATTTTGCTTATGAAAAGTGTTTTTGGCAAATTTATGCAGATTTGAGTTGAATTAGAGCAAAAAAGTGAATAATTCCATAATACACCCAGCCAAAAGACTAAGCACGGGTCTATTTTGGTCAAGCAGAGGAAACCAAACCGACTTTTAGGAAAAAAACTGAATAGACCTAGCATCGGGTCGGGCAAGTAGACCAACCGCAGGATCCATTCTATGCGGCCAGTAAAAACAGAGCAAAAATCTAAAGGAATAACATATTGTATCGGCGCTAGGAGGGTCGAAGGTACTCGGCGCCGGGCCCACTTTGGAAGGCTAAAATCCTGTACATGAATTTAGAAAATTTCTAATAATTTTAGTATTTTTTGAATCCCACTCGGCCAAGACTTCCCAAACAATGAATTTAGCATCAAAGAGGCCTACAAAAGTAAGAGAAAACACAAGAGAAAAGGAGATTAAAAAAAAGGTGGATCCAAGAGCTAAAATTTCAAACACTCATTGAACGAGGAATTCACCAAATTAAGGAGGGTTATTCAAGAGAGTCTTCAAAAGAGAAGAAAAATGCTTGTCTATGAGTGTTTTCTTTTATCTTTGTTTTCTTGTTCTTAAATAATGATGTATTCAATCTTTTTATTGTAATTTAACATTATTTTGGATTCATGATTTTGTGTTAATTTAGTTATTTGATCAATTATTTGTCATATTTGCTATTTGGTTACTTGTTATCATTGGCTATTGATGTAAGTTCTTCTAATTGACTTGGGATGCCGATGCTAGGAGTTTCATTGCATTAATTTCGTATTTGTCTAATCTTAATGGACTTAAGTGATGAAGTTAAGATTATAGGACTAAGTAATCAAAGATTAGTTGATTTCACCTCCAACAAAGGGTTATTAACTAATTTCATACTTATAAGGAATTGAGCTTAATGCATGTTTTGGTTATGTTAGCTTGATTGACAAATTTATTAATATTAATCAAAAGATAATAATTCCATGGATTGGGAAACAAAGTGGAATTTATCTAAGTAGATTCATAACTTGGGAAACGATTGAATTTTACTTTATATTCTTTCATGATGCTAAGATGATAATTAATTGAGAGAATTGCTAGTTAGTTCATTATCATGTTTTCTAGGATACTTGTCTAAATTGCATAATCATACATCATTGAGTTTTATATATTTCTTTATTTTTCTTTTTTTATTTTCTCATTTTGTTGGGTCAGTTAAATAATGAATGAAAAGTGATCAGTGTGTACTTATTCCTTTGAGGATCGATACTCGTTAATTCCTTATACTATACTTGCGATGAGTATAATTACTAGTATGTGTATTTTGTGATTAATGTTTTAATTAAAATTTGACTAAGTGATGGATTTAAATTTGATGATTTTTATATACCCAAAATTTATGCATCAAGTTTTTAGGAAAGTTTAAGGAAATGCTGAGAAAATGTCCTCACTATGGATTTAAGTTGGGAATGCATATGCAAATTTTTCACAGTGGGTTGAACTTTGCTACGAGGCAATTAGTTGATGCATCTGTAGGGGGCTCATCAATTATAAAATCCCGAAGAGGTATTTGATTTGATTGAAAATTTGGCTACGAATAACTATGCCTGGGGTAGTTTACAATCTAGAGCTCGTGTGCATAGTGTACACAAGATAGATGCAATGGTTGCATTAGAGGCAAATGTGAAAGCACTCACGCAGAAAATGGATCAATTGGTAATGCCTCCTTCCTAATGGCAGGTAATGAGTATAAGTTGTGATTTGTGTAGGGAAGAGCATCCAAACCATGAGTATCAAAATATGGGGTCTTCACAAGAAGCATTAGAGCAAGTGGCGTTTAGGTAATAGTCGACAAGGTACTAATCCTTATAGTAATACTTACAACACAGGTTGGAGGAATCACCCTAACTTTTCATGGAATAATCAAAACCAACCTCGGCAAGCTTCTTCGAATTTTAGGATGCAAACGACTCAACCACCACTGCCATACAATGCCCTACCAGCTAAACCATCCTTAGAGTACTTGATCAACCAACTGGTAAGTGGAATGGAAACACAGTTGCAAGGAGTCGATGCAACCACGAGAAATTTAGAGGCGTCCATGTGCAACCTTAAATTTTAAATTGGATAGCTAGCCAAATTCCTTGGTGATCATCAAACGGGACCACTTCCAGGCAACACGGAGACCAACCCACGTGACCAAACCATGGAAAACGCTGGTTTTGAACTGCTTTAGTTTTTGGACATCTTTTTAATTCTCGTTTATTCTCATTATTTGGCTATTCTTTTTAATTGTTACAATGCATTCTTATCATGAGTTTGTGTTCTTTTTCTCTTTTTCCATTAAATTCCATATTTAAAGAAAAAAAAGTAATTTTTTGCCAGAGCTGACCTGGCACCAGGCCCAACCTTTGGCCCAGGCGCCGGGCTAACATGGCTCGACAATAACTGCAGACAGAATAGGCCCAGCGCCAGGCCCAATCCTTGGGCCCGGTGCCAGGCCCGTTTGGCTGCAACACTAAAAATCGGCCTTCTTGGCCATTTTGTTCAAAAAAACTTTCATCCCTCTGAAATTTTCTCTCAACCCATCGCCAAGTTTAACTCCAGAACACCGCCTTTTTTACACCTCCAAAACACTTCCTAAACACAAAATCCTCACTTTGTTCTTGAAATTTTGGATCAAAACAAAGAAAAATCCAATCTTTTTCTCCAAAACCCATTTTTCAATCCTTCCATTTGGGGCACGATTTCTTCAATCTTTTTGCATAGAATCATTGCCCATACATTGGGGATTATTGGGATATAATTTTTCTACACTTTCTACAGTTCAATTTTTTCTGATGAATTTTGGGTATTTTTCTATGTATTTTTGGGTAAAAATTCTACCAATTATTTTCTAACTAATAATTATTAATAGATTATTATTTTAAATAATATCATCTAGGACCTAGGACCCTTCATCAAATAAACCCTAGTTTATTTATAACAAGATTAAACCTACAACTTATCAGTAACTATTTCACAAACCCTAGTTATTTTATTATCAAGCTAGATTTATTTTATGAAATCATTTTTTATTATCTAGCCTTAAAGTTTGGAACACTAGGGCCATGATTGTAGTAAGTTGAATTAGGATTATTTATGGAAGCAAATTTGGCTTGAATTTAATTATGGCTTGTGTTTACCCCAGGCGGGGTTAGGTCAGCTTTGGAAGATCTTTGATGTAGCTCAAGCAAAGGATCAGGTAAGCTCCTGCATAAAACCTATTTGATGTAAAAAGGTCGCTATGGCAAGCCAAATGTGAAGTGTGTGAACACTCATTTTTGTAAAGGCAATTGAGGACTATTCCCTTTCTTTTTTCAGTCACATAAATTATTTGAAAAACAACAAGCAATTTTTCTCAAACACTAAACTCTTTCTAAAACCAATTTTGACATAAACTTTGGAAACCCTTGATTGCCATTTCCTAGTAAAACAATGTTTTATCAATTTTCTCCCAAGTGGGATAAACAACGTTGAGTACTCAATAAAAGTAGGCTAGTGGTACTAGTTTTGAAGAGCAAGAGCGAGTCTTCTGGTAGGAGGCCACCTCCAGAAGATGAACTCAACTTGGAAAAGCGACAGTACTACTTGGTCATGCCGGTCCGAGCTAGCAAGTTTCAGTTATGTGGACTGTGTGTTGCCGGAATAGACAACCGGTTTTGTTTGGGTGTAGAGAATGAGGAGTATCTTACCCGGTAGGCCGTACACCTATCTTTTTATTAGTCTGCACAAATTGTGGTATTCTGACAGTTGTATGGTTATGGGGCCCAACGTGTGGTAACCCATGGCCGCCCTTTTGAGTGGTTGTGTTTATTGCGCACTTGTATGGTTTGAAAAGAAGAAAATGCCACTCTTGGTTTTTAACATTATTTAATGCTTGACAGTACTTTTCCTTATGAAGTTCTACAACTTGCATTCATGAACTGTTTTATCTGGACACTCAAAGCACACACGGACTTACTGAAATTTTTATCTCATCACCCTTTTTATCATGATTTCAGGTCGATCCTGCTGTAGGGATGAGTAGCTAGTTGTTGCCTGCTTGGAAGATTTTGTGTTATTTATTTTATGTAATGCTTTGAGAGATGATAGTGAACAATTTATTTTTGGATTTGTTCTTGAAATTTTGGGTTGTAATAAGTTTTTAATTTCAATGTATTGTTTTATTTTTGTTGTGTGACCTGATTATAAAGATCCTTTGTTCTTTGGACGGGGCGACATCCCCGGCCCTGTTGGGCTTAGGTAGTGCGGTGTTACAATTATGATATTAGTTAAATTAGAGTCTGATTTTTGGTCAATATTACATGATTGTCAGACAAAGTTGATTTGTGGGACTAGAAAACAAGTTGACCATTTTTGCTTATTTGAGAAGCTAATCCAAGTAAGTCCTTACTGAAATGATTTTCCTTATAAAGCTCTTGTTTGCAAGTCAGATATATTTTGTAAATGTGTTGCATATGATTACTTGAGTTACAAACCTAGACTATTTTCTAAACAATTTTAACAAACAAAATTTATACAAATGTTCTCTTACACACCAAATCATTTTATAAACACTCATTTGCACTTGTTAAAATGCTGTCAAAACTCACTTGTAAAAATATGCTTGCAAAGCCAAGATATTTAGAAATGTCAATTTAAACACATTCTTGGTTGATTATACAACGTTAAGTACTCAATAAGGGTAGGCTACTGGTGCTGAACTTTGTCAGTTAGGGTAAGTCTTCTTATAGGTGGCTACCTCCAGAAGATGAACTATGGTTAGGAGAGCACCAATACTAGTAAGTCGAGACAATCTGAGCTAGCACTAGTGTGATACCTCGACCAAAACCACCCTTAGTTTATGGGAAAAATCATGCATGGCATAGCATTTTATATTGCATTTGATAATTTGAACCATTTTCATAAGTATATGTGATCCATGAATTTGTCCATGCATGAATTTATTTATTTGGATATAGTTGTGTTGGTTGAGTTGGTAGAGTCTTTGTGTTATTTAGTAGAATTTAATAGAAGGAAAATGAAGTAAGTTGAGTGGGAGTTAAGGAAATTTGTTGGAGGAATATTTGCACAAGAGTTTTTGTGGCTTGGTGGTTAAAGCTTGGTATTTATTTCTTAGGGACTTGATTTCAAATCCCAACTCTTGTAAATCCTTTTCTTTCTTTCTTTACTTTAATTTATTTTCTTTTCCCTATTTTCTCTACACCTTGGCCGAAATACCTAAGGGTAGCCGCCATCTTAGACTTCTGACTCCTAAAATCTAGGAGTGTGAATATCTTGGGTATATTTGATAAAAAGAATTAAAAAATTTTAAATTCCTATTATCACTTAGTTTTCATATTTTATCTTAATCTTTTAAAGAATTTTAAATATTACAAAATCTGAATTTTTAAAGCTATTATCTAAGTAATTTATTAAGAAATAAAATATATAAATATATATCTTGAATGCTTTATTGTGGCTGCCACTTTTTAATAGGAGATAAGTCTCCATAATTTAATTTTCTTTTAAGAGTTTTAAATGAAAAAAAAAAAGGGAGGGGGGGGGGGGATAATGCTGACTTTTAAATTAAGCAATTATCTCTTGGATTTTTAGGATGTTCGAAAATATGGAGTAGGATAAAAGAAATTCCAACTTCATCTCTAAGAAACTAGATTTTTACCTTTAAATATAATTATCTCTGAATTACTTAAATTTGTTTAAAGTAATTTAGGGTATCAATTAAATTATTTCTTAGACAATTATCTTATTTTCTTCACTTGATTTTTCTGGAAAAATAACCAGCTTAGCCTCCACTTTAGGAGCTAATTTAGCTTAACTCAAACTCCCTAAAATATAGGATAAGTCTATCCAAGATAACCTTTAACCAATCAGATTTTTATTTAGCAAAAGAATACCAGAATTTTTTCTTTTCTTTACTCCTTTTTTTTTTTTTTGCAACACACAAACACACACACACACACACACACACACACACACACACACACACACACACACACATGAAAATCTTAAGCCTAAATGCACTCAAACTCTCCTCTTGTTTAGCCAAAACACAACATACACAAGACCTCTCTTTCTGCTCTCAATTTCGGCCAAAACAAGAACAGAAATCCAGCCTTCATTCTTCTCTCTTTTCCCTCTTAGTTTCAGCTAACATTAGCACCCAAAATACAGCCATAATTTCCTCCTAAACCATGCTTATTTTCGGCCAACAAAGAAGAGGCAAAGCTGCCATTTTCTTGTTGGTTTGTTCAAGAGACCAATACAAGGTGAAACTCTTCCATACAAAAAAACACCCAAACATATCCTCTTCTCTCTATCAAACCAGCAAATCAACATACCCTAAGCCTCTCAAGCACATGAGATCAAGCAGTCTCTCACTCTCTCCAAAGTTTCGGCCAGCACACTCATAAATCAAACCAAAACCGAAATCAACTCTCAAGGTAAACGACCTTCCAACCCTCTATCAATATTTCTTCATTCTTTCTCTTCTTTTCCTCGTAAATCACGGCTAGAAAGGGCAGATTTCTCCATTTTCTTTGTGAATCTCGGTCAAGAAGATCAAAGTGGGCTAACTATTTCCTTTTCTTAAGGGGACTCAAGCCAATCACCAAGGAGTCATCTTATTTCTTTGATTTAATTTGCTAAGAGGTATTTGAGACCCTATCTCAACTAGCTTAAATGGATTTGATATTTATATTAATGTTATAAGGATGCTTGTATAGAGTGTCTAGCTTGAAAAGCATGAATAGATTGGATTGTTGAATATAATAGTGCAAGCATTTATCAAAGCATGTATGAAATAGAACATTGTTATATCTTACTATAATGAACTTAGATCTATGCTATGTTGGTTAAAGTTGAGACCTTTTAATTCAGTTGGGCTTATCATAAGGGTTTCATGATAGTTATATATTAAGGTTATTATATTGATAGTTTGATATAGGTATATGCATGCTTGATGATAAATGGCATGATAAGGGAAGGTTATGAATATAGATTGATGAATTGATCCGTTAGATGCCATGAATGATCTATGTACATAATAGGATCATAGGGATTCATGTTGACATGAAATAATAGTGGATAGGCAATGTGTAGTATTTGGAATTCTGATTATGTGATTATTGATTTTAGATAAGGAAGGAGTTTGAAGTGAGGACAATTAGTTGACTTTGGTTTAACTATTTAAAATATATAAGTAAGTCCCTGCATAATTATTTTGATAAATGATGCTCTTGTTTGCACGTCACATGTTGTAATGATATTGAGATGATATTACTTAATTGAGATTACTTGGGTTGAGAACGGGATTATTTTGATCTCTAAATGATTGTGGTCAAATCGCGACTTTAACTGAAAATTGTTTTACCTCCTTCATTTACTAAAGCATGTTGAAAACACGCTATGTGAAAACTACGTTTTGCAAAGCCAAGGTATTTAAATTTTATGAATAAGGGATTGATAATTACACCTGATGGTGAGTATTGAGTACTCAATGAGGGTAGGCTAGTGGTACTAGTCTTAGAGGGTTAAAGTAAGTCTTCTGGCAGGAGACCACCTTCAGAAGACGAACTCTGCTCAAAATAACATCATTACTAGTTAGTCAGGCCAGTCTAAGCTAGTATATTGGTCCATGTGGACTATTTTTCGGGTTGGAAAATTGAAGTATTAGGTGTAGAGATAGGAGAGATCTCACCCTGGTGGGCAAACCACCTACCACCCAGTGGTGAACAACTACACTGGGAAGCTATCATAATGGAATTCATGATATGGACATTGTTATTATTAAATCATTTTATCCCTTTATGATTCTATTATATTGATGAGTGGATGGTTTCTTGAGAACTGTTTTGGACATATGTTATAATAATCTACTCTATATCTGGTTATTGAAGAAATTAACTTGCAAACATATTTTGTGATGATTGAAAAGCTTGCATACATGAAATATTCAAAATGTCATGTGCACACAAGGGACTTATTGAGATGGTAATCACACACTGTTTTTTATCATGTTTTTAGGGGAGATCAATTATTAAGTAGGTTGGATGACTTAGAGTTTGAAGCCTATTTTATTTTACTTTGTATTTTATTTGAGAGACAGTTGTTCATTTTTTATGATCAAACTTGTATACGGTTTGGATTCAGTTGTAATAAAATTATTTCATTCCTTTTATTAGTTGTTTCTTTTGTACCTCGTTATAAAGACTCCTGGTCTTCTGGACGAAGTGACATCCCCACCCTTTTTTGGTACGTAGGTAGTGGGGTATTATAAGTGGTATCAAAGCCTAGGTTTAGGCAAATAATTCTATTGAATAATACTTATACACTAGTAATTAAAATTTAGTACTAACCTCTTTGTGTTCTATTTATAGGATGGCTAGAAGATTCGCAACTATGACCTGAGCTTATAGTTGCCTTAGCACTTGAACCAGTTCCCTTAGCTGCCTTATCTTCATCTGATTCGGAGATGGAACCCGAGGGTGGATAGTTTTTGAGTGAAGACGAGGTCGAGCATAAACCACCTATAATGGATGAATTTGATGTAGAAGAGGGACCTAAGAACCCAATACTGGAGATACCTGAACCTAAGGATAAAGGAGACATGGGTGAGTAAGAAGGGGGCGATGAGGGAGAGATGGGAGAGCTTGAGGGTGAGGGTGGTAAGGAAGCAGATAAGGTTGATGGTGAGGAGGAGGATAGGGTTGACATACCCTCAACCCTATCTATAAAGGAGGGAATCTCGATGCTTTTAGGGAGTTACTCCTATGAATCTGACGCTGAGAAACATGCACCCAAAAGTGCACTCATGTTAGCCATAGAGAAGCTTAGGGATGCGAATTTGAGAGCCGAGCTAAGGGGTAAGGAAGCTGCTAGGTTCAATTTGGTTGACCTAGGAAGATGTTTAGATCTTTTAGTTTTGTTTACAATTTTTGAGTAGCTAAAATAAAAAGAGCACCTTGTAGGATACTCCCTTATTTTGTACAAGTTTTATTTGATTAATAAAAGTATGATTTTATTTGATTATTTATTCTACTTTGAGTATTATTTGCAACATTTACTTTTCAATAAATTGCATGCTGTTTTAGACATATTAGTTACTCAATCACATGCCACAAACTTTTCCCCTGATAAACCTTATGATGGGTACAATATGGAAGTAAATGGCACCAAGATGCAAAACTGTAGTGTAAGGCAGGACTGTTCGAGAGAGCGAGTCATCAACTCTAGAGTTTGAGCAGATGTGATAGGAATCAAATTAGGCATGAAGGCCATTTTCAAAAAGGGGGAAGAAGGACAAAATCACACTTCATGGTACCATGGATAAGAGTAACATTCAAGAGGAATCAAGGGAGCTTTCAAGATAACAAATTCAACAAACCTAGGTCTAAAAAGATTGTTAAAAGATGGGTAGTGAAGGGAGCTGCATATGGGACACAAAAAGAACAACAATCCTTGTGGAGAATCAAGCCAACATTGAAACAAGGATTGAGGTCCAAATGAGTAACAAGAAGAGTTCAAAATGACTAACATTTCATTTGGAAGATTAAGAGAACACATAGATATGGGATGGAGGTCAATGAGAAAGGAATTGGAGTGCAACAAAATAGGATAACCTGTCTAGAGCTGACCCAGTGCTGACCTAGATCAACCGACCAAGTGCCGGCTATGATCTGCAACAAATTCTTCAAGTTTTTATGTAGGTACTGTTCCAACAGAGCGAACCCACCGCTAACCCTACCAGCCCTACCCAGCATCGGCTATGAACTAGTAAAGTCCCAAAGTTTGTTCTGATTTTTGCATACGAGTATTGTTTCTCCATATTAGACCCGATGCCACCCTTATTCTGGATTCCGAACCTCTGATGTATTCAACTATTTTGGGGTCATTTTGTAATATTTGCTAAATAGTTAGGGCAAGACATCTATATATATATGCTATTATAACATTGTAAACAAGAACCTTGGGAGGCATATGAAATTGTGAGTTCAAGAACTCTTTGAGAGTTTTTGAGAGGGTGATCCTCTTGGATGATGTCCATTAAACATTAAGACTAAATCAAAGAAATTAGTCCCACCTTTGATCTTATCTCTAAATCTTAAGAGATAATCTCAACTTCATCTCTATTCTTATGTGCTGGTTACTTAGTGTGTTTGATAAGATTGAGTTGAGTTCCTTCAAATTCCTATTCTTGGTATTCTAATCTCTAGATAGATTAGGATGTTAAGATATCTTTGAAGTAGGCTAGATTCATATTATCACAAGAGTGTTAATTTCGTTTGGTACTTCCCAAGATCATATCAAAGTGGTATTAGAGCTTGCATTGTGTTGTATCTTATTAACACAACTTTCTTTAGGCAAAGGTACAATCTTCTTGGAGAGTTTGGTGAAATTTTTGCAATTTTCGTCACTTATTTTTGTGTTATTTTGGAATGCTTGGAACTCAATATTATGCCATAAACTTGATGTTAAATTAACCTTATATGTTGGTATAAAGTTTAAGGAATCATTTGGCATTAATGTTTGTTGATTTTGTACTCAAACAAGGTGGATATCTCGTCTAAACTATTGCTGCAAATTTGAATCCCATAACTCAACTTTAAGCCGATTTTGTGAGTTATTAAACTCTAGTTTTGGGCTTCTATTTGTTGTGAGATTGCTCCTTGATGTTATATCTACCATTAGGAACGAAATTTTCTTGTAAATTTTGAGTATTAGAATGGTTATATGGTTGAAAATTTTGAAATACCTTTAGTTACGAGGTTGCACACCAAGTGCTTGATGTGTGGTCTTATGACTTAGGAATGTGCTTATATGACAACCAAAGTTTTGTTTATTGAATCCTTATAGATTTTCTTGCTTGATAACTTGATTTTTGTGGAATTAAACTTTCTAATTGTTAGTAGCAAATTTTCTTGTAAATTGCCTAATAGCTTGGAAAACAAATTGGTGCATCTTGGTTTATATTAGTTCAACTCTTTTAGCTATTGAACTCCTTATCTGATCATTATTTTGAATGAGTTGATTGATTATCAAATTGAACTCTTGAGGTTTGTGATAGCATCTTAATATTTGAAAATCCTCATTTGAACTAGTTTCCTACCAAGTGTTTGATGAAATGCTAAAGTGTCTTTACAAAGTCTTGTAAGAGTTCTTAGCTTACATTTATCACTTCCATTGAATTTAATTGATATATTTCTTATTTTTGGTGGATTAAATATTTAAATTGACATCTCCTTGAGATACTTGGGATAGAATTGAACATTGTCAATCTTGTGTCCTATTCCTTAGTATCCTCATTTATTTGAATCCTTGTGGTGCTTGACTAGTATTGTCACTATACATCTTCTTGAAAAATCCTAGAGTTTATGTGACAACTCATTGCTTGAAATTCTTGATTGATTTAGTCTCATTCTTGTTATCCATCTAGTGATAGCTCAATTCTTCTTAAGAACTTCCATTTTCTTGAACCCTTGGAATTTAGTTGATTTTAACTAGTAGAACTAAATCCTCTGGATTGGGGAGACTTCGGGAAGAACTTAAGTGTGGAAAAAGGCAAGAGGGTGAGCTCATGTTGATAAAATCTATATGAGAGAAGAGTGTTATTAAAAGAATGTAAACATGTGAGAGAGTGAAGTGAAAAATTCCTTTTGTATTTTCTACTTAAATTTTATGGGAACTTCTCTTGAAAGCAAAGTTCACTATAGCTAGTTGGAATGAAAGTGGAGGATATAATTGCTATGAAAAGCCTTGTTTAACTAGAAGTAGTTATGGTAGGAATGATGAGTATAATTGGAGATATAAAGTGGATGACTATGAGAGCATGGGGTATTTGGCAGAACATGATGAAGGACCACAAAAATATTCAAGGAGTAGGTTGTAAAGGACAAAGAATGGTATGCAAAAAAAGAGGGAGTATGGGTGCTATAGTTGTCCGTGCTATACACACACTTCCTATGAATGTCCAAGAAGATCCAAGCCAAGAGAAATGAGTGCATTGCAAAATTTTTCCAAGAGTAGTTTGAGAAGAAAGCAAGATTATGTTTGTTCTATTTGTTAGGATTATAGCTATAACATGTGTGATTATCCAAGAAGGAAAAGTCGAGGAAATAGAGATGAGTTGAAAAGAAGTGAAGTAAGCCCTTGTGAGTATTATTCCAACTATGAACAAACTTCACCTACTTCTTATTGTAAGTCCTTTAGTTTGCAATGTAGCTAATTGAACAAAAGATTTGAGATGTGGGAGAAACAAAATAAGGAAAAGAATAGAGAAGAGCAAGGGATTGACAAGAGTGAACAAAATGAGTTGCAAGAAATTGAGAAAAAAGAGAAGATAGAAGAAGAAACCAAAGAAAGAGAATTGAAAATTCAAAAGGGTGAGGAAAAACATGAAAAATTTGGGGAAAGTCCACTAATACAAGAGAGTGAAGACCAACATGAGGATAACAAAGAAGGAGTTAAGCATTATAATAATGGGGTTGATAAGGAGCAAATATATACTAAAGATGAAGGTCTAAAAAATGCTTCAAGTAACTATAAATTGGGAGAGAGCTCACATCAACAAAAGAAAGAGGGAGAATGTAAGATTGTGAAAAGTAAAACACCAACACCAATTTCTAGAAAGGCCACAAAACCTAAAGAGGGAGTAGATGGTAAAAGGGGAAAAGTGGTTGAGCCAAGAATTGGTGTTGCTAGTAGAGTCTTGGGTACTTATGTTGTTGAGGAGATGAATGATTCCCAAAGAGAAAACATTTTTTACTCAAGATATAAAATTAATCAAAGGCCATGTAGTTTAATGATAGATTGTGCAAGCTGTGTAAATGTGATAAGTACTACATTAGTGGAAGAGTTAGGTATAGAGACCATGAAGTATCCTAAGCCATACAAGCTTCAATGGGTCAATGATTGTGGCAAGGTGAAGGCAAATAAATAAGTTAAGGTTACATTAAGCATGGGGAATTATGAAGATGAGGTACTTTGTGATGTGATGCCCATGCATGTTGGAGAGTTATTGTTGGGAAGGCCTTAGATGTATGATAAAGAGGTAATGCACAATAGGAGAAGAAACACTTATACTTTGAGTAAAGAGGGAAAGAAGTTTACCTTACTTTCAATGTCTCCTAGTGAGGTTACAAAAGATCAAAATCTTTTAAGGAAAAGAAGAGAGAAAAAGGAAGGAAATAAGAGTGAAAGAAAATAAAATGAAAGAAAGGAGAGAGAGCTAAAAAAGAAGAGAGTTGAGATAAAAGAACTTGACGTAAAATGAGAAGAAAAAAGAGTAAAAAAATATGAAGAGAAGTAAACACAAAGTAATGTGGTGCAAAGGATAGCCAAATAAGAGGTTGAGAAAAAGAAAATGAGTGGAGGTAAAATTAGGTTGAGGGCTTGGGTTGAGAAGAGAGAAAATAAGGGAGTTGTTGAGGACCTAAAGCCAAATGTTTTACCTTCACACAAAATGTCTTGTTTAACTTGTAATACAGGTATCGATTCGAGGACGAATCATCTTTAAGAAGAGGGAAATGATAGGAATTTAATTAGGCATGAAGGCCATTTTTAAGAAGGGGAAAAAGGACAAAATCACACTTCATGGTGCCATGGGTAAGAGAAACATTCAAGAGGAATCAAGGGAGTTTTCAAGACAACAAATTCAACAAACCCAGGTCCGAAAAGATTGTTAAGAAATGAGGAGTAAAGTGAGCTGCATATAGGACACAAAAAGAACAACAATCCTTGTGGAGAATCAAGCCAACATTGAAACAAGGATTAAGGTCCAAATGAGTAACAAGAAGAGCTCAAAATGACCAACATTTCATTTGGAAGATCAAAGGAACACATGAAAATGGGATAGAGGTCAATGAGTAGGGAATTGGAGTGCAACAAAACAGGAGAACCTAACCAGAGCTGACTCAGCACTGACCCAGATCGACCGACTAGGCACCGACTATGATCTGTAACAAATTCTTCAATTTTTTACGCAGGTATTGCTGCTCTAACAGAAATGACCCGATGCCGACCCTTCCAGCCCTACCCAGTGCTGGCTATGGACTTTTAAAGTCCCGAAGTTTGTTCCAATTTTTGCGTACGAGTACTGTTTCTCTAGATTTGACCCGGTATCACCCCTGCTTTGGATTCCGAACCCTTGACATACTCAGCTATTTTGGGGTCATTTTGTAATATTTGCTAAGTACTTAGGGCAAGACATCTATATATATTATTATAATATTGTAAACAAGAACTTTTGGGAAGCATATAAAATTGTGAGTTCAAGAACTCTTTGAGAGTTTTGGAGAGCGTGATCCTCTTGGGTGATGTCCATTAAACATCAAGAATAAATCAAAGAAATTAGTCCCACCTTTGATCTTGTCGCTAAATCTTAAGAGATAATCTCAACTTCATCTCTGTTCTTATGTTCTAGGTTACCTAGTATGTTTGATAGGATTAGGTTAGGTGCCTTCAAATTCCTATTCTTGGTGTTCTAAGCTCTAGCTAGATTAGGGTGTTAAGGTATCTTCAGAGTATGCTAGATTCACATTATCACAAGAGTGTTAATTTCGTTTGGTACTTCCCAAGATCATATCAAAATGCGACAGTCTATACCTAGAGTAGAGGAAGACTATGAGCGGCAGTGGGAGCTAACATCTAGGGGGTCCAAGAATGTGACAATGGGGTAAGTCTTTGATAAGATGGCTGTCATTCTCCAGAACTTGACTGAGAAAGTGGACAAGGTGGAGAAGAAGGCACCAAAAGGTAAGGATGAGGCCCTGGAACAATTCTTGAAGTTCCAACCTCCAACATTCTATAGTGAGATAGAACAAAATGAGAAGGCCAAGTAGTGGATCGAGCAATGATGCGCAAATTTTGGGTATATAAAAATCGTCAAATTTAAATCCATCCCTTAGTCAAGTTTTAATTAAAACATTAATCCCAAAATACACATATGAGCAAGTATACTCATCACAAGAATAGTATAGGGAATTAATAAGTATCGATCCTCAAAAGAATAAGTACACACTAATCACTTTTTTATTTATTGTTTAACCGATCCAATAAAATGAGAAAATAATAAAAAGAAAAATAAAGAAATATATACAACTTAAGGATGTAGGTTTGTGCAATTTAGACAATTATCCTATAAAACATAATAATGAACCAACTAGTAATTCTCTCAATTAATTATCATCTTGGCATCATGAAGGAATGTACAGTAAAATTCAATCATTTGTCAAGTCATGAATCTACTTAGATAAATTCCACTTCATCTGTCAATTCATGGAATTCTATATTTTGATTCATATTAACAGATTTGTCAATCAAACTAACATAACCAAAACATGCATTAAGCTCATCATTATATTTTGATTCAATTAGCAGATTTTGTCAATCAAGCCATTCTAACCAAAATATGCATGAATCCCAATTCCTTAAAAATATGAAATTAGCTAATGACCTTATGTTAAGGCGAAATCAACTTAACATTTAATCACTTAGTTCTAAAATTCTAACTTCATTGTTCAAATCCATTAAGATTTAACAAATATGAAATCAATGCAATGAAACTCCTAACATCTTTTTGTTGAAGTCAATTAGAAGAAATCACATCAATAACCAATGATAACAAGTAATCAAATACCAAATATGACAAAGAATTGATCAAATAACTATATTAACACAAAATCACGAATTCTAAAATAATGTTAAATTACAATAAAAATATTGAATACATCATTGTTTAAAGAAAATAAGATAAAGAGAAAAGAAAACAGACATAGACAAGCCTCTTTCTTCTTCCTTGAAAACTCTCTTGAACAATCCTCCTTGATTAGGTGACCTCCTCCTTCAATGAGTGATTTGGGAATTTTTGCTTATGAATCCACCTTTCTCTATGTATATCTTGGTATCTCTCCCTTCTCTTGTATTTTCTTGTGCTTTTATAGGCTTCTTGGATGCTAAATTCATGGCTTAGAAAGTCTTGGCTGAGTAGGATTCGAAAAATACCAAAATCATTGTACAATTGCTAATTTTGTGCATAGAATATTTACCTTCCAGAGTGTACCTAACGCCGAGTACAGTCGGGCCACCTAGCACCAGGTGCACATTATTCTTCCTCTGGAATTTTGCTTTATGTTTTGGTTAGCAGACAGAATGGTCCCGGCACTAGGTACACTTGCCAGGCCTGGCGCCAAGTCTCTTCTGCAATTCCCCTAACGTTGGCTCAATTTCTTCTTCTTGACTAGAATAGACCTGGCGCCTGGTCCATTAGCTAGGCCTAGCACCAAGTCTGTTCTGGATTTATTCACTTTCTACTTGAAATCTACTCAAATCTGCACAAATTTGTCAAAAACACTTTTCACAAACAAAATGTCAAATACAAAGGAATATGCCTAGTTATTACAACAAATATATCACAAAATAACCTCAAATAATTAGGAAAATAATGGTAATTTTAGCCCTTATCACATACCCCCACACTTGAACATTTGCTTGTCCTCAAGCAAAACACTTTAACCAAGAAAATTATCAAGAAAATACAAGTTCTTTCTCATTCCAAAAATTTCTTTACCATAGCAAAGATTATGTCTTCCCTTCAAACTCTAGATACCACTCTTGTCATTCATACCCCTTGAAAACAATTCAAACTTTAAAACTTTTGACAAGATACCATAAAACTCTTGAAGTCAAATTAATCAAGTGTATACCTTAGTCTAAGAAAACTATTTCACTCTTCAAATTAAAATATAGATAACATACATGAATCACATAAGTCAAGCCATCTACTAACTCAAGCATTATAAAGTTAAAAATTGCACAACTTAAGTCATGATGTAAGGAAAGCACTCCAATCTTTTTCTCTCTATTTTTTCTAATGACTTAGGAAATTGATAGCTTCAAGTGCATGGATTTCTCTTCACATACCATATTGGCCCCCTTTTAGCCATCACTCATCATTTTTTCAACAACGTTCCTTTCTTTTGCTCTTAGGAATTCATAGCCTCAAGAAAGTGGATTTATTTTCACTATCCGTATTGGCCTCCAAACAAGCAAAAATAAATTTTTTTTTCTCATCTTCAAAGAGGAAGCAATCAACTCATTTTTCCAATTTTTCAACTCACAAGAATGTTTCACAATTTGTTTTTCCACAATCTTTCCTCTCAAAGATCTTTTATCAACTCACATTCTTCATCATAACTCAAAGTCAGCAAAATTTAAACTTATAATACAAGAGTTAGCCAATAAACTCTTCCTATATTCATCATATCCTCTATATTCAAACTAAATAAGTCAAATAATAATCAAACACCAATGCATAAATAAGATTAATCAAAATTCTCAAGTCTTGAAAAGTACCCTATCCAATAAAACCAATTTCATCAAAAAAGTCCACCAAATAAATGACAAAGAATCATATCCAAGTAAGAAAAATAACTACAACCTTACTAATCAATGAAAACCACTGAAATTTTGAAAAATTTTCACAAAAATGATATGAAAAAATATTTCTTCATCCTCATTCTCCCCCCACACTTAAACTAGACATTGTCCTCTATAGCCAAAGATTGAACACTAAAAGTACAGCCAAGAAGACCAAAATAAATAAAGAGGAAAAAGAAAGAGAAGAAATTACTTCCATTGTGAATTAGTCCCAAAAGTTCCAAACTTTTAAATCTTCAATTGTTCAAAACTTTCAAGGAACTTGCAACAAAGTTGTTTTTCAATCAAAATATTTTAAACCAAATTTTTCCAAAGTAGCTCAATACTAAGATAATTGATAAAAATTTGGATAAAGAATATCACCAAACTAGTCCCCCACACATATATTGGACAATGTCCTCATTGGCAAAAAAATAACCACAAGAAAGCATCTCCAAAGGGACCAAAAATAATAAAGGGGTAGAAAGTTTAAGCAATACTCTCCAAATGCAATAATGCTCCAATCGATATTCAAACTGAAAATAGAGAGAAGGGATTATTCAAAAGGACTTTATTCCTACCTAAACAGAACACAAATAAAAGCATAAAGAAAATAAAAGCAAAATAAAGCACACCTAAATAAAAGAACACAAACTAAAAAAAATAAAAAATCCTAACAAAACAAATAAAGACACGACTCACTCTCCCACACTTAAGATGGAAAATGTTTTCCTCATTTGGGGAGGGAAAACAAAACACTTAATACAAAATAAAGATACAAACTCTGTCCACTCATTTTGCTTCCTCATCAACCCTTTTGAAAAGAACATAAAGCTCAAAATAGAAGATAGGCATGATGAATGTAGAATGAAGAGAGGTTTTTGAAAAATAGAAGGTTTATGAAAATAATTTTTCTCACTAAAGCAAAATACATAAACCTCTTTCTCTAATATTTTTTTAGACAGATAAATATTTTTGTTAATATATAAGTGCACATAGTCTCTAAAGAATGCATCAAACTTGGAATCACCTTTTAACCCTTCAAAAGAATGTTCATGATTAAAATTCCCCTTTAAACTTAGTATTTGAGTTCTTAAAGATGAGATCAAGAAATCCTTATGTTTTAATATATCTACAAATACCAAGTTACCTTCCTTTGAATAGGTTGAAGGGTAGAAATTACCACTATCCTCCAAGGACTTCTTATGATGTAGCGTTGAAATATCCAACTCCTTAAGGCATGATAAATTTAACACATCATCATTTGGACTCTTGTTCTCCAAGAATTGAGAGGAACCTAAAAAATCATGTGATAAAGAGATATTAGAATTATTAGCACGTAGAATAGAATTAAATACCTCACTTTCTACATTAGACAATTGGTCTTCATATCCTTTCTCCTTTCCTTGGAGATTCTCTTATTCAAGCATATGGGCCTTTATGGCATCCTCAACCAACTTGGCTAGTTGTGTTCTTTGATGGCTCAATTGTTGGGATACTTCTTTATGCCACTTAATGGAGGAATTTGAATTGGCGACAAAAGAATGCATTGAGGCTTCAAGTGATGTCTCACAAAAAACATTGATCCAAAATTGCAATTTTGCCAAATTCCCATCATTGTAGCTCCTTTGATCTTGTGCCCAAAAGTAGTTGTCCATGATTATATCAATCTCACGCTCAAAGAAAAATAAAAATCAAATCAAAAATAATAAAAAAATAAAAAAA
This sequence comes from Voacanga thouarsii, assembly GCA_026120185.1. Lineage (NCBI taxonomy): Eukaryota > Viridiplantae > Streptophyta > Magnoliopsida > Gentianales > Apocynaceae > Voacanga > Voacanga thouarsii. Next base: position 1,090,238 of record JANUWF010003384.1, on the reverse strand, counting down.
GAAAGAAAAGAAAAAAATAAAAGGTAAAAACAAATAATATAAAAATAAAGAAAAGAAAAACATACGCATTCACAAACTATTTAAATACAAAAGTTAGTGATATTTACAGTACAACATGAAGTATGTTAGTCAATAAGTCACACAATGTTACAAACAACAAAATATAACACCGATTTACACAAAGAACATATATACATATTTACATATAGAAATATGGACATATAGATATATAAACATGATTAAATCAACAAAATCCAAACATTCATGATATTATTCCCCAGTAAAGGCACCAAAAACTTGATGCGTAAATTTTGGGTCTATAAAAATCATCAAATTTAAATCCATTCATTGTCAAGTTTTAATTAAAATACTAATTCCAAAATATACATACGAGCAAGTATACTCATCGCAAGCATAGTATAAGGAATTAACGAGTATCGATCCTCAACGGAACAAGTACACACTAATCACTTTTTTATTCATTGTTTAACTAACCAATAAAGTGAGAATATAATAAAAAGAAAAATAGAGAAATATATACAACTCAATGATGTAGGTTTATGCAATTTAGACAATTATCCTAGAAAACATGATAATGAACCAACTAGCAATTCTCTCAATTAATTATCATCTTGACATCATGAATGAATGTACAGAAAAATTCAATCATTTGTCAAGTCATGAATCTACTTAGATAAACTCCACTTCGTTTGGCAATCCATGGAATCCTATATATTGATTCATATTAACAGATTTGTCAATCAAGCTAACATAACCAAAACATGCATTAAGCTCATCATTATATTGTGATTCAATTAGCAGATTTGTCAATCAAGCCATTCTAACCAAAATATGCATGAATCCCAATTCCTTAAAAACATGAAATTAGCTAATGATCCTATGTCAAAGCGAAATCAACCTAACATTTGATCACTTAGTTCTAAAATCCTAACTTCATCGTTCAAATCTATTAAGGTTTAACAAATATGAAATCAATGCAATGAAACTCCTAACATCTTTTTGTTGAAGTCAATTAGAAGAAATCACATCAATAACCAATAATAACAAGTAATCAAATACCAAATATGACAAAGAATTGTTCAAATAACTATATTAACACAAAATCATGAATCCTAAAATAATATTAAATTACAATAAAAATATTAAATACATCATTATTTAAGGAAAAGAAGACAAAAGGAAAAGAAAGCACTCATAGACAAGCCTCTTTCTTCTTCATTGAAGACTCTCTTGAACAATCCTCCTTGATTGGGTGAACTCCTTCTTCAATGAGTGATTTGGGAATTTTTGCTTATAAATCCATCTCTCTCTACGTATATCTTGGTATCTCTCCCTTCTCTTGTGTTTTCTTGTGCTTTTATAGACCCCTTCGATGCTAAATTCGTGGCTTAAGAAGTCTTGGCTAAGTAGAATTCAAAAAATACCAAAATTATTAGACAATTCCTAATTCCGTACACAGAATATTCGCCTTCTAGTGCATACCTGACACCGGGTACAGTCGGGCCACCTGGCACCAAGTGCACTCTATTCTTCCTTTGAAGTTTTGCTCTATTTTTTGGTCAGCAGACAGAACGGACCCGGTGCCGGTACACTTGCCAGACCTAGTGCTAGGTCTGTTCTGGAATTCCCTTGATGTTGGCTCAATTTCTGCTTCTTGACCAGAATAGACCTGGCTCCTAGTCCATTGGCTGGGCTTGGCACCAGGTCTATTCCGGATTTGTTCACTTTCTGCTCGAAATCTACTCAAATCTACGAAAATTTGCCAAAAATACTTTTCACAAGCAAAATGTCAAATAGGAAGAAATATACCTAGTTATTACAATAAATGTATCACAAAACAACCTCAAATAACTAGGAAAATAATGGTAATTTTAGCCCCTATCAAGCAAATAGAGGATATCTTTGCAACTTTGCAATACACTAAGAAGAGAAAGGTGAAGTTTGTAGCTTTCTGGTTGAGGGGACTTTCCCGTGCATTGTGACAACGAGTGCAAAAGAACTGGGAGAGAGAAGATCGTGATTGGACATGGGATAACTTTGTCGAAGCTTTTCGAGTAGAGTATATTCCATGATAGATGGCTGAGAAAAGGGAGGACGAATTTCAAACTCTGAAGCAAGGAAGCACGACAGTGGCCCAGTATACAGCCCGGTTTACTTAATTATCTAAGTATTGCAAGTGCTTAGTTGATACTGATCAGAAACTAACGCGACAAGTTGTGAAAGGTCTAAGGCAAGACCTAAGGAAGGCCTTAGCACCGTCTCCGCCAGTAACTTACAATGCTGCAGTGGATGCAGTGACTCAAACTGAGAATGAGGATAGGAACTGGCCAATGAACCATCATTTCCAACCAAATCGTACACCGATAAGGCCTCTAATCAATAAGCAACCCGCTGGCCCGATGCAATGGGGAAATAAAAGGAAGCAATGTCAGACAATTCCATCAGGTCCTATACCGAATGCTCCCATTTGCCGAAACTATAGGAGGTATGGTCATATGGAAAGGGACTGCTGATCGAAGGGGATACCAAGGAGATGCTTTAACTGTAGAGACCTTGCTCACTTAAGGAACAATTGCCCCAAGCCTCTAGGGATCGGGCAAGGAGCCTCGACTCAGCCAATGGGCGCCAAAAGAGGTACTACCGTTAGAATGATTAAAGGAGGAGGTCAAAAACCTCAAGTGAAGGCTAAAGTCTTTAGCCAAAACCAGGAAGAGGTTGGAGCTGATGCAGTGGTGGTAAAAGGTGCGCTTTTTGTACAACGTCATTCTATTACTATTTTGATAGACCCCAAATTGACTCATTCATATGTGAACGATAAATATGCAAATCATTTGGGTTCAGACAGGGTGGAATTACCTTATACAATGCTAGTAAGTACTCCCTTGAGAAGGTAGAGTGATGCAAGTAGGGTGGTGCAAGAGTGCAATATTATGGTTCGAAAAGAGATTTTGAAGGTAGATCTCATAATTTTGCCAATGATTATGAACTAATTCTAGGTATGGATTGGTTAGCGAAGCATAGAGAAAGAGTAGATTGCAAGATAAAGATGGTGCAATTTGTTAGACCAGGATGTGATGTATTAGAATTTAATGGGAAAAAGGTGAAAAAGTTGAAATTCCTAATAGCGGGAACGAAGGCATGAAAGATGCTAAAAAATGGTTGTGTAGGATACTTGGCTTACCTAATCAATAAACCAATAGATCAATGCACCTTGGAAAGTACCAACGCGGTAAAGGACTTTGTAGATATATTCCCAGCTGCTCATTTCTCTTCCACCTCGGAGAGAGGTTGAGTTCACTATAGATTTGGTTCCTGAAGCCGAGCCTATATTGAAGACTCCCTATTGTATGGTGCCTGCGGAACTGAAGGAAATGAAGGAGCAGATAGAAGAGTTAGTAAGGTAAGGATATATAAGGCCGAGTACTTTGCTTTGGGGAGCAATCATGCATAAATTTTGGGTATATAAAATCATCAATTTTAAATCCATCCCTTAATCAAGTATTAATTAAAATATTAATTCCAAAAGTATACTCATCGCAAATATAATATAGAGAATTAACGAGTATCGATCATCAAAAGAACAAGTACACACTAATCATTTTTCTTTCATTATTTAACAGACCCAAATAAAGTAAGAAAAGAATAAAAAAAAGAAAAACTAAAGAAACATATACAACTCAAGGATGTAGGTTTATGCAACTTAGACAAGTACCCTAGAAAACATGACAATAAAATAATTAGCAATTCTCTCAACTAATTCTTATCTTGGCATTATGAAAGAATATAAAGTAAAACTCAATCGTCTCACAAGTTATGATTCTACTTAGGCAAATCCCACTTCATGTCCCAATCCATGGAATCCTATGTTTTGATTATATTAACAAATTTGCTAATCAAGCAAATCCTAACCAAAATATGAATTATGCTCAATTCCTTATAAACATGAAATTAGCTAATAGCCCTTTGCTCAAGGCGAAATTAACTAACATTTAATCACTTAGTCCTATAACCTTAACTTTGTCACCCAAGTCCATTAAGATTAGACAAATACGAAATCAATGCAATGAAACTCCTAACATAATCGTCTCAAGTCAATTAAAAGAACTCGCAGTAATAATCAATGAAATCAAGTAATCAAACACCAAAGATGATAAAGAATTGATCAAATAACTAAATTAACCCACAATCATGAATCCCAAAATAATGTTAAATTACAATAAAAATATTGAATACATCATTGTTAAAGAAAAAGAAAACAAAGAGAAAAGAAAGCACTCATAGACAAACCCCTTTCTAATTCATTAAAGACTTTCTTTGAACAATCCTCCTTGGCTTAGGTGAATTCCTCCTTTAATGAGAGAATCAGAATTTTGCTCTTCAATTCACCTCTCTTGGTTGTACCCTTGTGTTTTTTAATGCTTTTATAAGCCTCTTAGATGCCAATTTCGTGGCTGAGGAAGTCTTGGCCGGGTAAGAATACGAAAATACCAAAATCCTTGGATAAGCCCTAATTTCGCGTATAGAATTTTCGCCTTCAGAACCTACCTGGTGCCGGGTACCTTCGACCCACCCGGTGCCAGGTACACTCTGTTCTTCTTCTGTTTTACTCTATTTTTGGTCTGGCAAAAAAAATGGCGCCAAGTCTATTCTGGAAAATTCCTAAAGCTCATTCAATCTCTACTATTGGATAAAATGGACCCGGTGCCTAGTCCACTAGCTCGGCCTGGCACCAGGTGCATTCTGGTTTTATGCATTTTCTGCTTGATTTTAACTTAAATCTGCACATATTTGCCAAAAACACCTTTTACAAGCAAAATGTCAAATAGGAAGGAATATGCCTAGTTATTACAACAAATATATCTTCAAACACCTTTAAATAACTAGGAGAAGAATGATGATTTTGAAGGCTTAAAAGGGTGAAAAACAAGGCATGTAGCGGAAGTGAAAACTGAAAAATTGGAAATACTAAAGAACAGGAGAACTCTCGAACAGAACCAGTGCCGGCGCTGGTTGCGCTCTATCCAGATTCCGAGGAAAAAATTTTCTAACCCTTTCCTCTTGTTCTCAAAGATGGCTAGACCGGAATGTGTACAATCGGGGTAGGTGCACTGGTGGAAACCTCGGTGTGATTCCTGCAAGCCTCCTACTCCGTCTTTGCATGTATGTGAACGCCAACCTCTCGATATTCCAATATATGGTCTGCCTAATTCCGTTTGGTGAACAACTCATAGACTAAGGTACTTTTCTTGGAAAGAGAGTGAGAGAGGGGTCTCTTTTCACAGAGAATAAGCAATGAAAAACAACATTGTATTCAATCCTCCTGTTTAACCTAAATAAAACCCTAGGTTAAACTGGATTGGTCCATTGGACTCTTAGTTTAGCCTTTTAGACTAAATTAATTATTCTAATTAGAACCAAATAAATGGCCCAACAAATAATTAATTTTCCAGCCCAAATAAACTAGTTCAATTAACAAGCCTATATTAGTTTAGTTTCAGGTTAATCTTTAATTATTCAAACTGGGCCAAAGCCTTGAACATTTAATTAACCCACCAAACTAATTTAATTAATTCTCTCTCTCCATAGACCTTTATTTTATTCTAACCCAATAATTAAATCAAACTACTTAAATAAAATAAATTTTTTTTAATTTAATTTAAGACTAATTCCTTAGCCTGTATTTAATTAGGACTCACGGTCTATACTGGGGACAAAAAGACACACCGCCTTGGCTACTAAAATGACCAAAATACCCTTGTCATATAAATAGCTGTATTTTGCATTTTAAATATTTCCTAATATCACCATAAGAAAATATTAACCTCAAGGACAATGCTGCGTTAGCAAAATCTCTGACCTACAGGTGTAATGACTAAAATACCCCTCTATACATCGTCGTACATTTAGAGAGGAAGAAGTGTACTAACACCTCTCCAAATGACAGCTACCATCCTTAGGCTTCTAGTCCAATGATCCACGACTTCCTGGATTGTTTCTACTTTCCAAGAGAGCTACCCTAAAACAAACATCCAAGTCATGTTTCCCAAGGCCCTGGATATTTAGATCATTTAGACAACCACAATGGGTGATATAGTATAGAAACTATCTTGTACAAGTCTATCTTAATTAACTAGTCACAATACCCAACATGCAAGTATATTAGTCCTACGATAGAACCTCAACTATAGCATATCAAAGTATATGCTTCTAGCTTCGTCAAACCACCAACTCATACTCAAGTCATAGAGTAGTAGTCCACACTGTAGCGATAGTAGTCTAGGTTTCTACCATATAGTACTTTAAGAAACCACTACTACAAGTCCTGTTCTACGTATTCGAAATATGCTTATGTCATGAAGTGAGTGGACTACTCACTAGCTAAATTTAGGTAAGCAATTCCCCATTAAGAATTCATAACATAATAACCTAAACATGATAAGATTCCCATTCTCATCAATCGATTAAGAACGAATATTTATGTGTTAAGTAACATGTGATCCATACCTTACTGTGAAAGACCTCCATTCACATGGATCACTTACTTAAACACAATGGGTCTTTTCCAAACGTAATTATGCACAAATAAAAATGTAAATCCATAAATGATTTCTAAAATAAATTCTTTTATTAAAACATTCGATGTTTACATCAAAAACCTAGTATAAGAGGGCATATTTCCCAACAATCTTCCACTTGCACTCTAAGACTAAGTCTGTAGGTGTCCACCCCTATAGCATCTAAGTATCTCTTGAAGACTCTCCCAGCCAAAGGCTTGGTGAATGGATCAGCTAGATTGTTCTCGGAGGCAATCTGTTCTACCACGACTTCTCGTCTCTGGAAGAAATCTCGGATCAAGTGGTACTTCCTTTCGATGTGCTTCCCCTTCTTGTGGTTCCTGGGTTCTTTAGATTGTGATACTACTCCAGTGTTGTCATAATACATCACAATCGGCCTGTCCATGTATGGCACGACTCCAAGTTCTGAAAGGAACTTTCGGAGCCAGACTACTTCCTTGGATGCCTCCATGAAATGGCTCCTCCAGACAAGGTGAAGATATAACCACTAGTGGATTTTCTCTCATCCTTATCTGCCTGGAAGTCTGAGTCTGTGTATCCTATAGGAACCAAGTCAATAGCCTTGTAAACTAGCATATAATCTCTCGTTCCCTTGAGGTACTTAAGAATATGCTTTACAGCTTGCCAATGAACCTCCCTAGGGTTTGACTGATATCTGCTAACCAAGCCTACGGCAAAGTAGATATCTGGCCTACTACATAGCATGGCGTACATGAGACTTCCCACAACCGAAGCATAGGGAATCCTACTCATTCTGTCCTTTTCTTCTTGAGACTTAAGATAGTCCCTTGAAGAAAATGACAACCTATGTCTGCAAGGAATTAGAACTCCCTTACATGAGTCCATGTTATACTTGGCTAGTATCTTGTCAATGTATGTCACTTGGGATAATCCTAACATTCTCTACTTCCTATTTCTAAGAAGTCTAATCCCGAGAATATAGCTGGCTCCTCCCAAGTCCTTCATACTGAATTAACTAGATAGCTAAACCTTTGTAAATGACAATGACCCTACATCATTTCCAATGAGCAGAATGTCATCCACATGTAAGACAAGAAAAACCACATTAATGCCTTCAAGTTTCCTGTACATGCATGGTTCATCCTCGTTTTGAATAAAACCATAAGACTTTACAATCTCATCAAAATAAATGTTCCATGCTCTCGATGCCTGCTTAAGTCCATAAATAGACTTCTTAAGCTTGCAAACCATATGTTCTTGGCCTTCAACAATAAAGTCTTCCGGTTGGGACATATAGATGTCTTCGCTAAGATGGCCATTTAAAAATGTCGTCTTGACATCTATTTACCATATCTCGTCATAATGACATGCGATGGCACAGAGAATACGGATGGACTTAAGCATGGCTACTGGGGAAAAGGTCTCCTCATAATTGATTCCCTCTTTCTAAGTATACCCTTTCACCATAAGCCTAGCTTTGAAGGTTTCCACCTTCCCATCTACTCCCCTCTTTCTCTTGTATACCCACTTACACCCAATAGGTTTTATCCCTTTAGGTGAAGCTATAAGATCCCAAACCTAATTAAAGTACATAGACTTAATCTCGGCTTTCATTGCTTCATGCCATAGATTTGCATCGGCATCAGCAATAGCCTCCTCGTATCTAGTGGGGTCTTGTTCCTGATGGTCAGAGACTAACTCGAAAGCTTCTCCAGTCCATTTCTCCGGAACCTTAGACACTCCCACTATGACGGGACTCCATTTGTACTGGCTCTTGAGGCTGTGTCTCTTCTTGTTCCACAATCGGGCCAGAAGAAGTTGATTTCGAAGATAACTTCTTCTCAAGTTCCAACCTAATTTAACCTTTCGTGGAAGTACTCTGATCATCCTCTAAGTATCTAGCATTGGTACTAACCAGTACTTTCTACTCCTTAGAATGATAAAAGTAACCACCCTTTGTCCCTTTTGGATACCCAACAAAATAGCATAATTCTGATCTTGGTTCCAACTTGTCTCCCTTGACCAGTACATAAGCTGGACAATCTCATATCCTGAGATGATTCAGACTTGGCTTACGCCCAGTCCACATCTCATAGGGAGTCCTAGGTATTGATTTGGAAGGCACTAAGTTCAGAATATATGCCGTTATTTCAGGGCATATCCCCAAAAAGACACTAGAAGAGTAGCATGAGACATCATGCTTCGAATCATTTTCATTAATGTCTTGTTCCTTCTCTCAGCTACTCCGTTCTATTGGGGTATCCCCAGTGCAGAGAGCTGGGATACTATCCCATGATGTACCATGTAGTCCTTGAATTCACCAAGGAGGTACTCTCCACTATGATCCAATCGTAAGGTCTTGATTAATTTACCTGTCCGACGCTCTACTTCAGCCTTAAACTCTTTGAACTTGTTAAAAGAGTCAGACTTGCGTCTCATCAGGTAAATAAAACCAAACTTCGTACAATCATCCGTAAAAGTGATGAAGTACTCAAAACCCCCTCTAACTGGTATAAACAAGGGACCACACGCATCAGTGTGAATAAGACTCAATGCCTCATTCCTTAGGGGTAAAAGACCTCTTGGTCATATTTCCCATTAGGCAGGATTTACACTGAGGCCAATTTTCCAATCTCAATAAGCCTAAGGCCTATTATGGATTAACTTCTGAATCCTAGTTGAGTTGATATGATCCAACCTTAGATGCCAAAGATAAGAGTCATTGACATTGGCCTTTCTCTTCCTTGTTAAATGTTCAAATTAAGCGTTATTTAATTGATTATTAACAGGGTTTAAGAAAAATAAATTCCCATACATGTGCCCAGTACATAAAATTTCTCCATCTCTACTGATAGAAATACCAGAATAGAAAGATACAGAATATCCTTAATTTATTAGTTTCGCAACCAAAATCAAATTCTGTCGAAATCCAGGTACATATAAAATATCTTTCAAAACCACTATTCTAGTACAATAAAAAAATAAGATCCAGTTCTCCCACTGCAAAGACCAAACTTGTGCTCCATTTCCCACACGTAGTCCATGTTTGCCCTTCTGGAGTCTTCTAATCTTTCTAAACCCCTGCAAGGAGTTACAGATGTGATCAGTGGCTCCTGAATCAACAATCTAAATGGAAGTTGATCCAACCATTGATATGGACTCTAGATAGAAAATATTACCTGTGGGATTTTTCTTGGCTTGAAGATCTGGACAATATCCCTTCAGTCCACATTTGAAGCACTTGCCCTTGGATTTGTCTTTGGGCTGGGTTACTGCGTTGCCCTTCTTTTTCTTGAACTTTTTGGGTTTAGGCCCAGTTCTAGAGGAAGAAGTCTTAGCAATCATAGCTTTTGATTGTAGCTTCATGACTTTCTCCGCCATCTGGAGTTCCTTCATCAGTTTAACTCATGTTTAACTTGTTCATGTTGTAATTCAACTTGAACTGAGTAAAGAAACCCGGTAGAGATTCGAGAACCATGTCCACTTAGCTCTCGGGGTCAATGATAGCCCCTAAGATTTCTGCCTCCTCGAAAGCAGCAATTATCTTGAGCATATGCTCTCTGACTAATGCTCCATCAGCCATCTTAGTGTTTATGATAGTTTAAAGAGCCTCCTGCCTTGCGGGCCGGTCTTATCTGCGAACATCGTGGCTAATAATTAACTTATATCGTACGCAGAAGCCATGTGCTCATGTTTTGACTAGAGCACATTAGACATGGAGACCAACATGTAACAACAAGCCATCTCGTCGGCCTTCTTCCATGCCTTCTCAGCCTCACGCTCCTTAGCGGTGGAACCCTCCCCAATAACAGAGCAGGTTTTATAAAGGACATACTTATACTCTTCCGCTCTGAGTATTATGTCCAGGTTCCTCTTTCAGTCCACATAGTTTGGTCCAGTTAGCTTATTCTCTCAGAGAATAACAGCCAATGGACTAAAAGAACCTTCCACTATTTTTGAAAAATCGAAAAATAAAAGAAAAATATTTAGTTTGTGAAAACAAAACAAATTTGTGCACTTTATCCTTATTATCAAAACTGAAAATAATTAATTTGGCTCTTAGGAAAACTAGCATAGCTTCTTGGGAAGATTAACAATTCCCTAAGTTAAGTGTGTTAATCACCACAAATTAATTTTCCTTCTATGTAATGATCTAGAAGATAACTCCATCGAGGGGATAGCCATTTCCTCTCATTTTCTATGGGCATATCTCACACTATAACCTCCAACGAGGGGTTGACCAATCATAGTACATGTCTCGGGTTATTAATTACATCCCTCCATTAGATCTAAATCCTTATGGTATCCCTATCCTATACGGGTTCACTCTCAGGGTAACGCGAAGGGACCCACGATCTCTAATGAGGATCGTGATGAAAGCCGTAGGGCTATTGGAACTCCTCTCCTACTTAGTCTTTTAAAATAAGGGTCTTCTAAAAAATATCTTGTTGAAAATTTCCATTAAGTTTTCCCTTAACTCAAAAGTAAAATATCTAAATCTATTAAAATCTCTATGTCAAGGTATATATCCTTTGAGAGATTTTTCTATGGACTAATTTTATTTAAGTTAAAAAAAACTTAATGATTTCAAAAAAATTTCAATTAAAACTTTCTAAAAACTTTGGTCTCAAGTTTATTTGACAAAACAATTTTTCATGTGCTAAAATAAAACAAAATGACTTTCTATTTTTTTAACTTACAAAAATATCTAAATCCAATATATTCTCTATGCCAAGGATTAAATCCTTTGAAAAAATATCTAAAGATTAATTTTTGTTTAAGTTAAAATAATCATTTAATTTGTAGAAAAATGTTTTCTTGTAAAAAATATTCCCAAAGACTTTGATTTTTGAGAAAATGTGCACATAGGTACATAAAAATAAATAGCATGCTAGAAAACAGTAGACATTTTCATGTTTTTCTATTTTTAAATCTAAGTTCCCAAATAATAAAATTAAACACATTAATTAATTAATTGTCATGTTTAATCCTAAAATCCCTTACTAATATTTTTCATCCAAAAATATTCCTTAAATATTAACTATTGCAAAAATATTAACTTCGTCTGGTATGGACCCCAAAACCAAAAAGAAAATGCAAGAAAAATTTCAAGGAAAAATAAAATTTTCTCCTTGGTCCACTGCACCTGCCGCACTGGATCCAGCACCCATCATCATGTGGTCCACTACACCCGCCACACAGAACCAGAACCCATGGGTGACCTAAAATCCAGACCCGCAACCCACGTGCAGACCAAAGTCCAGACCCAAGCCGACGCCGGTTCGGGTGGCCTCAGTCAATGCTGGTTCCGATCTGTCGAGCTCCTTGTTTTTTTTTTTTTTTCTGCGTCTTCTTCTACAGATTTTCCTCTGTTTTTCCTTCACAACTTCTGGTACCATTGGCTCTTCGATTTCAATCTAAATACAATGAAATCACCAAAAACCAACAACTGCCTATACCCATTAATATTGGGCTTACACGATTTGCAAAGGAAAACAGTAAATTACAAATCTCCTATACCTTCATCAAAGAGGTTTAATAGAGAATATATCCATACCAAAACAGCGAAGGATCACGATTTAATAACACATATATGTCCAGTTTTATTTAACTAGATGCATGCTCCTTATATTTTCACAAAACCTTTATGCTCTGATACCAATTGAAGGCTTAAAAGGGGGAAAAACAAGGCACGCAGCAGAAGCGAAAACTGAAAAACTAGAAAAATTGAAGAACAGAAAAACTCCCAAACAGAGCCGGCGCTAGCTCTGGTAGCCCTAGCTGGCGCCGGTTGCACTCTGTCCAGATTTCGAGAGGAAAAATTTCTAACCTTTTCATCTTGTCCTCAAAGATGAGACCGGAATGTGTGCAACCGGTGTAGGTGCGCTGGTGGAAACCTCTGGTGCGATTCCTGCCAGTCTCCTACTCCGTCTTTGCATGTATGTGAATGTCAACCTCTCAATCTTCCAGTATATGGCCTGCCTAATTCCATTTGGTGAACAACTCACAGACTAAGGTACTTTTCTTGGAGAGAGAGTGAGAAAGGCGTCTCTTTTTCACAGAGAAGAAGAAGTGAAAAACAACATTGTATTCAATCCTCCTGTTTAACCTAAATAAAATCCTAGGTTAAATTGGACGGGCCCATTGGACTCTTAGTTTAGCCTTTTGGACTAAATTAATTATTCTAATTAGAACCAAATAAATAACCCAACAAATAATTAATTTCTCAGCCCAAATAAACTAGTTCAATTAACAAGCCTATATTAGTTTAGTTTCAGGTTAATCTTTAATTATTCAAATTGGGCCAAAACCCTGAACAATTAATTAACCTACTAAACTAATTTAATTAATTCTCTCTCTCTCCATAGACTTTTATTTTATTCTAACCCAATAATTAAATCAGACTACTTAAATAAAATAAATTTTTTTTAATTTAATTTAAGACTAATTCCTTAGCCTGTATTTAATTAGGACTCACGGTCTATACTGGGGACCAAAAGACACATCGCCTTGACTACTAAAATGACCAAAATACTCTTGTTATATAAATAGCTGTATTTTACATTTTAAATATTTTCTAATATCACCATAAGGCAATATTGACCCCAAGGACAATGTTGCGTTAGCAAAATTTCTGACCTACAGGTGTAATGACTAAAATATCCTTCTATACATCGCCGTACATTTAGAGAGGAAGAAGTGTACTGACACCTCTCTAAATAACATCTACCATCCTTAGACTTCTAGTTTAATGATCCACGACTTCCTGAATTGTTTCCGCTTTCCAAGGGAGCTATCCTAAAGCAAACATCCAAGTCATGTTTCCCAAGGTCCTGGATATTTAGATCATTTAGACAACTACAAGGGGCGATTTAGGATAGAAACTATCTTGTACAAGTCTGTCTTAACTAACTAGTCACACATACCCAACATGCAAGTATATTGGTCCTACGATAAAACCTCAACTATAGCATATCAAATTATATGCTTCCAGCTTCATCAGACCACCAACTCATACTCAAGTCGTAGAGTACTAGTCCACGCTGTAGCGGTAGTAGTCTAGGTTTCTACCATATAATACTTTAAAAAACCACTACTACAGGTCCTGTTCTACGTATTCGAAATACGCTTATGTCATGAAGTGAGTGGACTACTCACTGGCTAAAGGTAAGCCATTCCCCATTTGGAATTCATAACATAATAACCTAAATATTACGAGATTCACATTCTCATCAATCGATTAAGAATGAATATTTATATGTTAAGTAACCCGTGATCCATACCTTACTGTAAAAGACCTCCATTCACTGGACCACTTACTTAAACACAATGGGTCTTTTCCTAATGTAATTGTGCACAAATAAAAATGTAAATCCACAAATAATTTTTGAAAATAAATTCTTTTATTAAAACATTTGATGTTTACATCAGAAACCTAGTCTAAGAGGGCATATTTTCTAACAGATTTTAACCCTTATCACATACCCCCACACTTAAACATTTGCTTGTCCTCAAGCAAAATACTTTGATCCAAGAAAAATTATGAAGACAACACAAGGTTTTCTTCTCATTCAAAAAGTTTCTTCATCATAGCAAAGATCATGTCTTCCTTTCAAACTTTAGATACAACCCTTGTCATTCATACCCTTTGAAAACAATTTCAAACCTTGAAACATTGGCCAAGACATCACAAAACTCTTGAAGTCAAATTAATTAAGTGCATACTTTAGTCTAGAAAGTTATTTCACTCTTCAAGTAAAAGTATAGATAACATGAATCACATAGGTCAAGCCATCTACCAACTCAAGTATTATAAATCCAAAAATTACACATTCAAGTTATGATGTGAGGAAACACTCCCAAAAAAATTTCTCTTAAAGTTTTTCAAGGACTTAAGGAATTGATAGCCTCAAGTGCATGGATTTCTCTTCACATACCATATTGGCCCCCTTTTTAGTCATCACTTATCATTTTTTCACAATTCTTTTTTCTATGCTCTTGCTTTCCTTTTTGCCTTCGGGATAGCCTCAAGAGAATGCACCAAATACACTTGCTACTTCTCCCCATATTAACCCCCATTTTAGCTAAAGGTCTTCAAAAATCATCAATAAGAGCCTTTTCTCTAATTCACTCCAACAATAGTATTGTTTTCACTCATTGTTTTTTCTCAACTCAAATCACAATTTTCAACATTCTCCTCAATCCTTCCTCTCAAAGATCTTTTTACAACTCACATTTTTTTTTCATCATAACTCCAAGCTAGCAAAATTTAAACTCATAATATTAAATGTTAGCCAATAATTCTTCCCATATTCATCATATCTTCTATATTTCAACTAGATGAGTCAAATAACATTCAAATACCAATGCATAAACAAGATTAATCAAAATTCTCAAATTTTGACAAATTTCTTTTCTAATAAAACTAATTTTCATCAAATTCTACCTAATGAATAACAAAACTCATATCTAAGTAAAAAAAGAATTACAACATTGCTTAACAATGAAACCATTGAAATTTTTGAATAAGTTGTCATGAATCACAAACATAAAATAGATTCATCAAATAAAATGGAAAAGTATTTCTTCATTTTTTATTCCCCCCCCCTTATACTAGACATTATCCTCAATGGCCAAAGATAAAATAAGAAAAGTATAGCCACGAAGACCAAAATGAAGAAAGAAGAAGAATAAAGTGAAGAAAATACTTCCATTACATTGTTGTGCCATTAAGTTGAATCCATCTCAAAGAGAGATCATTACAGGAGTACCTACTAAAAGCAAAGAAACAAAAGAAAGAAAACATAAATCTAGAAAAAAGAAAATATACATAAAATAAATAAAATGAAAAAAAAAAGAAAAGATACCTACAAGTTAGGAAAGGTCATTAAAATTTAAAAGAAAAAGAACTAGCAGAAAATAAAATACAAAAGAGTGAGTCAAGAATCATCCTCATCATCATCTTGGTCAGCATGGTCATCATCGTCAGCTCCGCGACTAGAAGATGCACCAGTAACATATTAGATCAAAGTGGCTAGCTTTTGATCTTGGGCGTTCTGGCGGTGTCGAATGTCGGCAATGGAATTGCAGAGATGGAAGAGGATAGTCATCTAGCTCTCTAGCTGGGCCACCATGCGTGCCTCAAAATCAATGTGTGAACGAGAGGTAGTGGCACGAGGGGCTGGTCTAGCAGGTGGTGCATCTTCCTCCTCCTCAGTAGGAGGAAGCTCCTCCCTTCCTGGGTACTGCACATCATATGGCCTCTTTCACCTCTTTTACCTCTCATCATAGCGATACCCACATTGAACCAAAGTATGCTCTGTCACAAGGTCACGGTCAGTAGTGGGCTCACTCAATTCTCCATCTAATCATACTCTAAAATCTCTCAAAATACGCATAATAACCAGTGAAAATTTGAGGGCTTTGGCTACAATGTTAGAGGCCACAACTTTCCTCATGGAGTTAATAATAATGGGAGTAAGGGGAATAGGCTCATAGTTCCTCATTTTGTCTAGAATATAAAGATCAAGTATCCTAGACTCATTAAAGTCACTAGCCTTGGATAGACATTGAAAGCAAAGATATAGACTAGGGCACACCACTGAGCCTCAAGATCATTATTGGAATAATATTGATATTGACCTACTTCCCCTTTTCTCCACATTCGAAAACTAGCCCTTACAACCCCCACATCTCAGATAGGCTCAGAGATGATCTTCTGGTTATTATAGTCCATAGCTATCCACAGTCCCTCATCTAGGATTCTTAAAATTCTAGCTAATCTAACCCTATCAAACTCAATGGAAATCCTATTGATCATAGTAGAAACAACTTGGAGAGTGTTTTTCTTTTTGTCCTACATGTTGGCATAAAATTCTCTCACACGCACAGGACAATAAGGACCTTCCATCTTAATGATGGGCTCCCACCCCAAGCACTTAAACATAATAGAAATCTGTAGGGAATTGTCTAAAGACAGCTTGTAGCACTTTTCTACTATGATCTTATTATGTTGGTGCCTGTCATACCAAATTTGGCACATCGAATTAGAAAATTAGGTAGATTGGGTGGGTAGAGGCTCAAAGGATAGTGTAGAAGAAGATGCCTCTCGAGCTCTCTTAGTCCCCGATGCTAATCCTCTAGGTCGTCTAAACATGATAGGAGGATGAAGAAAGATGAGAAAAATAGAAAAATATGAGGCTCTTTAGGTCACTCTTTACAACAAATGTTCACTCTCAATCATCTCACAATCACAACACCATACAACACCACCACCACTCAACACAAAACACCTCAAGATATTCAGTAAATACCACTTAACACCCTCTAATAAACCAGCAAGAAAATAAGACATATGCGAATCCAAACACTTTATCAATCAAGTTGATCATATCCACAATGTTCAATATTTCTCAAGAAAATCATATTCACTCTAGGATCAACATGCTCAATCAGCCATACCATTTACATCATAATGCAAAGCTTATCATCATAAGGCTAAGTGAAACATTGAACAATTATCTTTTATCCCAAAAGCTAATCACAAAGTATGCATGCTCAATCACTTCTAAAAATGCAAACTATCAATAGCATTAATCATAAAGCATTATCCATGATATTGTCATGGCAATGCAATCTCAAAGAAAGAAATCTTAACAATCAAATTCTCCACTAGAAAATATTCAAGAATTTTCTCCCAAAAATGCCTAGAAAATTACCCAAAATTCATAAGAAAAAACTTAACTGCAAAAAGTGTAGAAAATTCATACCATAATGTTCTCCAATACATGGGCAATGATTCTATGCAAAGAGTTGGAAGAAATTGTGCTCCCAATGGAAGGATTGAAAAATGGGTTTTTGGTGAAAATGTTGGATTTTTCCTTATTTTAATCCAAGCTTTCAAGAACAAAGTAGGGATTTTGTGTTTTGGAAGTGTTTTGGAGGTATGGAAATTGATTCGGCGGTGTTTTGAAGATGAACCCGGCGATGGGTTAAGATAAAATTATAGAGGAGTGGAGATTTTGGAACAAAAATGGCCAAGAGGGCCGTTTTGAATGTGGCGGCCGAACGGGCCTGGCGATAGGCCTGTTCTGCTCGTGCTTTTCTGTTAAGCTATGCTGACCTGGTACCTGGGCCTGGCGCCCGGTCAGCTCTAGCCAGAAATCATTTTTTTTTTTTTCAAAAATACATTTTAATGAAAATAAAGACAATGGAACTAAAATCATTCGAAGCATGCAAACTAATTACTAAATAAATGAAAACATACAAGAATTAAAAAGATTGTTCAACCAAAAAGTAAAGTAGTTCAGAAATCAGTGTTTTCCACGGTCTTGGTCTCGTGGATTAGTCTCCGTGTTGCCTAACAGTGTTCTCGGTTGACAATAACCAAGGAGTTTGGCTAATTATCCAATTTGACCCTCCAAGTTGAGCATGGATGCTTCTAAGTTTCTCATGATCGCATCAATTCCTTGGAACCGTGTTTCCGTTTCACTTACTAGTTTGGTGACTATTTCCTCCAAAGATGGTTTGGCTAGTGGGGCATTGTATGGTAGAGACGGTTGAGTCATTTTCATCCCAAAATTCACATAAGCTTGTTGAGGTTGGTTTTGGTTGTTCCAAGAAAAGTTAGGGTGATTCATCCAACCTAGGTTGTAAGTATTACTGTAGAGATTATTACCTTGCCTGTAACACCCCACCTTTTTACTTTTGATTGGCTACTATTTGTAATAGGATGAGAATTTGTACCGATGTTCAAAACAAAAGTTGGTCAGTGTAATGAGACGAATATTCTGGTGAAATAATATTTTATCGGGACCTAGATGTAATTATTAAATTGTTCTACCCGTATCCTAAATTTTTGGAAGGCTATTATTATTTAAAAAAAAAAGAATTTAAGGGTACTCTGAAAAGAGAAATTGGTCAGTGCAGTGAAACGCACGTTTTGGTGTGAATTATGCTACCCAGGGTATCAGGGGCTTTTTCATCATTTTGACTACGCCCGCGACTTTGATAGCAAATTTGACCAAGTAGAAAAGGAATTAAAGAATTTAAGTGTTACCAATGGATCCAGTAGAATTTTTGGAGTTGAATGGTAAAATAAAATATTTTTCGATTATGGACCCGATTTTGGTTATTTTTTAAGAAAATAAGAAATCGCAATTAAAAAAATGGACGTGTGGCATTGTGTGAATGATGGATGAAAACAAGTGCTAAAATACCATTGGGAGAGTGAAACATTTGTGGGATTATTAAATTGCAAAAGCTTATTGAATAAGCTTAAGAATTATCCATTTAAATTAAATCTACCAATAGGAATTTAGCTTTAAAATGAATAGCCCACAATGTAATTAATGTTGGGTGACTTTGGGCACTAGAATGGCAGTGGAAGAGCTATAAAATGGCTAGAAATTCGTCCAAGAGAAGAAAAAAAGGAAGAGAGAAAGAAAAGGAAAGAAAAGCTAGAGAAAAATAGGGAGAAAAAGAAAAAGAAAAGAGAAAGAAAGAAGTGTATGTGTTCTTGGAGCAAAATCAAGCTAAGAGATCCCACATATAAGGTAAAATCCTATACTTCAAGAATTAAAGTTGTAGAATTTGTTACGGTAATCGTTTTGATGTGAATTTTAACATAAAAACATGACTTTCATGTATTGATTTCGGATCAAAACTAGGGTTTGTGAACTTTTGCGTATGAACTTTATATATACTTGTATATGTGCTAGCTACCTAAGAGACCTTGAATGATGTTTTGTGTGAGGAAGAACTGAATAATTATGGTAGTTTGAAGGCTTATGTTTGGCTGAAGAGGTGATGATCAAAGTAGAGTAAAAATGGAATTTACTTTATTGAAAAAAATGGATTATATTAGTTTTTTATTAGAACAGATGAATTTATGTTGAATAAGTGTGGCTTTTGTGAGCTATTAGAAATCTGAAAATTCAGAATTAAAGATGATTTGAAGAATAATTGAATGAATTAATGGTTCTAAGGTATTAAAGATTAAAGGAGGACAAAGGAAAGAGTGAATAGTAAAAGTGAGGTAAAACTATTGGGGCTGTTTTTGCCCAATACTGTACTCCAAAAAACAGAATTCTAGAAAAGCTTATACCAAATTAAATTTAAGATTCTTACGGTCGTTTTGGTATATCATAGAACCAAAATAGAGTTGTGGATTGAAAATTATGTTCGAAACAAAATCATGTGTCACAGCAAAAATTTCAGAATTTTGCTTGGAACATGGACGAATTTAGGGATGATTAATTGTGTGATTTTGGATGCGATAATTGGGGAAATATGAATTGAATTGCTTATTTATAAAGGGAGAAAGGATATGGAAAAAGAAAAATGAAAGAATCGAACAAATGATGAAAAAATGACATGAATAAAAGTTGGACGTTTTCATTAACCGTCGGCCCTGTTGGCTAACCGTCAGCTGAAAGTCAGCTACCCGTCAGGCATGTTGGCCAACCGTTAGCTATTTTTCGATCGAACATGAATTGACCCAAAAACGATGTTTGGTGTAAGTTTAGCGATAAATAGCCAACAAAACGTCGAAAACAATAAAGACGGTGATTAAATAGCCTTGAACGGAAAGGGTTACTTAGGATACGAGGTAAGTCCCTTGGATTTCTAAAATCCTTTTGAAAGATAGTATACTTTATTTTTGCATGAAATGCTACATGGTATACCATTTTGGAAATCCCTAAATATGCTTAAAGTTTATCTGAGCAAGATTTGTTTTATGTCATTTTGAACTTGAATAAACTTCATAATTAGCTTGGAAACCATAATGGATGATTAAAGCATGAATTTTGTAAATTTAGTCCTTTTTGGATTAAATACTTGAAATTTTCAAAAAATGGTAATTTTTAAAATCGGGTATTCATAAATTAACTGGAATGCCCTTATTGAAACATTTTATGAAAATGTGTTTGGAAACTTTGAATTTAATCCTTTTTTGGGATTAGAATTCTGGATTTCTTAAAATGAACTTCTTTTGGAATCGGGTATTTTGAAAATGATCCAAATGTCCTTATTGGAGTGTTTTATGGAAACCTTTGGAATCGGGTGTTCGGTAAATGACCAAAATACCCTTATTGGAACTTTTGTGAATACTTTTCAAATCAGGTAAGGGTAAAATGACTCGAATACCCTCGAAAAGTCTTTTGAAAATCGGGTAAGGGTAAAATGACCTGAATACCCTTGGAAATGACTTTTGTGATCGAGTACAGGAAAAATGACCCGGATACTCTTGGAAACATATTTTGATGTGTGAATAGAACTCTTTATCCTACTTCAACATGATTTTGAAAAATAATCTCTCGTGATGAGATTGACTTTTGAAAAACGACTTCTGATCCCTGAAATTATTTTATTGGCCTGATGTGCCTATCGAATGAATTGATTGGCTCTGCGGAGCCTATGTGAATGATGATCTGACTTGCGAATCAATGAGATCAAATTCTAGAAAGTGTTGTTTTGCCATAAAAATGTTTTGATTTGAAAATCCTGCGGGATCAGATAACCCTCTGGCATGATCAGTCAGACGGGGTTGGTATTGTTAATGTTGAGTATTCAGCAAGGACTTTGATCTTTGTACTAGCCTACGTTCAAATTAGACGGCCCTAGCAACCTGGCCTAGTTCTAGGGATTGTCTTACTCCAAACGGGGTGATAAGACATTGATATGAGTTGTCCTGACTAGCCGTTTAGCACCTGGCAATTTCCGTGTCTATAGGCGCTTCTTGATTTTGAGTCATTTGCTGGATGCCAGGCGGGGACACTTAGCGCATTTGACTCATTGCCGCCTCAATGGTGATTGACGTCAGGATTGAGACCCCTGGCTTATAGTGACAAAAATGTGCTGCGATACACTAGGTAGGCTGTGGTATACCTGAGCAGAAGTACGCTGCAGTGTACTTATTCTAGCGACGCACGATTGAGTACTGGAGGCTGCAGTTTTAGTATAATGATACGTGGTGCCGAATGCAAGGACTGCGGGACTTGCATACAAGTCGACCTTCTATTGGAGAAGTGCCTGTGATTTGAAAATTGGGGCAATGATTTGAAATCTGAAATAAAGTTTTTAAAAAATGATTCAGTTTTGAATAAACTCTTCTTTAGAGAGTTTTGAAATTGTTTCTAGTAAACAAATGATGTGCTGTTCCACAAAAGTTTTATGTACCCTATTCTTTCATAAAGCACTAGCACACATAGGACTCACTGGATGATTCGTCACTCATAAATGTCTTTTAACTTACCTTTTGTAAGATCCAGAGTTGAGCGGACCTACGGATAGAAGGACGATACCACAGAGTTGGCAGTTTGTGTCTGGATATCTTTCCTTTTGATCATGTACTGTATTCTGTTATAGATAGAGATGGCATGTATGAGATATATGTATATGTGTGGCCATCAGTGTGGGATTTTGTTGAGCCTGGACCTTATATATGTGTTTACTCTGTTATTTCCGTTATAAAGACCTCTTGTCCAGAAAACTGGACGAGGTGACACCCGGTGTTAATATGCTTCCGCTATTGTCTTTAGTAGGGGTGTTACATTGCCAACCATTACCTACAAATGCCACTTTGTCCAATGCTTCTTGTGATGATCCCATATTTTAGCACTCATGATTTGGATGCCCTTCCCTATAAAAATCACAAATTACACTCATAACCTATCCTTGGGAATGAGGCATTACCAATTAATCCATTTTCTACATGAGTGCTTTCACCATTACCTCTAAGGCAGCCATTGCATCCACCTTATGCACTCCATGTACATAAGCTCTAGACTGTGAACTCCCCCAGGCATAGTTATTAGTAGCCAAATTTTCAATTATGTCAAAGTCTTCTTCCGATGTTTTGGAATTTATGTAGCCTCTTGTAGATGCATCCACTAATTACCTTGTAGCGAAACTCAACCCACTATGAAAAATCTGCATTTGCATCCCTAACTCGAATCCATGGTGAGGACACTTTCTTAGCATCTCTTTGAACATTTCCCAACACTCATAAAGGTTTTTGGCCTCTAATTGTTAGAAATAAAAAATGTCAGTCCTAAGTATGGAAGTTCTAGCTGGTGGGAAATATTTAGCCAAGAATTTTTTAGCTAGAACATTCCAAGTAGTAATGGATCCGATGGGCAAAGATTTTAGCCATGATTTCACTCGATCTCTCAAGGAAAAAAGGAAGAGTCTTAGCTTGATGGCAACCTCAAAAACACCATTCATCTTAATTATGTCACATAGCTCTAAAAAGCTTGCAAGATAGGTATTAGGATCTTTCTCAGGTAACCCATCAAACTGGACCATATTCTGGATCATTTGGATCACATTGAGTTTTATCTCAAAATTATTGGCCTCTATCCTAGGCCATGTGATACTAGAGCCTATACTTAATATTATTGGTTTTATAAAGTCATTCATCACCTGCCTGTTAGCTCCACCATTACCACCATCGTTAGGCCGATTTACCTCCATTGCTCTCCTTACCCTTTCACTTACAATCTTTTGGACCATAGTGAGAGTTCTCTTGATTTCCAGATCAAGGTTGACTATCTTAGCTTTAGATCGTCTAGTCATAAACTAAGAGTAAGGTCTACATAAGACAGACAAGTTTTGAGATTATAGAAGTTACAAATTAAACAGTTAAGGTACGTTTAGAAATTAAATTACAAGGAATTACAACATACAGAGACATTAGAGTACAAGTATATAAGAAAATAAAATACAACACCTAGTCATACAAGGAACATATATACATATTTATATATTTACATAGTTAAATCAATAAGATCCAAGCTTTCATGATATTGTTCCCCGACAGCGGTGCCAAAAACTTGATGCGTAAATTGGGCATATAAAATCATCAATTTTAAATCCATCTCTTAATCAAGTTTTAATTAAAACATTAATCCCAAAATACACATGTGAGCAAGTATACTCATCGCAAGCATAGTATAGGAAATTAACAAGCATTGATCCTCAAATGAACAAGTACACACTAATCACTTTTCTTTCATTATTTAACTGACCCAAATAAAGTAAGAAATGAATAGAAAAAAGAAAAACTAAAGAAACATATACAACTCAAGGATGTAGGTTTATGCAATTTAGATAAGTACCCTAGAAAACATAACAATGAACCAATTAGCAATTCTCTCAACTAGTTCTCATCTTGGTATCATGAAAGAATATAAAGTAAAACTCATTCGTCTCACAAGTCATGATTCTACTTAGGTAAATCCCACTTCATGTCCCAATCCATAGAATCCTATGTTTTGATTATATTAATAGATTTGCCAATCAAGCAAATCCTAACCAAAATATGCATTAGGCTCAATTCCTTATAAATATGAAATTAGCTAATAACCATTTGCTTAAGGCAAAATTAACTAACCTTTGATCACTTAGTCCTATAACCTTAACTTCATTACTCAAGTCTATTAAGATTAGACAAATACGAAATCAATGTAATGAAACTCCTAACATCGTCGTCTCAAGTCAATTAGAAGAACTCGCATTAATAACTAATGAAATCAAGTAATCAAACACCAAAGATGATAAAGAATTGATTAAATAACTAAATTAACCCAAAATCATGAATCCTAGAATAATGTTAAATTACAATAAAAACATTGAATGCATCATTGCTAAAGAAAAATAAAATAAAGAGAAAAGAAAACACTCATAGACAAGCCTCTTTCTTCTTCCTTGAAGACTCCCTATGAACAATCCTCCTTAGCTTGGGTGAATTCCTCCTTCAATGAGAGAATCAGAATTTCTGCTCTTCAATTCACCTTTCTATCTCATATATCTCAAACCCTTGTATTCTCTTATGCTTTTATAGGCCTCTTAGATGTTAATTTCATGGCGATGAAGTCTTGGCCTAGTAAGAATATAAAAATACCAAAATTCTTGGATAAGCCCTAATTTCGCATACAAAATTTCTGCCTCCAGAACCTACCTAGCACCGGGTACCTTCGACCCACCTGGCACCAAATACACTCTATTCTTTCTCTATTTTGCTCTGTTTTTTGTCTGGCAAATAGAATGGATCCAGCGCTAGGTACACTTGCCAGACCTGGCACCAGGTCTGTTTTGGAAAAATTCCTGAAGCTCATTCAATCTCTGCTGCTGGACAGAATGGACTCGGTGCCTAGTCCATTGGTTGGGCCTAGTGCCAAGTGCATTCTAGTTTTATGCACTTTCTACTTGATTTTAACTAAAATCTACACATATTTGCCAAAAATACCTTTTACAAGCAAAATGTCAAATAGGAAGGAATACGCCTAGTTATTACAACAAATGTATCTTAAAATACCCTCAAATAACTAGGAGAAGAATGGTGATTTTAACCCCTATCAAGCCCCGGTGTTGTTTGTAAAGAAGAAAGATGGACCACTGAGGTTATGCATAGATTATAGAGGCTTGAATAACCTCATAATTAAGAATAAGTATCCCTTGCTTTTGATTGATATTTGTTTGATCAGTTGTAAGGTTCTTACTACTTTTCCAAGTTGGATCTCCAGTAAGGTTACTATCAAGTGTGGATTAAGAAGGAGGACACACCTAAAATAGCTTTCAACACCAGATATGGACACTACGAGTTCGTGGTGATACTGTTTGGGGTAACCAATGCACCTGTCGTCTTCATGGATCTTATGCACAGGATTTTCCAACCATACCTAGATAAGTTTACAGTCTTGTTTATTGATGATATTCTGGTCTACTATAAAAGTCTCGAGGAGCATGCCAAGCATTTGAAGTTAGTGTTGGAGAAATTGAGAGAGCACAAACTCTTTGCTAAGTTCAGCAAATATGAATTCTGGCTAGATTCAGTGGCATTTCTTGGACATATGATAGCTAAAGATGGCATTAAGGTAGATCCAGCAAAAGTCAAAGTTGTCTCTAACTGGAAACAACCGAAGAGTGTTACTTAAGTTCAGAATTTTCTTGGATTGACCGGGTACTACTGTCGGTTTATCAAGAACTTTTCTACACTAGCTACACCGATGACCCAGTTGCTGAGGAAGGATGTGTCGTATGTCTAGAGCGATAAGTGTGAAAAGAGTTTTCAAGAGCTTAAAAAAAGATTGATGACTGCACCGATATCGAGTCTACCTGCGGAGAGTAAACCTTACTTTTTGTACACATACGCCTCCAAGGAAGGATTGGGGGTAATGTTGATGCAAGAAAGAAAGAATATAGCCTATGCCTCCAAGAAACTGAATTCGCATAAGGTTAACTACCTGACGCATGACTTGGAGTTGGCTGCGATAGTACTTGCCCTGAAAAAGTAATGATACTACTTATATGGAGCGGAATATGAAGTCTTCACAAATCATAAAAGCTTGAAGTACATCTGCACGTAGAAGGGTATATATTTAAGGCAGCGTAGGTGGATGGAGTTTTTGGAAGAGTACAAGTGTCCCATTAACTACCATCTAGGAAAAGCTAACGTGGTATCCGACACACTAAGTCGAAAGGTGAAAATGGCTGGTATGAGGATGCAGGAAATTCAAATAGTCCAAGAACTCTTGGAGCAAGAGGCAGAGGTAAAAGAGTGGAAAATCAGCTTATTTAACTTAAAGTTGAAACTTGAGCTGAGGCACGAAATCAGGGAAGTGCAGAAGAACAATTCGAAATTTCAAATTTTTAAGGAAAAGGAAACCAAGAGAGGAAATGAAGAATTTTGCGTTAATGAAGTAGGAGTATTATATTTCGGGGAACGGATATGTGTACTGGATGACCGGGTATTAAAGAAAAAGATAATGGACGAGGCACACAAGAGCAAGTATTCTATTCATCCTGGAGAGGTGAAAATGTATCAAGACTTGAAGAAGGCATACTGGTGGCCAGGGATGAAAAGGGATATGACACAATATGTCTCAACTTGCTTAACTTGTCAGAAAGTGAAGGTGGAACACAAAAAGGCAGCTAGACTACTATAGCCATTGCCAATTCCTGAGTGGAAGTGGCAAGAGGTGACGATGGACTTTGTTACTAGACTACCTATGTAACTTTGAAGGATGCCGTTTGAGTAGTGGTTGACAGATTGACCAAGATCGCTCATTTCATACCAGTAAATATTAAGGATTCTATGGAGAAGCTAGCCAAAACCTATATTCGGGAAGTTGTTAGATTGCATAGGGTACCATCGAGCATTGTGTCCGATAAGGATCTCAGATTCACTTCAAGATTTTAGACTAAGTTTCAGGAGTGATGGGAGCAACTCTGAAGCTCAACACTTCTGCATATCCGCAGATCGATGAATAGTCTGAAAGAGTTATTCAGATATTGGAGGATATACTTAGAGCCTGTGTATTGGACTTTGGTGACAAGTGATTCGATTGTATACCTTATGCTGAGTTAGCGTATAACAACAGTCATCAAGCGTCAATTGGAATAACACCCTACGAAGCATTGTACGGGCGGAGATATCAAGTACTGTTATATTAGGATTAGAAAGAAGATGGTCAAATCAACAAGTCTAGAGAAGTGAATATAGAAGAAATGGCAGATAAGGTAAGTGTAAAACCCCACCTAAGACTACCCTAGAAATGGAAGGAAAGGTTGCATTCCACGGCATATTGCATGAATATATTCTTTATGGGTGAATTTGTGCATTTTTAAAATTGCTATATGTGGTTTTTGTGAATTATTTATGATAGATGTGTGTTGGGGCAAATTAGGGAATTTTGCTTAGGGGTGAGGGAAGAAGAGACTTAGGTTTTAGAAGGAAAAAGAATTAGGTTGGAAAAGTAAGGACAAGAATTAATTGTGTCTAATTCCTAAAGTCTTAAGTTCAAATCCCATCAACTAAGTATTATTTTTAATTATCCTAACTAATGTTTGCATTTTATTTCTTGCATTCCAAGAAGGTAGGAATGTTGTCTTAGGGGAGATACGATGGTAATATTCTAACCATATGATCTTGTCCTAAAAGAAAATCTAGTGGAGTTTTAATCTCCATTATTTTAGTAACTAATGTCCTAGTTGTAGATTGAAAATGAAAAACAGAGGAAGGTATGCTCTATGGTAGCAAAAAAAAAATAATAATAAAAAAAAACAGAGGCCAAAAAAACGAAGAACAACAGCCTGGAAGCATTTAATCAATACCTCTGTGCACCTTAAGCTCTTTCGCTGTGGAGAAATCAATTGGACCACAGGGATAACTCCCTCCTTCTCCTCCACTTGATGAAGCTTCCGGTTGAAAACCCGCTATCCTCCTACTTCGCCTTGTTTGTATGAACGCCAAAGCTTTCCAAATCTCGAAATATTCCATTGCCTCAATCCTTATTGGTGAAACAAAAGGTGAGGAGGAAGGTCTCAACGTTCTCAATTATCTTGCTATTGATTAGCAAGTACCAAGAACAATGGAAGAAAGAAGACATGAGAAAGAGGAGAAAAAACAAAAACAAAAGGCTTGCTGTTGTTTTTTTCACAAAGACGTGAGTCTCTTCCAAAAATCACGATCTTTTTTATTTTTTTATTTTTTTATCTGATAACAATATCCCCCCGAGATTTGATATTTCAAACACCCGGATGTTATCAACAGAGTGAATTTGGCTTAACCTTAAACTCTTCTATATCGTATTTGGAAAAACCCTATAGTCTAGACTATTGGATCAAAATAATATTTATTATTTTTCTTAGACCCAAAGAGTCCAAAATAATAAACATTAATTATTTATTTTCTGGACTTATAGAAATAACCCAATAAATAATTAATGATCCCAAATGAACCAAAAATAATTAAACATTAATTATTTATTTATTGGGCTTATAGAAATAACCCAATAAAAAATTAAACAAGCCTTTTTCCATCTAGTTTAAGTCCAAGTTAATTTTCTAATTATTCAAATTGGACATAGGTCCTGAATAATTAATTAACTAATTAAACCAGATAATAAATTTCTCTCAACTTCTTTTTATTTAATTTTATTCCAGACCAATAATAAATTAGACTTCCTGAATAAAATAAAATCCTCTTTAACTGAGACCAATTCCTTAACCCAAAATTAATTAGGACTTATGGGCTATTCCAAGGACCAACAAGATACATCGTTGCTATATAAATGACCAAAATACTCCTGCTATATAAATAGTTGTATTTTGCATTTTAAATATTTCCTAATATCATCGTAAGAAAATATTGACTCCAAGGACAATGCTGTGTTAGCAAAGTCTCCAACCTATAGATGAAATGACTAAAAAACTCCTCTACACATCGCCGTGCATTTAGAGAGGAATAAGTGTACTAACACCTCTTTAAATGACATCTACCATCCTTAGGCTTCTAGTCTAATGATCCACGACTTCTTGAAGTGTTTTTGCTTTCCAAGAGAGCTACCTTAAAGCAAACATCTAAGTCATGCTTCCCAGGGCCCTGGACATTTAGATCATTCAAACAACCATAAGGGGCGAGATAGTATAAAAACTATCTTGTACAAGTCTGTCTTAACTAACTAGTCACACATACCTAACATGCAAGTATATTGGTCCTACAATAGAACATCAACTATAGCATATCAAAGTACATGCTTCTAGCTTCGTCAGACCACCAACTCATACTCAAGTCGTAAAATACTAGTCCACGCTGTAGTAGTAGTAGTCTAGGTTTCTACCATATAGAACTTTAAAAAATCACTACTACAGGTTCTGTTCTACGTATTCGAAATACGCTTATGTCATGAAGTAAGTGGACTACTCACTGGCTAAAGGTAAGCCATTCCCCATTTAGAATCCATAACATAATAACCTAAATATGATGAGATTCATATTCTCATCAATCGGTTAAGAACGAACATTTATGTGTTAAGTAATCCGTGATCCATACCTTACAGTGAAAAACCTCCATTCACATGGACCACTTACTTAAACACAATGGGTCTTTTCTAAAAGTAATTGTGCACAAATAAAAATGTAAATTCACAAACAATTTCTGAAAATGAATTCTTTTTATTAAAACATTCGATATTTACATCAGAAACTTAGTCTAAGAGGGCATATTTCCCAACACTAGTATGTTTGAATTTGAAATATTCATATTTCTTGAATTCTTTTAAATTTCCTTATAAAATATTTTAGATGATCTTGGACTTGAATTTTAAAAAGGAAAGTTCCAGCTCTTGGAGAATTAGTTGGCTGAAATGTAGGAGTGATACTAGTGTGTTTGTTTTCCAAGATTAAATCACCATGGTTTCTTCTCTAAAGAACTTTATTTTGCTCATTCTTATTTTGGTGCAAAGTTGGAATTATTTCTAGCTCTTCCTCTTGGCTAAATTTATGAAAAAATGCAAAAAATAAGTTTTCTTTCCTTGCTATCAACAGCTATTTCATGTGTGTAGAAAGCTGAAAAATCCCTTGCAAATTCGGAGCTAACATAGCTTTAACAAACCAAAAAATTTTCCAGTAAACCACAAAGTATTTTAGCCATAGGAGTTGAGCATTCAACCCATGCAAAAGTTCATCTAAAGTTCTATTCTTTTCCTTCAAGATGATGGCTGAAAACCACTATTAATAGACCTTGAAACACTCCTATTTTACAGCTGCAAAACCATTCAAAATAATTCAAATTCTTGCTAACAAACTACCTAAATCTTATCACTTCTTCTAGCTAGTTAACTAGAAATTTTTTTTCCAGCTCTTCAAACCTTCAACTAGCTAGCATTTCTCTTCATTTTCTTCTTCAATTCTCCTTCATTTCTTCACCATATTTTCAACCATAATAGGGACCTAGCTGAACATCCTTTCTTCTTCGCCAACCTTGGCCAACAAAACTCTATTAAAGCACCTCAAAACTCTCCTAGTTTCTCTCCATTAAAAATACTTTGAATTTCAAAATTAAAACCCACCTTTTGTCCATCAAACACTTACCTATCTAGAATCAATCCTATCAAACCAAACTAGAAATTTTGCACTCATTTCCACAAGGATTTTCGGCCACACCATCCAAGAACACTCTCCCACTTCATCTAGCTTTCTCTCCTATTCTTTCAAGAACACACACTACCCACCTTCAACCATTTAGTCACTTCTAAACATCTTAAACCACTCTAAAACTTTCAAATCAACTAGAGATCATCATATTTTTTCCTTTGGTACACTTTATAACACCAAAACATCTAAAGCGCACCCTCCATTTGGATCAAACAAGCATTTTTTTAGCAAGTCAAGAAAAACACTATACAGTAAACCAAGTCCAAGCTTCCTCTTTCTTTCTCATTTCTTTACTTCCATTTCTTCTTATTCTCTCCTCAATCTCTCTCTCTCTTGGCCAAATTCATTGAGGGCTAACTTGGACTTCTTCAAACGTTGGTCTCCCAAAGGACTTATCAAGGTATTCAAGGCTTTGATTGTCAAAGCGACATCTTCAACTTAGATCGGTTATCAAACAAGTATTTTGTCATAAACTCTCTCATTTATTTTTGAACTCAAGATTATTAGGATGATAGCTTATTGATATGATGATGGATGATCTAGTAGTGTTCGGGAAAATAAATGCATGTTTATATGACATGGATAATTTTATGATGTATAGATTGAGATGTGTGTTAGGACTATTCTATGAAGAAGATTTGGATTTTGATTTTAACATGAGGTTATGATATATTGTTAGTGTATTTGTGAATTGGGTCTATATGACACTACCATGAGATAATATGGTGGATAGGGAGATTATTGTTATTATGATTTTACTAAAACTTTAATATTGTTGATCTTACCATCAATTACCATGCAAACATCTATATGGCTAATGATACTACTTTTGTTATGAAAATTATTATTATCACTCTACTTCTATGATTACTACTTTATTTATTAATATTAAAATTAATACTAATAGTAATATTATTGCTACTTTTGATACTTAAATCGCTATAATTATTTTTATTATTAACATTACTTCTAATATTATTATTTTTAATAATATTATTTTTATTAATACTATAAGTATTATTATTGATATTGCTATTTTTAAGTATCATCGATAGTATTAATATTACTATTATTATTATTACTACTAAATATCATTACTTTAGAGAAATATTAATAAAATTTATACTATTACCATTATTATCGCTACTAGTCATATTATTTTTATTTAATCCTATTATTATTATTAATCATATAATAAATATTATTATTTTTATTAAACCTTGTTATTTCTCTTTAGAAATATACATATATATATAAACATATACATAATAATATCATCATTACTATTTATGTTATTATTTTCATTATCCTTATGGGAATATTATTATTTTATACTTTTGATTACTATTTTTGGTTGTACTCAATTAATACTTATGCCACTTATTTATGTTACTATAGTATCAAATTATTTTTATTAACCTTGAGATTATTTTATTAATTAATTTTAGAACTCCTAAACCATTAACATCACATTTGAGTGTTGCTATTGATTATGTCTATGTAAAGTTAGGAGTTATTTGTACCTAAGCAAATTTGTTGCTTAGTTGTGCACTAATAGTGACATATACCCTATATTTACCCCAAACAAGGTTAGGTTGCCTTGAGCAAGACTTGGAGGATTATTTTGCCAAGTGAAATCAAGAGTTCAAAGTAAGTCCTTGTATAAAGATGTTTGTGAACAAAAGCACTTTTACAAGTCAAATTCACGGATTGCCGTGGAAGATGTACTTTGGGATGCAATTATGGACAATTTAGTCCTTTTGCTAAAATAAAATAATTTTACTCAAGCAAACAATTTTCCAAGCAAAAAAAAAAAAATCCTTAAACAAATTTTTACCTAAGGTTGTTTGAAAACCATAATTGCTACTTCAAAGAAAGCTCTTCATTGTTTTTACTCTTCTCAAGTAGAATAAACATAATGTTGAGTACTCAATAAAGATAGACTATTAGGATTAGTCTTTGAAGGATTGGGTAAGTCTCTTAGTAGGAGGCCACCTCTGAGGGACGAGCTCTGCCTAGATAAGATGACAGTTCTTGTTGGTCAGGCCGGTTCGAGCTAGCAATCATAGTTTTGGTGGACTATTTATTTTCGAAGTGGATAACCGATAAATTTGGGTGTACAGATGGAGGAGTATCTCAACCGGTGAGCCGTACACTCACCTTGTATCAGAATGTACAAAGTGTGACATCCTGATTATTCTCTTATCTTGATGCATAAAGTGTGGCATCCTAACCGTTCTCTTGTCATGGTGCATAATGTGTGGTTCTATGTCCATTCATGATATCCAGTTTCATATTCAACTTTATTTGAATAGTTATTTCTTTACAAGTTGAGTATTTTACTTCACAAATGCTGATAAAACACCACTCAATATTCAAAGATAAATTTCTGGATTTGCAGACTTTTTGTTGTGACCTGTTCCAAACTTGCATACATGAAATGCTTTCTTAAACTATCATGAGTACACACAGGACTTATTGAGAAATATTTCTCACACTATTTTTATATCATGTCTTCAGATCAATCCTACTTCGAAGGTTAATTTACTTATATTGCCATGAATTTAGAAGATTTATTTTAATGTATTTATTTGTTGGAGATTTTAGTTACTTTCCATTTGTTTTGAGACTTGTATAAGTATTGGCTTTGGGATTGTAATAAGTTTATTTTTTTAGTATATTTTTCTTCTATGTATTCTATTACCTAGTTATAAAGACCCCTTATCCTAAGGATGGGGTAACACCCCACCCCTTTCGGGGTACGTAAGTAGTGGGATGTTACAATAAAGATGATAAGAAAAAGGTTGAAGGTAACACAGAGCCAACAAAAATGCTACGTAGATAATAGAAGGAAAGAATTGGAGTTTCAAGTGGGAGATCAGACCTTCTTGAACATAACGCCTAGTAGAGGGATTTTGAAGCACCTGAAAGGAGGAAAGTTGAATCCTAGGTATTTAGGACCACTTTTGGTGA
Source organism: Voacanga thouarsii (assembly GCA_026120185.1). Lineage (NCBI taxonomy): Eukaryota > Viridiplantae > Streptophyta > Magnoliopsida > Gentianales > Apocynaceae > Voacanga > Voacanga thouarsii. The sequence continues at coordinate 1,056,768 of JANUWF010003384.1, read as the reverse complement.
TTGAATGGATTGGACTTGTTGTATACCGGTTGGACTTGCCAGAAGGATTAACGAGAATTCATGAAATTTTTTATGTGTCCCAGTTGAAGAAATACAACCCTGATCCGGATCATATTCTGTACGAAGAGTCGCTAATATTGCAGCCTGATCTAAGCTACGTTAAGAAACTGATTAAGAGTTTGGATCGAAGCGTCAATATGTTGTGGAATAAACAAATACCTATGGTGAAGATTCTGTGGGATCATCACGGTACTCAGGATGCAATGTAGGAAACTGAAGATCGAGTGAAAAGGAAATATCCAAATTTGCTCTAAAGGTATAACACTCTGAATTTTGGGATGAAATTCTTTTAAGAAGGAGAGGGTGTGATACCCCGACCAAAACCACCCTTAGTTTATGGGGAAAGGCATGCATGGCATAGCATTTTATATTGCATTTGATAATTTGAACCATTTGCATGAGTATATGTGATCCATGAGTTTGTCCACGCATGAATTTATTTATATGGATATAGCTATGTTGCTTGAGTTGGTAGAGTTTTTGTTTTATTAAGTGCAATTTATTAGAAGGGAAATTAAGTAAGTTAAGTGGGAGTTAAGGAAATTTGTTGGAGAAATATTTGCACAAGAGTTATTGTGGATTGGTGGTTAAAGCTTGGTATATATTTCTTGGTGACTTGAGTTCAAATCCCAACTCTTACAAATCCTTTTCTTTCCTTTCCTTTAATTTATTTTCTTTTCCCTATTTTCTCTACACCATGGCTGAAATACCTTAAGGTAGCTGCATCTTGGAGTTCCAACTCCTAAAATCTAGGAGTGTGAATATCCTGGATATATTTGATAAAAAAGAATTAAAAAGAAATTAAATTTCTATTATCACTTAGTTTTAATATCTTATCTTAATGTTTTAAAGAATTTCAAATATTACAAAATCTGAATTTTTAAAACTATTATCTAAGTAATTTATTAAGAAATAATATATATATATATATATATATATATATATCTTGAATGCTTTATTATGGCCGCCACTTTTTAATAGGAAATAAGTCTCCATAATTTAATTTTCTTTAAAGAGTTTTAAATAGAAAATAAAAGGGATAATGTTGATTTTTAAATTAAGCAATTATCTCTTGGATTTGGTATTTTCAAAAATATGGAGTGGGATAAAAGAAATTCCAGCTTTATCTCTAAGAAACCAGATTTTTACCTTTAAATATAATTATCTCTTAATTACTTAAATTTTTTAAAAGTAATTTAGTGTATCAATTAAATTATTTCTTGGACAATTATCTTATTTTCTTCACTTGATTTTTCTGGAAAAATAACCAGCTTAGCCGCCACCTTAGGAGCTAATTTAGCTCAACTTAAACTCTCTAAAATATAGGATAAGTCTATCCAAGATAACCTTTAACCAATCAGATTTTTATTTAGTAAAAGAATACCAGAATTTTTTCTTTTGTTTCCTTTATTGTTTTAGCCATAATACACATACACACACCCATGAAAATCATTAGCCTAAATACACTTAAACTCTCCTCTTGTTTAGCCAAAACACAACACACAGAAGACCTCTCTTTCTCCTCTCAATTTCGACTAAAATCAAGAACCGAAATCCAGCCTTCATTCTTCTCTCTTTTCTCCCTTATTTTCGGCCAACCTTAGCACCTAAAATACAACCATAATTTCCTCCTAAACCTTGCTTATTTTCGGCCAACAAAAAAGAGGCAAAGCTGCCATTTTCTTGTTGGCTTGTTCAAGAGACCAAAATAAGGTGAAACTCTTCCATAAAACAAAACACCCAAATCTATCCTCTTCTCTCTATCAAACCATCAAATCAACACATCCTAAACCTCTTAAACACACGAGATCAAGTAGCCTCTTACTCTCTCCAAAGTTTCGGCCAGCACAAACACAAATCAAACCAAAACCGAAATCAACTCTCAAGGTAAATGACCCTCCAACCCTCTATTAATATTTCTTCATTCTTTCTCTTCTTTTCCTCCTAAATCACGACTAGAATGGGCTACTTTCTCCCTTTTATTTGTGAATCTCGGTCAAGAAGATCAAAGTGAACCAACCGTTTCCTTTTCTTAGGTGGACTCCAGCCAATCACCAAGGAGTCATCTTGTTTCTTTGATTTAATTCGCTAAGAGGTATTTGAGACCCTATCTTCTTCACTAGCTTAAATGGGTTTGATCTTTATAGTAATGTTATAAAAATGCTTGTATAAAGAGTCTAGCATGAATAGATTGGATTGTTGAATATGATGGTGCAAGTATTAATCAAAGCATATATGAAATAGAACATTATTATATCTTGCCATGATAAACCTAGATCTATGCTATACTTGTTAAAGTTGAGACCTTTTGATTTAGTTGAGCTTATCATGATAGTTTCATGATAGTTATATATCAGGGTTGTTATATTGATAGTTTGACATGGGTATATGCATGCTTAATGATAAATGGCATGACAATGGAAGGTTATGAATATAGATTGATGAATTGATCTGTTAGATGCCATGAATGATCTATGTACATAATGGGATCTTGGGGACTCATGTTTGCATGAAATGATAGTGGCTAGGCAATGTATAGTATTTGGGATTCTGATTATAGGATCATTAATTTTAGATAAGAAAGGAGTTTGAAGTGAGGACAAGAAGTTAACTTTGGTTTAACTATTTAAAATATCCAAGTAAGTCCCTACATAACTGTTTTTATAAATAATGCTCTTATTTGCAAGTCACGTGTTGTAATGGTGTTGAGATGATATTGTTGAATTGTGATTACTTGGGTTGAGAACATGGTTATTTTGATCTAAATGATTTTGGTCAAATTGCGGCTTTAATTGAAAACTGTTTTCCTTTTTTAATTACTAAAGCATGTTGAAAACACTCTAAGTGAAAACCACATTTTGTAAAGCTAAGGTATTTAAAGTTTGTGAATAAGGGATTGATAATTGTACCTGATGGTGAACGTTGAGTACTCAATGAGGGCAGGCTAGTGGTACTAGTCATGGAGAGTTAAAGTAAGTCTTCTGGTAGGATGCCACCTCTAGAAGACGAACTCTGCTAAAAAAGACGTCAGTGCTAGTTAGTCAGTCAGTCCAAGTTAGCATGTTAGTTCATGTGGACTATTTTTTGGGTTGGACAACTAGAGTGTTGAATGTAGAGATAGAAGAATATCTCACCTTAGTGGGTGGATCACCCAATGCCCAGTAGTGAATGGTTACACTGGGAAGTTATCATGATAGAATTCATGATATGGACATTGTTATTATTGAATCATTTTGTCCCTTTATGATTCTGTTATATTAATGAATGGATGTTTTCCTGAGAACTATTTTGGACAAATGTAATATTGATCTATTCTGTGTCTGGTTATTGATGAAATTGACTTGCAAACATATTTTGTGATGATTGAAAAACTTACATAAATGAAATATTCAAAGTGTCATGTGCATACATGGGACTTACTGATATGTTAATCTCACATCGTTTTTATATCATGTGTTCAGGGGAGAGCAATTATTGAGCAGGTTAGATGACTTAGTGTTTAAAGCCTGTTTTATTTTACTTTATATTTCATTTGAGAGACAGTTGTTCATTTTTTATGTTCAGACTTGTATAAGTTTTGGACTTAGTTGTAATAAGATTATTTCATTCCTTTTATTGGCTGTTTTTTTTTTTTTTTACCTCGTTATAAAGACACCTGGTCCTCTGGACAGGCCGACATCTCCGCCCTTTTTGGGTACGTAGGTAGCGAGGTGTTACAACTAGTCTGTAATGACTATTATTCTGGAGTAGACAACCGGTGAGTTTGGGATGAGAGATAGAGGAGTATCTCATTTAGTGGACCGTACACCCACTTTGTATCAGGTTGCACAAAGTGTGGCATCCTAATCGATCTCTTCTTATGGTGCACAATATGTGGTGTCACATCTATTTTTAGAGTGGTTATTTTTGTTTTGTACAATGTGTGGCAATGGAAAATCACCACTCCTTACTTTGAGAAATCATCACTCCATACATGAAGTCACTTCAAATTGTACAAGAGCACATGCAAAACTTTTTAAGATGTAAATCTCACACCTTTTGTATCATATTTTCAGGAGTTAATCATTTTGAGCAGGTTAGATGCCACTAGAGATTGGAAAATCTCATTATTATTTATTTGTATTTCTTTTGAGAAATGATTGGTTGTTTTAATATAGAACTTGTATAAGTTTGAGACAATTGTAATAAGTTATTTGATTTCTTTCATTTTTTTAAGATTTTCCTTATTTACGTTGTTGCAAAGACCCCTAGTCTTTAGAACGAGATGACATCCCCGCCCTTTTTGGGTACGTCTGTAGTGGGGTTTTACTAGTTGTCAGCAAAAGCTACTACTAGCAAGCTTTTACAAAATTGGCAATAGTTAAAAGTTTTTTTGTTGGATTCTACTTCGTGGAACAAACATAGTTTTAGGTTTAGAAATAAAAAATGCAGAGATGAAGGTGAAAAGCATTGTATTTCCAACATGATGAGAGGTTATCTATTAAATTTTAGTATCATAGAGGTTCTAAATCTAATGACAATGTTTAGAGGTATTAGAATACACTTTGATTAAATATTCCACCCTATAGCTTTTTTGTCACAGCAAAAGGTGGTTGAGATAGAGCAATCAAATATGAAAAGTATGCAGCTTATTTGAATATTTCCTAGGCAATAAGAAAATAAACTATCATCAATAATTTATTTGAAAAAAAACTAACCTAGAGCTAAATTACAAAATATTGGATATTAGATCAATTTCAAAAGGTAATAAACCATCAGAGCCCACTGATTACCATGTTAAAGTGATGCCATTATAGGAAGATCATTATGTCATTGTAATTTATCTGCATTTACTTAAAGAAAATAATCAAAGTGGAACTAGAGCAATATTAATTTTAACCATGTATGTTGTGTTTATACTGTTGCACTATAGAGTTGGTAATTTACTTGTGTCATTGTACTGATTTCTAGAGTTGGTCATTCTCTCACAAGTCACATTATGACTGATTTATTCAATCACTTTGCAGGCCTTGGATTCATCACATTATTCAGTTGACAAGTTTGTTCTCCTTTGATTTCTTTTTTTGTTTTTAATTCAAACTATAGACTGCTATGGTCCAGATTGCTAATTTTTTGGTTGTCTCATCTCAAGGTACACATAATGCATTACATTAGAAGACTTAATGTCCAGTGGATGGTGTGAGACTAGATTAATAGTACATCCTCATGTAGTTCCAGACATTCTAGTTTGCTCATCTCAAGGTACACATAATGCATTACATTTGAAGACTTGATGTCCAGTGAATGGTGTGAGACTGGATTGATGGAACATCCTCATGTAGTTGGAGACTTGCAACTATTTTAAATACAGTTCCTCTAAACTGATTTCGCAGAACCTCCTGAATTGTCTAGATGTAGAATTGGCGTTTTTGAAACTAATTGAATAGTATAAAAGGATATGTTTATCTTTCTAGATCCATGTGGAAATATGTATTGCCATGCATATACATGTCTAGAGAAACATTTATTTGTGTCTCTTTGGTCGAATCCACCTCTTTAATAATTTTAACAGATTCCTTAAATTTCACAAAATTTGGTATAAGTCACGCTTGATACTTCATATATGCTTATGTTCTTACAAATAGACAATTGCTTAACAAAGTAGTAAACTTTGATTCATTAATTACTATGAATTCCTTTTCATAATTCTGGGAGATTTGTAATGCTTAATTTGGATTTCTACTGTGATGTTATGTAGTCATTTGTCTAATTAACATTTGCTTTTTTGGATTGATTTTGTCTTTACCTTGGGCTTGATCCTTTAGATTTTGGATTCAAAACATTATTTAGTTGCTATGTTGCTAAAATATGATTGCAAAAAGAGGTAATTGGATAGATGTTGTACTTCTATATACTTCTTAGTGAGTTAATGCTTGATTTCCACTAAGAATATTAGTTTGTGCATGTGATGATGACATTGAAAGTCAAAATGGAAATTTGCATTTACTTTTGAGTATTTTGAGGGAATAGAATTTTACAAGCTTTTCTTCCTACTTTACTTTTTTTTTATTTATACTTAATACTTTCATTTTATTATTTACATTTTCTTATAATTTTTTCTAAATCCAAATATTCAATTGAAATTAAGAAGTTACATTTGGTCAAACGATATAAAATAGAGTATACCAAATATCTAGGGCTTCAAGCGGATCATTTGGAGAAGATAGGGAGCATGATGAATTGTAAGTAATTCTTAGAAACTTTAGTTAACAGTTGGTAACAAGCCAGCCAAGGCATTATATTTCCATTTGCTAGTTCCCTTACCTTTCACTTTCTAATAAGATTGTGGCTGAAAAGAAAGGAAAAAATCTAGCTACAATAGTTGTTGATTATTTTCTAACTTTTGATTTTTCAGGTAACTATGATGGCAATTGGATGGCAACAATTCATGAGGGCATGAGGGAAGTAAGTTTTTTAAAGATTATGCTTGCTTAAGTTTTTGGTGCCTTAACCCTGTAATCCTCACTATTTGAAGCTGGAAGGCAATTTATATTAAATTAATTCCTTCCTAATTTCTAATAGGCCTCAGTGATTTTGGACAAACTACTCCTTTGCTGATATTAAAGAAAAATGGTTACTTTAGAATGATCATTTCTACACAATATAAGAAATAATACATAAATGTTGAATATTGATTATTGCTTACTTCTTTGCTAATGGCAGATATCTTTCTCTTGGTTGTGGCACCTCTGACTCTTAGTGTGATACCCCGACTAAAACCATCCTTAGTTCATGGGGAAAGTCATGCATGGCATGGCATTTTATAATGCATTTGATAATTTGAACCATTTCTATGAGTATATGTGATCCATGAGTTTGTTATTACACGAATTTATTTAGTTGGATATAGCTGTGTTGTTTTAGTTGGTAGAGCTTTTATTTTATTGAGTAGAATTTATTAGAAAAGGAAAATGAAGTTGAGTAAGAGTTAAAGGAATTTGCTAGAAGAATATTTACACAAGAGTTGTTGTCGTCTAGTAGTTAAGACTTGGTGACTTGAGTTCAAATCCCAATTCTTACAAATCCTTTTCTTTCTTTCCCTTAATTTATTTTCTTTTCCCTATTTTCTCTACCCCTTGGCCGAAATACCCTAGGGTAGCTGCCATCTTGGAGCATCCAATTCCCAAAATCTAGGAGTGTGATTATCTTAGGTATATTTGATAAATAATAGAAATTCTTTTATTAGAAGGAAAGAATTAAATGCAAATTAAATTCCTATTATCACTTAATTTTAATATCTCATCTTAATTTTTTAAAGAATTTTAAATGTTACAGAATATGGATTTTAAAGTTTTTATCTAAGTAATTTATTAAGAAATAAAATATATAAATGTATATCTTGTTTGCTTTATTGTGGCCGCCACCTTTAATAGGAGATAAATCTCCATATTTTCATTTTATTTAAAGAATTTTAAATGGAAATAAAAGGATAATGATGATTTTTAATTTAAGCAATTATCTCTTGGATTTTGGGGTTTTTGAAAATATGGAGTTGGGATAAAAGAAATTCCAGCTTTATCTTTAAGAAGCTAGATTTTTATCTTTAAATATAATTATCTCTTAATTACTTAAATTTGTTTAAAGTAATTTAGGGTATCAATTAAATTATTTCTTAGACAATTATCTTATTTTCTTTACTTGATTTTTCTAGAAAAATAACCAGCTTGGCTGCCACCTTAGGAGCTAATTTAGCTCAACTCAAACTCTCTAAAATATAGGATAAGTCTGTCCAAGATAACCTTTAACCAATCAAATTTTTATTTAGCAAAAGAATACCAGAATTTTTTCTTTTCTTTCCTCCATTGTTTCAGCCACAATACACATACACACACATACACACGAAAATCTTAAGCCTAAATACACTTAAGCTCTCCTCTTGTTTAGCCAAAACATAACACACACAAGACCTCTCTTTCTTTTTGGCCAAAGTAACAGCCAACATCCAGCCTTCATTCTTCTCCCTTTTCTCTCTTATTTTCGGCCAACCCTAGAACCCAAAATATGGCCATAATCTCCTCCTAAACATTGCTCAATTTTGGCCAACATAGAAGAGGCAAAGCTGCCATTTTCTTGTTGGTTTGTTCAAGAGATCAAAACAAGGCGAAACTCTTCCATACAACAAAACACCCAAACCTATTCTCTTCTCTCCATCAAACTAGCAGATTAACACACCCTAAACCTCTCAAACACATGAGATCAAGCAGCCTCTCACTCTCTCCAACGTTTCAGCTAGCACACACAGAGATCAAACCAAAACCGAAATCAACTTTTAAGGTAAACAACCCTTCACTCCTCTATCAATATTTCTTTATTCTTTCTCTTCTTCTTCCCCTAAATCCCAAATAGGAGGGACTGGTTTCTTCCTTTTCTTTATGATCCTCGGTTAAGAAGACCAAAGTGAACCAATCGTTTCCTCATCTCAAGTGGACTCAAGCCGATCACCAAGGAGTCATCTTGTTTCTTTGATCTAATTCACTAAAAGGTATTTGAGATCCTATCTCTACTAGCTTATATGGGTTTGATCTTTATAGTGATGTTATAAGAATGCTTGTATAGAGAGTCTAGCATGATAAGCATGAATAGATTGGAATGTTGAATATGGTGGTGCAAGTGTTGATCAAAGCATGTATAAAATAGAACATTGTTATATCTTGTTATGATGAATCTAGATCTATGCTATGCTGATTAAGTTGAGCCCTTTTGATTCAATTGGGTTTATTGTGAAGGTTTAATTGTAGTTTAATATCGGAGTTATCATATTAATGGATTGAATTGAGTATATGCATGTATAACGATAAATAGCATGGCAAGGGAAGGTTATGAATGTAGTTTGATGAATTAATCAATTTAGATGCCATGAATGATTTATGTAAATAAAGGGATCATAGGGATTCATGTTTGCATGAAACGATAGTGGCTAGATAATGTGTAGTATTTGGATTCTGATTAAGAAATCATTGATTTTAGATAAAGGAGGAGTTTGAAGTGAGGAGAAGCAGTGGACTATTGGTTTAGCTATTTGAAGCATCCAAGTAAGTCCCTGTATAGCAGTTTTATTAAATGATATTCTTGTTTGCAAGTCACATGTTGTAAAGATGTTGAAATGATATTGTTGAGTTGAGATTACTTGGGTTAAGAATATGGTTATTTTGATCTCTAAATGATTTTGTCAAATCACGACTTTAATTGAAAACTGGTTTCCATCTTTTAAATTTCTAAAATGATTTGAAACACTCTATGTGAAAACCAAGTTTTGCAAAGCCAAGGTATTCAAAGTTTGTGAATAAGGGAATGATTGTTGAACCTAATGGTGAACGTTGAGTACTCAATAAGGGTAGGCTAGAGGTACTTAGTCTTGCAGGGTTAAAGTGAGTCTTCTGGCAGGAGGCCACCTCTAGAAGATGAACTTTGCTCAAAGAGATGTTAGTACTAGTTAGTCAGTTAGGTCCGAGCTAGCATTTTAGTCCATGTGGACTATATTTTTCGGGTTGGACAACTGGTGTGTTGGGTATAGAGATGGAAGAGTATCTCACCCTAGTGGGCAGATCACCCACTGCCTAATGGTGAACGGTTACACTGGAAAGCTATCATGATGGAATTTATGATATAGACATTGTTATCATTTAATCATTTTATTCTTTTATGATTCTGTTATATTGATAAGTGGATGGCTTTTTGAGAATTGTTTTGGATATGTTTTATATTGTTCCACTTAGTGACTGATTATTGATAAAATTGACTTACAAATATATTTTGTGACTATTGTTAAACCTGCATACATGAAATATTTTAAGTGTCATGAGCACACACGGACTTGCTGAGATGCAAATCTCACACCGTTTATATATCATATTTTCAGGGGAGATCTATTATTGAGTAGGTTGGATAATTTAGAGATTGTAGCTTGTTTTATTTTACTTTATATTTTATTTGAGAGACAGTTGTTCATTTTCGATGTTCAGACTTCTATAAATTTTGATTCAATTGTAATAAAATTATTTCATTCTTTTATTAGCTGTTTTCTTTTGTACCTTGTTATAAAGACTTCTAGTCCTTTGGACAGGGCAACATCCCCACCCATTTTGGGTACGTAGGTAGCGGGGTGCTATACTTGGCATTAAAACTATTGGTGGTGTGGTGACCAAGTTGATTTCGAAGAATACTGTTATTCTAACCAAGAAGTCTCAAGTATTCATTACTTATCAAGGACAACATACCATTGTCTCTATTTAGGTAGACTAGGACAAGCCAGATACTTCAGGCCTCTATTATTAGAGCAAAGCACTTTGTTGTTGTATTTCTTTAAATTCTAACCTAAAGCCTATTGTGTTATAATAACAGATTTTTGAAGGTGAAAGAAGTTTTAATTATATCTACAGTAATCATACTAACTTTTGTTTTGTCATAATTCAAACAAGGGCACACCTCCAATTGAACTCACATTTGAAGTTCATGCTAATAGTGTCTTGAGCGTTAATAATACAAGAGAATTGGTAAATTAGAAAAGATTACCATCACTAGTGACAAGAGCCACTTGAGTCAGGAGAAATATTAAACAAAGACAATGACTAGCTTGCCGAAGAACAAGATCAATGACAATGTCAAGCTTGAGTAAGATGAAAAGGAGAATATTGAGACATGCAAATGAGACAGATGGGTGGGCATAATGTGTTATAACTATTACTCTTAGCTTCTTATATTTATTATTCAAAATTTTTGTTGTGCATATGATGAGAAATAATGTAGATATAATACAAATTTTTTATTCTTACTTAGTTCTGTAATTCTGTTAATATAGAAATTTTATAAAATTTTAATTAATACAACAAGCAAAATTTTCACATATAGTGCGAAGTCTTTAGTCTAATACTATATTTGATTGTAGTAAAATATGAAAGAAAAAGCAGAGGGAGAGTAAATATAAATATTAAATAATACAATTTTCATAAGTTAGTTGGACGTTTATATGAAGAAGTATATATAGAGGTATATTACTTTCATCCACATTAGCATTCCTTCGCCTCCCGTCCTAGAGAGGTTGAGGGAGAAAAATGATTGAAGACAGTAGTGATGATTTGACTTCATCAATTATTTTAAAAATTAAATAAGAGAGAGAATAACCAAAAAAAAAAGTAAAATAACTTAATAGTTTTGATCTTTTGTCTCCTTTCTCTCATACCAAATAAAAATAAGATAAAATTAAATATTTATCACAAGTGAAGCATTTTTTTCCTTTTCCCTTTGGGCTCATTTGATAAAATTGAAATCTAAAGACTGAATATAAAATTTGAAATCTGAATTAATTATAATTTATTTTTACACTATATTTTATTATAATTTAGATTAAATATAAAAGAAGAATAATAATAACATATGAATATTTAATGTATTTACACTTTATACTTAAGTAATTTTCAATTCATTTAAAATATATATATATATATATATAGTATATATATATATATGTATATATATATGTATATGTATCATTATAAGTGACATGTCGCTTATAATGCATCACGTATACGTATGATAGGTTTACTATATACTATATATATATATATATATATATATATATATATATATATATATATATATATATATAAGTTGAAGAAGAAGCCTATCATTACGACACGTGAAAGCATTATAAGGTAACACGTGATTAAATGAAATTTTTTTACAAGAAAAAGAAAAATTATATTTGAATTCATTTAAAATCTTAATTAATTAAATTAACTAATAAAATATATATGTATTTAATATTAATATATTGAAATGTGTGATTCTTTGAATACTATAAAAATTTATTTAAAATTTTAATTAATTAAATAATTAATTAAGTTAATTAATAAATATATATTTAATATTAATACATTGAATCTTAATAACATAAAAACCCGTACAACGCAGGGGACATCAACTTAGTTTATAATAAGATTTCAATAGGTCTTAATCAATTAAATAATAATAAAAAATTATTATCAAACGTATTTAATTAATTAAACACTTAATATAAACTGTTATTAAACGTATTTAATAACATAAGTACTTAATTTATTTAATTTTAAGTGCTGAATTGATTACCAAATATGCCATTTGTCTATCTTTATCCAAACCAAATTATGTATAAAGATAAAAATATTTTATATTTCTCAGAAAATTATAATAAATTATAAATTTAAATTTTTATAATATATATTAGAGGTTGAAGTTTAAATTTTAAAAATAAATTGTCATTTTATGGAGAATAATTTTTCTGATCACTAATTTTATATTTTTACGTTGAAAACATGTTCGGTAATATTCCCCAGGAAGTGATTGATATTTTTGAAATCTCGTAAAAGAGATAAGCGAGATATTTATAAATTAATAGTGGTAGATAATATTTCCAGAAATTTTAGATCTACGATATTATTCATCCAAAAAACACAATTCCTCTGAGGACAAAATTGGAAAAGTAGCCTTGGTAGAAACCTGGGTTGGCTGAAAGATAAAAACAAAAGAGAACTCACAGCACAAGCGGTGTCTGTTCGAAAAATTTGAGGGCTTGAAACTCGGAGAAAATTGACAAAAATAAATTAATAAAACCGGAGAATCAGAATGGACGGAGTTTTATCTCCGGCCGATCAGCAGAATCTAGTGTCTTCCTTTCTCGAAATCGCAGTTGGCCAGAGTGCGGAGACGGCTCGTCAATTCCTGCAGGTACTGAAATTTTCTTGATGAGACAGTATTTGTACTTGCATTGTAGTCCAGTGGTGCAAGAATATATATTTTAGCTGAAAAATCATTTTTCTTTTTCGGGTATTCATTTTTCTTGAATAAATTATTATTATTATTATTATTAGGCGGGTGGATTTTCAGTTCTTTCTCTGATTCGATGATGTATCCTACTTGAAGGTGGTTTAGAAGTACTCCCTCCGTCTCCTAATATTAGATATTACTTTTTTGTCCCAAATTATAAGTTGTTGGAGATTTTTCAAAGAGGTTTTAAAATTATTTTTACATTTTTGTCTTTATTTATTATTCTTCATTCCTTTCACTCTCTTCTCTTCTCTTTTTTCACAATATTTAAATAGGAGTATTTTAGGAAAAAAAAACATAAAGTCACTTTATTTTTAGAAATATTAATATGTGTGAAATTAAATCAAATGATTTATATTATGGGACGGAGGGAGTATATTTTTAGCTGAAAAGTCTCATTTTTGTGGGGTTTGATTTATAGGTTTTTCATTTGTTAATGTCTCCTCAAGGTGGGTTTTAACATAGATTGAGTAATCTCATTGGCGTGTGCCGTTTTGTACCAGTTCAGAATTATTTTGAGAATCTTGTCTTAATTCGAACTTTTTCTTGATTGATAAGGATTAACCTAATTAGTTTTTTTTTTTTTATTGGATTTAAATTCAGTAAGCTAAATAGCTTCCAAATAGTGTTTAAGGAATACTACTTTGAATAAGCTAAACTTACGTATTGCCATGTAGGACTTGATGAGGCTAGTATTCTGCTTTCTTGTGTCCTCAGTTTATGGTCCAAATACTATTACAAGAATGTATCTTTACTGTGTTCCTGTGTAGTTTTTCTTTATTATCATGAAAAGTTACCGGTGGATAACAAACCAACCTGAACAAACTAAGACAGACAAGAACATGGAAGATTGTGGACTCATGTCTCTCTTAGCTCATTTTTCAGTTTAGAGATGGGAATATTTTGTTGCAATTGAATGATTGTATTTTCAGATTTCATGTGTTATATATGTCATGCGTGGTCGTAGTTGCTAAAGGGAATTGAGGAGCAAGGTATCTTTGTGCCTTAATTAGCTGGATACTTAAATTTGTGTGTTTGTGGATGGTTGTTAGTCTTTCATTTTCATTTTTTTTGGGTTAGGTTGAAAGAGGAGTGTAGACAATCAAAATAGCTCTGCCTATTATCGAAGTGCTAGTATTTTAGGATCGTAAGATAGTAGATATAGAATGGAAAGCAAAGACTATGAGGATTTGAAAGATCACATATGATGTAACAAATATAGAGTCTGGTAATAGTTTTATGGTTTTTCTCTATGGTTTACTGTCTAGGTTGTTTTAGTAAATTTTCACCTTGTTGTAAATTAGTTTAAGCAGTCAACTTGCAGTAGTTTTTGGTCAAAGATGTTGCCTTTTTAAGTTTCTAAGGATTGCAGTTAGGGTTAATACCAATTCGCCCTCTCCCAATTGGGAACATTGGGTGGGGTGCATTTTTAGTCAAAATATAATGCAAATTGTCTTTAAGTGCTCCTGAATTTCTAAACAATTTATTTTTCCTTTTTATCCCTCAAAGTTTCTTTCTTTTTTGTAGCTTATTTGAAGCTTTTTTTCTTTTTTGGGTTGTTTCTAAAATTTTCGAGACCACTGCATTCTCCTTCTCTCTGTTTGTCTCTCCAATAAAAAAAAAAAATAAATTCAAAGCTCAATTTTAGCAACAAAATAGAGTTTAGTTAAACTTAACAAAAGGTGGCAGTTGCTGGCTTTGCCTCTTTTGGCAAATTGTATTAGCAAAGGTTTCATCACAGCCAAAGGAGAAAGGAAAAGAAAAAAAAAGAAATTGTTTAAAAAGTTTAAGGGCCTTTAAGACAATTTGCATTATTATTTTGACTAATACGCAACAGGGCCATCAATTGTCAATTTTAGAAGAACTGGCTGTTAATTGGCACACCACCTAGAGTTTAGGGGGGATATTGGTATTAACCCTTGAGTTACTTGAGCAATGAAATTTTCTTAACTTTGAAGTAACTTTGGTTCTAGTGTTTTGACATCTATATTGTAACAAGAGATCATTGAATGATAAAGTAGAGCTTGTTTACTGTGAGGCAACGCTTATTTATGGTGAGGTTTTGCCTCTTCCCGCCCTTCTTATTCTCATGCTGAATTATATTGCTCCTTATTCTTCTATTCTTCTAAGTAGGCCAGCCAGCAGGCCAGGTCTAGACCCTGGACCCAATTGAGTTTTTGCCCATTCAGTTAGGTGCAGGACACATGTACCTGGTTACCCGAACAGGATAATATCTCTGCTATCTGAGAGAGGTCTGATATAATCTGTACCAGGCTTTTTAGATTCAGACCCGATAAGTTTTCTTAATATTTTTGTATATTTATATATAATTTATATGCATGCTATTAAATGATCCAATGGTTATGATTTACTCTATATATAAGCCCCTCTCATCATAAACTCCATTCAGATTCTCACTCTCTTCCCTTCCCACAGATGTGCCTCTCTTCCCTTTCCCTTCACTCTTCCTCCCTAGCTCTACTCTTGTGTCACCACTACTGCATCTCTAGGCATAAACATTTTGTATTGAGCAGGGAAAGTGGCTCGAAAGATGAAGTGAAGAGGAGGGGAAAGAGATGGGTGGTGGTGGAGAGTGGCCACAATGGTGGTGGTGGTGGCAGGTTTGGGAGGGTGCGTCTAGAAAAGGAAGATAAAAGAGAAGGTAATGGTTGTTGATGGTGGCGATTATTCATCAAATTGCAGTTTAGATGTATGATTTTCTATGGATGTAGCGAAATGCCTATTCAGGATTTCTTGTCGGATTCTATGGTGGGATGCAAAAGAACAGATGAAGCTGATTTGTAAGCATGAATTTTGAGAAGTGCAGGAGAGTGAGAATTTTGAGAAGTATAAGATCACAAGAAGAGAAGTAAAATAAGTTGTTAGAAAAGCAAGAGTAACAATTTTCAAGGATTTTTATGAAGAGCTGGATACTAAAGATGGGGGGAAGAATATATATAGAGACTTGCTTGTTTTAGGGAAAAAGAAGACTAGCGAAATCAATGAGAGATGTGTGAAGGACGACGACCACAGAGTTCTTGTTAAAGGCGAAGAAATCAATGAGAGATGGAGGTCCTATTTTGACAGGTTATTTAACGGGAATCAACTTTGAGTTCAGGATGTGGGTGACCTTGTGATTTCGAACGAAGAGGTTAATTGTGAGTTTATTCGTCATATTCTGAAGCATGAAGTTCAAGAGGCCCTTAAACGGATGAGACCGAAGAGGGTTGTGGGACCGGATGGTATACCGATTGATGTTTGGAAGTGTTTAGGAGTGATAGGTGTTGTACGGTTGACAAGTCTGTTTAATAAGATATATAGAGGGGATATTCAAGATTGTGCTAATTACCGTGGAACTAAACTCATGAATTATACTAAGAAGCTTTGGGGGAGAGTGATTGAACGCAGGTTAAGGGGCATCGTAAAGATTTCAAATAATCAGTTTGGTTTTATGCATCGCATTCCACTACGAAGGTAATTCATTTATTACGATAGATGATTGAATATTATAGGAAAAGAAAAAAAGGATTTGCTTATGGTATTTATTAATTTGGAGAAAGCCTATGATGGAGTTTGTATAAGTGTGAGGAGTTGCGCCGGAATGACTGCAGAGTTCTCTATTACTGTTAGGGTACATCAAGGATCAGCGCTTACTCATTTCCTCTTCGTGACCGTTATAGATGAGTTGACTTGTGCTATACAGGAGGCTATGCCATATTGTATGTTGTTTGATGATGATATTGTATTGATTGATGAGACTAGAGCTGGTGTGAATGCTAAATTAGAGTTGTGGCGACATACCTTGGAATCTAAGGGCTTTAGAATTAGTAGAAGTAAAACGAAATATATGGAATGCAATTTCAGTACTAGAAGAAATACAGATTAGAGTGTAATTTTGGATGACAGAGATATACTGGTAAATAACTGTTTTCGATGTCTAGAATCTATTATAAAGAAAGATGGAGAGCTTGATGGTGATGTGGCACACTGAGTTAAGGCGGGTTGGTTGAAACGGAAGGGTGCAACTGGTATTCTGTGTGATCGTAATATGCCTTTGAGCCTAAAGGGAAAGTTTTATAGAATAGCTATAAGACTCACTTTGCTATATGGTACGGAATGTTGGATAGTTAAAGGGTGTCATATTCACAAAATGAAAGTAGCTGAGCTGCGTATGTTACGGTGGATATGCGGGTATGCTAGAAAGGATAGAGTAAGGTACGAGACTATTAGGAAAAAAGTGGGAGTAGCATCTATTGAAGACAAGATGGGAGAAAATTGCTTGCGTTAGTTTTGACAATATACAATGAAGACCCATGGATGTTCTTGTTAAGGGAATTGAGGGGTGGAGGCAGGATAGTTTAGACAAAAGTAGAGGCAGGCCTAAGGCGACATGGAGGGAAGTGATTAGAAAAGATATGCCTCTATTAGATTTGGATGAAATTTTGACAGTGGATAGAGAGAAGTGGAGAGCGAAGATTCATGTGAATGACCATATATAGTCCTGTATTGATTCATGTAGCCGACTCCAAGTTTCTTGAGACTAAGGCCTAGTTTTGTTGTTGCTAAGTGAGAATTTAACCAAAATATTGTGTGTGAAAGTTTGAAGCTAATGTAATTTGAAAAGTGAGACCTAGTACCTTCAAGCACCAAGCTTCTTCCGTTAATCCACTATGTGGAGCTTATGCTGATTTCAAATGTGTCTCATAATTCTCATCTTCATTAGCCATACACAGTGCATATCTAGATCTTTTAGGCTAAACCATGGCGAATATGGAAGTAGTACTGGGATTTTTTTGTTCGACTTCGAAAAGATATTTAGGCAAGTTTGGTCTATTTGTTGTTAACTGTTGGGCCCCATGTCATTCTGCCTGTATAAAATGATGCAAAAAAATCCCACCACCACATCCCTGCCTCCACCTCTTCCTTTTCCCTCTCTCTGTCTCTCTGTTGCTTTACTAATTCTTTTTCGGCTTCTCTCTTCTAATAGTTTCTTGCTCTAGATCACCATTTTCTGTTTAGAATCTGCAACTGGGCAGCTGTAGAAAGCCAATAAATGACTGGTCCTTTGACTTCAAAACAAGACCTAAGTTTAGGGAAACCACCCACTTTCCAAGCTTGTTTAATTAAATTAACAAATAAATTTAAATAGCAGCAGATTTTTGTTACTTGATGAAAGCAAAATCTTAAATCGAATTTGGTTTTATAGCATATAATGTAGATCATAGATTGATCTGATTCTTTCAGTTGTAAAATTAATCAAAGATGCCCTTTACTGATTCTTTGGTTTGGGGATAAGACTTATAGTATTGGCTTAGTATATTCTTTTAAACAAATATGTAGCTGGGGGTTTTATTGTAGACTGTACACTTCTGTAATTTAGGTGATCAACAATTTTGCCCTTTAAATTAGGTGATTTTTGCAATTGTGCCAGTTCTTTTATAAAATTCATGATTATACCCTTCAAATGTGAAAATAATTGCAATGTAGTCTTTCCATTTAAAAAGTTAACATCTAGACTTCTTGTTGACGGTCACTTAGGTATTTGACTGCAAAGATTAATAAGTCAATAGACTTGTCCGTAAAAGCTATTAAAAAAAAAAAGGACATCATAAGATTTTGTTTTATTTTCTGTATTATTATTTATTCATTTCTTCATTGGTATCCTACCTTCTTACTTTCCCTCTTCCTCATTGACAAGGGCGGAGCCTTAACATTGGTTTTGGGTTTTTTTTTTGGGGGGACGAGGGGGGTGTTGGGGTATTCTAAAACTAATGTACATATATATATTGCAAATAAAATGTATTATATAGAAGGGAAAAAAACAATGCATGATTTAAAAAAAAAAAAATGGTTCTGACATAGCATTTGTCAATCTATTGGAGATTAAAAAAGACTCAAAAAAGTAATACGAACTGAAGAATTATGGTTACAGTAATACAAACTTCTAGATTCTGAAGTTCTACTTGGCAGTTGGGTACATTGTAGTGTGCAATCCACAAACTAGTTCTGTAATTGCACAAAATAAAATGACAAAATGCAAACAAAGTAGTATATTTTATTACCTCGATCTTATTTCATGAATTTCAAATTTGCCACTGCAACAGTTGTAATAGTTCTGTAACAGTTGTGTGACTTTTGGGAAGCCAAACATATAAATCATTAAAAATTGCATACTGAACATATATATATATATATATATATATATATATATATATTGTTTGTGTGTTGGGGGTGGGCAGCTCCACCACTGCACACTGATTCCCCGCCATGCCCCCCCCCCCCCCATGGTCATTTTGTCCCTACTGCCACTGCTTGCTTTGAGACAAGGGTGACAGAGTACTTGTAGTCTCATATCTAATACTCCCTCTGTCTCCTTTTATCTGTCCATTAAAACTAAGATTTTTGTCCCAATTTATCTGTTCCATTAGCAAATCAAGACTATATTAATTGCTATTTTTTCACAAATACCCCTCTTTAATACAGTGAGTACTTCTGCATTTGTAGTGGGAAATGGAAGTAAATTAAATATGCTTACAACACATAGAAGTTTGGAATTTGATTACTTCTTAATAAAGAGAGAGATTCTTTGAGGGTAAAATAGAAAATGTTGATTAATTAACTGAAAAACCTTGTTTTTCTTAAAACTTGTGAATCAGTTAAAATTGACAAATAAAAGGGGACGGAGGGAGTAATATTATTGGTGATCTCCATTTGACATTTGGGATTGTCTATCTTCATCTGCCACAAAAAGCCTTAGCAATGAAGGGTTTAGGCCTCCAGTTTCTTTGTTCTCTGTCACCTTCTTTCTTATATCCCTGATGAATCTCAAAAGCTTTTTTGCCACCAGCTTGCCTCTTTTGATTGCATCATTGTAAGCTGTACTAGGGAGATGAATTGGCACAGAACATGGCCTTTGTAGCAAGATGTGAGGGTTAACCAACATATTAATCTTTACACTTCTTTACTGAGGTGCCCATTCTTTTTCAATACGCTCGCAAACAATTAAAATAACCAAAACAATCAATTAAAGTAGAAGGGAATGAATTGCTTGGGATTGTTACTGCCTTCTTGGTTGAAGAGCATATGTCTTTAGAAACTTTTGTCTTGTTTCTTTGTTAATAAAAAGTGAAGTATTTAACTCCAAAATTCAGTAATTCCTTTAGGTCATTTGAATTCTTCAGCGAAAGGCATCCATGGCAGGAATGTATTGCTTGAGAGCTTTAAGCTTGGGAATGTCATGGTTGAAGTGTCAGCTTAAAGTTGACACTTTGTCCAATGGATTCTCAACAAATTCAGGGAATAATAAAGCCTTGAGGCACACAGCAGTGGTTTTGCTTAAATTCAGCAACCAGACTGTGTGGTGCCTTGTTTGCAGCAAATTGCCGTGGAAAGGGTTCGGTAAAGAGAGGAGGAAGAAGAAGGAAAATAAAAATAATTGCATAAAGCCCTTAGAACTTTAGTTTTCATATGGTCAAGTCCCTTGTGGCAGTGAATGAGTTAGTCTGCAGTTAGAACATTGATGGAAGTGTAATATTGAGAGTATTTTCACATTTGGTATAATTGATCATTTTGCAAATGGAAAGAGGGGGGGGGGGGGGGTTGGTTGCAAAAGTTGCCTAATTTGAAGGGCAAAATAGCCTAGGATGCTTGTAATTTGTGTTTTCTTGTTACCATTTTTTTAATCCCCTAGGCTCCCTCCTCCCCAAAAGAAAAGAAAGGGGGGAAAAAAGTTTTTCCAATGTGTATCTTGCATCAATTTGGAGTTATACATTGATATATTTTTCATCTGGCTTTTGTTGTTTTTGTTTTTTTCAAAATCTGTGGCAGCACAATTTGTTTCCTTTTCTTGATATTGCTGGAATGTTTGGTACTGCCTTACGTGAAGTTGATAGTTGATTTCCTATGGGCCAGGCCACTGGTTGGAAGCTTGAGGAAGCTATTCAACTTTTCTATGTAGGAAATGAGGGGGGTGCTACCATGTCATCTGTGCAGTCTCCACAATTGGAAAGTGATTTGCCCCTAGCTGATCCAAGCTTGAGGTATGCCTGAAGAGTTTATTTGGCCATGCAATCCTTGCATGAAGTTTTTTCTTCCCTTCTTTTTAAATTTTATATCGTGTAGTAGTGAGTATGCGCAACAGCTCCAGACTAGGTGGTCTGTCTCAGAACTGGCATCTTCTACTAAATGTGTCAAAAAAATGAATCATTATTTGATCCATCATTTGTGTTTATCTGGACTCTTTCAATTTTCGATTTACTTTTGATACAGTGGATCCAGAAAAGAGGTGGGAGATGAAAATGTCAGAGAAGGAGACGGAGATGATATACGGCCTCCTTTGCCAGTAATAAGGGATGTTCTATATGATAATGCAATGTCTTATGGGTATGTCATTGATCTTTTCCATTCCTTCATATTACTTGCTGGTAGTGTGAATGTTAAAAGCTACTGAGTATCAAGAATAAGGCTTCTATTCATTTTTTTCATTTACTATAGCCGGAATACAGGTGTAACATTGATGATTCCTTGAGCTTTTCTTACTGAAAATGCAAGTTTGACACAAACAAATTCATCTTTCTGTGGCTGTCATTTGATGGCTTCCTATGTTAATTCCTTAGCTTGACATCAATGAAACAAAATAGGTTAGGCCTCCCTGAGGTGATTCCTTTGCTCAACTTCAGTGAGATAGGATAGATTAAGTCACCATTTGGTAAAAGTTTCAGTATAGGAATTCAGTTTTTATCCTTTCTGGTTCTTGAATAGCCCCTTCTGAACTGTGCAAGAGGATAACCTTTTAATCCTTTTCCTACCTCTTCTTGGTCAAATTGGAATATTTTTATTATTTGCAAATATTGAGGTATGGATTTTTCATAGTTTCTTGATCTTCCAAACAGATTTGGCAATTTAATCCCTAGGGCCTTGCAAATATCTCAGGCTTCTTTCCCCTTGCTTAGATGCATGCATATTTCACAAAATTGAGTTGCAGAAAATATCATGGTGAAGGACATTCATTTTATAGCAAAATTCAGCTATCAGGTGTTGAAGTTAAAAGGTCCAGGAGCCGTATGACTCCTAGATGCTAGCTTATCAGAAGATTGGATAAGAATTGTCTTATACTGTTTTATCACTGAAGTTGGTTCTGATGTTTCGTTGTCTGTTGATGTGCCTGACTTTGTGTTTGTGGATTTTCCTAACTTTCTTCTGTCTTTTAGTGTGTCAAGAATAGGAGGCTCATCTCGTGAAGCTCATTCAGTAGTTCCCTTTCGCAATTTTGAGGAGGAAATGAAACGATCTGCTGTCTGGGAAACAGAGAATATTTCCTCCTCTCCTATGGATAGTTCCCGAGATAATCTTGCTTCTCTGTACCGTCCTCCATTTGCTTTGATGTTCCATGGACCTTTTGAAAAGGTGAAGGTGCTTTTTTTTTTTGTGGGAAATCTTCTTATTCAGTTTCTTTTCCTGCAGTTGAATGTTCTTCTATCCCTGTGCAGTGTTCCCTGTTTTTTGTTTTCTTTTTGGTTTTTTCCTTGACTTCTAGGTTTCAATCACTTTTACCTTCCGTGGTTAGTGAATTCGGAAAGTAATAGAAGCTTTTTTTGTTGCATAGTAAGGGGGATAATGAAGGCAATTGGTTACCAAAATCTAGTATCCTTGGGTTTCTTTTTGATGTTTGTTGAATTGTTTACCTTTCATGTTGGACCTGCTCATAAAGAAATGATTATTGTTTCAATTGTAATATCAATTTTACCATAGGAGAGGTCAGGTGGAGGATATAGATGTTCTGTATAAATGATGATTCCAGCCCTCCCCAGCATTGTTAATTATAATAGTCTGGAAGAGAATAAAGCAGGAGGATACAGTTGGGAAGAGAAGGCTAGAAAAAAAGGGAAAAGGACTTAGTAAACTAGTGCGTAGACCACAAGAAAGGTAACAAGACGTCCAACATCATTGGGATTTCCTTAGATAGAAAAGGACAACAAAGTCCTTTTGCAAAATTGCTCTTTTGGAGGAGGATTGCTACGGTAATACCACCTCCTTGTATTTTCCAATACTGATTTTTAGGCTGTGACAAATTGAAGTGGAAAGGATTGGAAGTTTCACAAATGTAGGGCGAAAGTGGAAGTAAATCTGTTGGAAAATGGTTACATAAACAACAATTTCTAAATGTTAGTTCACTAATGGTGTTGAAATTTTACTGAGTCAGATATTACGCTCATTTTGAGAAAAACTTATGTTCTGTAGCAATGTGAATGCTATGATACGTTTTTAAGCTCCTGCAGGTGACAAAAGTACATAGTGTTTTTCCTCAGGAATTGATGCAAAAGCTATTCAATGTTACACAAGGATTATAGCCTTTAACTCCTCATGTGAAGAAGAGCAAATTCTGGTCTGAAGGGAGATGTCCATGGTGATTAGAAGCTTCTAAAATTCAGTTTCTTTTGTTATTTAGACTTTTAGGTGTCAATGTTATTTTGGTCATTTAGTAATTGCTGTAAGGATTTGTAATTGAGACAAGTGGCAGCAACCAGTTAAGATTTACAAGAGGAGGGCAAAAGTTAATTCTAAAGACCAAACCTTAATTTGACACACCTTAGTAGATGGACAGTTCATATGAGAGTTAGATAATTATATATATATATATATATATATATATATATATATATATAATGAGTCTTTCCTTTAGATTGTTGTTTTATGAGTTTTAGAATTTGGAGTATTTTTGGTAACTAGTGGGTTTGTAGAAGTTTCCTAAAGTTTAAATCTCTGTTTAGTAGGATTCCTAAACTGGTTGGTTTCCTAAAGAGTCTAGTCCTAGTTAGTCTGTCTATAAATAGAGAAGTTCTATATTACCTATGCATGCTTTCTTTATTCCATTAATAAGAGTCTGTAGAGTGTTTCTATAATTTCTGGATGTGAGATGCAATCAAGCCCTAAGGTGTGACACCTAGGGTTTCTCCTTCTTTTAGTGTGTTGCTACACATTTGTGATCAGTTTCGTTGCCTGACTACTGAGTTTCCAGCAACTAAACTTGGCTGTTCTAGTTTCTAGTAATTACTTGGATTGCCTAACGGTTGTCCTGCATCAGTTTGCTCTTAAGTCTTTGTTTATTTACTCAGTATTAGTATTTGAGTCTCATTTGAAACCCATATTGTCTTAGGAAAGGCGTACTTGGATTGCTATTCTACTCAAAAGAATACTTTTTCCCCCCTTATTTTGACGAGAGAAAGGAACTAGTATGAATAAATTTCAGTTGTGAAATATTGACAGTTTTGTTATTCACTCTAAGTAGACTGGAATAATGATCTTTGAGTCCATAAATTTTTTTATAAAATTCAAAATCATATTTAGATTTTTTTAAGAAAAACTCAATATAATCCCAATCCAGGTACACCTAAAAATCTTTAGTAGGAATTCTAGTTCCATTATGACTTAGTTGTTATGGAGTGGTTTCATTATAAATACTTTGTAATGGTTCTTTTTCAATAGTGAATTGATCAAATATTAACTGCTCATATTTGGGGGAGTGCTCGCACAACTCAAATGTGCGTTTGAGTTCTAAATGCTATTTCTGAGCGCTTAGATTTTTGAAACATGGATTTTCCACAGTTGGGAAAAGCTAGGCTACCTAAACTAATTGTTTATTTCAATCATGATTTTTTTAAAATAAACTTGCTGTGTTAATTAAATTTATAATTTTAGGCATCTTTTCTAATTATTGTTTCTCTCTATATTACAATAATATTAATATCTTACATCTCTCTTAGATAAACCATTGACTTTCTTGGAGTCCATTACTAAAAACATTGACATGTTAAGCAGCATAAAGGATTCACAGTCATTTAAGTTCCTGCCATCCCCTAAAAAGAATAAATAAATAGGTGGTGGAAAATAGTATCAATGCAGTTTTTTGTCCATCCATTATCTGCAAATTTTAAAGAATGGAAAATTGCATCCACTAACAATAATATTTTCTGATGAGCCAGGAAGTTTATGACGGCTGCAACCTTAAGTCCTTAGCAAACCCTGACTGCTTTATTTCAGAAAACGTTCTGGGTGCATTAGCTTAGGTCATTCCTCCCATTCTGGTTTGTTGTTATATAATCATTCTTTTTGTTTTATGGTATGGCACAACATTTGGACTTGCTTTAAGGCAGCTAACAGTTCAATTATACCTCGAGGATTTCTGATGAAGAGATTTAAGTAATTTTTCTGGACTTCAGAATACCTGGACATATTGTGATGTTCAGGGTGTACTTGGATTGGGCTAATCCAAACCAAAACTCCAATTTAGTTGAGAAAAAATAAAAATTCAATCTAAATCATTTCCATTTTTCGAGAACTGTTATTTACTCACAAAACATCATATTATCTCTCTTCGGCCCTAAAATGACCCCACGCTTTTTAATTTTTTATTCAATTCAAATAGATTTTTCTCAAAAGAGTTGCAATCTAAGTATACCCTCAATGTATGACTGAAATCTTTCTAAACTGCGGAATGTGGGATGCTTATTTGAGATTTTTAAAGTGAATGGCTGTTCCCAATGTAATTGATGTCCTGCTGTATTCCAAGTTTTGATATTCTTTATTTACTGCATAAACCCTTTTCCTTTCTTATTTTAGATATGTCCTCAATATTGTTAGAATGTTAGATCTTTTTTCTGGCATAAAGGTCGGCAATACCCCTCTGTTTCCATATTATTTTATCAGAATGAAGAGGGTGAACACAAAATCTTTATACCGTTATATGGTGACTTCTTGTTTCTCTTATTTTCCATTTAAAATCTGCAAAGATATTTTTAATGCAATTCTGTGTTCTTTTTTAAAGAATATTTGCTTCGATCGGTCAAGCTCAATTCTAGACATTATAGAACACAGTGTTAGTAAATTGTGAGAGTCAAAATTGAGTAGTGAACATACTCCTGTCAGAGTCTTTTTACACTGATGATGCATGATAGATAGATTCTACTTTCTAATGTTTAACTGTTAGTTGTAAACACTGAGGAGCAAGCTATGACAACTACTTAACATAAATAGTTTTACATTGTAATTTACTCATACTCGATAACTCTTGCTCATGAATAAACTTGGCAAGGAGATTTCCATGAATAATTTTTTGGTACAAGACTTTTCTGAACGGCATATCTAGGCCTTATGCTGATCTTCATCATAATCTTTTAACATGGGAGGCAATGGCAGCAACTTGTTTGTTTATTTTGTCTGATTTATGTTGATAAGACTGGCGTATCTCTGATTTCGTGGTTACAAATTTTTGCTTCTCGTTCCTGTTTACTCATGTTAACAGAGATTTTTGCTATGCAGGCGAAGGATGCTGCAAGAATGCACAACAAGTGGCTTCTGGTAAACTTGCAGTCTACCAGAGAATTCAGCTCGCATATGGTGGAGCTTTCTGACCTTCTCATTCCCTCTTCTACCTTAATCTAATTGAAATTTTTTCTGTGGTGTGCATCTTGATTTACATTTGTTTGGTGTTTTTGTGAAGCTTAATCGTGATACCTGGGCTAATGAAGCTGTTGCCCAAACTATTAAAACCAATTTCATCTTCTGGCAGGTTTGTTTTCTTTCCTTCTTCCTTTGTCTGCTGCTTCTAATTTCTTGGTTGTTTTCATAAAGGTTTTGGTTTCCTAATGTAGAGTCAAGTTTATAATCGAACTCACATGATGTCAAAACTTTAAATGCATAAACTAGATCACTGGAATATTGATGGAAAAGTAAGGGTTGGTTGGGATTGTGTATGGTTTTGATATTGTTAAGTCTAAACCAGAGATACTGTATGTTTCCTTCAGAGAAACACCCTTAGAGCATTGGGTAACTAATCAGTTAGTGTAAATACAACCTGTGAGCTAAAAAGACCAAATTACCCTTACAAATAAAACACATTGAAACAGAAAATAAACTAGAAACTACCCCCTCTATCCGGAATTGATAATCTCTTTTGAATTGGCACAAAGATTTAGGGGAATACTTGGCCATAGTAAAGTTATCACATTACCTCTATTAATTAAGAAGGTTAATGATATGACCCATCAATTAGTGGAATTTATTTCCCTTAAATTAAGGAGGTTAGTTGTGAAAGTTTGAATGGAAAATATGTTTATTTTAGGAAAGGGGACATTCATTTTTTGGACATCTCAAAATGAAAATGTGGATATTTAATTCCAGGAGGGAGTAACATTCTAGGTTAATATATCTTAGAACAATGCTCAGAATGTCCCAACAGATTTTTGTTCTTTAAGCTCACTGTATAAATTCGAACTATTACTTCCTTATTCTTCACCATTTCCTGTTAAAACCAATTTTCAATTGGCTTTTATACGCATCCTTGTTTTGCTTGTATATTAAACCTTGTTTGAACCCGTTTGATTGTCTCCATCTTGTCATTTTATTTTACCGAGGTAGATATGTATGCATTTTTGTTAATTCCAACCTCCTAGACCCCTGCTTCCTCCCTCTTCACCCCCCCCCCTTTTTTTTTTTTTTCTTTTTAGGGGGGGAGGGGGTGTTAACTTTAACTTCTCTCCCGGCTATTTTTTAAGGTGTAATGTCATGTATGATTTGTTGACAGTATTAGATTTTGAATCATCTTATATCTGTACTCTGTATGATTCTGTAATTATTTATTGGAATCCAGTCAAAATTTTAAAAATATTCTAATTTAGATAAATGATTTTGGATGTTGGCCATAGGTTTCTTGTGCAGACCTGCTTTCCTCTTTAGTAATTGGATTCTTAGCTGACAAGGTGATGCCGGACAAACTAGCTGCTAACCTATATATTGTTTTTAATGCTAAAAATCAATATTTGCAGTAAAGAAACAGAATAAGGGCCCTTAGCATCATACTAAGAGACAATGGTACCCTTGACATCACACCTAGGACCCCAAGGCATCATCCCTTAGGCTTGATTGTGCCACACAATAAGATTTAGAGGGAAAATGTGTTGCACCCTTTATCGAATATAAGGAAAGGCATACCTTATTGAATAGAGACCACCTCTATTTATAGACTCAAAGACCAACTCCCAAATTGATAAGAAGTAGAACCTTTAAGACTCTAAACATATAATAACTAGGATAATTAGATTAACCCAACCTAGAATATCTATAAACTATAATAATTAGTGCAAATTTAAGTTTTTTGAAATTCCCTTGACCTCTATAGACTCATAAATTGAATGGAAGTAATTTTTTATGGCTATTTACTCAAATACTAGAATTTCCAAGACTAAAAGCTAACAAGAAAGATGAGAACTGGGAGAAATATGAACAAAAATGAGAAACAAGAATTGGGAAAAATAATTTATGTGGAAGACTTTCTCCTACATCGACATAGAATATTCTTAAAATATTCCTAATCATGCAGCAGCTAATTACAACCAATTACATGTGTTTCTCGCACTCCCTCTTAAGCTAGTGAATGGGTATTTTTCTTTCCCATCTTGGATATAATACTCTCAAACGCTAAACTACTTAACCCCTTGGTAAGTACATCCACAAAAGTTGGCTCTGTGTAGACACATAAGGTGTACAAATCAAACCATTTGCCAATTTCTCTTTCATGAAATGTTTGTCAACCTCAATGTGCTTTGCTTGATCATGTTGCCTTGGGTATAAGCTATACTAATTGTAGACTTACTATCACAATAAAGTTTCAATGGGTTGTCCCACTTAATCTTCAACTTTTCTAAGATAATTTTTAACCATAGTAGTTACATACACCTTGAGCCATTGCTCGGAATTCTACTTCTACACTAGATCGCACTACTGCATTATGCTTCTTACTCCTCCATGTCAAAAGATTCTCACCAAGAAAGGCTCAATAGCCAAAAGTTGATTTCCTGTCAACAACTGATCTTGCATAATCAACATTTGTGTATGCTTCAAGTACTAGATTTCCATTACATTTAAACAAAGTACCTTTTCTTGTATCCCTTTGAGATATTGTAATACTCGTTGAGCTACTTGTAAATGAACTTCCTTTGGATTATGCATGAACCATGCCCATGGGGATTGTTTATGACCATATAGGGCGGCCTTTTTCAACATACAGATAGTTTGAGCAGCCAAATTGTTCCCATAACCTGGTGGCACTTCCATGTAGATTTCTTCCTTGAGTTGTCCATGTAGAAATGTATTCTTGACATCATAGTTGCAATTCCCAATAATAGTTAGCTTCCAAATATAAGAAAACCCTAATAGTATTCATCTTTGCAATCGAGGTGAAAGTCCCTAGATAGTCAATTCCATAAGTCTGGGTATATAGCCTTTGCCCACCAACCTTGTTTTATATTTTTCAATTAACCTATCTGTCCTATACTTTGTAGTATAAATCCATTTACAACCCTTAAGTTTCTTTCCTGATGGCAACTTCACCAGCTTTCACTTTTTTTTTTTTTTTTGGGTGTGTGTGTGTAATGATGCCATTTCATCATTCATAGCTTGCTTCTAGTTTTCATTGGTCAAAGCCTCATATAGGATTCTGGGTATGGCAGTGGTATTTAGGCTAACAAGACAGGTATTGTGAGATGGTGAAAATTTCTTGAAAGAGGAATTGTGGAAGAGGGTATAGTGGCTGTATGGTACGTTTCCTAGTCCATTTCCTAATGCTAATTAATTAGAAGGTCTTGATGAGATTCAATTTCATCACGCAATGAAGGTCCAAAAAAGTGTTACCTCATTTGCAAGATCTATGTTGAGGCTTGAACTTGCATATATTCTGAAATGACTGTCTTCTTCCTTGAATATTCCTTACCAAATCTTGCATTCTTAAGACAACATTTGTTCATCCTTAAATATACCTTGCCAAATCTCGCATTCTTAAGGACAACATTTGTCTTTTCAAGCTCAAGCATAGAATTGGATTTTGACATGGGATTGGACTCTAAGTATAAAATTGCAATTAGACTCAAGCACAAAATTAGAAACAAGGTTGGACTTAGGCATAGAATTAGAATTAGACTAAGGCACACAGGTTTAGAAGATGGTAGGTCAAGAAAGAAGAAATCGTGGAGATCTATCCTATCTGTATCTTCCATTGTTGAAGTCTTCCGATAAGGAGTTGAGAAAATAAGTCTCATGTTAATTGCAAGTAACATCCACCAAGACATAGAACGTTTATTTTATAGAGGATGGTAACACTTGTGCCCTTTTTGAGTTTATGAGTAACCTAAGAAGATACAATTTTGTCCTTTTGGACCCAATTTCCCGCAATCTTGACTATGAACATGAATAAAGGACACACAAACACCCTAGGGAGAGTATTATTTGTGATTCGTAGACTTGGATAAAATGTTGATAGAATTTCCATTGAACTCTTGAACCCCAAAACTTTTTGAAGATAAATGGTTGATAATATAAGTTGGTGTAAGAACGAATTCTCCCCATAAGTATTTAGATACATTTTTTTTTTTGGAAAAAGGAAGGCTCGTGTTGATTCAAGGAGGTGACCATTTTTCCTTTCCGCTACATTTTGTTGTGGAGTATTTGTACCATTATAAGAATTGAGAGACAAGAATTGGGACAACTTTTACAAGAATTGAGAAACAGGAATCGGGAGAAATTATTTTTGTGGAAGACTTTTTCCTAGATGGAATAATACACAAGAGGTTATCCATATACAAGTCCCCTAGCATAACAAAGGAAAGAATAATCAAAATCTCATGACCATTGGGATATCTAATTAGCCTCTAGGAATACAGAATATTGAAAAATCTAATCACCCTAATTTTACGGGTACAGAATATTCTTAAAATATTCCTAATCATACAGCACATGTTTCTCACAAAAGCTAGATTGTAGAATCATGGATTGACTTGGAACTTTCCAATTCTTGGACCCTTTTGTGTTCTACGTTACAAGGTTTACATGGTTTTCTATTTGGCATGTCAAATTGTGTTTTGTAAGATAGATCTGTAAGTTTCATTTAAATTGTAAAATATCATGTATTATCTAAGTTATGGTGTTTTCTAATTTCAGTAATCTAGGATTAGTTTGCAGGGGATGTAGTTGTGCATTCTTCATTTGGCTTCATTGCATCAATATGAATTGAATGATCAAGTGGGTGCATATTTATAAATGGATAAACTTACTTCTTACTCTTTCAAGGGAGAAATGCTCTTTGCCATCTGTACTTTTTCTAATTTTCACATTGCCATCCCAACTTTAGTTTTTCTCTAATTGGTATTTAAACTACCAATATAGATTCAATCTATCATCTCCGTGCCTATGTACCAAAAAGGGTCAAAATTAATGGAATATGGTCAAACATTGAATCAATTTTGATGTCATATGGATGAAGATGGCAAGTTGAACTAAGTTTGGATAGCTACTCTTAGAGTGGACGAAAGCTCAAATCTGACTGAAGTTAATAAATTTAGTTGGGTGCTTCTGCACTTCAGAGACGGCCTATTTATATGAACCCCCTGGGTCACCAACGGGAAGAAAATAACATAATAAAAAAAAAAAAAGAGAGAAGGGACTAGTTCTGGGCTACAAGTGATAGAGATTACAGCCTTTAATTAGGAATATTTCTAGCAGTCAATGAAATGTTTCTGAAGTTGGTTAAAAGAAGGACAAAATTTGGTGTTAAAAGATTGTTTTTTTTAACTAATTCTTAGAAATTAAATTTGGAAAAAACTTAATCAGGTCCTGTAGCTAAAATAATTTCTATTCTATTGGGATACTCCACCAGTTAGTTATTAACCAAGACTGTTTCTAGTAGGATAAGCTTTGTTGAATAAGTTCTCTGGGATAGTGTAGGGGCGTGCCTAGGTGCTCAGGCACAGCCCCAATGCCCCTCTGCGACTCTTATAGTCCAAGGTGAGGCGCCTTTAGTCAGGCAAGGCTTTTTTTGCACCTTTTGTTTTGTGGGTGCGCCTTACTTTGATAGGGCGCGTGCTATTTTTGTGCCTTGCGCCTTGGGCGATATGAGGGTCCTAGCACCTAGGGTGCGCCTTGCACCCTTAACTACACAGCTCTGGGATTCCAAACTTTTGTGAAGCTGCTGACGCTTCTATTGTACTTAAAGCAGCCACACTAAAGGGGATGAATATCAGAGGGAAGTTTCAGTGGAATTCTTCCAGTATTTCTCTTCTCACGCAGTTTAGGTTGAATTCTTCCAGTATTCCTATTCTGCCAGCTTTAGAAATCGATCCAACAAGTCCAATTGCTTTCTTCCTTGAACACTTGATCCATGCAAAAGTGAGATTTTAAACTTCTCAATTACAAATTCTTGTTGACATCCCATTTCAGCTATTTCTCTATTTAATAGATGCCCTCTCTCAAGTCCTAGGAAACCTAAGATTACTATGATCGTCTTGCTATATTAACTTGTCATTGGGTCTGCCATAGATGGTGCCATACCTCAGTTTCCTGAGTTAATCTCTGTTGTTTGACGAGGTGAGTATGGGATCAGTAATGTAATGGGCATGCTTTGTTGACTCTTAGCTTCTTTTAAGCTGCTGGAGTAATTACGTATTGGAAAAGCTGTTTGTAAATTGATTATAATATTTTTAGTTTTACAGCTTTGATAATTAAAGGTAATTTCTAAGAATTCTTCAAACAGGCCCCAAATTGATTTAGAAAGTGTTGGATGATGTATAGAGCTGGTGATGAGGATGTGCCATATTGTGCAGATGTGAAGTCATGAAACTGGGTGGACAAGTCATTTGACTGCCAAAAAAATTTTTGGGTCTTTCATCATGGCTATGATAAGGCTTAGGTTGTTGAAGCAAGTGTCTTGGGTCATGGTTGGTGAAATTGGACTGTAACAGCTAAAACTTGGTAACTTTCTAAGAGTAGGTTATTATTATTGGTTGTATATTTATTCGATCTTGAGTTTTTAGTACTTGCTGCTTGTTAGTTGATGGCAATTACCTCTCCAGAACACAGAAACAGAAAAGAAAGAGAAGAGGGGGGGGGTCGATGAAGCTACCTAAGTTTTAGAATGAGCTGCACACTATTGGCTGCAGAATTTCCAGCTTCACAGTAGTTCAAGTCCTATTGTCATTACTCAATCAAGTGTGACCTGTATTAAAATATAAAGGAGAGTCAAATTCTTGCAACTATTAGCTCTGAACAAATTGGTAGAAGGATTTTCAGACTGAGGATTCATTTATTTATTTAAAAATTGGTAGCAATATGCACTACATCATAATTGTGTGGTAATAATGGCGGTGTGCTCTCTCTCATGTTATTTTATATAAGCACTTGTGACTTTTGTGGATTACACTATAGATTTATCAGACAATATTTACAAAGGAGTCTTCAGTTTGGGATTTTTTTTTTTTAAATAATAAATAAATTTTGGGTTGAATATCAGATTTGGTGTAGTTGTTTCTCTCCTTCCAGTTTCTATTGTGCTTACCACTGAGATGGGGTATTATTTCAACAGAGCTTTTACTAGGTTTACTACTGATTAGGACCCCTAGCATGGTACTACAAGTAACAGTCAGGATTAAATTAGTGGACTTGAATTTTTCTATGGCTTCTCAATCTGCATTCAAGTTATCTTGGGATGACGTTCCCTTGCGAGCGGATCTACCGACTGGCCCCTCAATCCTGGCAGACCATGTAGCTTGAATCTGCATTCAAGTTATCTTACACTTGAGCATTATTGGCTAAATATTGATGGCAAAAAAAAAAAAAAAAAAAAAAAGGAGGCAAATCTGACAAAAGGATTGTAAATTCATATATGCTGGTTCTTTGTAGTTATCTATTTAGGTCAACAATTTTAAATTATTTTCTTAATAGGATCACATTTTGCTCTTTTGTTCCTTGCTAATAGGGTTTATTTGTTTTATTTCTTTGGGTTCTCACTGTTTTTTCAAACCCCTTGGCAGATGTCTTCTTTGTTAACTGATTGTTCATTCTTTTGTTGTGCGCACAGGTATATGATGATACAGAAGAGGGCAGTAAGGTATGTACATATTATAAATTAGATTCTATTCCTGTTGTAATGGTGATTGATCCTGTCACTGGTCAAAAAATGCGCTCTTGGTGTGGTATGATTCAACCAGAAAATTTGCTAGAGGTATGTCATTTGTGGCTAATGCTGAGCATACAATGCAAATTTAGCTGCAGAATGTTCTAGACACACTATGTTCACAATTTTTTATAACTAGAGTTGTAAATTTTTCTACCATTATAGGATCTCTTACCATTCATGGATGGTAGCCCCACAGATCATCATGTTAGCCTATCTCACAAGCGGCCCAGAGAAAGTGCTCAAGGCTCTCCTCACCGACATCAAGGTCTGTCAAATCTTAGTTAACCGGTTTAAATAATATCTGAGATATCCTGCTTTGCTATAGACGTGTTTCTGTGTGCTTTTGACAATTTTGTATTTCTAAACTTGTAAAACTCAGGTTTTCATAATGTTTCAAAAAAGCATTACTTTGGGTTGTAGAAATATGTAAATCTTTTTTATGTTTGTTTACACCTCATGTTCTGGAGTTCTGTTTTTGGCTAACTACCAGAGCTGCTGGAAATGATAAAACCTCTAAGAATTAATAGATGGGAAGTATTTAGTTATTTATTTATTTTCTGTTTTCTTTACTCTGTTTATTTGTTTATTTATTTTGGGGAAATGGATACTCTTTTAACTTGATGCAGAATGGCAATATCCAATCCATCCCCCATATTTTCAAATGCCCTTGGATAAGAGCCCCAAAACCAGCATCTGCTCTTTACCAAAGCTGAAATTGATCTTTCTGAACTTGAACCATAATTGGTAAGACAGAGGGATTTTTTCTCAAATTTTAGCTTGAAAATAGACCTTGAAGTAATTGAGCCAGGAAAATATGGTAAGTGAAAAATGAAATCATATAATTTGATTATGCTCGCATGGGTTACAAGGTGCATTTTCCTTTCACTAGTAGGTGCCGTCTAATTTTAATTTGGTTGTTTCTCTTCTTAAAGCCTTGGCAATTGCTACTGCCATTATATCCACGGTGGCTGTTGTTGCATCACTCGGAAAGATATGTGGAAAATCTTTTATTAGTCAAATATGCAATGATGTCCATTTGGTATTATACCTTCAAGTGGAATATAACAGTCCATTCCACTTTGCATATTGTTGAAGACACTAAAGTTTTTCACCTGAGCTCTACCTTTCCGGAAAACAGGCCAAAGAAATGAATTTTAGTTCTGATCTTGCAAGCAGAATGGGGACAACAAATGAATTTCTTTATCTTATTCTTGTCTTTAAGATCAGGGTTCAATATTTGAAGCTTAATGGTGTTGTCAAGATGTTGTTCAGATTATGACCCCTTTTCCATTTTGGGTTTATATGTAGCCATCAAAATTCTGTAATTGTTTCAATCCAACCTCCAAATATTAAAATTTTCAATTTTATCCTCATACTATTAAGATTTTCTTTAATCAAGCTCTTCCTCAACTTTATTTAGTGTTTTAACACCAAAATGCTAGCAGCTGAAGTGATTTTGTCAAAAAATTGTCAAGCTTAGTTAGGTCAGAACATGAGAAAAAAGAACAAAAGAATCCTTTTCCCACATCCCAACATTATTGTGAATTGCTAGAAATTGGAAATTCCCAAACTTGAATACTCTAAGCCTATTCCAAAAGACCAACAATTGAAAAAAAAAAAAAAAAGGAACCAAATCCTAAGATTGATGAAGTCTTAAGGATGAAAAGTTTTAAAAACAAAAAAGGAAAGAAAGGAAGGGGAAGCAGAGAAGATAAAGATGAGGAGGAAGAGGAGAAAAGAATGTGGTTGAAAGTTCTAATGGCTTTCCCATGATGATTTTAGCTTTTAGGAAGGTAACTTCTATAAGATGGAGTCTGGTGGGATGAGGAAAGGAGCTGATCCTCGATCGGGAAGGGTAGAGGTAGGGATAGAGAAGTGAAAAGGAGAGGAAGTTGATTCATTTATACTTCTAATACATGGCAATTGACAAGGAGAAGGTGTTTACCAAGTTTTGATGTTGCAAGTGATTGGAATTTCCTTCCTCACCACAAGTAACCACTAAATTGTTGAGACAAATCAGCTAAATCATGAAGAGTCTTGGTGGTTGTTTACGTGCTTGTCTTAAATAACCATTTTTATTGAAGCATAACATCGTGTGGATTGAAAGTTCTGAAATTTGAAGGGCTTGGACACCCATTAAAACATCGAAGGGCTCACATGGCATGAACTTCTTTTGTACAAAAATAAATGGGCAAAATTCACCAATTGCCCCTGAACCATAAAAAATTTTTGCTTTTGCCCTTAAACTGTATAACTCACTTAGTTTGCCCTCGAACTATATCAAAGTAGCAAAATATGTCTTTCTGCTCTTTTTAACTGTTAGAAGGCTAACAGAATTAGGGTTTTTGAGGATACTTTAGCGATTTACATTCTTTTTTTAATTTGCCCAATTTTTTCTTTTTTCTTTTTTCCCCCTTTCTATTCCCTTTTTTTTGGGTCTTTGCAACTGTGACCAGTGCTTGCACCAACCAACACTTGCTGGCACAGCCTGCCATTTTC
Source organism: Voacanga thouarsii (assembly GCA_026120185.1). Classification (NCBI taxonomy): domain Eukaryota; kingdom Viridiplantae; phylum Streptophyta; class Magnoliopsida; order Gentianales; family Apocynaceae; genus Voacanga; species Voacanga thouarsii. The sequence continues at coordinate 1,020,371 of JANUWF010003384.1, read as the reverse complement.
TTCTTTCTTCTCCTTCAGCACTCCCACCATCTTCTTCTCGCTTCTCTTCCTTTATTTCTTCTTTCTCCTTTCTCTTCTTCTCTGCTACCATCTGTGTGCCCCAATTTTTTAAGTTCTTCCTCCCTTCTTCCTTCCGAAGCTCGTTTGGTAATCTTTCACTAAAATAGTGCAGTTTTGATGACTAAAATGATGAAGAAAACATAGATATGGAAGGTGTGCTAGTGGTTTTGCAGATGCAAAGCTTCAAGAGCCAGTAGTCGCTGGCGGTTGCAAGGAGGAGAAGAAGGGGCAGTGGTTGGTGGCAGTTGCTGCAGGTGCTGGTTGAAAACAATGAAGGGGGTGAAGATAGAGGATGAAGATGAGGATCAGATGGGTGAAGGGTTTTTAAAAATGGGTCAAATGGACTTTGAAAATGGGTTAAAAAGGAGCATAAAATGAATAAAATACCCTTGAAATATAGCAAAGTAACAAAATATGCCCTTCTGTTACATGGACAGAAGGGCATCACCTATCCCGATTTCCTAGAATCCTGATTTTGTCTTTACGTCTTTTATCTTGTCAACTAACTTGTAATACACTTATGCTAATAGTATTCGTAGCTAAATATCCGTCACTGCAAGTGCACCTTTGCCGTACTCATGGTTGGGATACCTGTTTCTGTGTCGATGTGTTGGCATATGTATTTCTCTGTTTCACAAAACACTAGCCCTTGATTTCATCTTCAATATGCTAATGTGTGCAGTAGGTGCCATGTAACTCATATAATAATGCACTTCCACTGAAGTGCCGCATTGAGCAACTAATTATAATGCAATAGGTGCATCAGGTGTTGAATTCACTAAAGGTGGTGTTTATTTCCAGGCTGCCTTCTGCCTGAAAGGACGTCCTGATTTCAAGGTGTCTTGTCTTATCTGAAAGTATCCAACCCCCAGCCACTTCCTTTGCCTCTCGACTGTGTCCTGAACTGCTTGTGCTGCGCTTTTTGTGTGTGTGTGTGTTAATTTTAATTTTTTAAAAATAATATTTTGAGTTATAATTTTTTTTTAAATCTCATCTAACTTTCTGTATCTAATTATGTGGTTGCAAAAGTATGATATTTGTGTGATTTATTTGATAAGAGCTTTTATGAATTCTTGGTTTGGAGGATTTAGGTTCATCTGTTTTACTTAGTGTAATGCTACAAAAGTTACTGAGGTGCGTACTTCCTCTTATATTTTATTCTCTTGTGCCTTCTCTATTGCTCTTTGGCTATAGCCGCAGCCGTGGGGGGACCCTTGGTGCCTGAGTTCAGTTATTTATTTATTTTTTGAAAATTATTTATTTATTTATTATTTTTTCATACAACTACTATGCTTAAAACTCGTACACGATCTACAGATTATTGATCCATGGATATTGTGTGTGTGTGTATATTGGTGAATTGCTTGTAATTATGGCTAAACATATCCACTGTAGTCTTGGGAGTAACTTGAGAACACTTCTGAGGCTGCAGGTCAAAACGTAGAAGACGAGGACTTGCAGCGGGCATTGGCTGCTTCCATGGAAGGTGTAAATGATATTGACAAAGGCTCAAAAGAAACTGATGAATCTGCTATGAAGGAAACAGAAAGCTTAACTAGTGTGCCTACATATCAACCTCTTCCAGAAGAACCCAAGGTTGACAGGAGTCTCCTTTGTAGAGTTGGGGTCCGTCTTCCAGATGGACGCAGACTTCAGAGGAATTTTCTCCGCACTGATCCAATTCAGGTGAATATGCTAATCAATAGCTGGTGCTTATTTACTACTTTTCAAAGAGTATCTTGTTCTTCTATTTATAAACAGAATCATGCCTATGCAGGATATAATTTTGGTGCATGTTAACTTATATGGCAATGGTAATGTTTTACTATTTATTTATTTATTTTTTGGGGGGGGGGGGGGTGCTTTTTACATCTTTGAAAGAAAACCTCTTTAAATTAAAAAAAAAAAAGGCACTATGTCAATTAATAATCTGGTGAATATCAGTGAATTGCCCAAATTATGTTTCATGATAAAGTACCTAGAGTTATTGGTAGGAAATTGGCCTCATAAAGTAGCCTGAAGGTGGAACTCTAATATGGCGATCACATGCAAGGATTTGAGTATTGTGCTTCTTTTCCTTCTTAATATGTCTTTTCGGCCTTCAATTATAGTGGATCTCCAAAGGAGTGCTGATTGATTAGCATATGTTTTGCCTTGGCTCAAAATTGCACTTGTTGAGTGTTATAAGCTGCCTTTTTTTTTTTTTTTCTTTCTTTCTTCTTCTTCTGCTTCTTTCAATTTTTTCTGTCGACTAAACCAAATGTAGCTCTGAAACAGTTTGGAGCAGCCTTTGGACGCTGCCTTTACTGTTTGATTCAGATGTTTTCCTGTATGATTGGATGTTCCATAGTGAAAGTGGAGGCTTTTGAATATGGGTGCCTTTTTTCCTGATAAATCTAGGTTACTTATATCTTGAATTTTTGGAACGTATGCAGATTTATAATGTGAGCAATATTTCCTTTCTGGAACTGAGGCAACTTCTGACTACTATCTATTCTTTAGCTTCCAATGCAAATCAACCTCCATCCTTAGCCCCTCCTATTTCTCTTCGATTAATTATCAAGTTGTTGACTGCCCGGCATTGAACACTTTTTTTTAAGTTCAATGTGATACGAATCAACTACTCCATATAGTTTCATTATATTAGTGATGCAACCCCTTCTAACTGCAAATGGGTTGTCTCATAATTTAGAAGACCTCATTAATTTTCAGAAGTGCAGCTAAGATAACTCAGTCCTGTCGGTGAGATATTTTGCCTGGAAAGATTTAGGAGTACAACGGTCTGAAAATAACGCTGTTTATTTTGCATTTTGGTGCTTTCAGTTGCTTTGGTCATTCTGCGTCTCTCAGCTTGACGAAGCTAAGATGCGGCCATTTCGATTGACACAAGCTATCCCGGGATCGTCAAAGTGTTTGGACTATGATACCAACTTAAGTTTTGAGGAATCAGGTCTTGCCAACTCTATGATATCAGTTACATGGGAATGAAGAGGGCTTCATGGCCAAAAATATCTGACTAGACTCTTGCATTAAAAAGGCTTTTCTTTTTTGTTTCTGTTTTTGTTTTGAAGAGGGGAGGGGAAGGGAGGGGGTAGTATTAGAAACTTGAAAAGTATCCTTCATGCGATTGCTTCTCTTCTGGACATGGAGTCTCTTGGGAAAGATTTGCGAGGGACACTTGTACACAATGTCTCAGAATGTATATATTTAACGTTTGGGTGGTTTTATTTATTTTGTGAAGTAATGCTTTTCAATCATTTGCTTGCTGTTGAGCTATCAGCTTGGCAGTCAAGGACGAGATTAGTTCATAGCCGCCCTTGCCACGTATTAGAAACAAGAAACTTTTGGTATCCCTAATGGTCTTCCCTAATTGTTTTCTAACTGATACTCACTGGCTGTGGTGCGGTGCTGTGCCCTGGCATCTTGTAACACAGTTTTGCTCGCCTTTCTTTGTGTAATTATTACAAAATCTCAGAACGTGTCTTTTTCTGAAGTCAGGATCAGATCCTACCAGTTGGCTAGACCTAAAGCTGTAATTGAGTTTGAAGGAATTGAGAATTAGCTGTTCAAGTTCGAGTTTAATTGTAACTCAAATATCATTTGAGTTCATTCGATTCGAGTAAATTTGTTACCCAAATGTGACTTGAGTTTGTTGGATTAAGAATTGTTTTTGGGTTTGAACGTGTTCAATTATTGTTCGTATTTATGTTGGAAAACTTGAATAATGTTTTGAGTTCCAGTTGTTTGAATAATTCAGACTAAAATTTAATTATTTTATATTTTTCTTGAAATTTTATTTAAACACAATATTATCATATATGTGTAATATTTTAATAAAGAATATATTACTGTTCATCCGAATTTGAATGTTAGATCTTGGCACAAAACTTTTATAAAGCATTGGAGAATAAATAAGTTATTATTTGACCATATTAATAAAAGAGGGGCAAACAAAATGACTTTCTAATTGTTTCGGATTGGAGCTTTTTGTTATGAATGACTATTCATATTATTAACAATAGTAAGAGGTTGTTCATTTTCTTGAAGATAATGTGGTTGTTCGTATATTGTGACCGTTCGTTTTTTAAAATTATTAAATTTATTTCTTAACCTTTCAGATTCTGTAATCAGATTTTATATCGAAATCTCTATAAATAGGGGTCTTATATAAATAAACGAACAATCAATGAAATCGTATCTAAACGATTCTCTCTCTTCTCTCCTCTTCTAATATCTTTACTTTGCTTTTATATTTACTGATTTTATTTTGAATCAAATCCACAACATATTATCAGTACGAGATTCTATCGAAACTGTTTTACTAAAGGTTATCATCACGGGTTATAACAAAAGAGGAAGGTAAGTACTTTTTCTATTTGCTTTTGTATTCACATGGCAAATCTCACCAAACTTGAGTTTGCCGCTTTTGATATTACTGGAAAAAATTATTTATCTTGGACACTAGATGCTGAAATGCATTTAGCTGCAATGGGTCTGGCAGATACCATTGTAGAAGGAAATCCATCATCATCACAAAATGATGCTAAAGCTATAATTTTCCTCCGCCATCACCTTCATGATGATTTAAAAGTTGAATACCTTACCATAAAAAATTCACTTATTTTGTGGACTAATTTAAAAGAAAAGTTTGATCACTAGAAGATGGTCATCCTTCCAAAGGCACGGTATGATTGGATGCACTTGCGATTACAAGATTTTAAATCCGTTAGTGAGTATAATTCTGCTATTTTTAAAATTAGCTCGCAGCTAAAATTGTATGGAGAAAATATTACTGATGAGGATATATTAGAAATTTTTTTTTCTACTTTTCATGCCTCGAATGTGCTCCTGCAGTAACAATATCGAGAAAAGGGATTCAAAAAGTATGCAGAATTAATATCTTGTCCTCTCGTAGTTGAATAAAATAATGAGTTATTAATGAAAAATCATGAAACTCGACCAACAGGTTCTACTCCATTCTCAGAAGTGAATGATGTTAGAATTCGTAATTTTGGTCCTGGAAGAGGTTGTGGTCGTCGTGGTCATGGTCGTGGATATGGCCGTGGTTGTGGACATATATATGGTCGTGATAAAAATATTCATTATGATCGCAACAGTCAAAACAAATTTACGAGAAATAATGACAACCACCAGAAATGGCCAAAAACTAACGTGAAAGGAAAAGGAAATGATGTTATTCTTAAAAATTATGAAGATAAATGTTATCGCGTGGCATAAAAGGTCATTGGTCTCGTACCTGTCGTACTGCAAAACACCTTGTTGATCTGTATCAGGCGTCTATTGAGAAGAAAGGAAAAAATGATGAAGCAAATTTTACTCTACAACATTCTCTTCATGATGATGATGATATCAACCTTGACGATGTTGACGTAACTCATTTGGACGTGGCAGATTTCTTTGAGCATCCTAAAGAAAGAATTAAGCATTTGATTTGTGATGGAAATGTCCAAAGGAATTAGAAGTTTACTTTTAATATGTTTCTTTTTGTTATATATATATATATATGGTATTGTAATAGTAATTAGCGTTTAAAGTTTTATTGTTTGAGTATTTAAATTTATAAATATTTTGTTATATGCCCAGATGGCTATTATATATGGTATTGTAATAGTAATTAGCGTTTAAAATTTTATTGTTTGAGTATTTAAATTTATAAATATTTTGTTATGCCCAGATGGCTATTATTCCGCTTACCGGATACACAAGTGGCATTGAAGATATATGCCTAATTGATAGTGGTACAACAAACACCATATTGAAAGATAGAAAATATTTCTCTTACCTGCAGATGAGAGAAACAAATGTTAATACTATAAGTGGTAGTGTAAAGTTGATTGAAGGCTCTGGAAGAGCTAATATTGTATTACCCGGAGGAACAAATATTGTTATTCCTAAAGCGTTATTTTCTTCCAAATCTCGTAGAAATTTATTAAGCTTTAAAGATATTCGACGAAATGGATATCACATTGAAACAATGGAAGAAAATGGTTTTGAGTATTTCTGTATTACTCAAATAATGTCGGGTAAGAAATCTTTATTAGAAAAGCTACTATCTCTTTTATTTGGCCTATATAGCACAAAAATCTATACAATTGAAGTGCATCATTCAATAAATCAGAAGTTTACTGATCCTGCTACATTTATCATTTGGCATGACCGTTTGGGTCATCCATGAGCTATTATGATACGAAGGATAATTGAAAATACGCATAGTCACCCTTTGAAAAGTCAAAGGATTTTGACATCTGATAAATTTTCATGTGCTGCATGTTCTCAAGGGAAATTGGTTATTAAACCAACTCCAACAAAAGTGGAGTTTGAGTCTCCAATATTTCTAGAAAGAATTCATGGTGATATATGTGGACCAATTAATCCACCATGTGGGCAATTCAGATACTTTATGATTTTAATTGATGCATCGACCCGATGGTCGCATGTCAGTTTATTATCAACTCGCAACTTGACGTTTACAAGATTGCTTGCCCAAATAATTCGCTTAAGAGCGCAATTTTCAGATTATCCTATCAAAAGGATCCGTCTAGATAATGCTGGAGAATATTCCTCCCAAGCTTTTGATGCTTATTGCATGTCAATTGGCATTACTATTGAACATCCAGTAGCTCATGTTGATACTTAGAATGGTCTAGCTGAATCATTCATTAAACGGTTACAATTAATTGCTAGACCGTTATTAATGAGAACAAATCTTCCTACAATTGCTTGGGGACATGTTATTTTGCATGCTGCAGCGATTGTGCGCATAAAGCCAACAAGTTATCACAAATTTTCTCCCTTACAATTGGCTTTTGGTTTCGAGCCAAATATTGCTTATTTGAAAATTTTTGGGTGTGCTGTATATGTACCGATAGCGCCAAATCAACGTACCAAAATAGGTCCTCAAAGAAGGTTGGGGATATATGTTGGATATGATTCTCCCTCTATAATTAGATATGTTGAACCATTGACAGGTGACGTATTCACAGTAAGATTTTCTGATTGTCATTTTGATGAAACTTTGTTTCCTAAATTAGGGGGAGAACATAAACCACATAAAAAGGAGCTTGCCTAGACAACATCATTGAATTATTTAGATCCGCGCACAAGCGCAAGTGAACTAGAAGTTCAAAAGATCATTCATTTGCAAAGACTTGCAAATCAACTGCCAGATTCTTTTGCGTACTCTACAAGGGTAACTAAAATGCTCCTATTCGGATAGAAGTCCCAACAGGACAAAATACAATTCCTATAGTTACTGAATCAAAAACACGTCAGAAACATGGACAACCCATTGGTTCAAAAGATAAAAATCCTCAAAAGAAAAGAGAATTAAATGATCAGAATGATCCAATTAAAGAATTAAGAAAAAGGGATCAAGTAGAAATTAATGAACAGATTCAAATATCTAAAAATAGTGAACAGAATAGTGAGATATCCATTAATTATATAATTTCTGGCGGAAGTTGGAATCGAATAGAAATAACTGTTGATCATGTTTTTACATACAATATAGCACTTGAAGTGTTAAAAGATAATGAGGATCTTGAACCAACATCAGTTGAAGAATGTCGTCATAGAAATGATTGGTCAAAATGGAAAGATGCGATTCAATCGGAGTTAAACTCACTTGTAAAGCGTGAGGTTTTGGACCTGTTGTCCGAACACCAAAAGGTGTAAAATCCATTGGTTATAAATGGGTATTTGTGCGAAAGCGAAATGAAAATAATGAAGTCGTAAGATATAAAGCACGACTTGTGGCACAAGGTTTTTCGCTGAAACCGGGTATCGATTATGATGAAACATATTCACCTGTGGTGGATGTAATTACACTCCGATACCTTGTGGGTCTAGTAGTACGTGAAAAGATTGACATGCGTCTAATGGATGTTGTGACTGCTTATTTATATGGGAACCTTGATAATGATATTTATATGAAAATCCCAGAAGAATTTAGTATGCCTGAAGCATATAATTCTAACCCTCGTGAAAATTATTCCATTCGATTACAAAAGTCATTATATGGTTTAAAGCAGTCTGGATGCATATGGTATAATCGTCTTAATAAATATTTATTGAAATCAAGATATAAAAATGATTCACTATGTCCATATATTTTTATTAAGAAATTTGGATCTGGTTTTGTAATACTTGCAATATATGTTGATAATGTTAACCTTATTGGAACTCCATAAGAACTCCAAAAGGCAAGAAATAGCCTGAAGCAAGAATTTGAAGTCAAGGATTTTGGCAGAGCCAAGTTTTGTCTTGGTTTACAAATTGAGCATCTAGAAGATGGTATTTTTATTCATCAATCAACATATACAATAAAAGTTCTTAAAAGATTTTACATAGACAAAGCATATCCATTAAGTTCTCCAATGGTCGTGTGGTCGTTAGATATAAATAAAGATCCTTTTCGTCCTCGGGAAGATAATGAAGAACTACTTGGTCCTGAAGTATCATATCTCAGTGCAATTGGTGCATTGATGTACCTTACTAATAACACTAGATTTGATATAGCATTTTCTATGAATTTATTAGCAAAATTCAGTTTTTCCCCAACACGTCGACATTGGAATGAGATTAAACATGTCCTAAGATATCTCCAAGGGATAATGGATCTTGGATTATTTTATTCAAATAGAACCAGTCCAATATTGATTGGATATGCTGATGTTGGTTATCTATCCGATCCACATAAATCACGTTCTCAAACTGGTTATTTATTTACATGTGGTGGTACTGCTATATCATGGCACTCTACAAAACAATCTATAGCAGCTACTTCTTCTAATCATGCTGAAATTATAGCTATTCACGAGGCAAGCCGAGAATGTGTGTGGTTGAGATCAATGATCCATTATATTCGAGAAAATTGTGGATTACCTTCTGAAAAAGAAATTCCAATACCTCTTTATGAAGATAATGCAGCTTGTATAGCTCAATTAAGAGGTGTATATATTAAAGGAGATAAGACAAAACATATTTTACCAAAATTTTTCTTTACTTACGAACTCCAGAAGAGAGGTGAAATTGATGTGCAACAGATTCGATTATGTGATAATCTGGCAGATTTACTCACTAAGGTACTACCGACTGCTTCATTTGAAAAATTAGTATATAAAATTGGAATGCGTCGGTTGAAAGACATAAATGCATCTTGAAGATGTTATTAAGAGGGGGAGTATGTATACTGTACTCTTTTTCCCTAACTAAAATTTTTTCCTATTGGGTTTTTTCTTAGTCAGATTTTTAATGAGGCAGTATTCCCTCCAGAACGGAAAGTGTACTCTTTTCCTTTACTATGTTTTTATCCCACAGGGTTTTTCCTATGAAGGTTTTTAACGAGGCATTTTTCGAAATGGTTGAAAATGAACATCCAAGGGGGAGTGTTATGAATGACTATTCATATTCTTAACAATAGTAAGTGGCTGTTCATTTTCTTAAAGATAATGTGACTGTTTGTATACTGTGACCGTTCGTTTTTTAAGGTTATTAAATTTATTTCTTAACTTTTCAGATTCTGTATCGAAACCTCTATAAATAGGGGTCATATGTAAACAAACGAACAATCAATGAAATCATATCTAAACGATTCTCTCTCTTCTCTCATCTTCTAATATCTTTACTTTGCTTTTATATTTTCCGATTCTATTTTGAATCAAATTCACAATACTTTTGTTCTTTTTGAACTTTTTAATTATTTAAATCGTGCTTTTTTCTGTCAATTAATGGTCAATCTTCCATCCATTTAAAAAAAAATAAAAGGTAAAATTGTTATTTTACAATTCATTTTTCTCTATATTTTTCTTATATTTTACTCATTTTCTTTTGTCTTTGTGATTTTTCTGCCGCACTATCTTCCAAGTTATCTAGCAGCAGGGCCTAATGGTTATGGCAATGTTATTCAGGTTTCTGGGATGTGTTATGGCTGTGTTTGGGATTTGGTTCTTTGGTTTTGAAGCTATTTTAGAGGGAAAAGAGCAAATCTTGGAAAGAGAAAGTTTGTTTTCTTTCAAGAAAACGCGAAAATCCGGAACAGCTCTCTTTGGGGACCCCTGCCACCTATGTAGCCATTTTCATGGAGTTAATTTACTGCCAAAATGGATTAGTCATCTCGCTTGTTGTCTTCGGTCAGGCGCTCAAAGGAATTCTTTCTTAACGTCTTCTCCCTTACCAATCTTCTTGTGCTCGACCTGTCATCAAACCTTCTTTATGAAGAAATCCTGCAGCAGAGTGGTGCACTTTGTAGGCTCAAGGTCTTGGAACTGGGATTCAATCAAATTTTCGGGGAAGTTACACATACAACTCGGTGAGTTGACTCGGCTTCAAACTTTCACTCTCTACTCCAACCCTTTCACTGGAAACATTCCCTCGGAGCTAGGAAATCTGGCCAACTTCTGTTCTTTGGACCTTTCTGGTAATGCATTCACTGGAAACATTCTTGCCTGCTTAGAAAAATTGCCCCGCCTCCAAATATTAGCTCTCGGCAACAATCTTTTATTGGGTTCTATCGCTCCTATCGCTCCAACTCTCTTTGTAGAAGGACTACAAGTGAGTGATATTGGACGTGCAGCAGTTTTGAAGTGCCCAAAATTGGAGATTTTGCATTTGGTGAAGGCGTTGGATTGTATGTTGTAACCTTTTGAGGAAGCTTCACATTGATGGATGGAGGTCAAAATAGGATTGGTGATGAGGGACTGATTGCTATTGCTAAGAATTCCGTCAAGCTTAAAGAATTGGTTCTTATTGGTTTAAACCCTAGTCTGTTAGTATGTCTACAATCGCTTCAAATTGGGGTGTGATATGTTGCATTTGTAGAGGTTTTGGTTTAGTAAATTGAGAGTCGAGGTCATCATTAAATGGCATTGCTTTCTTGTAAGAGGCTCCCTCCCATCCCATCGGTTTTAGTTTTCTTCTTTCCCTTTGTTCTACATTTCGGTCGCTGTCGAGTTGGAAGAAGAATAGACAGTAAAATGACAATTTTATCTTTTATTTTTTGAAGAGTTGAAAGGTTGATCATTGATTAATTGATAGAGGGATAAGATCTGTACGATTAGAAAGATAAAAAAAATTATTTTATACTTTTTTTAATTGGAAGATAAAAATTAAAAATTGAAATAGTTGAAGTGTCACTAATATTATTTGTCCTTAAAAAAATTAGTATTTTATGAAAATTTAAAAAGAAAATATATTTATTTTTAAAATAAAATATATTATATTCAAATTTAAATTGAGAGTATATAAAATAATGATATAATATGTTTACAAATGAACTCTAGTTCGTTTGATTATTATTGAGCCATATTTACCTTTTGATTTCAAATTGACTTTTGAGTGAATTGAATATCAATAAAATATGATTGAGCTCGAACGAGCTTTTATTAAAAAATTTACGATTTGAATATAGTTTTAGTTAGATACTAGTTGACGATTCTACACTATATGCATAGATTTTGCTCAGTATTTCAATTAAAATTTTTATATTGATAAGATTACATATTGGAGTAGCAATAAAATTATATATTATATTTCATTTGTATTGTTTCTTATCATTTACACAGCAAAATTTTAAAATAGTAAATATGAAAAGTGGATAATGATGTTTACATATAATAATATCCAAGTTAGAAAAGAATGCTGAGATTGAACATCTCTTGTGGACTATGCTTTGCAGCTCCTATAGTTAAATACAAAATAATATAATTAGACAATTCATAGAAGGCATCACTCCAAAGACCCACAACTAAAAAGTCTCTAAACAATTTTCTCTGGGTAAGAAGGACCTTACCATGTTTAACGTCATTATGTGCATATAGAAATTCAAAATTGTGCATATGCTTTAGTTTAGCACAAAGTTGTAGACAATTTTCTTTGTTAAAGAGTTTTTGTGCAAAATTTCAACTTTAAGAAGAATGATACATTCTAAATCATGGTAGATTAGAAGAAATTTTCATTAGCAAATTCTATAACACACTTGCAGATAAGTGTTCTATGTCCCAGATGCTCTTCAAGCTTTTAAAAGAAATATATGCATATTGAAATATTAGAGTTCTTAACATTAATAACATATACAATTGAATGGGAATCTGAAATCATGCATTTAAAAAAAGATGAGAAATGATACTATGACTAAAAAGACACTATTAGGACATCATCTGAAAAAACTTGTAAGCTTTTGTGCGAAAAGAAATTTATGTGGTTTGTAAGACATAAACCCTTTTCAAACACTTGATAAAATATTTGAAGAACATGTGAGGTAGAAAAGAACTCCTTAGACTTTGTCCAACAAAGTCCCTTCCAAGTGGATTGGAAATAACATATACATTTCATGCTTCTAAGATTGATCTTGTATGGCCTAAACATGAAAAGAGGCATCCCCACAAATAACTAAAAGATGGAAGTTAAAGATAAAAAGAATCAAAATTCCAATGGGAACTAAACTAACACAAGATGGGAGGAATCTATTGATCATAAAGATTTTTTTTTTTTTTTTGAAACATCTAAGGTTGGCATACTTGTACTTGTTCTTTTTAATATAGATTATTTTCTAATATTTGCATTATATGCAGATTAGCATCTTGATTCTAGAAAGGATAACTCCAAAAGATACAAAGCACCATTTTGCAAGATCAATAACTTAGATATGGAATCATGTTATTCTCTTTTATTTTTTGCACTTAACATAACAACATATTATTTCCAAAAAATAAAATAGATTAATTTAATTCAAGATACAACTTCTATTGCATTTAAAGCACTATTGCTTCTATACATCATCATGATCATCCTTTTTTATTCCTGTTTGCATGCTTTGAATAGGAAACACCAAAACAGCTCATATCTGTGACAAAGAATTGGCCTAGAGTGCAAATCTACTATTTAAGGGCTTGCCAAATAGATAATCATAATCAATGGGCATAATCCATCTCTTGTTCATCCAATGAAGTTGCATAGCTTTCACTTTTTTAAGTCACTAAAGAACATTGTAACTACCTGCTCTCTACTAGCCATGGAAAGACATGCTTAGGAATACCTCAACCTAACTCATAGAATTATAGTATAAGTGTAACACCCCCATATTTCCATGACGTAGTGGACTGTAACTTTTGGGATGTCGCCCCGTCTGATTGCTCAGACAATGGATCTTTATAATGAACTTCATCCAATAGGTAGAGGAATTTTTTTCAAAATATCTTTGTTGAACACAAGATGACACATAGAGTCTGACATTTGATTCATATACTCAAGGGTATAATAGATTCAAGGTATAGCATGAGCTTCTAGGAGTCCACGGCGCTTTGGCTGTGCTTCTAATCCCTAGAAATGTTTCAAAGGAAATAATACACGTGTGAGTGAAAATCACTCAGTGAGTCCCGTGTGTATTAGTTATTTATAAAACAGACAAACAACATATTATCCGTTGTCGCTTCATAAAACCATTATGGGAAATCATTGCATTTATTCACTGAAAATAGTTCTACAACTCACTACTGGAGTATTTATCTAAAATCCAGTCATATTTGAAAAACTAAGTTTCACATAACATTACTGCCCCATTTTTAAGAAAGACAGGCACCTCTCTCGATGGAAGGTCGGCCTGTGGGCAAAGCTTACAAGGCTTTGCCTTTGGCAAAACAATCTTATTGTGTCAGGGACTTCGCCTTACAGCACTCAACCATGCATTGTCAGAAAGATAGAGCTGTTGTCACAATCTACCTCAAATTATATCAATTCTTTTTACTTGCGGTAGTACGAATCCCCACTTCGTACTCCCCTCACCATGAGGTTGATAAGGGTGGATCACAAATTGGGTGTCCTTGTGGGGATTCGTGGACTCCTAAACGCGGAAAACATCTACGAATCCCTCCCGAGGACCCAAGTAAACGATTAAGAAGGTCTAAGCTTTAAGAGTTACCTCTGGTTGCTGTAATCGAAATCCTTCGATTCTGGTTGCGCTGTTGTACGTTCGACCCGAACAATCACCAGACGCTGCAGTATGCGAACGTCCTCTACGGATACACACCGCGAACTCACTCGATACCCGGGGAGTGCTAGCGCCTAGGGTTTGAGAGGTTTTTTTTTCTCTGGTAGAGAATGGCACGAATGTTCTCAACCGAAAAATTGGACTATCGAAAGACGGCTAGGGCTTTCTTAAAAAACCCTCGAACCTCTTAGAGTCCAACCCTAATCATATCTTATCATATTCTAATTTAAATTCAAATTAAATTAAAACTGATATGATAAGATTCTGCCATTATCTCGATAATTTAACTAATTATTTTACCGAGTCGATTCTTATAATCTGGATATCATCCAGATTCATCGAACTCGGTCACCGTGAAAAATAACCTAACAAGTTCGCTTATTGTGTGACCCTATAGGTTCATTTAACACTGGCAGCGTGCCTAAATCGTATTTAAATGGCCCACAAGTTATAAGCGGTTTCTAGCAAAACATTATAACTATCCAGGTTAAATGAAGATCGGTGATCTCTTTGAACCAAACCATAATTTTATATTTAGTCCCTTTGTCACACGATATCCAGATTAAGCATAAGGCACTGAGCATGTCATCCTTATTAAGCTTAATCAATTATTTCTTGATTTCATAGTAGATCTGTTCAAACAAATGATATCAATATCTTAGATTGATATATTTGAGCACGGCCATGCATTTTTAACAGTCTAACTTATCAAGGGGCCCATGGATATCTCTCCCATAATTGAGAGGGACAAATTCCTTCACAATCAATCATATTCCTCTCCTTGATTTATTTTATATCCAACAAGTAGTCTAACTTATTATCCGGTTAAAGACAACTTTAGACAATGTCAAAATATAGAATTTATCAAGTAAGAAACTATGATGAATTTAGGTCGAAGGACTTTCAATATTATTATGGCTAGAAAGTACTTATGACATATTCCATGAAGTACTCTCACAGTGGGTCATGTCCAATACAATGTTCTCTAACATTTATTTATGTCTTGACTCGATATCACAAATATCCATGGCCAGTAAAACATAGCCATCAAGTCACAAACATACTAATCTTAATTTATTATTATTCCAATAATAATAATCGATCAGGGACAGTTTTAGAATAGTCATTGTATTCATTGTAGGGTTTTACTATCAAGTCACGTACTTGATGACCAACAAAACAAAACTCACTATCCATGGAAAGGAAAGCCTCATATTATTATATAAAACATAATGACAATTGTATAAGTACAAATTGACTCTAGGGCATATCCCCAACAGTCCTGCCCAGGACCAATCAATTAATAGTTTGCTTACGCATTGGAACAACGCTAGTTGGAGAACCCAGTTAATTTCAATATCCTGTCGCTTCGTTTGGAGTAAGATGATCCCTGACCTTGGCCAGGTAACTTGAGACCATCTATCTCTAACGAGAACTAGTACAAAGGTCATAACCTCTATTGAGTACTCAGAGTTTCCACTGGTTCACAAGACCAGTATAATTCTATTGGCTCATAAGGCCAGATAAATATCCATTCCCGAAGGAATAAAACATTTTTTGGGGCCAAATACTGTTTTCCAAATGGTAATCTCATACCAAGAGATTTACTCCCAAAATCGTAGTGAAAAAGAATAAAAGTCCTTCTCGTACGATAAATTAAGTTTCCATGGGTATTTTCGTCATTTGAAGAATACCCGATTTCAAAAGAAGTCTTATCTAGAAATCTTGAATTCTAATCCTAAAAGAAGAATTAAATTCAAGAAATCCCAATTATGATTCACAACTATTAAATTCAATACCTCTTTATGAAGATAATGCAGCTTGTATAGCTCAATTAAGAGGTGGATATATTAAAGGAGATAAGACAAAACATATTTTACCAAAATTTTTCTTTACTTATGAACTCCAGAAGAGAGGTGAAATTGATGTGCAACAGATTCGATTATGTGATAATCTGGCAGATTTACTCACTAAGGTACTACCGACTGCTTCATTTGAAAAATTAGTATATAAAATTGGAATGCGTCGGTTGAAAGACATAAATGCATCTTGAAGATGTTATTAAGAGGGGGAGTATGTATACTGTACTCTTTTTCCCTAACTAAAATTTTTTCCTATTGGGTTTTTTCTTAGTCAGGTTTTTAATGAGGCAGTATTCCCTCCAGAACGGAAAGTGTACTCTTTTCCTTTACTAGGTTTTTATCCCACAGGGTTTTTCCTATGAAGGTTTTTAACGAGGCATTTTTCGAAATGGTTGAAAATGAACATCCAAGGGGGAGTGTTATGAATGACTATTCATATTCTTAACAATAGTAAGTGGCTGTTCATTTTCTTAAAGATAATATGACTGTTTGTATACTGTGACCGTTCATTTTTTAAGGTTATTAAATTTATTTCTTAACCTTTCAGATTCTGTATCGAAACCTCTATAAATAGGGGTCATATGTAAACAAACGAACAATCAATGAAATCATATCTAAACGATTCTCTCTCTTCTCTCATATTCTAATATCTTTACTTTGCTTTTATATTTACCGATTCTATTTTGAATCAAATTCACAATACTTTTGTTCTTTTTGAACTTTTTAATTGTTTAAATCGTGCTTTTTTCTGTCAATTAATGGTCAATCTTCCATCCATTAAAAAAAATAAAATAAAAGGTAAAATTGTTATTTTACAATTCATTTTTCTCTATATTTTTCTTATATTTTACTCATTTTCTTTTATCTCTGTGATTTTTCTGCCGCACTATCTTCCAAGTTATCTAGCAGCAGGGCCTAATGGTTATGGCAATGTTATTCAGGTTTCTGGGATGTGTTATGGCTGTGTTTGGGATTTGGTTCTTTGGTTTTGAAGCTATTTTAGAGGGAAAAGAGCAAATCTTGGAAAGAGAAAGTTTGTTTTCTTTCAGAAAACGCGAAAATCCGAACAGCTCTCTTTGGGGACCCCGCCACCTATGTAGCCATTTTCATGGAGTTAATTTACTGCCAAAATGGATTAGTCATCTCGCTTGTTGTCTTCGGTCAGGCGCTCAAAGGAATTCTTTCTTAACGTCTTCTCCCTTACCAATCTTCTTGTGCTCGACCTGTCATCAAACCTTCTTTATGAAGAAATCCTGCAGCAGAGTGGTGCACTTTGTAGGCTCAAGGTCTTGGAACTGGGATTCAATCAAATTTTCAGGGAAGTTACACATACAACTCGGTGAGTTGACTCGGCTTCAAACTTTCACTCTCTACTCCAACCCTTTCACTGGAAACATTCCCTCGGAGCTAGGAAATCTGGCCAACTTCTGTTCTTTGGACCTTTCTGGTAATGCATTCACTGGAAACATTCTTGCCTGCTTACATTCATAATTCACATTTTTCCAAAAATCTTGTTCGTAAAAAGGAATATTTTTGCATTCCCAAAATAAAACATTATTTCAACTCATAATTGATGAGAAGAAAACCTTTCAGGTATACATTTATTTCTAAGAAATATTCATAACTCAAGTGAACCAAATTCTTTATAGAAAACACCATTTTCTAAAGTCTCCAATAATTTTCCCATTCAAAGAAACCATATTTTCTCAAAAAAGCATAAGCTCCATTAACCTTGTTATAAAAAGACTTTAGGGAAATTATTCACTGATTATGAATAGTTCCATTTTGTGAAAAGTTCACATTTTCCATTCAAGCCTTAGATGGCATAATACTCGTTCTTCCTTAGAAAAACCATAAGATTGTTCAGAGAAACTAAAAGGATTCATAGAACATTTCTTTAATAAAATATAATTTCACAAGTATAAAATGGAGTTTATAAAACAAGTGGGATTCACCTCGTGTCCTTGACTAGATATCGTTTCTAGCTGGTCACCAAATGCTTAACGTGAACAATCTACATTAGACATCGTTTCATGCGTAGTTTGGTATACCAAACCTCAAACCAACACTTAGTCCACACAAATATAAGGAAATCACTTATTTCCTATTTCTTTATTTTTCTTCTTTGTACAAAACGTGTACATATACATATACTGTATATCCGGTTTCTTCATTTCTCATTTCCATGTTTCCTCTTTTTGCTCATGAACATGAAGTATTCTTCATGTTCTTCATCATTTATTATTCAGAACGACAAAAGCTCGATGGCGATGTTGCACACCGAGTTATGGCGGGTTGGTTGAAATGGAGGAGTGCAACATGAATTCTATGTGATCGTAATATACTATTGAGCCTAAAGGAAAATTTATATAGAACAGTTGATGAGACTCCACTTCATCATGGAAGTCATGATCAAGGAGGGGGAGGCATGACCATGCAAGGACAAGGAACGATGACAAGATCTGGGTCCAAGAAAATTTAAGTTGATTTTCAATTGCTCATAGAACCATGCTTGAGGAAGGAAGAGGTTTAGAAGGTTGAAGAAGCTAGCCAATAACTCATTTTTTATGAGAGCAAGAAGGACCCCAGCAAGAACTGAAACTGGCAATAAATACAGACAAAATTTGACAAAAAGGAGGCCTTACAGTGGACAGTTGGCACCGGCCCAAGCATCCGAACCGGCGCCGGCCTCAATCTGCAACACGATTGGCACCGGCTTCAAGGGCCCTAGCCGGCGCCGGCTTCAGCTTGGGCAACCGACGGCTGCCTTGCATTTTTTATGTTTTCTCCAATTTTAAAGTGTTTGTAAAGACTTATTAAGACCTTAAACTGTAATAGAACCTTAGGGATTATTTAGCTAGGGTTAGGGTAATATAAATAGAACCTTTAGTGATTTAACAACACAATTCACACACTTTATTGAAAAATTTGAAAGAGAATCTTGAGAGGCCCTAGCCTCCTTGTTCATCTTGTTGAAGACCATGCTTAAGGGTTAGTCCTCCTTATGAATGAGTTTATAAATCTTTTGGATAATCCAATGTGGTTTATTTGAATGGGTCTTAGTTACTTTGCTTTTCTAAGGTTTGTTTGAATTTTATTACTTGGATGCCTATTTTCTCTATTCTATTTGTTCTTATTTACCTTTGTTACTTTAAGGATATTGGGATGAGATTATAGTAGAACTTTTACTATTCTTAAGGGTCTTTGAAGTTTAGTTCTTCAAGGGTTTGATAGAGGGTAGGTTGTTATTTCATTTTCTCTTTTTGTCTCAAGAAGAATATCTGGTTTTGGTCCCATTGGTTGAGCTGAACACCTTACCAATTAAACCACCCACAACACCAAGAAAAAGCTCACTCAAGATCATATCAATAGCCGTAAGACTTGCTTTGCTATATGGCACGGTGATAGGGGCCAAATTAGTCATATTTTTCCTAGTTATTTGAGGTTCATTTGTAATACATTTTGTTCAATAACTAGTCATATTCCTTCATATTTGAGATTTTACCATTGGGAAGGTATTTTGTTCTTTATTTCAGATTTTTAGGGTAAAACGAAACAAAAACGTCGCAAAACAAAGGAGAGGCAGCACCGGCTAGGACCCTAGAACCGGCGCCGGCCATGTACTGTTGAAACGAACTTCGAACCGACGAAAAAATTGTGGAACAGAGCAGAACAGAACCAAGGTGGCGCCGACTGTGAAGTTGGAACCGACACCGGCTGCATTTTGGGACACATTGTGCAAAATTTGAAGAAAAATCGGCGAACAAGTGGCAAAACAGAATACAACCGGTGCCGGCTCCAAGAGCCAAGGCAGCGCCGGTTGTGCCCTGAAGCTAAGGCAGTACTGTGATTTTTCTACACAATTTTTGGTAATCTGAGGAGTTTTAGTATCTTCCAACTTCTACTCGGCCAAGAACTTTGTACCTATGAGTTTAGGCACTGCCTAAGTCTATAAATAGAGGGGAAACACAAGAAAAAATGGGAGAATTCATTGATTATCACAGAAAATTACTCAATTCAAGGAGGAATTCTTCAAGTTCAAGGAGGGTTGTGCAAGAAGGTCTTCAAAGGAAGAAGAAGGAGGCTTGTCTATGAGTGCTTTCTTTTACTTTGTTTTCTTTTTCTTGAACAATGATATGTTAATTATTTTATTGTAATTCAATGTTGTTTAGATATTCATGATATTTAGAGTTGTTTGATTTTTTGATTAATTAGTTATTCTTCTTTGTATTTAATTACTTGAGTTGATTACGAGATTGGTTGATTGTTACTTTCTATTGACTTTCATGGAAAAAGGGTTGATGGTGGTTTCAATTCATTGATTTCATATTTGTTGTCTCTTAACTTGCTTGGAAAAGGGGTTAATTGCTAAGAACAAGGTAATTAAAGATTAATTGATGTCTGTTAGGAATGGATTCATTGGTTAATTTCATGTTTAAGTTTGCCAAGAATGGAAATTTAATCAAAGGATTGTGTTTAATGCATCTTTTGGGTAAGACTAGTTGAGACAGGAATGTGATGCTAAGTTACCTAGAAGATAGGGATTCATGGATTGGAAATGAAGTGAGTCTATATTAATCCTTCATGATGCCAAGGGAATAATTGGTTGTGCAAAAAGATTGGATACTTTAAGATTATGGTTGTCTAACCAATGGTTTGAGTTACATAATTTTCCATCATTGACATGTACATATTTTTATTTTGATTTGATTTGATTTTTATTTGTTTTTCACTTTATCGAGTCGGTTAAACAATAAAAGAAAGGTAATTAATGTCTACTTGTTCCTGAAAGATCGACACTCGTTTAAACCCTATACTCGGTTAATGATGAGTACGCTTGCTTATATGTGTGATTTGGATTGAACATTTTAATTTAACTTGATTAGGAATGTGCTTAGTTTGTGTATGATTTTTATACCCAAGTCTGAACACATCAAGTTTTTGGCGCCATTGCTGGGGATAAATCTGTGTTTATTGGTTTAATAATTCTTTCCTTATGTGATTTTGGATAAATTAATTAGGGAAAACATGAAGTGAATCCCTTGTTTATGAAGGGAGGAAGGATGTGGAAAAAGGAAAACAAAAGAATTGATCAAACGACGGAAAAACGACGTGAATGAAAGTTAAACGTTTTCCTTGACCGACGGCTAACCATCGGCCTCGTTGGCTAACCGTCAGCTCTATCGGCTAAACGACGGTTGAACGTCGGCTAACCATCGGGCACGTTGGCTACCCGTCGACTATTTTTCGGCCAAACACCAATTGACCCGAAAATGATGTTTGATGTAGGTTTAGCGATAAACGGTCAACGGAACATCGAAAACGGTAGAAACGAAGGTTAAACGGCCATGAACGGAAATGATTGCTTAGGACATGAGGTGAGTTCCTTGGATTTCTAGAACTCTTTCTAAAGTTAGTGTGCTTTGTTTTTCCATGAAATGCTATATTATATACCGTTTGGGACATTTTATGAAAATATGTTTGGAAACATTGAATTTAATCCTCTTGTGGAATTAGAATTCTGGATTTCTTTAAATAAGTTCCTTTTTAGAATCGGGTATTTGGAAAATGTTACAAATGTCCTTATTGGAATATTTTATGAAAATCTTTAGAACTCGGGTATTCGGTAAATGACCGAAATATCCTTATTGGAACTCTTGTGAATATTTTTCAAATCGGGTAAGGGTAATATGACCCGAATACCCTTGGAAAGTCTTTTGGAATCGGGTATCGGTAAAATGACCTGAATACCCTTGAAAATGACTTTTGTGATCGAGTACGGGGAAAATGAATCGGTTACTCTTGGAAACATGTTTTGATGTGTGAATAGAACCCTTTATCTGGTTTCAACATGATTTTAGAAAATGTTATTTTGCCCCAAAAATATTTTGATTTGAAAATTCTATGAGAACAGATAACCCTCCGGCCTGATTAGTCAGACGGGGTTAGTATTGTTGACATTGAGTACTCAGTAAGGACTTTGATCTTTGTACTAACCCATGTTAGAGATAGACGACCCCAAGTAACTTGATCAATTCTGGGGATTGTCTTACTCCAAATAGGGCGACAGGACATTGAGATGAGTCGTCTTGGCTAGCCATTTTGAGCCTGGCAATTGCCTATTGATTATGATGGTGGATTGTTCACATGATACTGGGCGGGTACACTCGGTGTGTTCAATCCCTTGCCACCTTGATGGTGATTGATGTTAGGATTGGGACCCCTGGCTTATGGTGGCAAGTAAAAGATTCCTAAGTGCAAGATGAGGTATTTTTGTACACTACTTATTGTTCCGACTGACACGGGTGATGTGTTGTAAGGCATAGTCCCTGGCACAAGAAGCCGTGTGGCCGAAGGCAATGATTGCAGAACTTGCATACAGGCTGACCTTCTGTTGGAGAAGTGCCTGTGTTTCAAAAACTGGGGCAATGCTTTGAAATCTGAAATGAAGTTTTCCAAAAAACTATTGAGTTCTGAATACACTCTTCATTAAAAAGTTTTGGATTCATTTCTAATGAATAAATGATATGTTATTTCATAAAACTTTTGTGTACTCTACTTCTTTAATAAAACATTAGCACACACGAGACTCACTGAGTGATTTTTCACTTACACGTGTCTTTTACCTACCCTTTTGTAGGATTCGGAGTTGAAAGGATCTAAGGATAGAGGACGATACCACAGTGACAATAGAAAAGGTTCAGATGTTTCCCTTCTTGGATAATATACCTTATTACTGAGGTTGAATGGAAACTTTCATGTATGAAATTCTTTATTACTTGTGTGCTCTTGACCATCAGTATGGGTTGTTGTATGAATTTGGACTTGCATACTCTGTTGATTTCCGTTATAAAGTCCCCTTATCTGGGTAACTAGACGAGGCAACACTCGGTGTTGATATACTTTCGCTGTTCTTTTAGTAGGGGTGTTACAATTGCTATCAGAGCTTAGTTTCATAGAACTGTGGTATCATCATAGGGATTGATAGAACTCTTTCATTGTGAGGTATGATGAATAAGGATGATAAGGGCAAGTGCCCAATAGATGAGTATAGCGATGATGGTAAGAAAAAAATAGGTTAGCACTCGGGTGTGAAAAAAATTTGAGAGGATTAAGATTATCCACCGAGCAGGTGTGCCAGGACGCTTCACTTGGACATGGTCCGACCCTGGCCACCAATATACACCTTATTTAACTGAAAGTGCATTTAACCTCGTAGTATTTGTCACTATCTTATTTGCGCGAGACCTATGTCTGGAAAGGACACCTAATCCTGAGAGGAAATCGTCACCACATAAGGAGATGGATGTCGATTTTAATTTAATTAATGGCGATATTGAATCACGCCATCAGGATAGTGATGAAGAGGATAGTCTCCTCGATCGTGTAGCATTGTCTGAGGATAATGAGAAGGAATTTGATGGGGATACTCTGGGAATATTAGAAGATGAGATGTTATGTTTCAAGGATGTTGAGATAGGAAGAGATCAGGAGGTACCCAAGATGAAGGTACCTATGGTCGATGAGTTCAAGGAAAAATCGGAATAGACTTAGACATACCGGTTTGGTTACACCCTGATGCAGAGAAATGTGAATGATTCAATACAGCTGGATCCTATACAAATCCTACTAATTCAAAACCAAAGAGAATGTTGGCATAAATGAGGAGATGAGTAGGAAGAAATTGAAGTGAATTTCGGGGTATAAGTCAGAAAAGATTTAGAAGACCCCGATGTTAGAAGAAAGGAAAGATGCAGAGGAAGGGAGACCCAAGAGGGGGGATGACCCTCTTTTAGATGTATTAACTATAGGAAGGAAAGGTGTAAGAGTTTTAATTGTCCTTACCTCCAAAGGATTGGAGGATAAAGTCGACTAGGAAGAAATAATCAGGGATAGGGGTCAGGACTGGAAAGAGAGAACCTAGACAGGCTTCTACTTCTATAGCCAAATATGCTAAACTAAGTAAATGCTCGAGTAATTGTATCAAAGAAGGTGGATGATTATGTCATAATAGTGAAAGGCACACTCTTTAGCTTTAAATAATGATGCTAATGTATTGGTAGATTCTACCCATTCCTTACAGCTAATGTATTTGTTGATGCTATGGAAATAAAAAGGAGGAAGAAAATTTCATAAAAAATTCTTGTCAGTGCCCCATTGGCAAAATAAATGAATAGTGAGAAAGTACACGAGGAATGCAAGATCTTAGTAGGAAGTGAAATTTTGGAGGAGATTTGGTATGCCTGTCCATAGAGGACTAAGATGCTATCTTGAGCATGGACTGGCTACCCCAGCATCGTAATCAAGTTGACTGAAGATAAAAGCAGTACAATTCTGTCAACCTAGAAACCTGTATTGGAAATTGTAGACGAGACTGGGAGGAAAAGTAATACTTGTACATCAGGACTCAAGGCCCGGAAGATAATTGGAAATGGTGTACTAGGCCTATGTAATTAATAAGTCAGGAAGGGTTAAGAAACCTGAAGAAGTTCCTATTATAAATGAGTATTTGGATGTATTTCAGTAAAATTGAAGGAATTACCACTGAATAGAGAAGTAGAATTTTCTATTGAGTTAGTAACATTGGCAAAGCTAATTTCAAGAACTCCTTATTGAATGGTACCTACAAAAATTGCAGGGGTTTAAGAAATAACTAAAGGAATTAATGGAGCCAAAATTCCATTGGCTAGTACTTCACTTTGGGGAGTACCTATCTTATTTGTTAGAAAGAAAGTTGAGTCACCACGGATGTATATAGATTTATAAGGTTAAATGCAGTAACGAAAAAGAATAAATATCCATTGCCCATGATTGATGAATTGTTCGATTAGTTATGAAGGACAGGATGATTCTCAAAGTTAGACTTGAGGTAAGGATATTATTAAGTTCAGATTCGGAAAGAAAATATACTGAAAATTGCATTTAACACAATATGGACTTTTGAGCTTGTAGTGATGCCCATTTGGTATCACTGATGCCTGTCGTTTCATAGATCTAACACTCCGGACATCTCGGCCCAGTTTGTGGATCTATTCATAGATGATATTCTAGTGTACTCCAAAGATCCCTAAGATCATGAACAATAATCTTCAGAAAGTATTAGAAAAGTTAAGGTAGTCCAAACTATATACAAAATTCAGTAAGTGTGAGTCTTAGCTACAAGAAGTAGCATTCTTTGGACATATGATATCCAAAGTCATGAGTACAATAGATCCTGAAAAAGTTAAAGTAGTGATGAACTAGAAACTTCCTAAGATTCTGCCTGAATATGATATTTTCTGAGATTTGCAGGATATTATCAGAGATCTACTAAGAAATTTCCTAAGATAGCTTTACTTGAGTCGACTCACCTAAAATAAAGTTCCTTGTGTTTGGACTAGAAAATATGAGGGAAAATATCGGGAGTTGAGAAAAGGATTAAGCTCTACTCCTGTTTTAACATTGCCAATGATGGACAAGCCTTATGAGGAGTACACAAATATGTCAAAGGAAGGATTGAGAGGAGTATTGATGCAGGAAAGAAAGGGATAGCTTATATCTTTAGGAAATGGAAACTTCATGAAGAGAATTACATTATGCATGATTTGCAGTTAGTTGCTATTGTGTTTTGCCCTTTTGGAGTAGAGATATTATTTATGTGGAGCTGAGTTAGAAATCTCCACCGACCTCAAAAGATTGACGTGTGCTTTTACTCGAAAGGATTTGAACATAAGGTAAAGTTGATGGATGGAATTTTTGGAAGGATTTCAATGTCTAATTAAATATCATCATGGAAAAGCAAACATAATAGTAAATGCCCTTAGTAGGGAGGCAAGTTTATCAGTTCTTTGAACGTTACAGATTTCGGAATTAGAAGTGTTTGCAGTAGACGAAGAAATAAGGATAAGTAATACTTCCATTCAACCTGCCTTCCTACAATAGTCGAAGAGAGAGCAAGATGAAGATGAAGAATGCAAAAGTTAGTGCCGAAGGAGGTGAAAAGATAACTTCTAAAAGGATGATGATGGGATTAATTGCTATTAGGGCCGGCATTGTATTTTGAAACAATATGCAAGGAGATAAGATGTTTAGCTGAGGCACCTTGGAGTAAATATACCACCCATCAAGGAGCCGCAAAGATGTATTAGAACCTAAAACAACATTATTGGTGGATTGGTAAGGAAAAGGACAATTCGGACTTTGTAAACAATGTTTAATCTAAAAAAAAAAATAAAAGAAAAGAAAATCCATTCAACAAAGACCTGGAGGGTTACAACCATTATCTACTCTATGGTGGAAATGGAATGAAATTACTATAGACCTCATTACAGGATTACTTATGAAAGTGGAGCGGCAAGATACTATTGGGTGATGATGGATCGACTGGCTAAGTCTGCTAATTTCGTTTCTATTAATTAACGAAATTCCTTAGAGCAGTTAAGTGAAATCTATATGGAGGAAGTAATCAGACTGCAAGAATACCCTCTAGTACTGTGTCAGATCGAGATCCTAGATTTACCTCAAGGTTTTGGACTAAGCTACAGTAGAGGTATGAGACCATAATAAAGTTCAGCATAGCAGTGCACCTATACGCGTATGGGCAGACAAAACGAGTAAATGGAATTTTGGAAGACATGTTCGAAGCATGCATTATGAATTTTGGAGTCAAGTAGATTGATAATTTAGCGTATGCAGAATTCATATACAATAATAGTTATCAAATAACCATTGGAATGGTCCTATTTGAAGCTCTTTATGGAAGAAAATAAAGTCCAAAAAAAAAAAAAAAGAATGGGTGAACAGGATGCTTTGGGACCTGAAAAAGTCCGACATGCTGTGAAGATAATTAATGTTAAATTGGAGGTGGTTCAAAGTAGACAAAAAGGTCATACGAATCGACGTAAGAGAGATTTGGAATTTGTAGAATGAAATCATGTATTCTTGAAGTTGGCTCCACAATGACAATAGGGAATCAAAGAACAAGAAAAGACACTAGACCGTACCCTATTGTAGAGAGGATTGAGAAAGTAGCTTATCGGTTTGAAGTTACCAGCAGAATTTCAAGTTATTCATAGCATGTTTTATGTACCTCAACTTCGAAAGTATATGGCTAGTCTTGCCCACATTTTGAATAAAGAACCCATTGAGTTGACTCTAAGCTTGAAGAATAAGGAAGGGCCTGTTAAGATCGTGAAGTATGTTGAAAAGAAATTGCGGAATGAGAAAATTCCACTTGTACAAGTATCATGGAATCATCATGCTGTGTAAGAGGCAACTTGGGAAAAACGAAAGTAAGGATGTTGAAAAAGTAATCTAGATTTATTCCAAGTATAAGCTAAATTTCGAGGATGAAATTTTTGTAAGGAAGGGAGGATGTAACACCCCACCTTTTTACTTTCGATTTGCTACTACTTGTAATGGGATGAAAATTTATATCAACGGCCAGAACAAAAGTTGATCAGTGTATTGAGATGAATACTTTGGTGAAATAAAGTTTTGTTGAGACCTGGATGTAATTATTGGATTTGTTCTACCCGTACCTTAACTTTTTAGAAGGCTATTAAGATCAACAAAATAAGAATTTTAGGGTACTCTAGAAAGAGAAATTGATCAGTGCAATGAGACGCACGTTTTGGTGCGAATTGTGCCACCTGGGGTATTGGGGGCATTTTCGTCATTTTGGCCGCGTTCGTGACTTTGACTGTGAATTTGACCAAGTAGAGAGGGAATTGAAGAATTTAAGTGTTACCAATGGATTCAGTGGAATTTTTGGAGTTGGATAGTGAAATAAAATATTTTTCCCTTACGGACTCGATTTTGGTCATTTCTGAAGAAAATAGAAAATAACAGTTGGAAATGGAACGTGTGGCTTCTTATGATTGGTGGATGAAATTAAGTGTCGTTTAGTGATTGGTTAATGAAGACAAGTGCTTCTATTTGATTGGTTAATGAGGTCAAGTGTCTCTATTTGATTGGTTGTGTAAGTTGAGATAATTTAGAGGGCCCACAAGAAATAAATAAGGATGGCCCACAAGCATGACAATCTTGACCAAGTTGGACTGCCTTTTGACTTCATTTGACCAAGCTTAATTAAGTTAATCTTGATTTGAGCAAGTTAACCATGGTTGATTAATCATGGCCATGCAAGATTAGAAAATATCTAATGGTTCTTGAGAATTCTAGGGACTTCTACAAGCATCACCAATGCTCTTGTAGGTTCTAAATAAATCTAAGACCTTTTAGGATATTCTACAATTTTCTTTTGAATTCTATAAAGATCTAAGGGCTTCTAGAGTTGCCAAATCACCACAGAATTCTTGAATATTCTAAATGACACCTAAGTAGCTAGGTGGACCAATCAAGAGCTTCCAAATGTTTGAGGCCATTTAATGAACCTTTCACTTGAACACCATATTTCTCTATATATAGGCCATTAGGGTCGGCTGAAATGGATTTAGATAGCCAGAATTTTGGAGCAAACAAGAGAGAAAAGAGAGAAGAGAAAAGAAAAGGAAATAGAGAAGAGAGAGAGAGAGAGAAACCGGAAATAGAGAGGAGAGAAAGAGAGAGAGAAAAGCAAGAAGATGCTTGGACTGTTCAGCCTCCAAACGCAGCAAAGAAAAGGTAAAGATCTACCTTACTTGAAGTAAAATTATTATATAAAGCATTGAGATCATTTTGGTATATATATATTATGAGAAGTTTATGTGTGAATTATGGAAACTAGTTAGGTGAAGTTGTGTGAAAGTTGTCCTTGTGTGAAGAAAATTCTGGGAGGTTTTATGTTCAGTAAATCTGTAACATTTTTGGATTTGAACAAAGCAGGCATATATCTTTATAGCTAAGGATCATAGAGACATTTAGAACAAGTTTGAGGTTAATCGGATTTACGGATCAAAAGTTATGGTGAAAATAGTAAAAGGTGCCAAATCTATAACGGGATTTTACCATTGGATATTTGTGTTCAAAACTGAACAAAATGGACAACAGAATACCCTCTATGAATTGGAACTTGTAAAGGAATGTCTTAAGGATATTTTACAATTGGTTTGACATAATTTGGATTTGTGGATTAAAAGTTATGGGCAAAATAAGTTAGGGTGTCAAACTGGAAAATTGCAGAATGTTAAGGAAAGAATGAATAGTGAAACTAAGTCAAAACTACTGAGGCTGTTTTTTCCCAGTACCGTGATACTGGAACTAGAACTAAAAAATTAGACTATATTAAATTAAAGTTAAGAGTCTTACGGTCATTTTGGTATATCATGGAGCCAAATCGGAGCTGTAAATTGAAAGTTATGTGTAAAACAAAATGGTGTGTCAAACAAGTGAAATTCCAGAAAGTAGTCCAAAAAAGAATGGACTTAAGGGTGACTACTTATGTGATTTTGGATAAATTAATTAGGGAAAACATGAAGTGAATCCCTTGTTTATGAAGGGAGGAAGGATGTGGAAAAAGAAAAATAAAAGAATTGATCAAACGACGGAAAAACGACGTGAATGAAAGTTAAACGTTTTCCTTGACCGACGGCTAACCATCGGCCTCGTTGGCTAACCGTTAGCTCTATCGGCTAAACGACGGTTGAACGTCGGCTAACCATCGGGCACGTTGGCTACCCATCGACTATTTTTCGGCCAAACACCAATTGACCCGAAAATGATGTTTGATGTAGGTTTAGCGATAAACGGTCAACGGAACATCGAAAACGGTAGAAACGAAGGTTAAACAGCCATTAACGGAAATGATTGCTTAGGACATGAGGTGAGTTCCTTGGATTTCTAGAACTCTTTCTAAAGTTAGTGTGCTTTGTTTTTCCATGAAATGCTATATTATATACCGTTTGGGACATTTTATGAAAATATGTTTGGAAACATTGAATTTAATCCTCTTGTGGAATTAGAATTCTGGATTTCTTTAAATAAGTTCCTTTTTAGAATCGGGTATTTGGAAAATGTTCCAAATGTCCTTATTGGAATATTTTATGAAAATCTTTTGAACTCGGGTATTCGGTAAATGACCGAAATATCCTTATTGGAACTCTTGTGAATATTTTTCAAATCGGGTAAGGGTAATATGACCCGAATACCCTTGGAAAGTCTTTTGGAATCGGGTATCGGTAAAATGACCTGAATACCCTTGAAAATGACTTTTGTGATCGAGTACGGGGAAAATGACTCGGTTACTCTTGGAAACATGTTTTGATGTGTGAATAGAACCCTTTATCTGGTTTCAACATGATTTTAGAAAATGTTATTTTGCCCCAAAAATATTTTGATTTGAAAATTCTGTGAGAACAGATAACCCTCCGGCCTGATCAGTCAGACGGGGTTAGTATTGTTGACATTGAGTACTCAGCAAGGACTTTGATCTTTGTACTAAACCATGTTAGAGATAGACGACCCCAAGTAACTTGATCAATTCTGGGGATTGTCTTACTCCAAACAGGGCGACAGGACATTGAGATGAGTCGTCTTGGCTAGCCATTTTGAGCCTGGCAATTGCCTATTGATTATGATGGTGGATTGTTCACATGATACTGGGTGGGTACACTCGGTGTGTTCAATCCCTTGCCACCTTGATGGTGATTGATGTCAGGATTGGGACCCCTGGCTTATGGTGGCAAGTAAAAGATTCCTAAGTGCAAGATGAGGTATTTTTGTACACTACTTATTGTTCCGACTGACACGGGTGATGTGTTGTAAGGCATAGTCCCTGGCACAAGAAGCCGTGTGGCCGAAGGCAATGACTGCAGGACTTGCATATAGGCTGACCTTCTGTTGGAGAAGTGCCCGTGTTTCGAAAACTAGGGCAATGTTTTGAAATCTGAAATGAAGTTTTCCAAAAAATTATTGAGTTCTGAATACACCCTTCATTATAGAGTTTTGGATTCATTTCTAATGAACAAATGATATGTTATTTCATAAAACTTTTGTGTACTCTACTTCTTTAATAAAACATTAGCACACACGGGACTCGCTGAGTGATTTTTCACTCACACGTGTCTTTTACCTTACCCTTTTGTAGGATCCGGAGTTGAAAGGATCTAAGGATAGATGACGATACCACAGTGACAATAGAAAAGGTTCAGATGTTTCCCTTCTAGGATAATGTACCTTATTACTGAGGTTGAATGGAAACTTTCATGTATGAAATTCTTTATTACTTGTGCGCACTTGACCATCAGTATGGGTTGTTGTATGAATCTGGACTTGCATACTCTGTTGATTTCTGTTATAAAGACCCCTTGTCTGGGTAATTGGATGGGGCGACACCCGGTGTTGATATGCTTCCGTTGTACTTTTAGTAGGGGTGTTATAGATAGAGGTTATAGGAGAGATATGTCTTGGTTAAATTTGAATGAAAGTATGACGGTCGATAGAAGGAAGTGGAGAGAGAGGATTCATATGGATGACCACACGTAGCCTGGTATTGGTTCATGTAGCCGACCCCAAGTTTCTTGGGACTATGGTTTTTGTTGTTGTAAAATAATATCTAATACCCTGTTTCTTATTTTTCAATAAAAATATTATTTACCCAAGATAATTCTAACCGCCACATTTTAAGGACTAGGATTTCTTTAACTCAGTAAATTTTGAATTTTAGGATATTAAGATAAAAACTAGATTTTATCTTTTGAGAATTTATTATCTTTTCTAGAATTTATTCTCTCTTTCATGTTTTTTATTTTTTTTAGGGGAAATTTTTAGCCTTGGCCAACACCAAGGGGTTACCTTGCGTAGTAATAAGTTTTTCTTGCTTAAAGCTTAAATATAGATATTGTTTTATTAGATAGATAAGCTAGAGATATTTTGAAATCTTTTGTAAATGTTATCTATCTTATCTTTAGCTAACTAGAATTTTGATTTACTTTGAAACTAAACTTTAATTCTTCTCTTCCCTACACAATTTTGGCCATTTGTCTCTTTCTTGCTTGTGCAAGTCGGCTAGCGAGGCCATTAAAAAGCACCTTCTCCATCATAAACTAATAATCGAGATCAAGAGAAGGAACTCAAAGAGTTCCCTCACAAGATAAACTCCTATTCTATTTTGATAGATCATATCTACTTGGAGTCTATGTAAACTACTCCACACAACTCACATCCTTTATCTGCTAGGCGAAATAAGCACACACACATATTACTACCTTTCGACTATCTCACACATGCAAAAACCAAACAAAACAAAAGACACAACCCTTATTTGCACAAGAAACCGAAACAATAAGAGTTGAATGCCAAGTGCACTTTTTCTTTTATTCTTCTCGGCCTATATTCTCTGAAACACCAAAAACTCCAACAAACAAGTAGAATGCTTGACTCACTTCAGCTGTGTTTTAATAGTACTAAATCAGAGAAGCCGAGCACATAAAACCCTTGGCATTCATCACCTCACTATAGCTAAGGCCGAAAACAACCCTCCTTTCTATCATCCTAGTTTGCTCTTTCTCTCTCTCTTTCTCAAGAGAAAATGAAAAGAAAAGAAGACAATAGTCTCACGAGATCTCTCTTCCTCATTTTCTCTTCCACAGTATTCACAAGATCTACAAAAGGTAAATTGATCTCTCTATTCTAGTTTTCTCTCTTTTCTTTTTTCCTTTGTAAATAAGGGACTAATCTTCCCCAATTCTTGCAAACACATGGAAAAATGGAACATTAGGAAAGCTTTGTTGTTTTCCTTAAGCAGATTCACTCTAAGTCACAAAGAAGTCACCTTTCAAATTCCATAGTTCTACTCGACATTGAGGTAACCGTCTCACCCTTTTTATGGAGTTAGATACAAGATGTTATTTGATCAAAACAAAATAAGGGACTAATCTTCCCCAATTCCTGCAAAAGCACGGAAAATTGGAACATTAGGAAAGCTTTATTTTTTTTCTCAAGTGAATTCACTTTGAGTCACAAGGGAGTCACTTTTCAAATTCCATAGTTCTATTCGGCATTGAGGTAATCAAGTCACCCTTTTTATGGAGTTGGATACAAGATGTTATTTGATATTTGATATATTATGTATTTACTTGTGTGATAGATTAGTGATGTTGCTCTGTTAGGTATACTTATGTTATGACAAATACTTAAGAAATAGACGATCTTTATATTGGTTTGAGCATGATTACATTATTCATATGACAATATGAGATTTAAGAAATCTAGAAGTTTTGATATTTCGATATTAAGGGATTATGGACAATCTTTTGATATGAGCATGCAATTGGGGATATTGTTGTTATTATTTTGTGATCTAAGTATCCTTGATATTTATATGCCCTTTATTTGAGATGATCCTATGAGTAACAGATGATTGAATATTGTGATTAAGAATATGGTGATGTCGTAGCTTACATACACCTGATGAGTATATTAGAAGTTGTTGTGTTGTGATAGAGTCAAGGACTTTGATGACATTAGATGATAGGAATCCATCCAAGCATCAAGCCAAAGCTAAAGAAGGAGGAATGAGATTCAAACCATATTCTATGGTACCAAGGAAAATGTCAAATTATGAAGGTTTTCAATGGAGGATTCAAGCAACATAAGCCACCAAGCTAATGGTTACGAAGATTATCAAGAAGTGGGTGCCAAGAAAAAGATTGGAAGACCTTCAAAATTTCAAGCCAAGGACCAAGAAGGTCGTTAAGCAATAAAGGACTAGAGAAGGGCTAAGAAGACCAAAGCTTGACCAAAAATTTGTATAGAAGGCCAAAGGATCACAAGAGAAGGGTTAAGGACAAGAAAAATGAACTGGCTGTGAAGAACAGTGCTCACCTAGCACTAGGCCCAACAAGGCTACCTTGTGCCTGATCTTCTCAGCCCTGTTGGCCAATTTATTTCAGAATAAAGCCGGTGCCGACTTCCCTATGTAACCCGGCACCAATCCACTTTGGGCCATGCCCTATTCTGCACGATTTTTCTAATTTTGGTTTGTTTTGTTCCCAATTAAATTCTCACAACTTGTATTTTGTAATAGAGATATTTTAGACCTTTTTAAAAACTTGAATTGTTGAGATTTCATCTCACCTTAGTTAGGTTTAGATGCCTATATATATGGCATTATAGCTCTCGTAAGAAACTAATCAACTTTTAGATATTTGAATAGAGAAATCATATTTGTTCTCTCTAGAGAGAGTTATTTTTGGATAATTCCCAAATCAATCAAGACTTCTCTTAGACTTTAGTCCAACCTAAGAAGCTAGTCTCTAATCTTCTTATGATATAGATCATTGTTCTTTTGAAAGTGGATCTTAGATTTCTAGCTAATCTAGGGTTGTTTTTGTTAGTGTTGTGCCCTAGAGGCAATCACTTGTATATTGTATATGACATATTTTATTTTAATAAAAGACATTATTTATCTTACAATTTCTTTTGTTCACTTTTAAGTAATATAACTGTTTGATAAAGTCTCTAGTACAACACTGTGTTAAGGAAATCATGATATGAGATTCCTACTACACTATATAGTGTTGGTATTTAAATAGTCCCTAGTCATAATATTAATGAGACATGACATCATTAATGCGTTAAGACTAACATGTGTTAGACTTCCTGATTTGATTAAGCGGTGGTTCTCATATCTGTGAGTATTGAGATACTCAAAGTTAACATATGGATGCTTGTTAATGGAACAAGTTTATTGGATGACCTAGTTATGAGATAATCACATGGATAACTATTTAGTGTCAGTGATATAATTTTAGTATATCAAACGTGCAAGTATCCTTAGATTTGAGATCTCCAAGGTATTTTGTTTGTTGAGCATTGTACTTTGATTCCAATCTCTGAAGCTTGATTGAGGGCCGCCTATGAGATGGATATTGGGTACATTGTGAGGTAAACGAAAGTAGTTGAGAGGGTCAATAAAAGATTCACCACTCCTAATATTATGGGCGAATATTTCACGGCCACTTGTAGGAATTATTACTCGAGAAGTCCTTGGCCAAGGTGATTATGTACTGGAAATAGTTCCAAATGATACACATCTAGAGTAGTGAGTTTATGGTACAAGTACTATTGTATTCGGGTTAGAATTAATTCTGGAGGGAGTTGGGACTAATTCCATACTCCAAACCGAATGAGATATTGTATAGTGAAAGGAGTTAATTGCACTTTGTTATTGAAGGGTTCATATCAAGCCACTTGATTTCCTGGACTCTTAGGTGGTCATGATGTGTTGCTAGATATCGTTCATGATATAGGAATATGAGTTTATTAATTGATGAATTAATAAACCAATCCTGATTAGAATTAATAAGATTAATTCTAATTAATTATGGATTATTAATCTCAAAGACGTTTGGATTAATTCATGTTCGCTACCAATTGACTGTGAAACCTAATAGGTCATGCACAATAGAGGATTATATACTCAAGTTGTTATTTGATAACATAGTGAGGTTGATTGAGAGAAAGAGAAGTTGTTGTGGACAAATTGTAGTTAGTTATAATTTATGGTCTAAAATTGTAATTGTGAGAACTTGATATTTCCAATTACAATTAGGGAATTCTAATAGGATTAGAATTCTCAATTTTAGTAGGGTTTTTTAGTTTATATGTATGGCATACTCAAAACCCAAGCTGAGGTTGGAAAAAACGAAACCTCCAAAACCTAGGGCAAGAAACGACTTCTTCTCTTCTCTCTCTATCACGTAGTTTTTCTAAAAAACAAGTAATCCTAGCCGCCACTTAGATTTTCTGCTGGCACAGAAAACTTCATGCTTGAGTGTATCCTTTGTGTGGATTACTGTTAGAGATAATCACACACTGTGATTATAGTGGTTGGACGTTCAACTCTCGTGGAGTTTGATCAAGAGGATTGTTGGATCGCGCATCGACTTTAAGAAGAAAAAAATTTGTTCTTCGGACGATCAACGAAAGGTAAAAGCTGTTACCTTTATTATCTTTATGTCTTGTTTTCTACACATATACGGATCCTGGGATGGAATCTCATTTTTTTTTCCGCTGCGCCATATATGATATGCGTGAGAGATACCCAATTATTTTAAGAGTTTAATTTGTTGCCTAAATCTTCTCATCCCATTTGTTCTTGATCCTTCTTGGGTTAGGGGTGTGTGGGTGTTGATTTAATTAGCTAGTTCATTAGATGTTGGGTTCTAGGTAGCTAGTTTTACCTAAGGTTCTAGTCTTGAATTAAGTCTCTTGATTGTGAGCTTCAAATATCAAATTGGTGCTTCCAAGATCATATCAAATAGTTTGGTATTAGAGAAAACTTGTGTTGATTCTAATTAACACAACTTTCTTTGGGCAAAAGTACAATCTCTTTAAGCATTTGTGAATTTTTTCAAATTTTCATCACTTTATTAGGTGCTATTTTTGAATGCTTAGAATTCAAAATTATGTCATGAACTTGATGTTAAATTAATCTTATAGGTTGGTATGATGTTTGAGGAATCATTTGGCATGAATATTTGTTGATGTTGAGATCAAACAAGGTAGAAATCTTATTCATCCCATTGCTGCAAATTCAAATCTCATAACTAATTTTCTTGCAATTTTTGAGAGTTGAATACTTCAAATTGTGAAATGGGTATACTGTGAAATTGAGCCTACATGTTTGGTTGATGATTAGGAAGTTATTTGAGGTTTAAAATTGTAGAAAATTTGAGGTTTCTTGGGTGTTTTTGATGCAAAATTTTGAACACAAGAAAATCCCGTAACTCATGTTCATGCTAATTTTGGGAGTTATAGAACTCAAGTTTTTGTTATGTTCTTGCTTTGAAATTGTTCCTTAATATTAGCATAACCATTGGGGATTGATTTTTATTGTGAATTTTGAGTTTTTGGGGCTGTTTTAAGGAAGAAAAATTTAGAGTAGCTTGAGCTACGAGCTTGAACACAAGGTTCTTGATATGTTGCTACTATGACTTGTGATGGTGCAAACATGACTACCAAATATGCTTTCTATGATAAATTCCTATGATTTTCTTGTTTAGTAACTTGTTTTGAGTAAGAATTTTCCTTTTTTTACTAGTAAAAAAAAAAAAATTGTTGGTCATTGCGTTCTGTGCTATAATTTTGAAAAATTATTAGTGCATACATAGTCATATCACTTGTCTTTGAATTCTTGAACTCCTTGTGCTATTATTGCCTTAAGTGAGTTAATTATATCAAAATTATATCCTTGGGGCTGTGATAGAATCCTAACATTTAAAAATCCTTCATTTGAGTAGTTGCCTACCATGTGTTTGATAAAATACTCAAGTGTCTATATAATGCTTTGTATGGATTTAGCTTGCATCTTTCACTTCTAATTGACTTCATTGATTTATTTCTTATCATTGGTGAATTGAATGCTTGGTTTTAAATCACTCTTGAAATCTTGAGTTTGTTGAGCCTTAATTCTTTGAAGTTCTTGCTTAAGCCTTATTCCTTGGTAATCATCAAGTTTTGAATTGAATTCCCCTAAGACCCCTAGTTAATTATCCTTAGAGGGTTGGCTTGACTTGTCTGGTTAGACTAATTCCTAAGCAATTAGTGTAAAACCCCACCTAAAGCCAACCTTAGAGTAAGGGGGATAGGATGCATATCATGTTATTCTGTATAAAAATATACTATTTGAATGATTTTATGTGCCTTAGAATTATGATTTATAGGTTAAATGACTTATTTATGCTTGTTGGGTAGAAAGGATAAAAAGGTAGTTTTGCTTGAGGTCGAAATAGGAAGATGGCTTGAGGTTTAGATAAGAAGAATATTTTGGTGAGAAAATAAGAACAAGAGTTGTTGTGGTTAAGTGGTTAGAGCTTTGTAAATTAATCTCTAAGGTCATGAGTTCAAATCTCATCACTTAAGTTTTATTCATGATTATCTTAGCTATGTTTGAATTTTTGATTTTCTTACATTCCTTAAAGATAGGAATGTTGTCTTAAGGGAGACATGAAGATAATGTCTTGATCATGTGATCATGTCCTAAAAAGAATTCTAGAGGAATTCTTGTCCCTTTAATTTCTCTAGCCTTGTCCTAACATCTTTATAAATTAAACTATCCTTAATCCCTTAATCCATTCTTTTAATTCCAAAAAAATCTAAGATGAACCCCTAGCCTTGAAATTCAAAAATCAGTCTTGAGGGATAGGGGATTACCGAAAATAGGGAGGAGAGTTAGGATGGGTTTCTAAGGAAAAGAAATCACCATAGTTATACCTTCAATCCTACCTTCATTTTGTTCATGATTTGGTAAAGGAAAAATCTGGAAATTTTCCAGAATATTTGCAGGATGGTTTTTGAAAATTTCAGCCAACATTCTTACCCCATTTATTGCCAGAAAAATGGTCATTTCATGTAGGTTGAAGGTTGAAAATTCTGAGAAATTTTGGACTGCACAACCTTTGCAAACCAGAATTTTCCTTCTGCAAATTCGCTGCATTAAAGCAGGATTTTGAAGCTACTTTTAAGTCATAAGAACAGCTGGAACTTCCTCTGTTTTTCTTCAGGAAGAAGGCTGAAAAACCACCATTAAAAGACCTTCAAACACTGTCAAGAATCACCTACAAATCGGGCCAAAGAATACAGAAAATTCTACACCAAAAACCCTCACCATTCTAGGTACTCTTGAAGCATTGAAAACTAGAAAAATTTCCAGCTTGTTGCTTACAAGGCAAAGGCCAAAAACTTGCATTCAAACCTCTGAAAATTAGACCTTGTTCAGCCATGGACTGAACACTATTGATCTTCATACTAACCTTGAGTGCTTGGACTCCATGATCACACTTCAAAAAGCTCTTAAGATTACTCTATCTAAAACTTATTTGAACTTCAAACTAATTCCAAATTCTTTGCTCCATTAAAACACTCTTGTAGCAAGTGATTAAACCAGAAATTTCTCTACCATTATAGACCATTTTCGGCTAGCATTATAAGCTAAAAAACTCTCCATTCTTTGCATGAAACCTAGCTTGTTCAGTCTTACACCATTGAAAAGCAAGAGACCTCCCATGAACAACCACCATTAACTAATCCTTTACCTCACACAACTCCTCATTTTCCTCCATTTGCATTTCAAAAAAACTGAACACCTCTCTCTCCTTCTTGCTAAACTGAAACTCCTAACTATGCTAGACCATTTGGTCAACAACAATTCCAGAAATTCTCCAACCATTTTCTCTCAAACTCTCTCAAAAACACCAAGAACACCAAGAACACACACTTCACACCTTCAAGCCTAGACCTATCCAAAACATCTCCAATCACTCCCAAATACTCCAGATCATTCATATTTAATCCATAGCCTCCATTTCTGGTCTTTATAACACGAAATCATGCAAACTAGAATTTTCGAACGGATTAAAACCAGTTTTTTTGTTGAAGGTTCCAAGAACATCAAAAAGTAAAACAAGAACAACCTTCTTGTTCTTTCTCTTCTACTCAACTTTTAATGTTCCATTCTAATTCCCTTCTTCTTTCTGTCTGTCTGTCTCTCTCTCACTCTTGGCTGAAATGGTGGTGATCAACCATAACTATTTTTTTTGGACCACTAAAGGCTTTCAAATGCGTGGACTTTCACTAATCAAGAAATCTTCATCAAGTGATCATCTATCAAGTATTTCTTCTTAAATTTTTCTTTTAATTTCTAAATTCATGTCTCTTAGATGTTGATAGGAAGATTGGATATAAATGGGGGTTGAGTATATGTATGTGGATGAAGGGGATGGAGTTAGGACATGAGAGTTGAAATGTATGATTAGATCTCATGGATTTTTCTTTTGAATCAATATATGTGTATCATGGTTAGGAGGCTTATGGATGTTTTGATGCATGCTAGATGTTATGACACCAATGGTAATTAGGCCTTTATGTTCTTAATCTTCAATGAAGCCATGAATGATGATTATGCCTAGTAGGAGATTGGCTATGTGCTAGTATGTGTTAGTTCAAGTGTATGTTCATGAATGGATTAGCTTATTATTTGATGTTAGGGAATGCGTTCATGACTTTTTTCTCACAATAGGAAATTATGGTAGAAGATTATTTTCTTTGTTAATTCTAAGATTATCTTTATTAACAAATTTTATTACTTTAATTAGAATTACTATTATATTTTCTCTAAGAAATTCAAAATTGCTAGGGAGGTTTGAAAATAGAATATTAATTAAAATATTAATATTTTTATTAGTTAAATAAATAAAATCTTTTATTAAAAAAATATAAATAAAATATTAGAATTAATTATGGACAGTTTTCCTTTCCTTTCAATCAAACAAGCTATTTAAAACTAAGCAAACAATTTTACACAAAACGCTAAACTTTTCATAAAACCAACTTGGCAAGAAGTTTAGAAACCATAATTGCCATTTTCAAGTAAATCATTGTATGATCACTTTTTCTCCCAAGTGGAACAATCAATGTTGAGTACTCAATAAGGGTAGACTACTAGGACTAGCCTTTGAAGGGTTAGGGTAAGTCTCTCAGTAGGTGACCACTTCTGAGGGGTCAGTCCTTCCCGGATAGGATGCCAGTCTTGTAGGTCATACTGGTCCAAGGTAGCAAGTTCAGTCAAGTGGACTGTATTTTCGGACTGGACAACCGTTAAGTTTGGAGTGTAGAGATGGAGGAGTATCTCATCCAGTAAGCCGTACACCTAGCTTGTGTCAGTATGCTCAACGTGTGGCATTCTGATCGTTATATTGTTATTGTGCACAAAGTGTGGTGCCATGGCTACCTTTTTTAAGTGGTTGTATTTATTGTGCACATGTATGTCTTGAAAAACAAAACACCACTCTTCATTTATGGCATTTATTTAATGCTTGCCAGCACTTTCTTTTATGAAACTTTTACAACTTACATACATGAACTGTTTTTCCTGAAACACTCAAAGCACACACGGGCTTATTGAGATTTTTATCTCACCACCTTTTATACCATGTTTTCAGGTCAATCCTGCTGTGAAGGTCATTAGCTAGAATGTTGCTTATGTCTTGAAGACTCTCTATTATTTTTCTTATGTATTGCTTTTGAGAGATAGTAGCAGATAATTATATTTGAATTTGTTCATGTATTGCTAGGTTGTAATAAATTTAATTTTGAAGTATTTTTTTTATTTTATTTTGTGTGACCTAGTGATAAAGATCCCTTGTCTTGTGGACGGGGCGACATCCCCAGCCCTAATGGGCCTAGGTAGTGGGGTGTTATAATTAGGGAGGTTGTTTTGGGAAGAAATTTTTGAGGATTTGAGTGTTGAAAAAAAAGGCAAGAGGGTGAGCTCATCGTGATAAAAGCCAAGAAGAGTGCAAATACGAGTGAGGAATGACCATTAAAAATTGAGTGTAAACACGTGAGGGAGTGAAGTGAGGAATTCCTTTTGTGTTTTCTACTTAAATTTTGTGGGTACTTCTCTTTAAAGAAAATTCAGAATGGCTAGTTATAGTGATAGTGACGAACATGACTATGAATATGAGGAAAATTATTGGGGAAAAGAAGGTGATCACGAGAATTTACTTGATTGTGGAGGTGCGTGTTATAGGGATAGTTATGACGGAGGGCCAAGCACACATGGAAAAGGATATGGTAGGTTTGATGGAAAAGAAAATTGGAAATATAAGGAGGATGATTATGAGAGTATGGAATATTTAGATAAATATGATGAAGGGCCAAGTACAAGAGGAAGGGAGTATGATAGCTATGAGAGAGACCGTTGGAAAAATGAAAAGGAATGTAAGGGGGTTTATATGGAAGGAGTAAAAAAACATTCAAAGGGTAGATTACAAAGAAGGAAGGAGGATGTGGAGAATAGGGATTTGAAGTACAATGAAAAGTTGATACCTCCGTTTCATGGGAAGAGAGATTTGAGGGAGTACTATGAATGGGAAAGAAGAATGGAAAAATTGTTTAAATGCTTTGAGCCTAGTGAAAGAAACAAGGTAAAATGGGCACTAATGGGCTTTTCTAAAAATATTTTAGAATGGTGGAAGCAAGTGAACACACAAAGAAGGCAAAGCGGGTATCAAACGGTGGAATCTTGGGAAGAGATGAAAGATTTGATGAGGGAACAATTTGAACCTGATGAATGCAAAATATGTGAGAGTTTTGCTTATATGTCCTATAATTGTCTAGGAAGTTCTAAGCATAGTGAGGGAAGTGAAATACGAAATTTTACAAAAGGAGGAATGAGGAGAGAAGAAGATTATGTATGTTCTACTTGTTGGAAGTATGGTTATAGTATATGCCCAAGATTGAATGATCAAGGAAGAAATTTTGATTTGCAAAAAGGTAGTGCAATTCCTTATGAGCATTATAGTGGCTATGGGCACAATTCATTTGATTGTCATTGGAAGTTCTCCAAGAAGCAAAGTGAGATTCATAAATTTGAGAAGCAAAGAGTTAGACTTGAGACCAAATTGGCTGAGAAAAATATTGTAGATGTTGAGAAGCCAAGAAGGGCAAGAAATGAAGAAAAAGTTAAGAGGGTTGAACAAAATGAATTGCTTGACTTTAAGAGGGCGGAGAAGCTAGAAAATGAGGCCAAATGCCAATGAATGCTCAATCAAAATGATGAAGTAGTGTCTGAAGAAGTTGAGAAAAATGTTCATGAGGTTGATAAGGAGCTTAGTAATGACGAAGGAGATGAAATGGATCAATTGAGTCCAACAAATGGGGTGACTAAGAAGTTCTACAATATTCTATTTTTTTCTAGAGGATGAATCACATTCCTTAGGAGTGTTGGAGGATGATGAGGAAGAAGAAATTGGGCAAAAGAGTATACAATTTATTGAAGAGCCAATGAATTCAAGAATTGAGGTGGAAATAGAGTGAATGTGTGCTATGGATAAAGGTCCCACAAGTACTTTAAGTACTTATGAAGTGGGAGAAAGCTCACATCTATAAGAGAAGAAAAAGAAGAGTTGGTTAGAAGTTGTGCAAGAGCAAATAAGAACATGTGAAGTTAATAAAAATGAAGCATCTAGTTTAACTTCACAAAGTGACACCAAATCTAGTGGAGAAGATAGAGTGGATGGAAGAGATGGGGATGCACTTGAGAAACCATGTGCATTAATTGGTGTTATGAGGGAAGTTATTGAAGCTTGTGTAGTTAAAGGAAAAAAGGATCTACAAAGAGAAAATATTTTTCATTCAAGGTGTTAAATCAAAGAGAAATCATGTAGCTTGATTATTGATGGAAGGAGTTGTAAAAATGTGATTAGTGCTGGGGGAAGAATTGGGAATGGAGACCTTGAAACATCCTAAACTTTATAAGCTTCAATGGTTAAACAGTTGTGGTGAAGTAAAGGTGAACAAACAAGTAAATGTTACAATTGTTATGGGGGGATATAAAGATGAGGTGATGTGCAATGTGTTTCCCATGCATGTTGGACATATATTATTGGGAAGGCCTTGGCTATATGATAGAGAGGTAATTTACCATTGGAAGAAAAACACTTACTCTTTGTGCAAGGATGGAAGGAAGTTCACACTTTGTCCTATGCCCCTAAGTGACATTACCAAATATCAAAATATTTTGAGAGATAAGATAAAAGAAAAGAGAACACTTTGTCCTATGCCCCTTAGTGACATTATCAAAGATCAAAATATTTTGAGAGATAAGATAAAAGAAAAGAGAACAAAAAGAGAAGGGAAAACAAAAACAAGAGAGAAAAGAAGAAGAGCAAAAAGTGAGTGCAAAAAAGAAAGATGACGGAAACAAAATGAGTGAGACTTTTTTGTGCTTGAAGGATAAAAATAATGAGGGAGAAACACCAAGAAAGGAGAGAAAATATGAGAGGAAAAATGAGCTTTATGTAGGAGAGCATAAACTTGTATTTTTATCTTCACAACAAGATTTTTGCTTGAGATCTTACACATGTGTTAATTCGAGGATGAATCGTCTTTAAGAAGGAGGAAATGATAGGAATCCACCTAAGCATCATGCCAAAGTAAAAAAAAGGGGACTGAGATTCAAACCATATTCCATGGTACCAAGGAAAAGGTCAAATTATGAAGGTTTCCAATGGAGGATTCAAGCAACACAAGCTACCAAGCCAATGGTTATGAAGATTGTCAAGAAGTGGGTGCCAAAAAGAAGATTGGAAGGCCTTCACGATTTCAAGCTAAGGACCAAGAAGGTCGTCAAGTAATGGAGGATTAGAGATGAGCCAAGAAG
Organism: Voacanga thouarsii; assembly: GCA_026120185.1. NCBI lineage: Eukaryota > Viridiplantae > Streptophyta > Magnoliopsida > Gentianales > Apocynaceae > Voacanga > Voacanga thouarsii. The sequence goes on along the minus strand of JANUWF010003384.1, from coordinate 976,360 downwards.
ACTAAAGTTTGACCAACAATTTGTATGGGAGGCCAAAGGGGCACAAGAGAAAGGTTGAGGACAAGAAAAGTGAATTGGCTGTGAAGAACAATGCTTACTTGGTACCAGGCCCAACAAGGCTACCAAGCGTCAGGTCTTCTTAGCCATTTTAGCCAATTTCTTTCAGAACAAAGCTGGCGTTGGCTTCCCTATGCAACTAGGCACCGACCTATTTTAGGCCATTCCTTGTTTTGCTTGATTTTTCTACTCTTGTTCTGTTTTATTCCTAATTAAATTTTTGTGAATTTTATTTTGTAATAGGGATATTTTAGACCTTTTTAAACACTTTAATGGTTGAGATTTCATCTCACCTTAGCTAGGTTTAGATGCCTATATCACCCTTCAATTCGAATTAGCAAAAGCAATGTCTCCTTGCATAATATGGATTCCAAACATTCATGATCTGGATGTGAATGAGTTGAATTACTTATCCCTCGGTCTATTAGTGAACCATCTCTCTAGGGATTGTGAAAGATGTTCCACTAGAAATATTCTTGTTATTGCTTCGACTCATATTCCCCAAAAAGTGGATCCTGCTCTAATAGCTCCGAATAAATTCAATACGTGCATTAAGATACGAAGGCTTCTTATTCCAAAACAACGAAAGCACTTTTTCACTTTTTCATATACTAGGGAATTTCACTTGGAAAATAAAATGTTCCATACTAATGGATTCGAGTCCATAACCATGGGTTCCAATGCACGAGATCTTGTAGCACTTACCAATGAGGCCCTATCGAGTAGTATTACATAGAAGAAACCAATTATAGACACTAATACAATTAGATCCGCTCTTCATAGACAAACTTGGGATTTGCGATCCCAGGTAAGATCGGTTCAGGATTATGGGATCCTTTTCTATCAAATAGGAAGGGCTTTAGCACAAAATGTACTTCTAAGTAATTGCCCCATAGATCCTATATCTATCTATATGAAGAAGAAATCGTGTAACGAAGAGGATTCTTATTTGTACAAATGGTACTTCGAACTTGGAATGAGCATGAAGAAATTAATGATACTTCTTTATCTTTTGAGTTGTTCTGCTGGATCGGTCGCTCAAGACCTTTGGTCTTTACTCGGACCCGATGAAAAAAATGGGATCACTTCTTATGGACTCGTTGAGAATGATCCGGATCTAGTTCATGGCCTAGAAGACGCTCTGGTGGGATCTTCACGGACATAAAAAGATTGCAGTCAGTTTGATAATGATCGAGTGACATTGCTTGTTCGGCCCGAACCAGGGAATCCCTTAGATATGATGCAAAGCGGATCTTGTTCTATCCTTGATCAAAGATTTCTCTATGAAAAATATGAATCGGAGTTTGAAGGGGGGAGGGAGAAGGAGCCCTTGACCCGCAACAGATAGAGGAGGATTTATTCAATCACATAGTTTGCGCTGCTAGAATATGGCGCCCTTGGGCCTTTCTATTTGATTATATCGAAAGGCCCAATGAATCGGGATTTCCCTATTGGGCCAGGTCATTTCGGGGTAAGCGGATCATTTATGATGAAGAGGATGAGCTTCAAGAGAATGATTCGGAGTTCTTGCAGAATGGAAGGTTGCAGTACCAGACACGAGATAGATCTTCCAAAGAATAAAGCCTTTTTCGAATAAGCCAATTCATTTGGGGACCCTGTAGATCCACTCTTTTTCATATTCAAAGATCAGCCCCCTGGCTCTATGTTTTCACATCGAGAATTATTTGCAGATGAAGAGATGTCAAAGGGGCTTCTTACTTCCCAAACAGATCCTCCTACATCTATATATATATGGCATTATAGCTCATGTAAGAAACTAATCAACTTTTGGATATTTGAATAGAGAAATCATATTTGTTCTCTCTAGAGAGAGTTCTTCTTGGGTGATTCCCAAGTCAATGAAGACTTCTCTTAGGCTTTAGTCCAACCTAAGAATCTAGTCTCTAATCTTCTTAGGATAGATCTTTTTTCTTTCTAAAGTGGGTCTTAGATTTTTAGTTAATCTAGGATTCTTTTAGGAGTTCGATTAGTTGCCTAAATTCTCCTATCTCATTTGTTCTTGATCCTTCTTAGGTTAGGGGTGTGTGGGTGTTTGATTTAGTTAGTTAGTTCATTAGATTTTGGGTTTTAGGTAGCTAGTTTTACCTAGGGTTCTAGTCTTGAATTAGATCTCTTGATTGTGAGCTTCAAATTTCAAATTGGTGCTTCCAAGATCATATCATTAGATGACTATGTTTTGATATTAGTTGGATTAGTGTCTGATTTGTAGTCAATATTATATGATTGTTAGACGAAGGTGATTTATGGGACTAGAAAACTAGTTAACCATTTTAGCCTATTTGAGAAGCTAATCTAAGTAAGTCCTTACATACATGATTTTCTTATATGAAGCTCTATTTGCAAGTTAGTTATATTTTGTCAATATGTTGCATATGTCTTCTAGAGTTGCAAGCCTAGACTGTTTGCTAAACAATTTTGACAAATAAAATTTATACAAATGTTCTCTTTTACACACCAAACCATTTTATAAACACTCTGCTATACTTGTTAAATTCTTTCGAAACTTACTTGTAGAAAAATGCTCGCAAAGCCAAGGTATTTGGAAATGTAAATTTGAACAATTCTTGATTAATTATACAATGTTATATACTCAATAAGGGTAGGCTACTAGTTCTGACCTTTGTCAGTTAGGGCAAGTCTTCTGGTAAGTGGCCATTTCTGAAAGATGAACTCTAGCTAGGAGAGCAATAATACTAGTAAGTCAAGTTGGTTCGAGCTAACACTAGTCTGTAATGACTACTATTCTGGAGTGGACAACCGGTGAGTTTGGGATGAGAGATGGAGGAATATCTCATCTGATGGGCTGTACACCCACCTTGTATCCGAATGCATAATGTGTGGCATCCTAATCGTTCTCTTGTCCTAGTACACAATGTGCGGTGTCATGACCATTTTGGAGTGGTTACTTATTTTTGTTTTGTACTATGTGTCACAATGGAAAACACCACTTTTGAGAAATTGAATTGCGATTTGCAAACGCTTTGCTATAATTGTTTATCAACTATGCATACATGAAATCACTTCAATTTGTACAAGAGCACATACAGGACTAGCAAAGATGTAAATCTCATACCTTTTGTATCATGTTTTCAGGAGTTAATCTCTTTGAGTAGGTTAGACACCACTAGAGATTGAAGTTTCTCCTTGCTATTTTTTTTTTATTTCTTTTGAGAAATGTGTGGTAGTTTTGATGTAAAACTTGTATAAATTTTAAGACAATTGTAATAAGTTATTTGATTCCTTTCTTTATTTAGATTTTCCTTTTTTACCTCGTCATAAAGACTTCTGGTCATAAGATAGGGCGACATCCCTGCCATTTTTGGGTATGCCTATAGTGGGGTGTTACAAATTCAATAGGATTGAATATTTTTCAAATGAAAAACTTAATATATATATATATATATATATATATATATATATATATATATATATTTTGCATGTGCATTTTCTCTTCCCCAATTTTCACATCCCTAAATGTAAAACCATATCTTTCCTTTTCTATTCCAAATCTCTGAATTCTTGCTTAACCTACTCTTCATTTTATTCTCTCCTCAAATCAAGTTCTTTTGAACTTTTAATGACCGATTCTTGAACAACTTTCGACTATTCTCTTTGGATTCTGCCAATCCAGCTACAACTTCTTGAAAATATTTTTTGATCAAGCAGAAAATAACCTATATAGTATCAGGAAAATAGATGCTACTAGTCTCCAAGAGAAAGAAGAGAGAATAAAATTGCTCAAACTTCATTAGGGATTTCCTTGAATGAAATTGTTTCATACGTGTTTTTTTTTTTTTTTTTTTTAAAGATCATCAAAGTTCAGGTAGGAAGAGGAAGGGGTGATGGAAGAGAAAGCCAAAGAGAAAAGGGAAGGGGAGTTTTTGGAAGAGGAAGCGAGAGAGACACAGGGTGGGATGGGGCCTAGGTAGCGATTGAATTAAATTGTTATTAAAATTGAGCTATTAAATCTAAGAGCACTTTATCCATTAAAATTTAAATTAAAAATAAGAAAAATAAAAAATACTATAAAATGAATAAATTATCCTTAACTACCAAATGAATCTGAACAATAGAAAGAGTAGTTCGATATTCTTAATAAAATCCGATTAATCTATTATGAGGTTCTAAATTTTAGACCATTAGATCTTAAAAATTTTGAAGGAGAAAAAAAATTAAAATTTATTAAAATAATATCTTATAACAATTCACTCCCCTCTTCATCTTTATAATATACATTCAGATTAACCCAAATGAGGAGGAAATTTAAGTATGAATTTGGCCTGAGTCATCCTTTTATTCAAGCATGTTCAGTTCAAGTATAATCTTAATTAGAACGTGTTGGATATTAACCCAAATAAAGAGGAGCAAATTTAAGTCCGAATTTGGCTTAATCCTTTGATTCAGATAAAAATTGTAGCTTAGACCATAAAGGATTTGTTTTGTATAACTCTACTTGAATTAGAAATACTTGTTAAGTAGTTGTTTAATTGGCTTAGAAATACTTCTTTAAAAAATATCTTTTGTGTTTGTAATTCTATTCCCACTTGGATTTGTAATTAATATTTGTTAGGTTTCAACTCCCATATAAATAAGTCTTGTTAAGAGTATTGATGTGTAGTCTTAGAAAGTTAGGTTAAAAATATAGACTACTTTGTTGAATTTTCTTTGGTTTGTAGGTTTTGGAGTTCAGGAGTATTATAAGAGTTTCCACTTTTGTATCTCCTCAATGTTATTTAGTTAGTAAACATTGCTCATTTTTTGTCCGTGGATGTAAGTCATGTTAATCGAACCACATTATATTCTCGTGTCTTATTTATTTGTTCTTCTCATATTTTATTGTTAGATACTTTGTTTATTACCAAAATTTTTGTTACTTATCAACAAATAGTTTTGAAACCAACATATCAAATTTGTTGTCAACCCTGAAAAAAGTCCTAATTTGGCCTTATTTAAGTTCACAAATATACGTTTGAACTCGGTTGCACATATATATGATCTCATAGAGAATTCGAGTTAGTTAAAATTACATATCTTTTCAAAACTTTATATTATTTTAATAAATAAATGTTTGTTATGAAATTATGAAGATGGTGGATATCCATTACTATCCATCATCCATTGTCTATTGTTCATCAGGTCATTATCCTATTCTATCTTTTAATCGATTAATGCATCTTACTAGATGAGAAGATGACATCAGTACATCACATAAAAGTTATTCTCTTGTAACATTGATATTCTTCCTCTTTAAGTGGAGTTCATCGACCTTCTCTATTTGTACAACAAGAAGTAAATAGAAATAAAAAAATTAATTTCTCTCTCCTTTATTATTTCTTATCTCTTTAATTAGGCTTTCTCACCACTATTCCTGTAAAACCCCACCTAAAAATTACCCTTAGAGTAAGGGAAGTGTTTGCATTTCATAGCATATCATATGTGCATATGATTTTCAAAATGAATTTATATGTGTTCTATATTACTTAATTGAGTTTCCGTTTAGTGTTTGTGATGAATAGGAATTTTTATTTTGAGTTTAGAAGGTTTTAGGTTATGATCTTGTTGTTTGAGAATAAAAATAGGTATCTTTGGGATTGGGAGAGAATTAAATTATTTTAGAAGGAAGAACACAAGTGTTGATGAGATTAAGTGGTTAGAGCTAGGTGTTTGTATAATGCCCTACTACTTACGTACCCAAATAGGGCGGGGATGTAACATCTTCCAGTGGACCAGGGTCTTTATAATAAAGTACAAAAGAAAAATGACTAAATAAAATAAGCAAATATCTTATTACATCCGAAATCAAAACATATACAAGTTTGAATTCAAAACTAACAATTGTCTCTCAAAAGAAATAAAAGGAAAAATAAAATACTGAACGATTATATCTTATTCCTTCAACCCATTCAATAAAAGCCCTTCCCTGAAATCATGATATAAAACAATGTGAGATTGGCATTTCAGTGTGTCCCGTGTATGCAAATGTCACATTTAACATTTCGTATATGCAGGTTTATCAAAATCACAAAATATGTTTGCAAGTCAATTTTCGTTAATAAACAACTATTGAGTGGAGCAATGCTTATCATATTCAAAATAGTTCTCCATAAATCATCTACTCATCAATACCATAGATTCATAAAGTAGGGATTAGTAATGATTTAATAATAATATCAAAGTCCATATCAATATTACCATCATGATAGCCGTCCTAATATAACCATTGGGCAGTGGGTGATCTGCCCACTAAGGTAAGATACTCCTCCATCTCTACACCTAATATACCGGTTATCTAATCCGGATAAATAAAGTCCACATGGACCAACATACTAGCTCGGACTGACCTGGCTAAGTAGTACTATCATCTCTTTAAGCAGAGTTCCTCTTCTGGAGGTGGCCTTCTGCCAGAAGACTCACTCTAACTCTCTAAGACTAGTACTATTAGCCTACCCTCATTGAGTACTCAACGCTCACCATTTAGGTGCAAAATCATTTCCCTTGTTTTCACAATCATTGATTACCTTATCTTTGCAAAACGTGATTTTCACAACAAGCTTTTCAAAACGTTTTAGTCATAAAGAAAAAGGAAATCATTTCAGTTAAAAGTTTAGATTTGACAAAATCATTTAGAGAATAAAATATCCTCGTTCTTAATCCAAATATCAAAATACCACAATAACATCTCATCATGTTTCAATCAACTTTTCAATCAACATGTCAATCACCATATTAACACCATTTTAATATCATTGTACAAAAGACTTGCAAACACGTACGATTTAGCAAAATAGTTATGAAGGGACTTACTTGGATATTCTCAATAATCAACCAAAGCAATGCTTGATTTCTTTTTCACTTTCTTCCTTATCTAGAATCAATGATTCTATAATTAGAAACCAAATATGAATCCACTTATCTTTTCATACATCATGAATCCCTATGATTATATTAATCGTCTAATTCATCCATAGCATCTAGATGGATTAATTCATTAAATCACCTCTATACCTTTCTATGGTCATACATCTAATCATTATGCATGCTTATAATTGATTCACATCCACTATATAATGACTTCTATAATCAACTACCATCAACTCCATGTATTAACCCTAATTGCATCAAAAGATCTCATCTTTATTCAACATACAATAGATCTAAACAATCATAGCAATATTTAACCATGCTTTACTCCATATACACCTAGTTCACAATATTGCACTAGCAAACCTCATCAATTCTATCTATTCATGCTTTTCATGCAAGACTTCATGCATAATAGCATCATTATAAGGTAAACCTTATTTAAATTAGAAAAGTTAAGCCTCAAATACCTTTTTGACGGCACAACAAGAGCAAAGGTGGCGCCTTTGGTACTTAGTTGAGTTCACTTGAGAAGAAGAGTCAAGTGGTTGCTCTTGGTTTCCTTGATTCAAAGGTCACAAGTGATAGGGTTAAATCAGTCCCCTTTGGTTCAAAGTTTAGGAGAAAAAAGGAAGAATAATTGAATAAAAGTTGAAGGAGGTTGAAGGGTTACTTACCTTGAGTCTAGCTTTTGATTTTGGAGAGGATTGGAGTTTGCAATGGCCAAATGCTTGGAGAGGGTGGTGGCTGGATTTTTGCACACTAGAGGGTGCTTAGGGTTTGATTAAGGGCTGGTTTGATGAAGAAAATAGGTTAGGCTTGGGTGTTTTAGTGTTTGGGAGAAGTTTACCTTGTTTTGGAAAATGATAACTTGTAGTCTTTCTTGTTGTAGCTGATTTTGAGCAATTTTTGGGAGGGTTTTATGGCTGATATCTGGTTGCTATTATGGCAGAGGAAAAGAGAGGCTGAATTTTGGCTCTTGTATTAGTGAAAAGAAGAGAGGAAAAATAAGGTCTTTTGGTGTTGTTGTTTTAGCTAAAACAAGAGAGAATTGGAGAGCAATATGGCTGGAATTTTCATGTGCTTCTGTGTGTATTACGGTGGCCAAAATTGTGGAGGAGGAAGTGGAAAAAAAAAAAAAATCTGATGTTTATTTGGCTTCAAGAATTTTAATTGGTTAAAATTACTTAGGGTAGATTTCTCTTATATTTTAGAGAGTTTGAGTGAAACTATATGTCATATAAGGTGGCGGCTAGGGTTCTTGTTTTTTTAGAAATTTTAAGCAAATAAAATAGGTTATTAATTGAAGAAATAATTTAGTTAATACCCTAATTTATTTTAGACAAAAATAATTAATTAAAAGATAATCATATTTAGAGATAAAATCTTATTTTTATGTGATAAAGCTGAAGTTTCTTTCTTCTTAAATTCTAATTTTCAAAAATAGCATAACACTAAGAAATATTTATTTCAATTAAGAATTTAACATTATCTCTTTATTTTCAATTAAAATTCTTTAAAGAAAATTAATTTGGAAAGTCTTTTCTACTATTAAAAATAATAACTAAAATATAGCTTCCAAGATAAATGCTTCTATATTTTTTTTTCTTAATAAATCCTTTGGATAATACCATTAGAAAATTCTAGATGTTGAAATATATTAAATTTCTAAAATATTAAAATAAAATACTAGCTAGAGAACAATAGGAATTTAATTTACTTTAATTCTTTTTAGCAAAAACCTAAAATAATCACGTTCTCATATTTTAGGAAGTGGGAAATTAAGGTGGGGGCTACCCTATTGAATTTGGCCAAGAGGGAAATAAATAGGAGGAAAAGAGTTTAATTAGGAATAAGAAGGAAAAGGTTTGCAAGAGTTGGGATTTGAACTTAAGTCACTAAAGAATACACACCAAGCTCTAACCACTATTCCATAACAATTCTTGTGTAAATATTCTTCAAATAAATTCCCATAAACCCAATTCAACTGACATCATTATTCTTTCATTAATTTCTACTCCATAAAACAAAAACTTTACCACATCATATAACACAACTATTTTTAAATAAATTACTCCATGAAATATCAAACATAAAAATCACCTAGGCTTTATAAAAATAGTTCAAACTTATCAAATACAATATAAAATGCTATACTATGCATGACTTTCCCCATTAACTAAGGGTGGTTTAAATCAGGGTATTACATCATTTCCCCTTTAAGAGAATTTTGTCCCAAAATTTAGGATTTTATATCTTCAATGAAAATTGGGATATTTCCTTTTCACCCAATCTTCAGTCTCCCATGTTGCATCTTGAGTACCATGATGATCCCACAAAATCGTCACCATAGGTATCCTTAACCTCTTGACACTATGATCCAAAACCTTAGTTGGTTTCTTAACGTAACTTAAATATGGCTGTAGAATTAATGGCTCTTCGTTCAATACATGCTCTGGATTAGGGTTGTATTTCTTCAACCGGGACACATGGAAAACATCATGGATTCCCGTCAACCCATCTGGTAATTCCAATTGATATGCTATAGGTCCAATCTTCTCGATCACCAAGAATGGTTCTAAATATCTAGGGCTCAATTTTCCCCCTTTAGGCTGCTTCAGAATCCCTCTGCTAGGCGTTATCTTCAAAAAGTCTAATCTCCCACTTGAACTCTAGTTCTCTTATTCTATTATCCGCATAACTCTTCTGCCAGCTTTGTACTACTTTCAATCTTTCTCTTATCATCTTTACTTTATTTGCCATCTCTTCAATATTCACCTCCCCAATCTTGCTAATTTGTCTGTCTTTAATCCAACCCCAGTACAATGGTACTTGACACTTTCGTCCATATAACGCTTCGTAGGGTGCCATTCCAATGGATGCTTGATGACTATTGTACGCTAACTCAGCATAGGGTATACAATATAATCACTTACTTCCAAAGTCCAATACATAAGCTCTAAGCATATCCTCTAATATCTTGATAACTCTTTCAGACTGTCCATCAGTCTGTGGATGAGCAGAAGTACTAAGCTTCAGAGTTGTTCCCATTGACTCTTGAAACTTAGTCCAAAATCTAGGATCCCTGTTGGGCACAATATTCAATGGTACCCCGTGTAATCTTACTACTTCTGGAATATAAGTCTTAGCCAGCTTCTCTATAGAATCCTTAACATTTACTAGAATAAAATGAGCAGTCTTAGTCAATCTGTCAACTACAACCCAAGCGGTATTCTGAATCAAATAAATAAATGAACATCTGTTCATAAAAATAAAAGAATAAGCATTAAAGGTCCTATAAACTCTAAGCATCACTAGAGTCGCTAGAATCCTCAAAAGTCTCGCAAGGGGGTTCCATTAGCCAACCTGTGCTACTGTTGGGATGATCTATCACACAGTCCTTTGAGAAACCAAAGGATTGTGGCTTCTTCTTAGGCTGACACAAAACATACCCATCAACCTTGCTACCCCTTAGCTTGGCCCTCAACTCCGCATCCCTAAGCTTCTCTATAGCTAGCAAAAGTGCACTCTTAGGCCTCTCAGCATCTGACTCATATGATTCACTTCCCAGCAGTGTCAGGATTCCTTCATTTATAGACGGGGTTGTAGGTGTGTCAACCTTATCCTCCTCCTCACCACCAACCTCAATCACTTCCTCACCACTTTCACCTCCGAGCTCCCCTATCTCACCCTCATCACCAAGTCCTTCTAGCTCATTCTCACTCTCATCTCCAATTTCTTCTATCTCCCCTATCTCTCCCTCATCATCTCCTTCATACTTAATCATGTCCCCCTCTTCCTTAAGTTCAGGCATTTCAGGTATCGGGTCCTCGAGTACTTCATCTACACCAAAATCTTCCATCATAGGTGGTTCATGTCCTCACTCAAAATCCATCCACCTTCGGCCTCTGTCTTTGAATCAGATGATGATGAATCTACTATAAGAATGGGGCTAGATGCTCTACCACACACAGGACTACACATAAAAGGCCAGTCTCTGGTCATTGCTGTGGATCTTCTACTCATCCTAGAAGTAAAACTTCAAGAAGTTAGAACCAAATTTTAATTCCTAGATTTAAGGTATTATTTATTAAAATCATTTGCCTAAACCTAGGCTCTGATACCACTTGTAACACCCTGCTACCTACGTACCCAAAAAGGGCAGGGATGTCGCCTTGTCCAGTGGACCAGCGGTCTTTATAATGAGGTATAAAGGGAAATAACTAAATAAAATAAAGCGATAATCTTATTACAACTGGAATAAAAACTTATACAAGTCTGAAATTCAAACTAACAATCGTCTTTCAAAAGAAATACAAAGCTAAAATTAAAAATGAAATAAACTTCCAGCTCTTATTCATCCAACCTGCCCAATAAAAGCACTCTCTTGAAAACATGATATAAAAATGGTGTGAGATTGACATTTTAGTAGGTCCCGTATGTGTGAATGTCATATTTAATATTTTGTGTATGCAGGTTATAAAACCACAAAATATGTTTGCAAGTCGTTTTTTCCTCATAAATAGTCATTGAGTGGAATAATAAACATTATGTCAAAAATAATTCCTAAAAAACCATCCACTCATTAATACAATAGAATCATGATTTTTCCCCATTGTTGGTGGCTTTTGAACCAAGGAAACCTAGAGGAACTAATCAACTCTTCTTTTCAAGTGAACTCAACTAAGCACCAAAGGCGCCACCTTTGCTCTTATTTGTGTCGCTAAAATGGTATTTGAGGCTTAACTCTATTGATTTAAATAAGCTTGATTTTATAGTGGTGCTATTATGCATGAAGCCTAGCATGAAAAGCATAAATAGCTAAGATTGATAGGTTTGATGGTGCAATATTTGATCTAGATGTATATGGAGTAATATATATATATATATATATATATATATATATATATCGCTATGATGAATCTAGATCTAATGCATGTTAATTAAAGATGAGATATTTTGATGCAAATATGGTCATTATATGAGGTTAATGGTAGATGAATATTGGAGTTATCATATAGATGATGTGATTTGATTATATGCATGCATAATGATGAGTTGCATGACAAGGGAAAGCTATGGAAGTGATTTAGTGAATTAATCCAACTAGATGCTATGGATGAACTAGGTGATTAATGTGATCATAGGGATTCATGATGCATGAAAAGATAGTGGAATAATGTATGGATTCTAATTGTAGAATCATTGATTTTAGATAAGAAAGAAGCTTGAAGTGAGGGTAAGTTTTGGCTTGGGTTGATTATTGGGAATATTCAGGTATGTCCTTGCATAAATATTTTGCTAAATTGTACATATTTGCAAGTCTTTTGGACAATGATATTGAAATGATGTCAACAAGATGATTGAAATGATGAGGAAATGATATTGTTAAATTATGATACTTGGATTGAGAACATGGACATTTTAATCTCTAAAAGTTTTTGTCAAATCTCAACTTTTAACTGAAAATGGTTTTCTTTCCTTTATGATCAAAACGTTTTGAAAAGCATAATGTGAAAATCACATTTTGCAAAACCATAGTATTCAAAGTTTGTGAAAAAAGGGAAAATATTTTACACCTATGGGTGAGCGTTGAGTACTCAACAAGGGTAGGCTAGTGGTACTAGTCTTGGAGGATTAGAGTGAGTCTTCTGGCAGGAGGCCACCTCCAAAAAATGAACTTTGCTTAAAGAGATGACAGTACTATTTAGTCAAACCGGTTTAAGCTAGCATGTTGGTCCATGCGGACTTTATTTTTCAGGTTGGACAACTGGTGTGTTGGGTGTAGAGATGGAGGAGTATCTCACCCTAGTGGACGGATCACCACTACCCAATGTTGAACGGTTACCCTGGGAACTATCATGATGGTAATCATGATATTAACTTAATATTTTTATTGAATCATTGCAAAAGTTGAAGGAGAAGAAATGGAGAAGAATTGAATAAAAGTTGAAGGAGGTAGAAGGGTTACTTACCTTGGGTTTAGTTTTATATTTTAGTGATAACTGGAGTTGAGATGGCCGATTTCTTGGAGAAGGTGGCAGCTGGAATTTTTGTGAGTGAGGGAGTGTTTAGGGTTTGGTAGAAGGCTGGTTTGATGAAGGAAATAGGTTAGGTATAGGTGTTTTGATGTTTGGAAGAGTTGCACTTTGTTTTAGACTCTTGAACACAACAAGAAAAAATGACAGCTTTTGTTTCTCTTGTTGTGGCTCAATTTGGGCAATGTTTAGAAGGTTTTTGTGGCTGGTTTTTAGTTGCTTATATGACTGAAAATAATAGAGAAAAGGAGGAAGAAAAAGGCTGGTTTTCGGCTCTAGTCTTGGACGAAAACAAGAGAGGAAAAGTGAGGTCTTTTGTGTTGTCGTTTTAGGCTAAAACAAGAGAGAGTTTGAGAGCAACAAGGCTGGAATTTTTCATGCATGTGTGTGTGTCTAAAGTGGCCAAAATTATGGAGAAAGGAGAGGAGAAATTCTGGTTGTTTATTTGGTTAAAATAAATTTACTTGGTTTAAACTACTTGGGATAGGTTTCTCCTATGTTTTAGAGAGTTTGAATGGAACTAAAATATCCATTAAGTGGCGGCTAGGGTATTGATTTTTCCAGAAATTTTAAGAAAGGAAAATAGAATATTAGTCCAAGAAATAATTTAATGAAACCTCTAATTTACTTTAGGCAAACATAAGTAATTAAAGAAGAATTAGATTTAGGGATAAAATCTGGTTTTTATGTGATAAAGCTGAAATTTCTTTTATCCTAACCTCTAATTTCGAAAATAGCATACTTCTAAGAGATATTTATTTAAATTAAAAGTTCAACATTATCCCTTTATTTCATACTAAAATACTTAAAAGAAAATTAATTTGGGGAGACTTTTCTCCTATTAAAAATAACGGCTAAAATATAGCTTCTAAGATAAATATTTCTATATTTTATTTCCTTGATAAATCCTTTATATTATGGCTTTGAATACTTCAGATTTTGATATATTTAAAATTCCTAAAAGATTAAGGTAAAATATTAACTGGAAAATAATAGAAATTTAATTGGCTTTAATTCTTTTTATCAAAAACCTAAAGTAATCACATTCCTATATTTTAGGAAGTGGAAATCTAAGGTGGCTGTAGCCCTAGTAAATTTGCCCAATAGGAGAAAAAATAGGGGTAAAAGAAATAAGTTAAGGAAAAGAAGGAAAAAGCTTGCAAGAGTTGGGATTTGAACTCAAGTCACCAAGGAATACACACCAAGCTCTAATAACCACAATAATTCTTGTGTAAAGATTCTTCAAATAAATTCCCATAACTCCTGTTCAACTCACTTTATTATTCTTCCATTAAATTCTACTCTATAAGAACAAAAGCTCTAACATCTCATTTAACACAACTATTCCAAAAAAAATAAATCTATGCAGTATCAAACACATAAATCACATGTACTTCAAAAAAAAAAAAAGTTCAAATTTATCGAATAAAATATAAGATGTTAAGCTATCCATGAATTTTCCCATGAACTAATAGTGGTTTAAATTGGGGTATTACAATTTAAGTAAGTCTCTACATAACTGTTTTATTAAATGGTACTCATATTTGCAAGTCATATATTGCAATGATGTCGAAATGATGCTGACAGATGTTGAAATGATTGATAGGGGCTAAATTAATTATATTTTTCCTAGTTATTTGAGGTTCTTTTGTGATACATTTTATTCAATAACAAGTCATATTCCTTCATATTTGAGATTTTACCCTTTGAAAGGTATTTTATTCATTATTTCATATTTTAGGGGTAAAACAAAGCAAAAATGTCGCAAAACAGAACCAAGGCGGCGCCGGACAGGACAAAGGAACTGAGGCCGGTCATGAGCTGTTGACACGAACTTTGAGGCAATGAAAGATTGTGAAACAGGATTGGAATAGACCCAAGGCAGCGCTTGCTCTAGTAGCCAAGGCAGCGCCAGCTGCACTTTGGATAACACTATGCAAAAATCAAGAAAAAATCGGCGAACAACGGAAAAAACAGAACACAACCAGCTCTGGCTCCAGTAGCCAAGACGGCGCCGGCTGTGCCTTGAAGATAAGGCGGAATCTTAATTTTTCTACGCGGTTTTTGGTAATCTGTGGAATTTTAGTATTTTTTTACTTCTACTTGGCCAAGAACCTTACACCAACGAGTTTAGGCACTTCCTAAGCCTATACATAGATGGGAAACACAAGAGAAAATGGGAGAATTCATAGATCATCATAGAAAATCACTCAAATCAAAGAAGCAATTCTTCAAATCAAGAAGGCTTATGCAAGAAGGTTTTCAAAGGAAGAAGAAGGAGGCTTGTCTATGAGTACTTTCTTTTACTTTGTTTTCTTTTTCTTGACAATGATGTATTAATTATTTTAGTATAATTTGACATTGTTTTAGATATTCATGATTTTTAAAGTTATTTAATCTTTTGACTAATTGATTGTTCTTCTTGGTATTTAATTACTTGTGTTTATTACGAAATTAATTAGTTATTTCTTTCTATTGACTTGCTTGGAAAAGGGGTTGATAGTAGTTTCAATTTGTTAATTTCATATTTGTTGTCTCTTAACTTGCTTGGAAAAGAAGTTAATTGCTAAGAACTGATAATTAAAGGTTAATTGATGTCTGTCAGGAATGGATTCATTGGTTAATTTCATGTTTTAAGTTTGTCAGGAATGGAGATTTAATCAAAGGATTGTGTTTAATGCATCTTTTAGCTGGATTAGTTGAGACATGAATGTGATGGTAATTGATCTAGAAGGTAGTGATTTCATGGATTGAAAAAGAAGTGAGTCTATATTAATCCTTCATGATGCCAAGAGAATAATTAATTATAATAATGGTTTGGTACTTTAAGATCGTGTTTGTTAAAACAATGGTTTAAGTTACATAATTCTCCATCCTTGACATGTATATATTATTTTATTTTATTTTATTTTGTTTTCCTTTTTATTTCGTTTTAACTTTATTGAGTCGGTTAAACACTGAAGGAAAAGTGATTAATGTATTCTTATTCCTGGAGGATTGACACTCATTTGAACCCTATGCTATGTTAATGATGAGTACGTTTGTTCATATGTGTAATTTGGGATTAACGTTTTAATTTAACTTGATTGGGAATGTGTTTATTTTTTATATGATTTTTATACCCAAATAAATACGTATCAAGTTTTTGACGCCGTTGCTGGGGAACAATAGTATGAAAGCTTGGATTTTATTGATTTAGCCATGTAAATATGTGAATATGTACAACTGTTCGTTTCGCAAAAAGGTGCCATCTTCTGTAAACTTGTGTATCTTGTGCATATCTTTGTAACCTAACCTTCTAACTTTAAGTATGTTCTATTGATTAACTTTCTATTCTTGTACTTTTGTTGTAATCATGAATTCCGTTGGCTAACTAGCTTTAATGTTCAGGATGGAGACTTGGAATCGGAGGAAGTTTAATGAGGGGCACTACCCTCATTACGCTTTGGAGATAACACTCACAACACCAAAATCAGCAGAGCTAGAAACCGTAATTGGAAAATTTACTGTTCATGTCACAAGGCGCTTCCAAGAAATAGATTCCACATTTGAAAGGTTCGAAGCAATGATCCACAATATGGAACAACAAATCTGGTTTTTGACCAACATGGTGTTTAAATCTACAGAACTAGCACTATTAGGCAAAGAGGAAATAGCTACTGTCACATTGCAGAGTGGAAAAGAGCTGCCTGATATTACAGACTACAACCGGCACTGGTTGGAGGAAGAGAACTGGCGCCGGCTATTCGGTAACCCCAAGACCAAGCAGCCCAGAATAGAACCGGTGTCGGCCGAAGCACTAAAACCAGCGCCGGCTACCCACTGTCCACCTCTCGAAAATCTTACTTTGTAGCCTAAAATACCATATCCTACCTGTCTACATAAAGCCCAAAAAGATGCCCAATTTGATAAATTCCTTGAGGTATTCAAACAACTGTACATAAACATCCCACTCAGTGAAGCTTTAATTCACATGCCCAAATATGCCAAATTTTTTAAAGCATGCTCGATAACAAAAAGTGATTGGAAGAGTTGTCCACAGTGGTCCTAAATGAAGAATGCTCAGCTACATTGTAGGACAAATCGAATTTGCCACATGGAAAAAACTATTAATCATACTAGGAAGGATTGGAGTCTAAAATTAGACGACACTCTTTGGGCATATCGGACAGCTTTTAAAACCCTAATCGGCATGACTCCCTTTCGGTTAGTTTATGGCAAATCATGTCATCTCCCTATTGAGATTGAACATAAAGCTTATGTTGGGTATCTCAGGCTCGTATCCTATACGGCGCAGCGGAAAATAAACGAGATACCATCCCAGGACCCGCCTATGTGTGGAAAACAAGACATAACGATAATAAAGGTAACAGTTTTTACCTTTGGGTGATCATTCGAAGAACAAAAATTTTCTTTTTCAAGTCGAGGCACGATCCAGCAATCCTCTTGATCCAACTTCACGAGAGTTGAATGTCTAACCACTATAATCACAGTGTGTGATTATCTCTAATAGTAATCCACACAGAGGAATGCTCAAGCACCAAAATTTTCTGTGCTAGCAGAAAAAGATGGCAACCAGGGTTGTTTGCTTCAAGAGCAATGAAGGAGAGAGAAGAAGATGATTGTGGCTGTGTTTTTCGTGTGTTAATCCCCTTTTAGGGTTTCGTGTGACTCATAATATATGTCACACAAAAATTCCTTCCAAAACTGAGAATTCCAATCCTATTAGAATTCCCTAATTGTAATTGGAAACATCAAATTCTCACAATTACAACTTGGATCACAAATTATAACTAATTATAATTTGTCTACAACAACTTTTTTTTCTCTCAATTAACCCCACTATGTTATCAAATAACATCTTAAGTAAATAATCCTCTATTGTGTTTGACCTATTAGGTTTCCCAGTCAATTGGTAGAGAACTTGAATTAATCTAAACATCTTTGAGATTAATAATCCATAATTAATTAGAATTAATCCTATTAATTCTAATAAGGATTGGTTTATTAATTCATCAATTAATAAACCCACATTCCCAGATCATGAGCGGTATCCATCAACATATCATGACCACCCAAGAGTCCAGGAAGTCAAGTGGCTTGACATGAACCCTTCAATAACAAACTTCAGTGCAATTAACTCCTTTCACTATACAATATCTCATTCGGTTTAGAGTACGAAATTAGTGCCAACTCACTCCAGAATTAATTTTGGCCCGAATACAATAGTACTTGTACCAAGAACCCACTACTCTAGATGTGTATCAATTGAAACTATTTCCAATATACAATCACCTTGGCTAAGGACTTCTTGAGTAGTAATTCCTACAAGTGGCCGTGAGATATTCGCCCCAACTATTAGGAGTGGTGAATCCTTTATTGACTCTCTCAAATACTTTCATTTACCTCACAATGTACCTAATATCTATCCCATAGGTGGCCCTTGATCGAGCTCCGGAGATTGGAATCAAAGTACAATGCTCAGCAAACAAAGAACCTTGGAGATCTCAAGTCAAAAAATACTTGCACGTTTGCTATATTGAGATTTTATCACTGGCACTAAATAGTTATCCATGTGAGTATCTCAAAGTTAGGTCATCCAATGATCTTGTTCTATTAACAAGCATCCATGTGTTAATTTTGAGAATATCAATACTCATAGTTATGAGACCACCGCCTGATCAAATCAGGAAGTCTAACACATGCTAGTCTTAACGCATTAATGATGTCTTGTCTTATTAATACTATGACTAGGGACTATTTAAGTACTAACACCATCTAGTGTAGTAGGAATCTCATATCATGATATCTATCATGATTTCCTTAACACAGTGTTGTACTTGGGACTTTATCGAACAGTTATATTACTTAAAGTAAACAAAAGAAACAGTAAGATGAATAATGCCTTTTATTAAAATAAAATGTGTCATATACATTGTACAAGTGATTGCGTCTAGGGCACAACACTAACAGCTTATTGGGTGATGAAGCTTGTTAATCTTGATCTTGAGACAGTAGGGAAGTCCAAGTTGCTCCAACTCACAGCCTTGGAGGAGTTGCGCAAGGATGCTTATGATACTTCAATGCAGTATAAAGAGAAAGTCAAACAATGGCACGATAAGCATATCACTCGATAGCACGAATTTGAGAAAAGGGATCAAGTGTTGTTATTCAATTCTCGAATACGCCTTTTTCCTGGTAAGTTGAAATCATGATGGTCCGGATCATACACGGTAAGTCAAATATTCCTCTATGGAACTCTTGAAATCACTCAGCAAATAGGGTGTACTTTCAAAGTCAATGACAATCGAGTGAAACGCTATATCGGTGACATTCTCCGCAACACGGATTATGTGGAAATGCTATTGGACACTGCGATATAAAATTTTTGGGGCTATCTTGTTTACTTTCCTTTGCTATACTATTTTCTTTCTTTTGTTCTTGATTTATTTTCCTTTTCTAGTTTTTATGCTTTGGTGTGTCTTTTGTATTTTTCTTTTTTAGGTACTTTGCCAATGCCTCGTTCTTCAGGAATTCAGCTCATGTACAACATATTGCACAATAAATGGAAGTATTGTCTCTCTTATCTCCTCTCCTTTATATTTTTGGTCCCATGGCATTGCTTATTCCTTGTTCTATTTATTTGGCCATTGAGGACAATGTCTAATTTAAGTGTGGGGGAGTGATTCGATTGAAAATTCTTCTATGCATCATTCTTTTATATTTTATCCTTCTTGTGAGCAAAATTTTCAAAATTTTTTTTTTGAGATTTCAAACTGTATTTTTAATGCATGTCTTTATGATGGATTATAGAGCATATGTTCTATATCGTTTATGGCTTATGCACGACTTTTTGCACACACTTGGACTAAGTAGTTCTTGATCAAATGCTTTACATTGTTCTTAAACCTGTTTTTTCACTAAAATTCATGGAGCAGTCTAGAACTTACTTGAATAATTCTCGGGGTGAAATAAGAAAGACATTCATGATTTAACTTAGGGATGACGGTGTTAGTGATGTGCTCTAGAGGCAATCACTTGTACCATGTATATTGCATATTAAATTAATAAGAGGCATTCTTTATCTTTCAATTTGATTGTTATATCTAAATATGTGTACAAACCGTTAGATAAAGTCCCTAGTACAACACAGTGTTAAGAAAATCATGATAGAGATCATGATGTGAGATTCCTACTACACTATGCAGTGTTTGTACTTAAATAATCTCCAGTTATAGTATTAATAAGATGGGACATTATTAATACGCCAAGACTGACACATGTTATATCTCTTGATTGGATCAAGCGGTGGTTCTCAGGATTAACGTGTGGATGCTTGTTTTGAAACAAGTTCATTGGATGACCTAGCTAAGAGATAATTACTTGGATAACTATTTAGTGCCAGTGATAGAATCTCATTATAGCAAGTGTGCAAGTATCCTTAGACTTGAGATCTCCAAGGTACTTTGTTTATCGAGCGTTGTACTTTGATTCTAATCTTTGGAGTCTTATCTAGGACCGCCTATGGGATGGATATTGGGTACAACGTAAAGTAAACGAAAGTAGTTGAGAGGGTCAATAAAGGATTCACCAATTCTAATAGTAGGAGAGTATATCTCAAGGCCACTTGTAGAAATCATTACTCATGAAGTCCTTGGCCAAGGTGACTATGTGATGGAAATGGTTCCAATTGATACACATATCGAGTAATGGATTTCTTGAACAAGTACTAAAATATTCAGGCCAGAATTAATAATATTCTGGAGGGAGTTGGCATTAATTCCATGCTCTAGACTGAATGAGATATTGTATGTTGAAAGGAGTTTATTGCACTGATAATTTGCTATTGAAAGGTTCATGTCAAGCCACTTGACTTTCTGGACTTTTGGGTGGTCAAGAGTCATTGCTAGATGTCGCTCTTGATATGCTAAATATGAATTTATTAATTAGAGAATTAATAAATTTAATCCTTTATTTTATTAAGGATTATTAATTCTAATATTGTTAAAATTAATTCATATTATGCTACCAATAAGACCAGGAAACCTAATGGGTCACACACAATAAAGGTTTGAATGCTCAAATATATTATTTGATAGTATTGTGGGGTTAATTAAGAGAAGGGAATATATTTATAGGTGAATTATAAGTGTGTTATAATTCATGAGACCTAATTGTAATTAAGTAAACTTCAAGGACCAATTTGTTGACAATTGGACGTTGAAGGACTAAGTTACAATTTATGGTAATTATAAATCTATAAATATAAGGAAACGGTTTCCTTAGGGTGAGAGACAGACTATTCACGCAATAACAGTAGAAACCGTTTCTCCGCTCTCTCTTGATCAAACCCTAGCCGTCTCTCTTCTTGATCAAAACCCTAGCCTCCCGAATTCTACTAGCATAGAATTGTGAGATTGTGAGCATTCAACCTTGTGTGGATTATCATTAGAGGGAGTTCTTTCTTGGACTTCAGTTGAGCTGCAGTGAACGGTTTTGGATAATCTGGATCGCACCTACGTTCTTGTTTCTGAAATTTTTTGAATTCCGGCTTCACGAGGTAATAAACGCAATCTTCTCCTTTTTCCTGTTTCTATTGCAAACCCATGATCCATGGCTTGGATTTCTTGTTGTTTTCCGCTGCGCTTAATCTGATTATGTATGATAGAATCCTACAGACGGTAATAGGCATTCTTTGGTTAGTTTGAGCTTTTCAAGCCTACTTATTTTTATATTATCCCTAGTGCCTATTTTGAGCCCAAATTGGTGAATTTCTTTCTTAAAACTAGTTATCACATACTTTGTCCATTGCTTGTTTCTGAGAGTTTGAATAATTCTTCCAAATCTTTATGCTTTTGATGGATAAAAGTACATGAAGGAGAATGTGGAGGAGAAATACTTGGAGAAAGATCATGAATCGTTTCTTTTAGACATGTATCAATAGTTGTGTTGAGCTGGAAGAAGAAAGAAAAGAAAGAGAGAAGAAAGATTGAAAACAAGAAAAGAAAACAAAAAGCTGCTAAAAATAAAAAGATGGAAAGAAAGAAACTGAGAAATAAAAGAACAGTAGCAGTGAAAGACAAAAGAAGAGAGAAAAAAAAAAGTAAAGAGAAAAAAAATTGAAAGAAAAAGAAAAGAAAGATCACAAGAGGAATGGTGATTAAGCTGTAAAAGTTGAGTTTATATCAAGTCCTTGACACCATTGCTGAAAATTTGAGTGATTTTGTGAAAAATAAGAGAAGAGTTGATGAAGAAAAAAAAAAAGAAAAGAAAGAGAGAGAAAATGCAAGATTTGCATGAGTTGAATTGTAATTGCTACACAAGGTTATGGGTTTTGATTAATCTTGGAATAGGAGCGCAAGAAGAGTTTGGAAATTATTGATACATTTTGTTTATTCTTTTCTTGCAAACTCTCAACTTCTTTGAAATTTGATTCTCTTATATCCTTCGTTTAACAAGCTACATTACAAGCCTTTAGCCTTACATTACAAGCTTGAAAGTTCTACTTGACCCATGTAAAATCATGATATGTCTCGAATTAGTAGAGAGAGTGTATGAAGAGTAAACTTATGGAATGCATATTCTTTTTGAATTAAATTCTTTCCAATGGTTTGAGAATATTGTTAAGTATTGAGATGGTTTTACTAAGTCATTATTCACTTACACAAGTCTTGCATTTGTTGTGAAAGATGTAGTAGCATGTGTTTTATATTCTTGAATAAAGGAAGCATTAGAGATATCGTTTTGAAATTGTTTGAGTGATTGATGAAATCCTTATATTTTTCCTACTTGTCTTTGATACTTTGCTTAAGGACAAGCAAAGAGCTAAGTGTGGGGGAATGTGATAAGGGATAAATTAGTCATATTTTTCCTAGTTATTTGAGGCTCTTTTGTGATACATTTTGTTCAATAACTAGTCATATTTCTTTATATTTGAGATAGTACCATTGCAAAGGTATTTTATTCATTATTTCAGATTTTAGGGGTAAAACAAAGCAAAACATCGCAAATCAGAACCAAGGCGGCACCAGACAGGACAGAGGAACTGAGGCCAGCCATGAGCTATTGACACGAACTTCGAGGTAACAAAAAAATTGTGAAACAGGATGAAACAGACCCAAGGCGGCGCTGGCTCTAGTAGCCAAGGCACTGTTGGCTGCACTCTGGACAACACTGTGCGAAAATCAAGAAAAAATCAACGAACAACGGAAGAAACAGAATACAACCAGCGCTAGCTCTAGCAGCCAAGGTCGCGTCGGCTGTGCCCTAAAGATAAGGCAGAATCTTGATTTTTTTACACGATTTTTGGTAATCTGTGAAATATTAGTATTTTCCTACTTGTACTCGGCCAAGAACCTTACACCAACGAGTTTAGGCACTTCCTAAGCCTATAAATAGATGGAAAACATAAGAGAAAATGGGAGACTTGATAGATCATCATAGAAAATCACTCAAATCAAATGAGGAATTCTTCAAATCAAGGAGGATTGTGCAAGAAGATTTTCAAAGGAAGAAGAAGAAGGCTTGTCTATGAGTGCTTTCTTTTCTTTTTCTTGACAATGATGTATTAATTATTTTAGTGTAATTTGACATTGTTTTAGGTATTTCTAATTTTTAGAGTTATTTGATCTTTTGACTAATTGATTGTTCTTCTTAGTATTTAATTACTTGTACTTATTACGAGATTAATTGGTTGTTTCTTTCTATTAACTTGATTGGAAAAGAGGTTGATGGTGGTTTCAATTTATTAATTTCATATTTGTTATCTCTTAACTTGCTTGGAAAAGGGGTTAATTACTAAGAATTGGTAATTAAAGGTTAATTGATGTCTGCCAGGAATGGATTCATTGGTTAATTTCATGTTTTAAGTTTGTCAGGGATGGAGATTTAATCAAAGGATTGTGTTTAATGCATCTTTTGGATGGATTAGTTGAGACTGGAATGTGATGGTAATTGATCTAGAAGGTAGTGATTTCATGGATTGGAAAAGAAGTGAGTCTATATTAATCCTTCATGATACAAAGAAAATGATTAGTTATGATAACGGTTAGGTACTTTAAGATCGTGTTTGTTAAAACAATGGTTTAAGTTACATAATTCTCTATCCTTGACATGTATATATTATTTTATTTTATTTTATTTTTATTTTTATTTCATTTTAACTTTATTGAGTCGGTTAAACACTGAAAGAAAAGTGATTAATGTATACTTGTTCCTGGAGGATCGACACTCGTTTGAACCCTATGCTATGTTAATGATGAGTACATTTGCTCATATGTGAAATTTGGGGTTAACGTTTTAATTTTACTTGATTGGGAATGTGCTTATTTTGTATATGATTTTTATACCCAAATAAAGACACATCAATGATGTTGTAATGTTATTGTGGAATTGTGATACTTGGATCATAAACGTGGTTATTGTTGGAAAGTATGCCTTCAAAGACTATGAATGCTATGTAAATATATTGCAACTAACTTTGAGAAAATGCTTCTGGGTCCCGTCACGCAACGATAACGGCGGTCCCGCAGGCCGGTCAGCGGGCGGGCCCCCCTTGAAAATTTTTTTATTTTACCACCTCTCATCGAATGAGATTTTCCCTTTCAAAATTCTATTCCAGAACCTTTTTTTTTTTTTTTAAATCCGAACAGTAACCACCGCGTGCGGCTTGGATTTTCTGGAAATTTTTGTTCAGTTCGGGGCCGTTCCAAGATCAATCAAAACCAGTTTTTGACGTTGATCTTTGTTAATCTTTATTAACAAACCATTGTGATCATTCTTACAATTAATTTAACAATCCAAATTGTTAAACGGAAGGCTTAATTACAGGATGAACATCAACTGAAGCTAAAACCTGAACACAGACGCAGAACCATTCTGCAATATTTTCAAAAGCATAAAACCCACAACGCAGAAACGATTTCTGCAACCCAGATTATTCAAAACAAAACCCAGACGATTACATACAAACCAGCAGACATGATCATACAATTAACATGCTGTAATCATGCAATTTACATGCTTAACAATTCAAAGCAATAAAACATCCCATTAAAACACAAACCCGTTGGCTCTGATACCACTGTAGGATTTCTATCATGCATAATCAGATTAAGCGTAGCAGAAAACAACAAGAAATCTAAGCCATGGATCACGGGTTTGCAATAGAAACGGGAAAAGGGAGAAGATTTCGTTTATTACCTCGTGAAGCCGGAATTCAAAAATTTCAGAAACAAGAACGCAGGCGCGATCCAGATTATCCAAAATCGTTCACTGCAGCTCAACTGAAGTCCAAGAAAGAACTCCCTCTAATGATAATTCACACAAGGTTGAATGCTCACAATCTCACAATTCTATGCTAGTAGAATTCGGGAGGCTAGGGTTTTGATCAAGAAGAGAGACGACTAGGGTTTGATCAAGAGAGAGGCAGAGAAACGGTTTCTTTGTTATTGCGTGAATAGTCTGTCTCTAACCCTAGGGAAACTGTTTCCTTATATTTATAGATTTATAATTACCATAAATTGCAACTTAGTCCTTCAACATCCAATTGTCAACAAATTGGTCCTTGAAGTTTACTTGATTACAATTAGGTACCATGAATTATAACACACTTATAATTCGCCTATAAATATATTCCCTTCTCTTAATTAACCCCACAATATTATCAAATAATATATTTGAGCATTCAAACCTTTATTGTGTGTGACCCATTAGGTTTCCTGGTCTTATTGGTAGCATAATATGAATTAATTTTAACAATATTAGAATTAATAATCCTTAATAAAATAAAGAATTAAATTTATTAATTCTCTAATTAATAAATTCATATTTAGCATATCAAGAGCGACATCTAGCAATGACTCTTGACCACCCAAAAGTCCAGAAAGTCAAGTGGCTTGACATGATCCTTTCAATAGCAAATTATCAGTGCAATAAACTCCTTTCAACATACAATATCTCATTCGGTCTAGAGCATGGAATTAGTGCCAACTCCCTCCAGAATATTATTAATTCTGGCCTGAATATTTTAGTACTTGTTCAAGAAATCCATTACTCGATATGTGTATCAATTGGAACCATTTCCATCACATAGTCGCCTTGGCCAAGGACTTAATGAGTAATGATTTCTACAAGTGGCCTTGAGATATACTTTCCTACTATTAGGAGTGGTGAATCATCTATTGAACCTCTCAACTACTTTCGTTTACTTTACGTTGTACTCAATATCCATTCCATAGGCGGTCCTAGATAAGACTCCAAAGATTAGAATCAAAGTACAACTCTCGATAAACAAAGTACCTTTTAGATCTCAAGTCTAAGGATACTTGCACACTTGCTATAATGAGATTCTATCACTGGCACTAAATAGTTATCCAAGTGATTATCTCGTAGCTAGGTTATCCAATGAACTTGTTTCAAAACAAGCATTTACACGTTAATCCTGAGTATCCCAATACCCACGGATATGAGAACCACTACTTGATCCAATCAAGAGATATAACATGTGCCAGTCTTGGCGTATTAATAATGTCCCATCTTATTAAACTATGACTGGGGATTATTTAAGTACAAACACTACATAGTGTAGTAGGAATCTCACATCATGATCTCTATCATGATTTCCTTAACACTGTGTTGTACTAGGGACTTTATCTAACGGTTTGTACACATATTTAGATATAACAATCAAACTGAAAGATAAAGAATGCCTCTTATTAATTTAATATGCAATATACATGGTACAAGTGATTGCCTCTAGGGCACAACACTAACAGGCGATTGTGTATTGGAAACAGTTCCAATTGATACACATCTAGAGTAGTGGGTTCTTGGTACAGGTACTATTGTATTCGGGCCAGAATTAATTCTAGAGGGAGTTGGCACTAATTCCGTGCTCTAAACCGAATGAGATATTGTATGGTGAAAGGAGTTAATTGCACTTTGTTATTGAAGGGTTCATGTCAAGCCATTTGGCTTCCTGGACTCTTGGGTGGTCATGATGTGTTGCTAGATACCGCTCAGATCTGGGAATATGGGTTTATTAATTGATGAATTAATAAACCAATCCTAATTAGAATTAATAGGATTAATTCTAATTAATTATGGATTATTAATCTCAAAGACGTTTGGATTAATTCATATTCACTACCAATTGACTGGGAAACCTAATAGGTTACACACAATTGAGGATTATAAACTTAAGATGTTATTTGATAACATAGTGAGGTTAATTGAGAGAAAGATAAGTTATTATGGACAAATTATAATTAGTTATAATTTGTGGTTCAAGTTGTAATTGTGAGAACATGATGTTTCTAATTATAATTAGGGAAGTCTAATAGGATTAGAATTCTCAGTTTTGGAAGGAATTTTCGTGTGACATATATTATGAGTCACATGAAACCCTAAAAAGGGATTAACACACGAAAAACACAGCTACAATCGTCTTCTCTCTCTCTCTCTCTCTCTCTCTCTCTCTCTCTCTCTCTCTCTCTCTCTCTCTCGTTGCTCTTGAAGCGAACAACCCTAGCTTCCATCTTTTTCTGCTAGCACAGGAAATTTTAGTGCTTGAGCATTCCTTGTGTAGATTACTGTTAGAGATAATCACACACTGTGATTATAGTGGTTAGACGTTCAACTCACGTTGAGGTTGATTACGTGGATTGCTGGATTGAGCCTCGACTTGAAGAATAAATTTTGTTCTTTGGACGATTAAACAAAGGGAAAAGGCTGCTACCTTATTATCTTTATGTCTTGTTTTCCACACATAGGCGTGTCCTGGGATGGTATCTCGTTTATTTTTCACTGCGCCATATAGGATACGAGTCTGAGATACCCAACAGCTATAGCGTGGTTGGATACCTTCATACTTGAGTATGAGTTGGTGGTCTAGCAAAGCTAGGGTCTTGTACTTTGATGTATATTGGGTGAGATTTCTTTTGTGAAATTAATAACCTTGTATTTTGGGTGTATTACTCTAGTTAGTCAAGCCAGACTCATGTAACAAAGTTTTTTTGGTTCATTTTGTGAAGATTAAATCACCCCCTTATGATTGTCCAGGATAATCTCATAATCCAGGGCCTTGGGAACATGACTCTAGAATGTGTGCTTTTGGGTAGCTTACAATGATAAGAAAGTATATTCGAGTGAGTAATGGATTATCAGACTAGAGATCTAAGGATGGTAGATGCCTTTGAGATGGGTGTTTGTGCATTTATCCTATCTCATTGATGGGTGTTACATAGAGGGGTATTTTCATCATTTCACCTGTAGGTCGGAGATATTGCTTTAGTAATATTATTCTTAGGGTCAATATTTTCATATGATGTTAAATGGGAATATTTAAAAGGGCAAAATACAGCTATTTAATAGTAAAGGTATTTTGGTCATTTTAGTAGCCATGAATTAGTCTCTTAGTCCTCGGAGTAGCTCAAGTTACCTTGGTGTTCTTTAGACACAATCTGGGCTTAATGAATAATTATTTGGAAGAAAAATAAAATTTATTCTAAGAGTTCAATAAGAATTAATTAATTAATCTTAGATTTTTCATAAGGTCTAGAAAAGATAATTAATTAATTAAGAGAATTGGGTTGGAATAAATTAATTAATTGGGCTGATATTTGTTGACATATATTAAGAGTCTAATTAAAATTAATTAATTAGTCCTGGGTATTTAATGAAGCCTAGAAAAGATAATTAATTAATGAAGACGAATAGGCCAGTATTGGATTGGTTTTTGAGCTCAACATCAAGCCCATGGGGGCTTAGTGTGTTTCAGCCCACTAGGGTGGCCAAAATTTAAGGGAGGAGAGGTAGGGTTTTTTGGCTTAAGCTCTCACTCTTGTGTGCAGCCACCCTTCCTCTTGTATTTCTCTTCCTTCTCTTTTTTCTCTTTTGGAGAGTCTCTTGGTTATCCAAAGGAGCTTTCACCAAGCTAACCCAAGATCAGGGTAGAGTAATACTCTGGAAGACAATGAGAACTTGCTACGTAGGAGTAGAAGATTGGCGGGAATATTGGTCGATCCGCAGGCACCTCCTTCCCCCTTTCCAACGCAAGATCCAGTGCAACCTAACACCTTGTTAGTTAATCCACAATCAATAAAGAAAAGTAAGTACTCTCTCCTAGATGTGGATCGAAAAATTGAAAATTTTTTGCTACGTTTTCTTTGATGTTTTTTGTTTTGATCCTTCAGTTATTTTGACCTCTAAATGTTTTTATCAAATCTCAACTTTTATCTAAAAAAGGTTTTCTTTCTTTTATGAGTAAAATGTTTTGAAAAGCTTGATGTGAAAGCTATGTTTTGCAAAGCCAAGGTATTCAAAGTTTGTGAATAAGGGAATTGAATATTGCACCTAATGATGAGCATTAAGTACTCAATAGGGGTAGACTGGTGTACTAGTCTTGTAGGATTAGAGTGAGTCTTTTAGTAAGAGGCCATCTTCAGAAGATGAACTCTACTCAAAGAGACGTCAGTACTAGTTAGTCAGGCCGATTCGAGCTAGCATATTGGTCCATGTGGACTATTTTCTGGATTGGACAACCGCTGTGTTGGGTGTAGAGATGGAGGAGTATCTCACCCTAGTGGGTGGAAAACCTACTGCCCAGTGGTGAGCGGTTATACTGGGAAGCTATCATGATGGAATTCATGATATGGACTTTGATATTATTGAATCATTTTTAACCCTTTATGATTCTATTGTATTGATGAGTGAAAGGCTTTCTGGGAATTGTTTTGGACATATTGTATATTGTTCCACTCTGTGACTGTTTATTGATGAAATGGACTTGCAAACATATTTTGTGATTATTGACAAATTGCATACCTGAAATATTTAAAGTGTCATTTCACACACAGGATTTATTGAGATACTAATGTCACACCATTTTATATTATTTTTTTAGGGGAGAGAGATTAAATTCTATTTTATTTTACTTTGTAATTCTTTTGAGAGACAGTTACTTGTTTTGATTTTTAGACTTGTATAAGTTTTGAATTCAGTTGTAATAAGATTAGTTCTTTCTTTTATTTAGCTATTTTCTTTTGTACCTCATTATAAAGACCCTTAGTTCTCTAGATAGTGTGACATCCTTGCCCTTTTTGGGTAAGTAGTAGTGGGGTGTTACAGAAACAAATGCAAATAATGATGAAAATTACCTAAACCTAGAATCTAATACCACTTGTAACACCCCACTACCTACGTACCCAAAAAAGGCAGGGATGTCGCCCCGCCCTTAGGACAAGAGGTCTTTAAAACTAGGTAAAAGGAACAAGAATGAAATATTCTAAGTTCAAAACTTATTACAACCCAATACAGTACTTATACAAGTCTTAAATGGAAGCAAATAAATCATCCAAGAAACAAATATATTCAAGTCAAATTGAGATCTTCAAACCACATGGTAACTCAACCTTCAAAGTAGGATCATCTTGAAAACATGACATAAAGCGTGGTGAGAAATATTTCTTAGTAAGTCTTGTGTATGCTTATGTTAATTTAAGAAGTATTTAATGTATGTAATTTTGGACAATTTACAACAAAAGTCTGCAAGTCCAAATGATTAATTTTGAACAATAAGTGGTGTTTTATTGGCATTTCAAATAAAAGAGTTCAACATTACAAAGAAATAAACCACTCGAATATAAGAGACTATGAAACCCTACATCATAGTCATGGCCATGTATGCCATAACTGCATATTTGTGAAACCCAACATCACAATACAAGTCAAGAAGAGAAAATAGGCAAGGAAAAAGAAAAGCAAGAAATATGCATAAGCTGGGATTCAAACTTTGGTCACTAGAAATCAAACACCATGCTTTTATCTTCTAGTCCACAATAACTCTTGTGAATATTTTCCTCAATAAATTCCTTTTACTCTCAACCCACACATCACATTCTCTTCCATTAAATTCTATTCGTCAAAATAAAAGCTCGTCTAACTCTATCAAACATCCCTATAACTTAGTAGATGAATTCACACATAAACAATCACGAAGATAAATATACTCATATAAATGCATTAAATTAATATATGCACAATCATGATGCCTTGTAATGCCTCTTCTCCTGCAAGGACTAAGGATACCTATGGGTAGGGTACTACACTTTCATAAGCAATGAGGGAACTCCGAGAAGAAGTCTTAAGGGCGGAAGAGAAAGGGAAAGGGAAGATAGGGAGAGTCCCGAAAGCCTGGGTTCAGGGGTAAAGGTCTTGGTTTTGTGGATAAGTCGAGGATAGATTTAACTATGAACACTGGGGAATGGCTTTAGGAATCTGCTTCCGTAGTGACAACTAGGCACTAGAAAGGTAGGTAGTGGGTGATAAGACCTTAGATGACAAAAGTGGTTCTTCTTTAAGCATTTCTATTAATAGTGTTAGCCATATTTGAATTGCCTTAGATTGTTAAATTTTCATAAAATTTATACCTTTAAATGTATGAATATTATATGAGATATATATCTATATGACCTCCGCTTAGTTATGCAATAACTACTATCACATGGAATAATTACTTTTAGAAAGCTTCCATACCTATTTATGCTTATGCGGGTTAGATCTAGGAGATATGTAACAACCTACCACCTAAGTAATCTAAAAGCTAGGGATATCACCCCGTCTAGAGGACCAATAGTCTTTATAGCGAGGTAACAAAACTTAAAAGGAAACAAACTGTCAAAATCAATTACATTAGAAACTTATACAAGTCTTAAGCTTCCAAAATAAATGTCTCAAAAGGAAAATAAATACAATGAAACATCAAAATAAAACTTTAGTCTCTTATAAGAGTCACAACCTTCAAAGTTGATGACCTGAAAACACGATATAAAAGAGTGTGAGAATTGCTCCTAATAAGTCTTGTGTGTACTCATGACATCTAAAATATTTCATGGATGCACAATAGAAGTAGTTGGAAAAAGTGTTTGCAAGTCAAAGTTCATCTCTATCAAAACACTGAGTGGTATTTTATATAACTTTTGCATGATAGCTCATCAGAACAACTTTCAGTAAGATTAACCATTAAACAACAAACATGTGGATCATGAAACCTTGCATTATAGCCACTACCATGGAACCCTGCATTATGACAAAGTGCAGTGAAGCCCTACATTGCTATGTAGTGGGTGATCAGCCCACGAGTGAGATACTCTTCTATCTTTACACCCAAATTTACAGAATGTCTAATTTCGGACAATAGTCCACTTGGACTGAGTTGCTAGTTTGGACCAACTTGACTTACTAGGACTGTCATCTTATCCAAGCAAAGCTCATCTTCCAAAAGTGACCACTAGCTGGGAGACTCAACCTAACTTTCAAGGACTAGTCGTAACAGCCTGCCCTTATTGAATAACTAACAAATTAATATTCTACTTAAGGATCAACCTTAAATCAACGGATCAATATCCTGCTTAAGGATTAATCTCAAATAATCTCTTTCAATTCTTGGCCAAGCAAGCATGGTTTTAGAATAGTTTGCTTGAAATTATTTAATAAACAAAATAATGTTTTACTTGAAAACCTTTGTTTGAACAAAACCCTTATATTAGAAAAATAAACCATGTTGCAACCCAAAAATCACATTTTGATTTAGCATCATATAAATGACTTGCAAACAAGAACATTGACAAATAAGGTTTATGCAAGGACTTACTTGAATCAGCTAATAGAAACAGATGATCTTATCAACTTGATCTTCACACTTGTTTACAACACTCGTCTAATAACAAATTGTAAAAGTTCTAATCAGATATTATTTCACCAACAACTCAACTCAACATAAATTCATGATACATATAATCATAATCATCATCTCAACTAAGACAGATCAATGTGACCTTTAAATACTAATAGACAATTAACCCTTACATTGTCATGGTAACATATAAATTAACTAGCCCCTTAGCAAACACTATGGTATTCTCCAAATATGTATATGATAACAATCATAAATATAAACTTGAATCTAGGTATCAAAAGGGATTGTAGTACTCATATACAATTAACAAGAGTAGAGCTCAACTTAGTCATCACTACCCAACAATCGTATATATATTTATCCCTCATTCAAGATCCCTATTATGCGTGCTTCAATCTCATGATAATCAAATTCATCACCATTCAATATTCATAGCACCAGATCTAAACATCTAGAGGTATCATATTGCTCAAATACATATTCACTTATAAAGAAATCAATAATATCCTCTACAATCAATAATCACCACAATCACGCATATAGTATTTGCCTTCTTGTACATATTCCTATAATAAAAGTACACGACTCAGCATCAATATCCCACACACAACTAGTAAAGATGAGCAATTCGAATTACCTCTAAAAGATAGACAAATTGTTGCTATATGGATTAAGTTCGCCCAAAAGTGAATCCCACTCAAGAAAAAATGTGAACTTGGCCTAGAGAATCAAGAAATTCGTGTGTTTCAGTAGAAAATCAGCCATAGTTTCTGTAACACCCCTTTACAGATGTAACAAAAAAGGGCAGGGATGTCACCCTGTTCAAAGGACCAAAGGTCTTTATAACAAGGTAAATAAAGAAATTTTAAATAAATAAAAAAAGCCAAATAACTTATGACAACTATCTCTATAACTTATACAAATTCTACATCAAATCAACCAACAGTTCTCAAAAGAAAGTACAAATAAATAATAAAGAGGATCTTCAATTTTCAGAGGCATCCAACTTGCTCCAAGTAGTTAACTCCTTAAAACATTATACAAAATGTGTGAGATTTACATCTTATAACTCCTATATGTGTTCTTGTACAATTTGAAGTGTTTTCATGTATGCTCAGTTGATAACTATTTATAGAAAAGCATTTGCAAGTCACAATTCAATTCCTCAAAGCAAAAAGTGGTGTTTTCCATTGTTACACATTGTACAAAACAAACATAAATAGCCACTCTAAAAATGGTAACATCACCACACTTTGTGCACAATGACAAGAGAAAGGTTAGGATGCCACACTTTGTGCATGTTGAGATAAGGTAGGTGTACAGCCTATTGGATTAGATGCTCCTCTATCTCCCACCCCAAACTCATCGGCTGTCCACTCTGGGATAATAGTTATTATAGACTAATTCTAGCTCATATAGCTCAATCTACTAGTACTAACACTCTTCCCAGCTAGAGTTCATCTTCCGAAGGTGGCCACCTACTGAGAGACTTGCCCTAATTGGCAAAGACTAGCACCAGTAGCCTACGAATTGAGTACTCAATATTATATAACCAATCAAGAATGTGTTCAAAATCATCATTTCCAAATACCTTAGCTTTGCAAGCAGTTTTCCACAAGTGAGTTTTGAGAACATTTAACAAGTGAAAATGAGTGTTGATAAAAGGGTTTGGTGTGTAAAAGAAAACATTTGTGTAAATCTCGTTTGTCAAAATTATTTAGTAAATAGTCCATGCTTGCAATCCAATTAATCATACGCAACATATTGTTAAAACATAACTGACTTCCAAATAAGAGGTTTATATAGGAAAATTATTTATGCAATGACTTATTTGTATTAGTTCTAGATATCATAAATCACCTATTGACATATGAATAATGTAGTCATGCTCAAACTAATAAAAAGATCCTATTTTTCCTAAGTAATTTCCATAACATGCTTACACAAAATTGAGCAACATCATTGATCCAACACATAAGCAAACCTAATATCTCACATATCTCATCACGCCATATATCCAACTCCTTAGAAAGGGGACTTGGGTTACCTCTTGTTCAAATGACCTAAAGAATATTGGAAAATGTGGCTTCTTTGATCTTGCTTTAGATCGGATTGAGAAAGGAAAGGAAGTAAGGCCTCGGGTTAGTTTGGCGTTAAGAGTGTCCAGCAATGACTAATGATTTTACCTTTGAGTATTGTTTGAGCAAGCAAGTGAAAAAGAAGAATAATGAAATCAGTCTCTTGTTCTAGTGAACTAAGAGAGAGAGAGACCGAAAGAGATATAGAGATGTTAGAGAAAAGTTTCTGTTTTGTGTCCGTATAGATATTGGCCGAATAGTTGTGTTATGAAGTGTGTTTTGCTTTTCCTAGATGAGGGATGAGTGCTCTTCTTTTGTTGTTTTGATGCTTCAGTTGTGTGTGTTTGTGAGGATGACTAAGAGAGAGTTTCAGAGAATGTCTTGTTTCGGTTTTGTGCAAGGATGAGAGTGTGCTCTTGCTTGGGCAATTCCGTGTGTGCATGCTTGTGTTGGCCGAAAATGTGAGTAGGGAAAGGAAGGATTTCAGTTAGCTAGATAAGGACTACAATAATTGAACTTCTAAATATGATAAGGACTTGACTTATCTTTAGGAAGAAAAACACAACTTCTCTTTTACTCTTGGATAGCTGAAAATTGAAGAGGAAAGGAGGATTTTGATGGCCGAATTGTGAAGAGAAAAATAAGAAAATGGAGTTTAATTTGTGCTTAGAATAAATTATGGTTAACATAAGATATTGTGGGATTTATTTGAATAGCCTTGTCTCCTATCTATAAGAGTTGTTGTTGAGCTAATTTAGCTCTAAGAGTGGAAGCACTTAAGCTGCAATTTTCTAGAAAATTTTATCTATAAAAGATAAAATAGAATTTAATATAGATAATTAAGTATTTCAAAAGATAAAACCTGTATTTTTATCCTAATATCCTAGAATTAAATTACAATGACTTTATCTCTAATAAATGCCAACTGGAGTTTTATTCCAACGTTTCTTTTCTATTTCTTTTTTCAAAATCCATGAAATAAAAAGGTATAAGATATATATATACAGCTTATAGAAATCTGATTATAAATGCTAAACATTTTTCTTGTGTAGATAATGTCATCATTTAAACGACATTTATATTTTCAAAAGTAAGAGATAGAATTTCTGGTTTTATCACTCAATTTCCAAGATAAACACTCTCCTATATATCTTAGGAGATAAACTCCAATGGTAGCCAAAATAAGGATTTTTGGCCATGACTTTAAGAAAGGAAAGATAAGGAAAAGAAAAGCAAGAAATTTGCAAGAGCTAGGATTTAAACTCGGGTCACCAAGTATTACACACTAAGCCTTATCCCCTAAACAATATCAACTCTTGTAAATATTTTTTTCAATAAATTCCTTTCACCCTCAACCAACATATCACATTCCCTTTCATAAAATTCTATTCAATTAAAACAGAAATTTAACTAACTCAATCCAACATCCCTATAACTCTCTTGATGAATTCACATATAGAAAAAACACAAAAAACACATATACTCATATAAATGCATTTAATTATTATTATATGTGCATTCATAATGCCAAGCAATGTGCCTTTCCCCATAAGGACTAAGGGTAGTTTTGGCCGGGGTATTACATCCTTCCCTCCTTACAAGAATTTTGTCCCAAAATTCAGACTCCCATACCTCTACAATAAATCCGGGTATTTCCATTTTATCTATTCATCGGTTTTCCATATTGCATCTTGTGTCCCCTGATGATCCCATCATACCTTCACCATAGGTATCTGCTTATTTCAAAACGTCTTCACATTTCGATCTAATAGCTTAACTGGCTTTTCCACATAACTTAAGTCTGTGCGCAACTCCAGGGGTTTGTTGTTAAGTACATGTTTAGGATTAGGGTTATACTACTTCAACTGAGACACATAGAAAATGTCATGTACCTCGGTCAACACTTCTGGCAAATCTAATCGGTGCGTAATAGGACTAATTCTTTTTGTCACCAGGAACGGTCCTAAATATCTGGGACTCAACTTACCTCCCCTCGGTAGCATCAATATCCCTCTACTTAGAGTCAACTACAAGAATGCTTGATCCCTAACTTAGAACTCTAATTCCCTTCTTCTATTGTTGGTGTACATCTTTTGTTGACTCTAAGCCACTTTTAGTCTCTCTTTAATCACATTCACTTTATCCATCATCTCCTGAATACACACCTCACTAGATTTCTTGACATGTCCCTCTTCAGTCCATCCCCAATATAATGGTACCTGGCATTCCATCCATATAGGGCCTCGTAGGGTGTCATTCTGATCAATGCCTGATAACTGTTATTGTATGCTAATTCAGCATGAGGTAAGCAGTTAATCCATTTGTTACCAAAATCTAAAATGCGTGCTCAGAGCATGTCCTCCAAGATTTAAATAACTCTCTCAGACTGACCATTAGCCTGAGAATATGTAGGAGTGCTAAACTTTAGCATTAAACCCACCAATTTTTTAAACATGTTCCAAAACCTTGAGGTGAAATAGGTTTCCTTGTCTCATACAATGCTTGTTGGTACTCCATGCAATCTCACTATCTCCCGAGCGTATATCTGAGCCACCTCCATTGAGCCTCTTACATTCACTGGTATGAAATGCACAATTTTTGTCAGCCTACCCACTACCACCTAGATAGCATCCTTTTGAGTTTTTGACATCGGCTAGCCAGTGATAAGATCCATAGTCACCTCTTCCTATTTCCACTCCAGAATTGGTAACAATTGTAATTACCCAACAATTTTCTTATTCTCTGCCATAACTTTCTGACAAGTTAAATGGGTAGAAATATATTGAGTCACATCTTTCTTCATCCCAGACCACTAGAAGCTTTATTTAAATTGTGGTACATTTTCACCTCTCTAGGATGAAAATGCGCATTTCCCTAAAAGAACTAAGGGTAGTTTTGGTCAAGGTATTACATCCTCTCTACCTTAAAAGAATTTTATCTTGAAATTCAGATTCCCATACCTCTACAGCAAATCCGAGTATTTCCACTTAATCTATTCCCCTATTTCCCACGTTGTATCTTTTGTCCTATGATGATCCCATAGTACCATCACCATCTGTATCTGCTTATTTAAAAGTGTCTTCTCATGTCAATCTAATAGCTTGACTGGCTTTACCACATAACTCAAGTCTGTGTGCAACTCCAAGGGTTCATCGTTAAGTGCTCAGGATCAGGGTTATACTTTTTCAACTGAGACATATGGAAAATGTCATATATCTCAGTTAACCTTCAAGTCTGCATGCAAATCTAGTCGGTATGCAACCGGTTCAATTCTTTTTGTCACCAAGAATGGTCCTAAATATCTAGGACACAACTTGACTCCCCTTAGATGCCTCAGTATCCCTATTCTTGGAGTCAACTTTAAGAATGTTTAATCCCCAACTTGAAACTCCAATTCTCTTCTTCTATTATTGACGTAACTCTTTTGTCAACTCTAAGTTGCTTTCAGTCTCTCTTTAATCACCTTCACTTTATCCATCATCCCCTGAATACTCACCTCGCTGGATTTCTTGATATGTCCCTCTTCAGTCCATCTCCAATATAATGGTACCTGGTATTTCTGTCCATATAAGGCCTCGTAGGGTGCCATTTCGATTGATGCCTGATAACTATTATTATCTGCCAATTCAGCATAAGGCAAGCAGTTGATCCACTTGTCACCAAAATCTACAATACATGCTTAGAGCATGTCCTCTAATATTTGAATAAATCTCTCAGACTAACCATCTGTTTGAGGATGTGTAGAAGTGCTGAACTTTAGCGTTAAACCCATAGATTTTTGAAACTTGTTCCAAAACCTTGAGGTGAAACGGGATCCCTGTTAGATACAATGCTTGTTGGTACTCCTTGCTATCTCACTATCTCTCGAGTGTATATCTAAACCAACTTCTCCATTGATTCTCTTTTACATTCACCGGTATAAAATGCGCGACTTTTGTTAACCTGTCCAGTACCACCTAGATAGCATCCTTGTGAGTCTTCAACATCCAGTCCAATGACAAAATCTATAGTCATTGCTTCCCACTTCCATTACATTTTTCATGTTCTCCGCCTATACTTTCTGACAAGTCATACAAGTAGAAACATATTGAGTCACATCTTTCTTCGTCCTAAACCACTAGAAAGCTTCCTTCGAATCATAGTACATTTTCACCTTTCCAGGCTGAATTGTATACTTGATCTTATGGGCCTCATCCAATATTTTCTTCTTCAACTCTAGGTCGTTCGATATACACATCCTATCCCGCAAATACAATATACCAACCTCATTTGTTCGGAAATTTGCTCTTCTTCCCTTGACTTCCCTATCCTTGAAAATTTGAAACTCTATATTGTCATGTAGTGCTTTGATAATTTCTTGCTTCAGGTTAGGTTTCAATCTCAGATTAGTTATGCAAATCTTCTTCTCTTGAAATTTTACCTCCTAACCCAGTATTTCTTACACAACTTGCACTTCATGTACTCTCAAATTAGCTATCTTCACTTTCTAGCTTAGTGTATCAGCCACCACGTTTGCTTTATTGGGATGGTAATTGACAGGGCATTTATATTCTTCCAAAAACTCCATCCATCATTGTTGTCTGAGATTTAGGCCATTTTGAGTGAAAATGTATTTCAAACTCTTATGATCATTGAAGACTTCATATTCTACTTCATACAAATAGTGTCGCCACTTCTTTAAGGCAAACACAATAGCAACTAGCTGTAGATCGTATGTTGGATTGTTGACCTCATATGGCTTCAGCTTCCTTGATGCATAGGCTATAACTTTCCTATCTTGCATCAATACCGCACTTATCCCTCTTTTGATGCATCAGTGCCTAATGCATAGGGCTTATTCTCCTCAAGAAAACTGGAATAGTCTTCAATCTCCTCTTAAGTTCCTAGAAACTTTTTTCACACTTTGTATTCCTAGCAAAAGGAACATCTTTCCTTGGCAATCCTGTCATTGGTAAAGCTAAAGTGGAGAAACTTTTAATGAATTGCCAATAATATTCAGCTAACCTAAAGAAACTTCGTATCTCGATAATATTCTCCGGTTGCTTCCAATTTGCACGGTTTCCACTTTATGGGGTCCACTTTGATATCATCCTTGGATATCACATGTCCAAGGAAGGACACAGTATCCAAGCAGAACCCACGCTTTCTGAATTGAGCATAAAGCTTATGCTCCCTCAACTTCTCTACCACTATCCTTAAATGCTCAGTGTGCTCCTTTGGACTCTTGGAATAAATCAAAATGTCATCAATAAAAACCACCACAAGCTTATCTAGATACAGACAGAAATCTCGATGCATTAGAACCATAAAGACTGCAGGGGCATTAGTCACTCTGAATAGCATCACCGTGAACTCATAGTGCCCGTATCTCGTGTTGAATGAGTTTTAGAGATGTCTTCTTCCTTAATCTGCACTTGATAATATCCTTGACGAAGATCTAACTTCAAATAACAACTTGAGCCTTACAACTGATCGAATAACTCATCAATCAAAGGGTAGAGGATGCTTGTTCTTGATTGTGAGGTTGTTTAATCCCTAATAGTCAATGCACAATCTTTGAGTTCTATCCTTCTTCTTGACAAATAGTATTAGGGCTACCCAAAGTAACATGCTCGGTCTAATATAACCTTGCTTTATTAATTCTTCTAATTGCTACTTTAGCTTTTTCAGCTCTGTAGGGCCATTTTGTAAGATGTCCTTGATACTGGTTCCACTCCAAGAATTAGATCTACTGTGAACTCTACTTCCCGCACTGGAGAAAGGGAAGTAAGTTCATAGGGAAAACATCCAAGAATTCCTTTACCACCTCAGTATTCTCCAAGGTACACTAATCCTTGGGTTTGTTTAACAGGTAAGCTAAGTATGTAATACCCCGATTTAAATCACCATTAGTTTGTGGGGAAAGTCATGTATGACATATCATCTTATATCGTATTTGCTAAATTTATGTTTTTTTATGAAGTATATGTAATTTATGTATTTGATATTTCACAGAGTTATTTATTTGGATATAGTTGTGTTATATAAGGTGGTAGAGCTTTTGTTCTTATGGAGTAGAATTTAATGAAAGAATAATGAAGTGAGTTGAATTGGAGTTATGAGAATTTATTTGAAAAATACTTCCATAAGAATTATTGTAGAATAATGGATAGAGCTTGGTGTGTATTCTTTGGTGACATGAGTTCGAATCCCAACTCTTCCAAGCCTTTTCCTTCTTTTCCCTAATTAAACTCTTTTCCCCCTATTTTTCTCCACCTGGCCAAAATTCCTAGGGCTAGCAACCACCTTAATTTCCCACCTCCTAAAATATAGGAATGTGATTATTTTGGGTTTTTGCTAAAAAGAATTAAAGCAAAACTAAATTCCTATTATTTTCTAGTTAGTATTTCACCTTAATCTTTTAGGGAATTTAAATATGTCAAAATCTGAAAATTTCAAAGCTATTATCCAAAGGATTTATTAAGAAAAAAAAAAAGACTATAGAAACATTTATCTTGGAAGCTATATTTTAGCTATTATTTTTAATAGGAGAAAAGTCTCTCCCAATTAATTTTCTCTAAAGATTTTTAATTGGAAATAAAGAGATAATGTTAAATTTTTAATTGAAATAAATATTTCTTAGAATTAGGATATTTTCAAAAATTAGGAGTTAGGATGAAAGAAAAATTCAGCTTTATTACATAAAGACCAAAATTTATTTCTAAATATAATTATCCTTTAATTACTTATTTTTGCCTAAAATAAATTAGGCTATTAACTAAATTAATTCTTGGATTATATCCTATTTTTATTACTTGAATTTTTTGGAAAACAGAATGCCCTAGCCGCCACCTTGATAGGAGATTTAGTTTCCCTCAAACTCTCTAAAATATAGGAGAAACCTATCCCAAGTAGTTTAAACCAATTAAATTCCTTTTAGCCAAATAAACATCTAGATTCTCTATTCCAACTTTGATGCTCTTAAACTCTCTCTTGTTTTAGCCAAAAACAACAACACAAAAGACCTCACATTTCTCCTCTTATTTTCGCCCAATATAAGAACCAAAAAGTAGCCCTTCGCTTCCTCCTTTTCTCTCTTATTTTTTGTCTCTTTAGCACCTAAAATCTAGCCACAAAATCTTTGTAATAACTGCTCAAATTCGGCCAAACCAGGGGTGCCAAAGCTGCCATTTTTTCCTTGTTGTGGTCAAGAGTCCAAAATAAAGTGCAACTCTTCCAAACATCAAAACACCTAAACCTAACCTATTTCCTACATCAAATCAGCCTTCTATCAAACCCTAAACACTCCCTACTCCAAAAAAAATCCAGCCGCTACCGTCTTCAAGAAATTCATCCATCACTACTCCAAACATCTCCAAAATCGAAAACTAAACCTATGGTAAATAACCCTTTAACCTCTTTCAACTTTTATTCAATTTTTCTCCTTATTTTCTCCTAAATCATGGTAAAAAATGAGCTGATTCTTTCCCCTATTGTGGGAGATTTTTGAACAAGGAAACCAAGAGCATCTAATCAACATTTCTTCTCAAAGTGAACTTAAACAAGCACCAAAGGCAACACCTTTGCTCACATTTGTGTCACTAAAGAGGTATTTGAGGCTTAACTCATCTAATTTAAATAAGGTTGATTTTATGGTGGTGCTATTATGCATGAAGCCTAGCATGAAAGCATGATTAGATTAGATTGATGAGTTTGATGGTGTAATATTTTGAACTAGGTGTATATGGAGTAAAATATGGTTAAATATTGCTATGATGACCTAGATCTAATGCATGTTGATTAAAGATGAGATCTTTTGAAGCACATATGGTTATTATACGAGATTAATGGTAGACAAATATTGGAAGACGTTATATATATAATTTGATTTGATTATATGCATGGATAATGATGGTTGCATGGCAAGGGAAAGCCATACAATTGATTTAATAAATTAATCCATCTAGATGGTATGGATGAATTAGATGATCAATGTGATCATAGGGATTCATGATGCATGAAAAGATAGTGGAATGGTATATGGATTCAAATTATAGAATTATTAATTTAGATAAGAAAGAAGCTTGAAGTGAGGGTAAGCTTTGGCTTTGGTTGATTATTGAGAATATCTAAGTAAGTCCCTGCATAACTGTTTTGCTAAATCGTACAAGTTTGCAAGTTTTTTGTATAGTGATATTGAAATGATGTCGACATGATGAATGATATGATGATTGAAATGATGGGGAAAATGCTATTATTGAATTATGATACTTGGATTGAGAACGTGGATATTTTAATCTCTAAAAGCTTTTGCCAAATCTCAACTTTTAATTGAAAATGGTTTTCTTTCATTTATGATCAAAACGTTTTGAAAAGCTTGATGTGACATATTTTGCAAAACCAAGGTATTCAATGTTTGATCAAAAGGGAAAAGATTTTGCACCTACGGGTGAGCATTGAGTACTCAGCGTGGGTAGGCTAGTGGTACTAGTCTTGGAGAGTTAAAGTGAGTCTTCTGGCAGCAGGCCACCTCTAGAAGATGAACAATACTCAAAGAGATGACAGTACTACTTAGTTAGGATGGTCCGAGCCAGCATGTTGGTCCATGTGGACTTTATTTTCGAGTTGGACAACCAGTGTGTTGGGTGTAGAGATGGAGGAGTATCTCACCCTAGTAGGCGAATCTCCCACTGCCCAGTATTGCACAGTTACACTAGGAAGCTATCATGATGGTAATAATGATATGGACTTGATAATATTATTGGATCATTGCTAATCCCTTTATGATTCTATGGTATTAATGAGTGGATGGCTTATTGAGAATTGTTTCGAATATGATATACATTATTCCACTCAATGATTGTTTATTGATGAAAGTTGACTTGCAAACATATTTTGTGGTTTTGATAAACTTGCATACACGAAATGTTTAATATGACATTCGCACACACGAGACTTACTAAAATGCAAATCTCACACTATTTTTATATCATGTTTTTAGGGGAGTGCTTTTATTGAATAGGTTGGAGGAATAAAGATGAAAGTTCAATTAATTTTTATTTTATTTTGTAGTTCTTTTGATAGACGATTATTAGTTTTGAATTTTAGACTTGTATAATTTTTTATTTTGGATGTAATAAGATTATCGCTTTATTTTATTTAGTTATTTTTCCTGTGTACCTCGTTAT
Source organism: Voacanga thouarsii (assembly GCA_026120185.1). Lineage (NCBI taxonomy): Eukaryota > Viridiplantae > Streptophyta > Magnoliopsida > Gentianales > Apocynaceae > Voacanga > Voacanga thouarsii. The sequence goes on along the minus strand of JANUWF010003384.1, from coordinate 932,442 downwards.
AAAGACCTCTGGTCCACTGGACGGGGTGATATCCCTGCCCTTTTTGGGTGTGTGGGTAGCGGGATGATACAAAGTATCATGTACATCCTTTCTTCAATAGTTTCCAGGCCTTAGTGCCAACAATAATGAACTTCAACTCTTGGAATAAATTAAAATCTCATCAATAAAGACTAACACTATCTAGATACGGTTGAAAAACTTAGTGAATTAAATCCATAAAGACCACAAGACCATTAGTCACTCCACCACGAAACTTATAGTGTCCATATCTTGTGTTGAAAGTAGTCTTAGGAATGTCTTCCTCCATAATCCACATTTGGTAATATCCTTGCCGAAGATCTACCTTCGACTAACAGCTTAAGTGATGCGTTTACATTTGGGTAAAAAATCATATAAAAATAAGCTTATTCCCAATCAAGTTTAAATTAAAATGCTAATCCCAAATTACACATATGAGCAAGCGTACTCATTATTAACATAGCATAGGGTTCAAACGAGTGTTAATCCTCAAGGAACAAGAATACATCCTTTTATTTCATTGTTTAACCGACTCAACAAAGTGAAAAAGAAATAAACTAAAACAAAAGAAAATAAAAATAAAAATATATACATGTCAAGGATGGAGAAGTATGTAACTCAAATCATTGTTTATACAAACATGATCATAAAGTATCTAACCATTATCACAACTAATTATTCTCTTGGCATCATGAAGGATTAAAGTAGATTCACTTCGATGGTCAATCCATGAAATCACACTCCTCTAGATAAATTAGCAGCACTTGGTCTGTCTCAACTAATTCACCCAAAAGACGCATTAAACATAATCCTTGATTAAATTTTCTTGGTCTGGAAAATTTAAAACATGAAATTAATCAATGAATCCTTGGTCCGGCAAATATTAATTAACCTTTAATTACTTAATCCTCAACAATTAACCTCTTTGGTCTAGCAAATTAATGAAAAGAAACAACTAATTAATCTCGTAATATGCCCAAGTAATTAAATACCAAGAAGAACAATTAATTAATCAAAAGATCAAATAACTCTAAAAATGATGAATATCTAAAACAATGTCGAATTACAATAAAACAATTAATATATCATTGTTCATGAAAAAGAAAACAAAGGAAAGAAATAGATACTCATAGACAAGCCTTCTTCTTCTTCCTTTGAAGACCCTTATGTACAATCTTCCTTGAATTATTTATCTTGAGAAAATATTGGTGATGCACTCTAAAATATATCTAAGTCTCTACATTGTGTACACCCTTTCCCAGGGTAAATTAGCCTTTATTTATAGGCTTACAAAATTCCTAAAAGAGTCCTAAATAAAGAAGCAGCAATTACCTAAAAATCAAAACATAAAAGGAATACTAAAATTCTAAAATAAAAACCTAACTAAAACACTAAGGAAAAGAAGAAGAAGTCCATCGCCTTTGACTTTTTAAAATTTAACTTCAATTTAGACTTTTGTCTTCTTGTGCTGGAGAACTTCAATTCTTGTTAAATTGTGAAATTGCTTCAATTGGAGCTGTCCAAAATTTATTGTCTAGCCACCAAGATTGTTGTTTTCTTTTCTTTCTTACATTGGCTCACTTGAGTCGCTGAATCAAGCCACCGAATTTCTGCCTTTTCATGCTCAGCCACAATTGTTGACTTTGCTTTGCATTGTCTATGTCCCACCGAAACTCTCCTTTTTCCTTTGTTTTGTTGCTGCTGCAATTTCTGTCGGCTTAAGTGAGCCATCCAAATTTGATTAATTCCTCTGTTGCTTTTTGTCCTTTGCTGACCAAAAATCATCATTCTCTTTTGTTGATTACTGATCGAAATTCCTTGGCTGACCAAAGTGTTTGCTTCCTTTTTCCCTTGCTTCTGTTCTTTGTTCTCCCTTTGTGAGCCGTGAAGCCGCCTTCTTTAATTTCCAATTTCAATTGCTATTTCACTCAATTTCTCTACGCTTTTCCAGTGGAAGACCGGCGCTAGCTATCCTTCTCGGGCTAGCGCTGCCTCTGTCCTGTTTTGTGATGTTTTTATCTTATTTTTCCCATAAAATCTAAAATAATGCACAAAATACCTTTTCAAGGGTTAAAATCTCAAATATAAAGGAATATGACCAGTTATTGAACAAAATGTATCATAAAATGGCCTCAAATAACTAGAAAAAATATGACTAATTTAGGTCTTATCATTGAGCCTTGCAATTGATTAAACAACTCATCGATCAAGGGTAGAGAATGATCATAAGGTTGTTTAATGTAACACTTTGCTACCTACGTACCCAAAAAGGGTGGGGATGTCGACTCGTCCAGTGGACTAGGGGTCTTTATAACGAGGTAAAGGAAAAATAACTAAATAAAATAAAGTGATAATCTTATTACATCAAAAATCAAAACTTATACAAGTCTGAAATTCAAAACTAATAATCATTTCTCAAAAGAAATATAAAGTAAAATAAAAATAAATTGAACTTTCATCTTTTATTCCTCTAACCTGCTCAATAAAAGTACTCTCCTAAAAACATGATATAAAAAGGGTGTGAGATTGGCATCTCAGTAAGCCCCGCATGTGCGAATGTCACATTAAACATTTCATGTATGCAAGTTTATCAAAACCATAAAATATGTTTGCAAGTCAACTTTTATCAATAAACAGTCATTAAGTGGAATAACAAACATCATATCCAAAAAAATTCTCAACAAGCCATCCACTCATCAATATATTAGAATCAAGAAGGGATTAGCAATGATTCAATAATAATATCAAGTCCATATCATGATTAGCATCATGAGAGTGTCCTAATGTAAATGTCCAACATTGGGCAGTGGGTGATATGCCCACTAGGGTGAGATACTTCTCTATCTCTACACCCAACACACCAGTTATCCAACCCAAAAAATAAAGTTCACATGGACCAATATCCAAGCTCAGATCGACTTGACTAAGTAGTACTATCATCTCTTGAGCAGAGTACTTCTTTTGGAGGTGGCCTCCTACCAGAAGACTCACTCTAACTCTCCAAGACTAGAACAACTAGCTTACCCTTACTGAGTACTCAACGCTCTCCCGTAGGTGCAAAATCATTTCCCTTTTTTCGCAAAGTTTGAATACCTTGGTTTTTGCAAAATGTGGTTTTCATGCCAAGTTTTTAAAAACGATTTGATCATAAAGGAAAGAAAACCATTTTCAGTTGAAAGTTGAGATTTGACAAAAGTTTTAGAGATTAAAACATCAACATTCTCAAACTAAGTATCATAATTCAATAATAGCATTTTTTCATCATTTCAATATCACTATACAAAAGACTTGCAAACATGTACAATTTAGAAAAACAATTATGTAAAGACTTACTTGGATATTCTCAATAATTAACCAAAGCCAAAGCTTGCCCTCAGTTCAACCTTCTTTTTTTTTTTTTTTTATCAAAAATCAATGATTATATAATTAGAATCCAAAAATTAATCCACTATCATCATGCATCATGAATCCGTATGATATTATTAATCACCTAAATCATCCATGGCATCTAGATGGATTATTCATTAAATCATCTCTATAGCTTTCCCTTGTCATGCAACTTATCATTATGCATGCATATCATCAAATCAAATCATCTATATAATGACTTCCATATTTAACCACCATCAACTCCATATAGTAGCCCTATTTGCATCAAAAGATCTCATCTTTAATCAACTTACATTAGATCTAGGTCATCATAGCAATATTTAACCATATTGTACTTCATATATGCCTAGTTCAAAATATTGCATTGTTAAACTCATCAATCTAATCTAATCATGCTTTCATGCTAGGCTTCATCCATAATAACACCACCATATATTCAACCCTAATTTAAATAAGAAGAGTGCCTCAAATGCCTTTTGATTAACACAAATATGAGCAAAGGTAGCACATTTGATGCTTGGTTAAGTTCACTTTGGGAAGAAGAGTTGATTGGATGCTCCTGGACCCCTTGTTCAAAAATCACCAACAATAGGAGAAAAGAATCAGCCCTTTTTTAACTGTGATTCAGGAGAAAAGAAGGAGAAAAATTGAATAAAAACTGAAAGTGGTTGAAGGGTTACTTACCTTAGGTTTAGTTTACAATTTTGGAGGTGTTTGGAAGTTGAGATGGCCGAATACTTAGAGGAGGTGGTGGCAGGAATTTCGTGGATTGATTGAAGGTTGGATTGATGAAGAAAATAGATTAGGTTTAGGTGTTTTAGTGTTTAGGAGAAGTTCACCTTGTTTTGGACTTTTGATCATAACAAGGAAAAATGATAGCTTTTGGTCTTTCTTGTTGCGGCCGAAATTGAGCAGCTTTTATAAGGGTTTTATGGCTGATTTTTGGTTGCTATTATGTCTGAAATAATGAGAGAAAAGGAGGAGAAAGTAGGCTGTTTTTCGGTGCATGTCTTGGACAAAAATAAGAGGAGAAAGGTGAGGTCTTTTGGTGTGTTGTTTTTGTCTAATACAAAAGAGAGTTTGAGAGCAATAAGAGCTGGAATTTTCATGTAGTTGTGTGTGCTCAAGGTGGCCAAAACTAGGGTGAAAACAAGAGAGAAAATCTGGTTGTTTATTTGGCTAAATGAATTTTGATTGGTTAAAACTACTTAGGATAGGTTTCTCCTATATTCTAGAGAGTTTGAGTTGAACTAAATGTCCACCAAGGTGGCGGCTAGGGCTTCTATTTTTCTAGAAAATTCAAGTAATACAACTAGGATATTATCCAAGAAATAATTTAGATAATATTCTAATTGATTTTAGGCAAAAATAATTAATTAAAGGATAATCATATTTAGAGATAAAATATAGTTTTTATGTGATAAAGCTCAATTTTTCTTTCATCCTAATTCCTATTTTTCAAAAATAGCCTAATACTAAGAAATATTAATTTCAATTAATAATTTAACATTATCTCTTTATTTCCAATTAAAACTCTTTGAAGAAAATTAATTGGGAGAGATTTTTCTCTATTAAAAATCATAGCTAAAATATAGCTTCCAAGATAAATGCTTCTATACATATATATATATATATATATATATATATATTCCTTGATAATCCTTTGGATAATAACTTTAGAAAAATTTCAGATGTTGAAATATTTTAAATTCCTAAAAGATTAGAATAAAATACTAACTAGACAATAATAGAGATTTAATTTGCTTTAATTCTTTTTAGCAAAAACCCAAAATAATCACATTCCTATATTTTAGGAGGTGGGAAATTAATGCGATGGTTGCCCTAATGAATTCGTCCAAGAGGAGGAAAAATAGCAGCAAAACAGTTTAATTAGGGAAAAAAAGGAAAGGGCTTGCAAGAGTTGGGATCTGAACTCAAGTCACCAAAGACTACACACCAAACTCTAACAACTATTCCACAATAATTTTTGTATAAATATTCTTCAAATAAATTCCCTTAAATCCAATTCAACTTACTTCATCAATCTTTCATTGATTTCTATTCCATAAGAACAAAAACTCTACCACTTCATATAACACAACTATATCCAAATAAATAACTCCATGAAATATTAAACATATAAATTACATATACTTCATAAAATAACTTAAATTTAGCAAATACAATATAAGATGCTATGCCATGCATGACTTTCCCCATGAACTAATGGCGGTTTAAATCGGGGTATTACTTCCTCTCTCCCTTAAGAGAATTTTGACCTCAAATTCAGGGCATTATCTCTTTAGAGCAGATTTGGATATTTCCTCCTCACCCAATCTTCAGTTTCCTATGTTGCATCCTAAGTACTGTATGATCCCACAAAATCTTCACCATAGGTATATGTTTATTCCTTAACATCTTGACACTTCAATCTAAAACCTTCATTGGTTTCTAAATGTAGCTTAAATCAGGCTGTAGAATTAATGGCTCCTCATTCAAAACATGATCCAGATTAGGGTTGTATTTCTTCAACTGGGACACATGAAAAACATCATGAATTCCTGCTAACCCTTCTGGAAATTCCAACCTATATGCTACATGTTTAATCTTTTCGATCACCATGAATGGTCCTAAATATCTAGGACTCGATTTCCATCCTTTAGAATGCTTCAAAATCTCTCTGCTAGGCATCATCTTCAGAAAAGTCTGATCTCCCACTTGAAACTCTAATTCTCTTCTTCTATTGTCTGCATAACTTTTCTATCGGCTTTGTGCTGTTTTCAACCTTTCTCTTATCATCCTTACTTTATCTGCCATTCCTCACTGTTCACTTCGCCAGACTTGCTAATTTGTCCATCTTCAGCCCAACCCCAGTACAATGGTACTTGATATTTCCGTCCGTATAATACTTCGAAGGTGCTATTCTAATTGATGCTTGATGACTATTGTTGTATGCCAACTCAGCATAAGGTATACAATCTAACCATTTATCTCCAAAGTCCAATACACAAACCCTAAGCATATCCTCTAATATCTGGATAACTCTTTCGGACTGTCTAATAGTTTGCGGATGAGTAGAAGTACTGAGCTTCAGAGTCATTCTCATTGACTCTTGAAACTTGGTCTAGAACTTTAAAGTAAATATGGGATCTCTGTTGGATACGATACTCGATGGTATACTATGCAACCTAACCAATTCCCGAATATAAGTCTTAGCCAGCTTCTCCATAGAATCCTTATCATTTATTGGAATAAAATGAGTAGTTTTGGTTAATCTGTCAACCACAACCCAAACAACATCCTTCAAAGTCTTCGTCATAGGTAGTCCGGTAACAAAATCCATGATCACTTCCTGCCACTTCTACTCGAGAATAGGCAATGGTTGTAGTAATCCAACTGCCTTCTTATGTTTCGCTTTTACTTTCTAACAAGTCAAGCAAGTAGAGACATATTGTGCAACATCCCTCTTCATCCCTGGCCACCAGTAGGCATTCTTAAAGTCTTGGTACATTTTCACTTCTCCAAGATGAATAGTATACTTGCTCCTATGAGCCTCATCCATTATCTTCCTCTTCAATACTTGGTCATCTGGTACACATATATGTTCCTGAAAATATAACACTCCAGCTTCATCAGCCCGAAACTCCTTTTTTCCTCTTTTGATTTCCTTCACCTTAAAAGTTCAAAATTCTTGGTTGCTCCACTGTACATCACTAATCTCTTGCCTTAGCTCAGGTTCCAACTTTAAATTACTTAGGCCAATCCTATCTTCCTCTACTTTGGCCTTTTACTCCATGAGTTCTTGCATTATCTGAACTTCTTGCATCCTCATACTAGTCATTCTCACTTTTTGACTCAGTGAGTCAACTACCATGTTAGCATTCCCAGGATGGTAGTTAATTAGACATTTATACTCTTCCAGAAACTCCATCCATCTTCACTGTCTTAAATTTAAGTCCTTCTATATGAAGATATACTTCAAGCTCTTATGATCCGTAAAAACTTCACATTCTACTCCACATAAATAGTGTTGCCATTTCTTCAAGGTAAATACTATTGCAGCCAACTCTAAGTCATGCGTTGGATAGTTAATCTTATACGTCTTCATCTTTCTTGAGGCATAGGTGATAACTTTCTTATCTTGCATTAGAACTTCCCCTAATCCTTCCTTAGAGGCGTCGGTGTATAAGGAATAGAGTTTACCTTCCTCAGGTAAACTCAATATCGGTGCTGTCATCAACCTTTTCTTATACTCTTGAAAGCTCTTTTCGCACTTATCACTCTAGACATACGTTACATCCTTCTTTAGCAATCGGGTCATTGATGTAGCCAGAGTAGAGAACTTTTTGATAAACCGATGGTAGTATCCAACCAATCTAAGGAAACTCCTAATCTCAGTTACACTTTCTGGTTGTTTCCAATTAGAGACAGCTTCAACTTTTGCTGGATCCACCTTAATTCCATATTTAGATATCACATGACCAAGAAATGCCACTGAATCTAACCAAAACTCACATTTACTAAACTTAGCATAGAGTTTATGCTCTCTCAACTTCTCCAATACCAACTTCAAATGCTCAGCATGCTTCTCGAGACTTTTAGAGTAGATCAAAATACCATCTATAAACACTACCATAAACTTATATAAGTATGGCTGGAAAACTCTGTGCATAAGGTCCATAAAGACAGCTGGTGCATTGGTTACTCCAAATGGCATCACATGTTCATACCTAGTGTTAACAGCTATTTTAGGGATATTCTCTTCCTTGATTCGCACTTGATAGTAACCTTGCCAGAGATCTAACTTAGAAAAGTAACAAGAACCGTCACTACTAGAAAAAGTGCAATATACCAACTACCTATTACCAACTGACCACGCCCGTCGGTAATTACCAACCGAAATGAAAATAGGAAAAATTAAAAAATTTTCCAACCACTTACCAATAAACATAATCGGTTGGTAAATAGTTAGTTGATAATCGGTTTGTAATTTGGCAGAAATATATTTACCAACCAAATACCAACTGATAACACACGGTTGGTAAATTATAAGTTGGTAATTGGTTGGTAATTTAATGGGAAAAATTTTACCAACCAACCGAAATATATCGGTTGGAAATATATTTTGGTGGTAATCAGTTGGTAATTTGGAGGAAAAATATTTACCAACTGATTACTAATCGATAACAATCGTTTGGTAATATATTCAATTGGTAATCAGTTGATATTTTAATTTAAAAATTTTACCGACTGATTACTAACCGAAATGTATCGGTTGGTAATATATTCAGTTGGTAATTGGTTGGTATTTTAATTTAAAAATTTTACCGACCGATTACTAACTGAAATATATTGGCTGGTAATATATTCAGTTGGTAATCGGTTGGAATTTTAATTTTAAAAGTTTACCAACCGATTATTAACCAAAATGTATCAGTTGGTAATATATTCAGCTGGTAATCAGTTAGTATTTTGGTTCATAATTTAATTTAAAAATTTTATCGATCGATTACTAACTAAAATATGAAACCCCACCTAAAGCTAACCTTAGAGTAAGGGGGTCGGGATGCATATCATATTATTCTGCATAAAAATATATATTTTTGAATGATTTTATGTGCTTTAGAATTATGGTTTATAGGTTAAAAGGCTTAATAATGCTTATTGAGTAGGAATGGTAAAATGGTAATTTTGCTTGAGGTCAAAATAGGAGGATGGCCTGAGGTTTAGATAAGAAGAATATTTGGGTGAGAAAATAAGAACAAGAGTTAGTGTGGTTAAGTGGTTAGAGCTTTGGAATTAATCTCTAAGGTCATGAGTTCAAATCTCATCATTTAAGTTTTATTCATGATTATCTTAGTTATATTTGAATTTTTGTTTTCTTACATTCCTTAAAGATAGGAATGTTGTCTTAGGGGAGACATGAAGAGAATGTCTTAATCATAAAATCATGTCCTAAAAAGAATTCAAAAGGAATTCTTGTCCTTGTTATTACCTCTAGCTTTGTCCTAACATCTTCACAATTTAAATTATTCAAAATTCATTAAATATCTTATTTTAATTCCAAAAATTCTGAGATAATTCCTTAGTCTTGAATTTTGAAAATTAATCTTGGAAGATAGAGGATTGACCGAAATTAGGGAGAAGAATCCAAGAGAAATAAATCACCATGGTAGAACCTTCAAACTCATCTTCATGTTGTTCATGTTTTTGATGAAGAAAATCTGGAAATTTTCTAGAATTTTGAGCAGTCTAGCTTTCGAAAAATTCAATCAGTACTCTTGCTCATTTGCTGCCAAAAAAGTAACCAATTCATGTAGCTTGAAGACTGGAATTTCTGTGCAAAATTCGAACTGCATAAAACTGCACAAAATTAGAAAAATTTCTGTGCAATTTCACTGCACACCAAGTTGAGATTAAAGCTGTTTTTCTTGTTATCAATCCAGCAAAACCCCCTTTGCTTTTCTCCATAATGAAGGTTGGAAACCAACCTTCAAACACCCCTAAAAACCATCTGCAAATCAGGTTGAAGAAATGCAGAAATTCTGCACAGAAAAATCATCAACCATTTGAAGCATTGAACAACCTTGAAACTAGAAAATTCCAATTTTGTCTCGTTAGGCCTAGGCCAAAAAACCACATTCAAACCTCTGTAAAATGGACCTTGTTTAGCCATGGACTGAGTACCATTAACCTCCACACTTACCTTGAGTACTTGGACTCAATAATCACACCTCAAAAGTCTCCTAAGATCACTCTATCCAAAACACATTTGAACTTCAAAAAATTCCAGAATTTTGCTCCAAGAAAACACTCTTGTATTAAGCTACTAAACCAGAAATTCCTCTACCTTTAAACACTGAATTTCAGCCAGCCTTATAGCCTGAACAACCCTCATTCCCTTGCCATAAAACTGATCAGTCCAGCCAGCACTATTGAAGAGCAAAGAAACCTCCATTAATAAAAAAACATTAGCTTATCTTCTACCTCAAACAACTCCACAATTTTCTCCATTCTCATTTCAAACAAAAATCAGATCATTCTCTCTCCTTCTAGCTGAAAATCGAAACCCCTAATCACCCTAGACCATTCGGCCAACATCATTCTAGAATTCGTGCAGCTCTTCTCTCAAATTCTCTCAATTTTCACCAAGAATACCAAGAACACCAAGAACATACACTACACTCCTTCAAGCCAAAACCTACTCTGAACACCTCCAATCACTCTCAAATACTCCAAATTACTCCTACTTAATCCCTAGTTTTCATTTCTAGTCTTTATAACATAAAATCTTGCAAACAAGAATTGACTATCGAATCAAAAACCAAATTTTTTCTTGAAGGTCTCAAGAACATCATCTAGGTAAATCAAGAACAACCTTCTTCTTCATCCTCTTTCATTCAACCTTCAATGTACCATACTAATGCTCTCTCTCTCTCTCTCTCAGCCAAAATGGTTGATCATCAACCATGACTATTTTTTTTTTCCCTTGGACAACTCAAGACTCTCAATGGCGCGTGGACCTTCTTTAGCCTTCATCAAAGTAATCGACAATCAAGTATTTTTTTTTCCCTTAACCCTCCTTTTTAATTCTGAATTCATGTCTCTTAAATGTTGATAGGAGGAATGGATATGAATGAGGGATTGAGTGTATGCATGTGAACGAAGGTGATGGGGTTAGGACATGAGAATTGTTGTATATGAATAAGCTATATGAATTTTCTTGGGAATCAATGTATGATGATCATGTCTTAGGAGAGTTATGGATGTTTAAAGCATGTTAGATGTTATGACACCTATGGTGAATAGGATTTTTATGTTCTTATTTCCATTGAAGCCATGAATGATGAATATACCTAGAAGGAAATTAGCCTTGTCATAGTATTTGTTAATTCAAGCATATGTTCATGAATGATTTAGCTTATTAGTTGGTGTTTGGGAATGTGTTTATGAATCTTGTTTAGCAATAGGAAAATCATGATGAAAGATTATTTTCTTGTTTACCCTAGGTTATTTTTATTAACAAATTTTATTATTTTAATTAGAATTATTATTACATTTTCCTTAAGAGTTTCCAAATGTATAGGAAGATTTGGAAATGGAATATTAAATGAAATATTAATATTTTATTAGTCAAATAAATGATATCTTTTGGAAAAACAATACATACATATAATATATATATATATATATAACAATAAATAAAATCTTTTAAATAAAATATTAGAATTAATTAATGACCTTGTAGACCTTAATTAAAACTTTTACCTATATTCATAAATATTATTTATATTAAAATTTATTTGTTATTTATTAATCAAAAAATTTAATATAATTCATTTATTATTAATTTTATTTATTACTAATTATTTATTATCTATTAATTATTAATTAAAAATTTAGTGTAATTTATTATTTTATTATAATAATACTATTTAAAAATTACCATTTACTAATATTATTTAGGACTTAGTATTATTCAATATTTAAACACTAGTTCATTTATTAGTAATAATACTCAAAATTTATTATTTGAACCTATAACTTATTAGTAATTATTTTAGAACCCCTAGTTATTTTAACTTACCAAACTAGATTTATTTTATAAAATCCTTTGTCATCTAGCCTTACAGCTTAGGACATTAAGGTCATGGTTAGTCATGGTTGTAACTAGTTGAGTTAGGAATTATTTATGTAAGGCAAGTATGGTTCGAATGTAACCTTATGTCGTGTGTTTCTCCCAGGCGGGGTTAGGTAGACCTAGGAGGATTTTTGAATTCAAGCAAGCAAAGGATTAGGTAAGCTCTTGCATGGAGTCATTTAAAGAACAAAAATTATTGTGGCAAGCCAAATTCAATGTGTATGATCATTCATTGTAAAGGCAATTAAGGACTGTTTTCTTTTTTATTTTAGTCAAGCAAATCATTTGGAAATTAAACAAGTAGTTTTACTCAAAACACTAAACTCTTTCTAAAACCCAACTTTGACAAGAATATTAGAAACCCTTAACTGCTATTTCCAAGTAAATTGTATGATCAATTTTCTCCCAAGTGGGACAAACAACGTTGAGTACTCAATAAAGGTAGACTACTAGAACTAGTCTTTGAAGGGTTTGGGTAAGTCTCTCAGTAGGTGGCCACCTCTGAGGGGTGAGTCCTTCCCGGATAGGATGCCAGTCCAGTAGGTCATACCGGTCCTAGCTAGCAAGTTTTAGTCAAGTGAACTGTGTGTTTTTGGAGTAGACAACAGGTAAGTTTGGGTGTAGAAATGGAGGAGTATCTCACCCGATAGGCCGTACACCTACCTTTTGTCAGCATGCTCAACGTGGGCATTCTGACCATTATAATGTCATGGGGCCCAATGTGTGGTAACCCATGGCTACCTCTTTGGGTGATTGTATTTATTGTGCACCAATATAATTTGGAAAGCAAAACACCACTCTTTATTTTAACATTTATTTAATGCTTGCCAGCACTTTCTTTTATAAAACTTTTACAACTTGCATACATGAACTATTTTACCTGAAACACTTAAACTACACACGTGCTTACTGAGTTTTTATCTCACCACCTTTTATGCCATGTTTTAGATCGATCCTACTGTGAAGGTCATTAGCTAGATTGTTGCTTGTGATTTTGAAGACTCTTTATTGTTTTCCTTATGTGATGTTTTGAGAGATTGTAGCAGACAATTTATTTTGAATTTGTTCATGTATTTTTAGGTTGTATTAAGTTTAATTTTAATGTATTTCTTTTATTTTATTTTATGTAACCTAGTTATAAAGACCCCTTATCCTGTGGACGGGGTGACATCCCCGGTCCTAATGGGCCTAGGTAGTGGGGTGTTACATAAAATGTATCAGTTGGTACTATAGTTAGTTGGTTAATCAATTAATATTATAATTTAAAAATTTTACCGACCAACTACGAACCGAAATGTTTCGATTGGTAAACCTAGTCAGTTGGTGATTGGTTGGTATTTTAATTTAAAAATTTTGCCGATCAATTACTAAACGAAATGTATCGGTTGGTAATATATTCAGTTAGTATTTTGGTTCGTATTTTAATTTTAATATTTTTTTAAAAAAATTGAAATATGCCACATGGAAGAATGGTTCGCCACGTGGCTATGTGTGGCGCCACATGGCACCACCTCACTACACACATGGTGCCACCTTGCTGCAAATGTGGTGCCGTGCTAGAAAATCAAGCCCTTTCCTGCACGCGACCAAGAGTAGAACCTGCGTCTCCATTGTGGAGGCGCAGTGTTCCAACCATTGTGCTATGTCATTGTTTGTTCAAATTGACAGCACGTATTATATTTATTTAATTCTTCCAAAATATTATAATTATATGAAATACACTTTTAAAACTTGTAAAATTTGATTTAAATAAATAAATAAAGTAAATTTTTTTTATCACTTTTATTTTTTAAAAAAAAATTCATTTTAAATTTACTTCTATTTATCAAAGTATATAATTATTCTGTACATATATTCCTAAATGATATCAATTTTATTTTTGAATTGAATAATAAAAGTAAGCAATTTTTTCATACCTTTAGTTATACAACAAATTTCTTAGTTATAAATTTTTTAATATAATAAATACTTTTGAATTTAGAAGACTCAGTTCATAATTTTTTAATTATGTAAATATTCCAAACTAAATAGACATTAAGCAATTTATCAATTAGGTGTTTTAAATTTAACAATCAAAAAGTTATATTATATTTGTACACATAATTTTATTAATAGATATAATTGTTATTCTTTTTATCATAATGTAAAAGTTAATTACTTTTATTTGTATGATAATATAAATACGTAGGCATCATGTATATGTGTAGTATGTGTTTCCATCATATTTTTATTTTTCTATATATATGCACATATATAAATAGTAATTACTGTAAATCATACAAAATTAAATAAGAATTATCTTTATTAATGCATATAAATTGTCAATATATTCATAAATTCGATTCTTTTATTTTATATTCAAATTGATAAACTTTTAAATTTATATCATATACAACAAATATTATAAAAATAAAAAGTTTTCAATATAAAAAGTAGAAATACTTAGTAAAGTTACTATTTTTATTCCATACTTTTAATTAGTATATCACATTTTGTCTTTCTATATACATGCACATATATAAATTATAATTTTTATAGATAAAATTTATATATTTTCAAGTTATATGTGAATGTATATTGAGACTTAAGGTCATATATTAGTTAATTATTAATGCATTTAGTCATTACTTGAATCCTTATATTTTTTAACTTAATTCATTTGGATAATTATATTTAAGTCTCTAAAGTTTCTAAAAGAAACCCTTACGACCATAAATTTTTTTAAGCACAACTTATTTTAAATATCTTCTGAAAAATAACGAGTCAAGTGTAAAAATAAATAAACAAACTTTTAAAATAATTATTTCAATCTTTATATTGTTTTAACTTAGTTCATTTAGATAATTATATCTAAGTCCCTAAAGTTTTCAAAAGAAACCCTTAGGACCACAAGTTTTCAAAAATTTTATTTGATTCATTTTATTTTGTAACACTACTAGAAAAATAGGTTGTTGTGACATATTTATTATGACATTTTGTTTAACATGTCATTATAAATTAATTTTTGTGACTTTTTTTTTATTTTAATGTCATAATAGACCTAATCAAAACTATCCATGCTTATCAATATAAAATTTAGTATATTTTTATAAGTATATTGTGACATTTTGAGAATTGTTACGACATTATTTTTTTTCTTTTGGATATCAATAACTTGCAGTGACATGATTAAAATGTTATAATAGATGTTTTATAGGGAAAAAAAAAAAAAAGAACCCACTGCTAAAAAGGAGCGATACCCACAAAAAAAAGTTCAGGAGATTGAAAAAATTAAGTCAGACAGATATTCTTAGGTGCATACGGTGCATGTGCACCTAATCTTTAGATAATTGTACTACATGCACATAAAGTTATACACTTCCAGAAGAGTACAACTTCCTAAAGATTTCGTCCAACTACCTAAGATCTGGTTCACGTGTACCGGGTTCACTCAATCATTCCCTCCTGGCCCCAATACTAGACGACATTTCTCTCTTCTCACTCTCTACTTGCTCAAACCTATCCCTTTCGTCAATCACCCTTCTCCCTCTCAACCTCTTTCCTCACATACCTAAGCCCTCTGATCGCAGACTGAAATTCTCCCTCACATACCATCTCATCAATTGAACGAGAGTTGTGGAATAGACTTGAAGAAAGATGTGGACAATGAATGTGTTGAAGACTTTCTTTAGAGCAATAATGTCTGTCTAGAAAGCAAGTAGAATCTCCTGCACTTCGTAAGTTCTACCTTCCTCTGCCACCCACCACCGCAGTCCCTTCCCCCGCCCCTCTCCTACCGCCACTTCCCCCGTCTCCCCCGCAACCCCCACTTTCCCCTCCTGTCGCCCCCTGCCCGCCCTCCCCCCCGCAGTCCCTCTCCCCGCCCCTTTCCCGCTGCCTCTTCCCACGTCTTCTGCCTAATCTGCTAATGCTTTCTGCATTCTATGCATTATTGAGTGGGAGAAATCTCAATTCAAGGAAATGGATCAAAAGTTGATGCTTAATTTTCCAATTTCATGGAGATTAAATATTGGATTGTTTGTGAAAAAAAAAAAAGGAATTTTTAAAGAATAATGGCCTTGAAGATTCTTTCCTCTGGGCCTATATGTGTTTTCCTATTTTAAGAATTGTTTTATCTGATAATCATATTTCCTTGAAATTTCTTGTACTATTTTCATAGGTTAGGGGAAGCACGACTTTGGTTTATAGATTTGGTCTCACCCATCAATGGTGAGACAGCTCCCTCAGTGTGGTGCTTCAGATTTAGTTTATGCCTATGCTTTGTTTCTTTGCTGGGATAGAGCCTAAAATAAGTAGTTAGTTAATGGCACCAGTCCTCCCTTTCCCACTTCTTGTTTGGTTTCTAACGATACAAAGAGTAATGGATTCATTTTTTGTGGAGGATGATTTTACTTTTGCACTGCCATTTTGTTCTTATTTTCAATTGCACATTATTTTGGGTTTTCCTTGTGCTTTTCCTTCGCCCTTTAGTTGCATCATTTTGTTTACTTGTTGATTGAAGACTTGGATATAAGTGTTCTTGTATTCTTTGCTGATTTTTGCATCACAACTTTCACATAATCACTAAACTCTCAACTATTCCAATGTATTTAAGTTATCGAATGGGTCCAATGCAGATTTTCTTATAAGATGAGACACACAAGACAAAAATAGGGAAAGAATAGCTTCAATTGACTTGAATTTTAGGCAAAAATTAGAGTAACATAGGGAAAAATATTTCAAAGAATATGACTTTCATAGGACTCCACCTGTCATTGCTCGTAAAGAGGCAAAAGAATTATTATGGTCCAATTAAAATGGCTATATACAGCATTACTAGAAGTATGGACTTGACTTGCATTATTTATTAGCATTAATTTCTTTAGCCTTTTCCCAATCACCCTTCAGTGCAGCCTTGTGCAAGGGCGCATAAAAGGTGAGATTGTTCACCGACTTAGGACCTACCATAGTGGAATAGAACACAATAAGAAAGTATATCCTAGTCTAAGATACTAGAATGCAAATAGTTTTAGCTTGATGCAATTAAGCAACTTGGGGGTGATGTTTATTATTTTGAAATGGTAAAACTGAACAAGTTCTTGCCTTTCACCCTCTTTTTCAATCATCTAGCTATAGACAATCAAGATTTCTGAAATACTCACTTGTGCTTTTCCTTTTTGTTTTTCTTCTTTAAAGTACCCAATTCCTGTGACCAAAGAGACACAAGGGCTAACAGATCTCTACATTGCTAGCTAGTTGAAATCTCAATGTCATGACAAGGTACTTTGCCCACTTGTTGAGAAGCAATTGATATTATTTGTTCCCCAGCTCCCTTATGCTGTCCCACTCTTTTTGTAGTAACTTTGGGAACCTTGAACAGACCTTGAGTCTAGTGTCCTTTTGAAGGATTCCCATATCATTGAATAGTCTTGCTACTCAAAATCTTATTCCATGAATTATTTGGAAATTGATCATATTAACTTGCGAATTCCTAAATACATGGCCATGCTTTCCATTGATGTAAACTTCTTAATTTGAGTTCTATAGGGAAGACAAAATTACATCACTTGTAATGAATTATGCCTTTTTATTGAAATATCTCAAAGATCTGGCATTGCGATGTTATGCTTATCTTCAATAAGATTAGTTTATTTTAGGGGCATTTTTCAAGAAATATATCTTTTTTGAGGAGTTATCCATGATAAAGAGCACACTTACACTATGTTCTCAGTTACTTTGGTAGCTCTAGTCTAGTTGAGCCACTATGTACTTAATGATCATCATTTTTATTGTCCTTCGGATTAAGGTCTTTTCTGGTTAGTAGTTCTCTTAGATTCTGCTCTAGATTATTTTCATTATTGTTACCCAATTCATGTAACAGGTTCTGGTGTGCAATTGACTTAATACATATTACAATTAATTAATTTTTCATTATTGTTACCCAATGCAGACTCAATACTGATTATATTGATTTACTCTATGATCATGGGTTGTTGTGTTTGAATTGGATGATGAAGTCATGATTTATTATTATTATTATTATTATTATTATTATTATTATTATTATTATTATTATTATTATTATTATTATTATTATTATTATTATTTGGTGTCGCATTTGATACTCCATCTATCTACCTCATCTTTTGGTCGTTGATTTGATGTCGCATTTGATACTCCAACTATCCACAATTCTCTGAGTTTCTTTAATCTCTTTGCTATTAACTGATAGGTGCTTCATTCACACCATTGAAGAATCATTTCAAGGCCGTGAGAAGATTTCTGCAGATCTGATTTTCAATTCGAACGAAGAGGTTTGTTCTCTCATTTGGGTTTCAATTTAGCTTTTGTTTGTTTCTTCCATGGTTATTTGGTTCCTCTTCTTTTGATTTATTCGAGGGTTTAGCTGAGATTTACTGATTATTTCCCTGTGTGTACACTGTTTTAGACTGAAATGTATATTTCTACACTAGTTTGATATAATTTTGTAGTTTTGTTCAGTAATGTAGGCATTTGATTTGAGAATCAAGCCGTTTGGAAGCTTTTTCCTCTTTATGTAAATTTTTTCTATATGTTACTATAAAAACCATTTGGCTAAAGTTTGGTTATATGGATTTATTTAAGTACCCTTGTATATTTACCTAATAACTTTATAAACTTGAATAACCTTATCTATTATTGGAGTTTGCTAGTTAATTCAGACAAAGTTTGCTTTCTCTTAATTAATGACCAATCTAGAATTTGGTTCTTCTAGTTATGTCATTGCTTGGATAATTTGTTGTTTGTGTTGACTCACGTGGTGGTAAAATGGCTGGACACAAAAATTTTCACTTGTATTCGTGTGAACACAAATGACTTTGTTGTTTGTTTTATTATATTATGGACTTATTTGTTTGGGTAAGTGGCTGATTGTACTTATACTTGACAATGCATACGTGTTCAATCTAGTAAAATGAATATTTTATTTTTTGATTTTATTGAATATGTATTGTGTAAACAAGAAATCTATGATAAATAACTGTAGGAGAAAATGAATAGTTAAAGTTCAAGATCTATTAGGTATATCTATTTCAATATTTTTTATTTAGGATATCTATTTCATTGTTTGCATTTTTAGCTTGTCTGACATAGGTGCTCTCAATAAGGCCTGATCAAGTGTGGATGCACAATAGGCTCCTACCTAATAAAAAAGGGATAACGAGAGAGTTTGTGAATGGTATTAATGGATTTGTCCAATTTGCAAGCACACAATTAGACTTTACTAGTGGTGGGGGGGGGGAATTAGATGTCCGTGTTCAAAGTGTAGGAATAAAAAATTCTTAAGTGTTGATGATGTAAAGCTTCATCTATATAAGAAAGGATTTCTTCTAAATTATTATCAATGGTATTCCCATGGGGAGCCATATATCTTCCCCACAGAGCAAAGTCCTATCGGTGAGGTTCCTAATGTTTGTGAAATGGCCCCTGAGGCAAGCAATCCATTTAGGGATATGCTTTTTGATGCAGTTGGATGGGAAAAGAAATTGGATGAACATATGCAAATAGATGAGTTGCCTAGTATAGGTGCACAAAAGTTTTATGATTTACTACAAGTAGCAGATGGACCATTGTGGCCCGAGTATGATAATCAATCCCAATTGTCCACGGTTGCTCGACTTTTAACGATCAAGTCAGATTACAACTTACCTAAAGCTTGTTTTAATGCTATAGCACAACTCATCAAAGATGTTGCACCTAAAAGAGATAAAATGCCAAAAACAATTTATGAGACAAAAAAAACTTATCTCAGGTTTGGGGCTTCCATATGAACGAATTGAATGTTGTATCAATGGGTGTATACTTTTTCGAAAAGAGTATGAGCAGTTTATAGAATGCAAGTTTTGTAATCATCCTAGATGGAAACAAAAAAAATGGAGTTTGGGTGTGGAGAAAAATGTGCCATATGTAAGAATGCATTATCTGCTATTAACACCAAGATTACAGCGATTGTATGCATCAAAAGCTACTGCCCAACATATGAGACGACATGCAGAGCATAAACCTCTTCCTGGGACTATTAGTCATCCTTCTAAAGTAGAGGCTTAGAAGTCTTTCAATCATGCACATCCTTCATTCTTTGCCGAGTCTCGTAATATTAGACTTGGACTTTACACTGTGGCTTCACTCCACTTGGCCAATCCAGTAAACAGTATTCATGTTGGCCTGTGATAGTAATTCCCTACAATCTGCCACCTGGGATGTGTATGAAATCACCGTACATGTTTTTTAGTGTCATAATTTCTGGTCCTAAAAATCCTAAGAAACAGTTAGATGTGTATTTGCAACCTCTAGTGGATGAGTTAATACAGTTATGGGAAGTAGGAGTTCCAACTTATGATATTTCACTAAAGCAAAATTTTCAAATGAGGGTTGGTTTAATGTGGGCAATAAGTGACTTTCCAGCTTATGGCATGTTGTCTGGATGGAGCATGGTTGGAAGATTATCTTGTCCATATTGTATGGAGAAATCAAAGGCATTTAGGCTTCAACATTCTCGAAAGAATTATTTTTTTGATTGTCATCGACAATTTTTGCCTCTTGATCACTCTTTTCAAAAGAATAAAAACTCATTTAGGAAGAATCGAACTGAGGACTCACCACCTCCATAGAGACTAAGTGGGGATGAAATATGGGCTTGATTGAAAGATTTGCCTACTGTGCTTGAAAATGGTGGAAATGGCATATTGGAAGGCTATGAGGAGTCTCATAATTGGGGCAAGAAAAGTATATTTTTGGAGTTTTCCATATTGGAGAACGAATCTCATCAGACATAATCTTGATGTTATGCATATCATAAAAAAAATTTTGACAATATATTTAATAATGTATGTGATGTTAAGGGAAAAACCAAGGATGGTGAAAATGTAAGGAGGGATTTAAGTGAGATTTGTCAACAAAAGGATTTGGAGATATCTGAAGAAGGTACAAAAAAGCCAAAGGCATGCTATTATTTGGAAAAAAATGCTCGAAAAATCTTGTGTGAGTGGATCAAATCGTTAAAATTTCCAGATGGTTATGTTTCCAATTTGTCAAGATGTGTGGATATGAAGGAATGCAATTGTTTGGCCTCAAATCTCATGACTGTCATGTATTCATGCTCTGGTTGATTCCTATAGCATTTCGGCATTTGCTCCCAGAAGCTGTTAGCAATGCACTAATAGAATTGAGCTTATTTTTCAAGGATTTGAATTCTAGGATGTTGCATGATGACTAAGTACTAAAGTTGGAAGAAAACATTGTTGTGGTCATATGCAAGTTAGAGAGAATTTTTCCTCCAAGCTTTTTTTATTCAATGGAGCATTTGCCAATTCACTTACCGTATGAAGCTCTAGTTGGGGGACTGTGCAATATAGATAGATGTATCCCTTTGAGAGGTTAGTCAAATAATTCTTACCTTATTTGATGGTATTTATTTTTTGGCATACCATTAATACTTTTTATCCTTAGGTTCTTATACACTTTGAAAAAGAAGGTGAAGAATAAGGCAAAGGTTGAGGCTTTAATATGGAATGCATACATAGTTGAAGAAGTGTTAAGTTTTTGCACGCATTACTTTAAAACCCATTTCAAAATAAAAAGTGGAAGAGTTGGTACAAATGATGATGGTGGTAGTTCAAAGTTATTTGGTTCAAGAATTTCAACTTTTAGCTATCCTGGGCAGGCATCACGTGATTCAAAAAACTAAATTTCTATCAGACAAAGAACATGATACAGCTGCATTGTATGTGTTGTTGAACATCGAAGAGGTCTAACCCGATATAGAGTGAGTATTTAATTTTCTTAGTAATTACAAATAACGAGGGAGACATTACACATTATTTTTTTATATAATATTTAGATTGTTCAAGGCTGAAAACGTCTTCATTCCTCAAGAATTTTTGCCTCTGACATTGAATTAGCATTGGAAAGAGAGTTTGTTCATTGGTTTAATAGATATGTAAGCATAATTCAACTTCTAAGGTATTCTTTTTTTCCCTTTAATTTAAATAATTAATAAGTGTTCCATATTTTATGTCATCTAGGCAAATGATCCAACTAACAATGTTTCAAGTGAGGAAATAAAACACATTGCTTAGGGCCCAAAGAGATGTGTTCGCATATACTCACAGTTTTTTGTGAATGGGTACAACTTCCATACTATTGCCCATAGTAAAGGAAAATCCACAACCAATAGTGGTGTGTGCATAAAAGGTTCAAATGGCACTGATGAAGATACAATGAATTATTACGGTGTGCTAAAGGAAGTTGTTGAATTGGAATACCCAGGGTTGCCAATTAAATGAGCTTACTTATTTCATTGTGATTGGTAGGATCCAGTGCAAAATGTTGACATAAGAATCCATCTAAAGTATAAAATGGTTGATATTAATCACAAGCGTAGTTTGAGAAAATAAGAGCCATTTGCACTTGCACATCAAGCAAGCCAAATGTATTACATGCCTTATCCAAGCCAAAGGAAAGACTCAGCAGATTGGGTGAATGTTTGTCATGTGGTTGCAAGAAGAAACTTAGAGATGGGGACAATGGATAGTGCACTTCATGAGAATAAGTCTAAGTTGTAGATTTTGATATTTTAGATGATAAAATAGATAGTCTCAGAGATCCCAATGGCATTTTTGATGAAGTGGATACTATTGACAATGCTGATCTAGTAAAGAGTGAGGGAGAGTTCATAAGTAGTTCTAATGAAGAAGAGTTAGAGGAATCAACAGATGACGCTGAAAAAGAACTAAGCAGTGATTCCAATTACCATAGCAACTAGCATGGTAGGGTTAGATTGTCTATAGTTATTTTATCTTATTCTTGCATTATTTGTGATTTGTTTATCTCCAATTAATATTTTCATTTATTGTTGTATTCTTTTAATTAAGTGCTTAATTAATAATTTTCATTACTTATTATATTTTTCAAAAATGGTGCATGGAAAGAAAAATCAAACTGCTGGGGGTTTTGGTTCCTCACTTTTGACAAGAAGAGGACGAGTGTCTCTTGGTGGCCCCTCAGTTGGTCGACAATCATTAGCGTCTGCTCAAAAGGATTTAACGCCTTTGCAGAAATCTAGCACTTCAGTCACTGCAGCTACTGAACAGTAGCTGTCACCTATTTTGGATGAGAATGAGGAAAACCAAATTGCTGTTGATGAATGTGCTCAGAATACTCCTGCTAACAATGTATATCCGACTCCTCAAAGTGCCACTGCAACTGTTGATACCGATGATCATTCTCCTCTTGATGGCAGCATTGATGCTATACCATCTGATTGTCAACCCGATGGTACACCTTCTAGTAATCATGCCCAAGCATCTTCTACTCCTGCTATGGTGCAGTTATCTGCCTCATCTTCTGCAATTAATACTCCATCTGAGGGCAAGATCCGTTGTTTTATCGAGGGAGATGAGTAAGTGGTTTCTCTTTTCTTTTACTGCATATTTTTTGCTGCTAGATTATGAATTTGCTTCAGGGGTTTAAGCTTAATAGTTTAAAATGGACATTATCCTCAAGTTCTTTTGATGTGAATTTTGTTAGAGAGACTTGCAAAAAACAAAGCTGAAGTTCATAAGAAAATTTTCTGCGTGCTGGCTGTTTGTTGTTGTTGTTAGAACCAATTGTTGGTTGTTTGTTTAGGATGTTTAGGATGTTTGGAGTTTATTTACGAGGACTTCACTGCCATTTAGTACCTTAGCTCTCTTACTAAATGGCACTTAGATAAGAGAATGAATAGATTATGACTGGAGAGGGAACAGAGTGGACTTCACTGAGGATTTTGCAAGTCATAAAATGCTAAACTGTACCCTTAAATTAAAGAAAGAGGAAAGGATGAAGCAATTTGTAGATATTTAGGCACAAATCGACAAGATTACAAATGAGATTTTTGGATATTGCAATCTTTTAAAGGATGAAGCAATTCTTTTAAAATGCTTTCTACATTGTTCTGCATTTCCCTTCAAATTTCCTTTTTGGCTGCATTAAGTACATACAATATCCTTATTTGCATGATCTACTTTTTAGTGATATATGTATGTAGTTCTCCGTTAGGCATATATTGATAAAATAAAAGATGGAATGTTTGTTTTTAAATATGTGAGATTGAGATTAGGTTTTTCAATTCAGGAAAAGTCTATTCTGGGAACTCATCAACATCATTATTTTAATTGTTTACATCTAAATCCCTAGAGAATGTAGGTCATAGAGGAATCCATAGAACAATGCAAACTGTGTTTGCCTAATTTTGACAATGCTCTTCACAAGGCATTCTGATCGTTGTCAATTACTCATTTTTTTAAATATATAAATGAGCTTATCATTTACCTTGATTGAGTAATTTTTTATCCTCTGGCCAAAGTACCCAAAATAGCTTTGCTTTTGTGCTTCCTCGTGTGTGTTTTCTGACAAATGTGCTAATAGTTTGGTCCTGTTTTTAGAAATATGTGAGAAAAATTGGTATACATATTAGATGAATCTTGGGATTTTGTTTAATCATGGACAATGATAGTGAGACTAGCGATCTTCTGTTCCTATTTTCTATGGTTCGAAGGCCTAAAAAGGATTTTGGAGTTTGTGAACGAGGTCCATTCTTTGTGTGGTGTACTTGGCTTGGATTTTGGCAAAACTATGAGTGAAGTCCTTGTAAAACTACACCCTTTCCCTGAGGATGATGAACTGAAGATTACTAGTTAAAATCATTCAACATATCCAAATTTCTGTTTGAAGTTGAAATCTATTAAAGGGTAAAGTGGTATGCTTAGCAAAACAAAATAATTTGTAACTTTAATGTGAGAAGTGTAAAGTTTATCCATTTCATTTTCTTTGTTATCAATGAACCTGCCATATTTTAGTATATTAGCATAGACTTATTTCTTATTTCCAATCTATAGAATATGTTTAGTTTCTATTAAGGAAATTATGAAAGCTTCACAAGGCATTAAATCCAATGGTTAAAACTCTAGTGCAAGAAATTCTCTGTGCAGTAGTGGCGAACAATAATTGCTATTGTTTTGTGTGGCTGAAAATGTATACTTGGTTTAGATTGACAAGATGATCATATTCAGCTATGATACAGAAGGATTTAAGTGCTGCAAAATTGTAGCAAAACCCAAGGATCTAAGAATGTAATGTGCAAGACTGTAATAATGGCTTGCAATGATGGTTACTAATAGTTGCAGGAGTATAATGTGCTGAATGGCAGAACACTGGTTTATGCTGCTTTATTTCAGGACTGGAACGACTATTGCATATATTGATACAAATGAAAAGAGATTTCATTAGTTTTCTATTTCTTTTAAGAGAGAAAGAGAGAGTAATCTTTAAAGCCAAAAGCTGAGGAGAAATGACTGTTGCACTCTTTGTTGAGTAAAGTTCTCTATAAGTGCAAAATTGAGCTCACACATTTATCAGATTTACCTGAATCTATTACATTATCACATTATCATTTTTTATTGTTATTCCTTTATATTCATGTTCATATGGTTCTCCATTGCTTACTCTTTTCGAAACCACAGTGAACTAAAGCCATTCATGAAAAAAATACTGTTTTGCCATGTTTCATTTTATGACTTATTTTAGCATTTTTTTTTTTGAAAGATGGATTTAAAAGATGATTGAATCACACATATCTGAGTAGTGATTGAATCACAAATATTTGCTAGAGTTGTGATTGCTCGTCTAATTTGCTGGAGTTGTGATTTGTTGAAGCATTTTTGTTGGAGAAACTTGCAAAAACAAAGCTGAAGTTCATAAGAAAATTATCTGGTTGTTGGCTGTTTGTTGTTGTTTACGAAACCAATTGTTTAGAGTTTATTTTGGATATTTTTAGCTCTCTTTTGGTATGTATTTCTATGAAGAAAATACAGGAAAGAGGGCTAAAACATGTTGTGTTCAGGAGGTGTGAAAATGAGAACTTAAGCGGGTTATATGTTAATGAATGCATGCTGGGCAGATTTTGTTTCGTAGTTTATAGCTGTTTATTTGGTGTGTCTACATATATTATGAACCTAACAACAAAAATCAAGAGAACACAAATAAAAGCCTTCATTTCTGGTTGAAAGCCTTCATTTTTTCTATGAAATGAAATAAATTACTATAGAATTTGATTCAAGTTCTTAAATTTCCGTGTCTTTAATTTCAATTTTTGGATCACCTCCAAATTTAGAATAAACACTACTACTGCCTCAAAGAAAACAGTATTGCTGTAATCAATTAGCATAGGAAGCAAATATGAAACTGATTTTTTTTTTTTTTTGTAAATAAAAGAATCTGCCACTTTTCTATATAACCTAAGGATTGTATTTGTTAATTTTTTCTTGCATTGTAGAATCATTTGCTAAGAAAATAAAGCTAAGAGGTTGCCAGGTAACAAGCTTGCACATTCCATTTGACCAATCATACAATCAATGTTTCTTGGACCATATGAATCTTGGTCAAAGGTCCCAAATATAGTTATGGATGTTTGGTTTGCTGAGTGGACGGTAATTGTTTCTTTTCTAGCTTTTATTATAAGTGTTATATATTAATCATCTATATAATATTTTGACAATTCTTATGGCTAATATGCAGAAATAGTTCCAATGGGATAGGATCATGATGGACTCATTAGATAAAAGTGGGACAAGAAAGGTGGCAAGATCTACACTTATTTGATGGACCAAGTTCGCAAAGGGAAAGTCTCACATGACTTTATGAAGGATGAAGACTATAACAAGCTGCAAGCAATTTGGGATGGTGACAAATTCAAGAAGATTTCAGAGATTATGAAGGCAAATAGAAATAGTGATTGTGGAGGTTTATGAGGCTCACGTCATTCTGGCGGTTCCATACCGGCAATAATGCACAAGAGAAAACTAGTAACTTTTCTTATTTTTAGTACTTCAATTCAAAATTTGAAAATAACTTGTTCTAAAAATACTTAGAATTAATATCTATATATCTAACGTACTTTAATACTATTTTATGATTAAACCAAATATAGGAGGGGAAATATCATAGGGACTACTCACACACTGAAATATATGTCTTCACACACACAACAAACACTGAAGATAAGGTTGAGCAAGTGCTTAAGAAGGAACGCCGAATGTTGGAGTGTGAAGACATGGAGCTTGGAGGCCCAGAACTTGTCTTTGTTAACAAGCAGTCCGAGGAAACATATGTAAGTTTCATAAGTTAATAATGGTCTTTAGTATTTTTTTATTCCATACTACTATATCCATTATATTTAGCTCAAGTGAAGGCAGCTTTACCGCTTCCATTTTTCCCATCCAAAGTGGAAGACTTTAACGTGCTTATTTATTGGTTTCCATATGTATAGCCATTTGTGGGAGTTTTGGGAAAGAGGGTGGGGGAATGGTTGGGGGGGGGGAGGGAGCTTGGTTAAAATGT
Organism: Voacanga thouarsii; assembly: GCA_026120185.1. Taxonomy (NCBI): domain Eukaryota; kingdom Viridiplantae; phylum Streptophyta; class Magnoliopsida; order Gentianales; family Apocynaceae; genus Voacanga; species Voacanga thouarsii. The sequence goes on along the minus strand of JANUWF010003384.1, from coordinate 905,000 downwards.
GTTTATTTTGCATGAACTACGGAAGCGGGGTTTGGGGGGGGGGGGGCATTATGGACGAACTCAAATAAATTTTTCTAATTGGAAAGATGGCAAAATATTCAAATGATGGTGTTACTTTTTGACTTTTTATGTTACAACCAGATGATTCTAATTCTGATGGATGTTCTTTGTTTTAAGCTTCACAATCACTAATATAGTTGAGATTTTCATAGTGTTTATTCTAAAATTCTTATCCATTGTTTATTTGATATTTCTGCATTTGTTTATGTGTTAGTGTCGCTATCAAGAAGAATTGAAGAAAGAGATGGCATCACTTGCTAGCCAGACAGTTGAAGGGGAGTAACCTCCACTAATAAACAAGGCTGATATTTGGTTGTGAGTTGTAGGCCATCCTAAGAAAGGGAATGCAGTTTATGGCATGGGATCCCTAAGCTCCAGTTGTCTACAAAAATCTACTTCACCCATGTCATCATCTTCTTCATCCATTTCATCAGCGCATCCTTCGCATTTTGCGGAGACATCTAACTTTCAAAATACTATAAATGAGTTGGTGCAAAAGGCTGTTGACACATAGATTCAAGAAGTGTTGAAGACAAAAGAGCAGTTGATAGCGGAGGTTTCTTTGCTAACACAGAAGGTTAAGGACCTAAGTGGATCAAATCCACTAGAAAATTAATATTCCTTCACTGTGTTTCTTAATTGTATTAATATTCCTTCACTATTGTTAAACCTTGGAATTGAAGTTCATCTCACTTTCATATTATGATAATCTTTTATCTTTAATTAAAGATGATGTTTGGTTAGGATTTGTGGTATTTTGTGAGGGAATTATATTTGCTTTGAATTTGTGGAAGGATGATGTATGTGTTTTGATTTGATGATGTTTATGTTGGGTTTGTGGATGTGTTTTGGCTTTATTATTTTATGAATCTGTTAAATGCAGGTGTTTGGTTATATGTTCAGATGAACCAAAATTCTGCCAAATCAAAGAAAAATTACCAGCTAAAAAATCAGTTGGTAATTGAATAGACTTCGGTTGGTATTTCAATTAGTAATTGAAAATAATTCGATTGGTAATATATTAAATAACAGTTAGTAATTTTCAAACCAACTAGCTACCAATAAACAATTTAGTTGGTAAATTTACCAACAAAAAATTACTAACAGATTTTAAATTACTAAAATAGTTAGAAAATTACCAACTGAATATTTGGTTGGTAAAGAAAGAAAACTACCAACAGAAAAAAAAGAATTAGCAACTAAATAACTCGGTTAGTAATTTGCCAACAAAAAATTATGAACAGATTTTAAATAACTAAAATAGTTGGAAAATTACCAACTGAAGGTTCAATTTCAGTTGGTAAATAAATAAAACTACCAACAAAAAAAAAATAATTACCAACCGAAAGTCAGTTGGTAATTACCTACACATATATTGGTTGGTAGCAACATGTCTCAATTGGTAAATTAGTAAATTACAATCTTATATTTAATACAAATTTACCAACCAAAAATTATAAATTTACAAACTACATTTTCAGTTGATAATTACCAACTGCAACAATCGGTTGGTAACATAAATGTCTGTTGGTAATTACTAACTGAAATAGTCAACTCAAATGCCCAACTTATTGCCAAATTTTCAACCAAAGATTTTACATTACCAACCGAATTTCAGTTGGTAATTAATAATCGAAATAGTCAACTCAAATGCCAAACTTAATGCCAAATTTTCACCCGACGATTAGTAATTACCAACTGAAATGCAATTAGTAATTGCCAACCGACTCCAAAAAAATTTAGTTGGAAAATTTACAAGCTAAGCTTTTTGCATGCAATGCCATTTGGTTGGTAATCGGTTGGTAAATCATGATTACCAACCAAATTTAGCTAATTACCAACCGATTTTGCCGGTTGGTAAATCACTTTTTTCTAGTAGTGCATGCAACTGGTCGAACAACTCATCAATTAGAGGCAAAGGGTATTTGTTCTTAATCGTGAGGTTGTTCAACCCTCTATAGTCTATACATAACCTTAGCATCCCATCTTTCTGTTAGGTATCTCATGTGTATCATATACGGCGCAGCGAAAAAATAAAAATAAGATACCATCCAGGATCTGCATATGTGTGGAAAACATGACATATATATATAAAACAAAGAAACAAAGATTACAATTTTTTACCTTTCTTTGTTTGTGTGGAAAATAAAATTTTCCTTCTTCGAGTAAGATAGTTGTGGCGCGATCTAGCAATCCTCTTGAAGAATCACCACAAGAGTTGTATGTCTAACCAATATAATCACAGTGTGTGATTATCTCTAACATAAATCCACACAGAGGATCTCACACAAGCACCAAGATTTTCTGTGCTAGCAGAAAACAACAATGGTGGCTGGGGTTTAGCTTCCTTGTTCTTCTTGATTAGCAAAACCAAGAGAGAAGAAGAAGAAGAAGAGTCTTGGATTCCCTCTTTGAAGAAGCCACACGAGAAAGAGAGAGATGTATAAGAGAACATGAAGATCATATCTCTATTATTCTCTTGACAGGATGGCCCCACACATTATTTCATGTGTGTTGATCAAAAGGAGCATTGGCACCCATTCCTTCATGTGTGCCCTTTTGTTTGTTTTGTATGACTTCTTGCTCAACAATAAAACCACTTTGATTATATCTCATATAACCAAAAGCCTCTACAAAAACCACATCCAAGAATTCCAAACAATTCTCCAATTGCAATTGGAACCCATCAAGTTCTCAGAATTATAAATTGGCCCATCAATTATAACTAATTATAATTTAGCCACATCAACCTCTCTTTCTTGTAATAAACCCCACTATGTTATCGAATAACATATTGAGTATATATTCCTCTTTTGTGTGTGACCTATTAGGTTTCTCGATCAATTGGTAGCAAACATGAATTAATCTAAACGTCTTTGAAATTAATAATCCTTAATTAATTAGAATTAATCCTATTAATTCTAATCATGATTGGTTTATTAATTCATCAATTAATAAACCCATATTCCTAGATCATGAGTGGTATCTAGCAACACATCATGACCACGCAAGAGTCCAAGAAGTCAAGTGGCTTGACATGAACCCTTCAATAACAAACTACAGTGCAATTAACTCCTTTCACCATACAATATCTCATTCGATTTAGAGTACGGAATTAGTGCCAACTCCCTCCAGAATATATATTAATTCTGGCCCGAATATCATTATACTTGTACAAGGAACCCACTACTCTCAATGTGCCTCAATTGGAACCCTTTCCAATACACATACGCCTTGGCCAAGGACTTATGACTAGTAATTCCTACTAGTGGCCGTGAGATATTCGCCCATACTATTAGGAGTGGTGAATCCTTTATTGACCCTCTCAACTACTTTCGTTTACCTCATAACGTACCCAATATCCATCTCATAGGTGGCCCTCAATCGAGCTCCGGAGATTGGAATCAAGGCACAAGGCTCAGCAAACAAAGTACCTTGGAGATCTCAAGTGTAAGGATACTTGCACGTTTGCTATATTGAGATTATATCACTGGCACTAAATAGTTATCCATGTGATTATTCAAAGCTAGGTCATCCAATGAACTTGTTCCATTAACAAGCATCCATGTGTTAACTTTGAGTATCTCAATACTCACGGTTATGAGAACCACCGCCTGATCGAATCAGGAAGTCTAACACATGCTAGTCTTAACGTATTAATGATGTCCTGTCTCATTAATACTGCGACTAGGGACTATTTAAGTACTAATACCATCCAGTGTAGTAGGAATCTCATATCATGATCTCTATCATGATTTTCTTAACACAGTGTTATACTAGGGACTTTATCGAACAATTATATTACTTAAAGTAAACAAAAGAAACTATAAGATAACTAATGCCTTTTATTAAAATAAAATGTGTCATATACAATGTACAAATGATTGCCTCTAGGGCACAACACTAACACTTTCTTCTTTACAAACAACACTGGGCATTCCCAAGGCGAAGTACTCGGTCTTATATATTCTTGCTTAACAAATTCCTCCAACTATTCCTTCAACTCTTTTAATTCCTTAGGTTCCATCCGATAGGGAGTCTTCGATATCGGCTCAACTTCAGGAACTAGATCTACAGTGAACTCGACTTCCCATGGAGGTGGAAAAGAGATGAGTTCAGCCGGGAATACATCCGCAAAGTTCTTCACTACCTCAGCACTTTCCAAGATGTATTGATCCTTTGGTTTATTGATAAAGTAAGCTAAATATCCTACACAACCCTTCTTCAACATCTTCTGTGCCTCCATTCCCGCTATCAGAAATTTCAACTCTTTCACCCTTTTCTCAGTAAACTCCAATACATCATATCCGGGTCTAACAAACTACACCATTTTGATCTTGCAATCTACTCTTATTCCATGTTTCGCTAACCAATACATACCCAAAATTAGATCGTAGTCATCAATAGGTAGGATTATGAGGTCTGCCTACAAAATCTCCTTCCCAACCATAATATCACACCCTTGTACTACCCTACTCGCATCTCTCTGCCTCCCCAAAGGAGTACTTTCTAGTATGGTATAAGGCAGTTCTATCCGATCCTAATCCAAATGACATGCATAATTATTATTCACATATGAATGAGTCGATCTGAGGTCTATCAAAATAAAATTAGATTAACCTTGTATAGAAAGCTTACCTTCCACTACTATTGCATCAGCTCCAACCTCTTCCCAGTTCAAAGCGAAGGCCTTAGCTTTCAACTGACGTTTTTGACCTCCTCCTTTTGCCGTTCTGGTAGTAGCACTTCTGTTTGCTCCAACTGGTTGAGTTGAAGCCCCTTCTCCCATCCTGAGTGGTTTAAGGTAGTTGTTTCTCAGGTGAGTTGGGTCACTACAGTTGAAGCATCTTCTTGCTAATCCTTTTAACTGGTAGTCCTTTTTCATATGTCAACGCCTCCCACAGTTTCGGCACATGGAATTATTCGGCATAGGACTTGCCGGTATCATCTTAGGCTGTTATCCTTTGTTCCCCCACAGCATCTAACCACCGGGTCGCTTGTGGATCGAAGGTCTCATTGGTGGACGATTTGGTTGAAAGGGTTAGCGTATTGGTCAGTTCCTATCCTTGTTCTTAGTTTGAGTCGTTATGTCCACTGCGACAGTATATGTTACTGGTGAAGATGGTGCCAGTGCTTTCCTTAGGTTTTTCCTGAGACATTTCACAAACTGTCGTGTCCGTTCTGATCGGTATCCAATAAGCACTTGCAATACTTGGATAGTTGAGTAAACCGTGCTGTATATTAGGCCACAGTCATACTTTCTTACTTGAGGGTTTAGAATTCATCCTCCCTTTTCTCAGCTATCCATCGTGGGATGTACTTTGCTCAAAAAGCCACGACAAAGTTCTCCCATGTCCAATCACAATCCTTTCTCTCCCAGTCCACCTAGACTCGTTGCCACCATGTCCGAGATGGTCCTTTCAACCTGAATACCAAAAACTTCACTCTCCTCTTCTCGGTGTACTGCAAGTTGCAAAGATGTCCTCCATCTGCGCGATCCATTGCTCAGCTTTTTCATCTTGTTCCACCTCTATATAGAATGTAGGAGGTTGGAACTTCAGGAATCATTCTAGTGCCTCATCCTTACCCTTGAGTGCCTTCTTGTGCATCTTGTCAGTCAGATTCTGGAGAATGGCAGCCATCTTGTCAAAAGCTTACCCCATGGTCACCTCTCTAAATTCCCCAAATGTTAACTCACGTTCTTGTTCATAGTCTTCCTTCACCTCTAGTATGGACCGTTGTGTTTGTTCAAACTCAGGAGTTGATGACTCGCTCTCCGTAACGGTCCTACCTCGCACTGTAGCTCTACATCTTAGTACCATCTATTTGTACCCATTACAAGGTTTATTAGGGGGAAGCTCATGACATGTAATCGAGTAGCTTATAGATTTAGAATAGCTTGCAATTCGTTGGAAAATAAATTTTGCAAATAATACTCTAAATAGAATAGAGAAATCAATAAAATTATGCTTTTATTAACCAAATCCAACTTGGTACAAAATACGAGAGCTACTAGGGACTTCTTTTATTCTGACTATCCAAAATTCGAAAATAAATATTCATTCCTAAATCAAATAAATGAACAAACATCTCTTCAAAAGAATAAAAGAATAAATACTAAGGGTCCTATAAACTCTAAGCATCACTAGAGTAGCTGGAATTCTCAGAAGTCTCGAAAAGAGATTCCATTAACCATCTTGTGTTGCTGTTGGGGTGATCTATCATGCAACCTATTGAGAAACCAAATGATCTGGGCTTTTTCCTAGGTTACCCCAACATAAACCCAGCAGGTTCCCTACACCTCAGTCTGGCTCTTAACTCCGCGTCCCTAAGCTTTTCCATAGCTAACATCAATGCACTCTTTAGCCTCCCAGATTCTAACTTATATGATTCACTTCCCAGAAGCGTCGGGATTCCTTCCTCTATAGAGGGGTTGCGGGTGTATCAACCCTATCCTCCTCCTCAATCACTTCCACTCCACCCTCGCCCTCGTGCTCTCCTATCTCCTGCTCAATCCTAAGTCCTTCCAATTCATTCTTACTCTCATCACCAATCTCTCCTATCTCCCCCTCATCATCTCCCTCATGCTTAATCGTATCCCTTTCTTCCTCAAGTGTAGGCATCTCTAGTGCTGGGTTCTCAAGTTCTTCCTCTACTCTAAAGTCTTCCATCATAGGTAGCTCATGTTCTACCTCATATTCACTCAAAAACCATCCACCCTCGGGTTCTGTCTCTGAATCAAATGATGATGAATCTGGTATAAGAATGGGGCTAGATGCTATAATCACTCACAGGACCACACATAAAAGGCCAGCCTCTAGTCACAACTGCGGATCTTCTAGTCATCCTATAAATAAAACATAAAAAAATCAGGGCAAAATCTCAATTCCTAGTGTTTGGGTACTATTCAAATAAATTATTTGCCTAAACCTAATATCTGATACCACAAGTAACACCCTACTACCTACATACCAAAAAAGGGCAGGGATGTCGCCCCGTCTGGTGGACTAGGGGTCTTTATAATGAGGTACAAAGGAAAAATAACTAAATAAAATAAAGCGATAATCTTATTACATCCAAAATCAAAACTTATACAAGTCTGAAGTTCAAAATTAACAATCGACTCTCAAAAGAATACAAAGTAAAATAAAAATAAATTGAACTATCATCTTTTATTCCCCCAACTTGCTCAATAAAAGTACTCCCCTAAGAACATGATATAAAAAGGGTGTGAGATTGGCATATCAGTAAGTCTCGTGTATGCGAATGTCACATTAAACGTTTCGTGTATGCAGGTTTATCAAAACCACAAAATATGTTTGCAAGTCAACTTTTATCAATAAATAGCCATTGAGTAGAACAATATACATTATATCCAAAACAATTCTCAACAAGCCATCCACTCATCAATACATTAGAATCAAGAAGCGATTAGCAATGTTTCAATAATAATATCAAGTCCATATCATGATTACCATCATGATAGCGTCCCAATGTAACCGTTCAACACCAGGCAGTGCGTGATCTACCCACTAGGGTAAGATAGTCTTCCATCTCTACACTCAACACACCAGTTGTACAACCTGAAAAATGAAGTCCACATGGACCAACGTGCTAGCTCAGACCGCCTGACCAAGTAGAACTGTCATTTCTTTTAGCAGAGTTCATCTTCTGGAGGTGGCCTCCGGCCAGAATACTCACTCTAACTCTCGAAGACTAGAACCACTAGCCTACCCTCGTGAGTACTCAACACTCACCTGTAGGTGCAGAATCATTTCCCTTTTTTCACAAACTTTGAATACCTTGGTTTTTACAAAATGTGGTTTTCATGTCAAGCTTTTCAAAATGATTTGATCATAAAGAAAAGACAATCATTTTCAGTTGAATGTTGAGATTTGACAAAAGCTTTTAGAGATTAAAACATCTACGTTTTCAATCCAAGTATCATAATTCAACAATAGCATTTCCTCATCATTTCAATCATCATGTCGACATCATTTCAATATCATTGTACAGAAGACTTGCAAACATATACGATTTAGCAAAATGGTTATGCAGGGACTTACATGGATATTTTCAATAATCAACTAAAGCTAAAGCTTGTCCTCACTTCCAGCTTCTTTCTTATCTAAAACTAATGATTCTACAATTAGAATCCAAATATTAATCCACTATCATCATGCATCATGAATCTCTATGATATTATTAATCACCTAAATCATCCATGGTATCTAGATGGATTAATTCATTAAATCATCTTTATAGCTTTCCCTTGTCATGCAATTCATCATTATGCATGCATATCATCAAATAAAATAATCTATATAATGACTTCCTTATTCAACCACCATCAAATCCATATATTAGCCCTATTTGCATCAAAATATATCTTCTTTAATCAACTTAGATTAGATCTTGGTCATCATAGCAATATTTAACCATATTTTACTCCATATATGCCTAGTTCAAAATATTGCACTATCAAACTCATCAATCTAATCTAATCATGCTTTTATGCTAGGCTTCATGCATAATAACACCATCATATCTTCAACCCTAATTTAAATTAGAAGAGTTAAGCCTCAAATAACTCTTGATCAACATAAATATGAGCAAAAGTAGTGCCTTTGATGCTTGATTAAGTTCATTTACGGAAGAAGAAGTTGATTGGATGCTCCTGGACCCCTAGTTTGAAAATCTCCAAAAATAGGGGAAAAGAATCAGCCCCTTTTTTACTGTGATTCAGGAGAATAGAAGGAGAAGAATTGAATAAAAGATGAAGGAGGTTGATGGGTTACTTACCTTAGGTTTAGTTTTCAATTTTAGAGGTGTTTGGAGGTTGAGATGCCCAAATACTTGGAGGATGTGGCGGCTGGAATTTCATGGATTAGTGAGTGTTTAGAGTTTGATTGAAGGCTGGTTTGATGAAGAAAATAGATTAGGTTTAGGTGTTTTAGTGTTTAGGAGAAGTTCACCTTGTTTTGGACTCTTGATCACAACAAGAAAAAATGACAGCTTTTGGTCTTTCTTGTTGTGGCTGAAATTGAGTAGTTTTTAGAAAGGTTTTATGGCCAATTTCTGGTTGCTACTTTGGCTGAAATAATGGGAGAAAAGTAGGAGAAAGTAGGCTGTGTTTCGGTGCTTGTCTTGGACGAAAATAAGAGGAGAAAGGTGAGGTCTTTTGGTGTGTTGTTTTTGTCTAATACAAGAGAGAGTTTGAGAGCAATAAGAGCTGGAATTTTTATGTAGTTGTGTGTGCTCAAGGTGGCCAAAACTAGGGTGAAAAGAAGGGAGAAAATCTGGTTGTTTATTTGGCTAAAAGAATTTTGATTGGTTAAAACTATTTAGGATAGTTTTCTCCTATATTTTAGAGAGTTTGAATAGAACTAAATGTCCATCAAGGTGGCGGCTAGGGCTTCTATTTTCTCCAAAAAATTCAAGTAATACAACTAGGATATTAATCCAAGAAATAATTTAGTTAATATTCTAATTTATTTTAGGCAAAAATAATTAATTAAAGGATAATCATATTTAGAGATAAAATCTAGTTTTTATGTGATAAAGCTAAATTTTTCTTTCATCCTAATTCCTTTTTTTCAAAAATAGCCTAATACTAAGAAATATTTATTTCAATTAAGAATTTAACATTATCTCTTTATTTCCAATTAAAACTCTTTAGAGAAAATTAATTGGGAGAGGTTTTTCTCTATTAAAAATAATAGCAAAAATATAGCTTCCAAGATAAATGCTTCTATATTTTTTCCTTAATAAATCCTTTGGATAATAACTTTAGAAAATTTCAGATGTTGAAATATTTTAAATTCCTAAAAGATTAGAATAAAATACTAACTAGAAAATAATAGAATTTTAATTTGCTTTAATTCTTTTTAGCAAAAACCCAAAATAATCACATTCCTATATTTTAGGAGGTGGGAAATTAAGGTGGTGGTTGCCCTAATGAATTCAGCCAAGAGGAGGAAAAATAGGAGCAAAAGATTTTAATTAGGGAAAAGAAAGAAAAGGTTTGCAAGAGTTGAGATTTGAACTAAAGTCACCAAAGAATACACACCAAGTTCTAACCACTATTCCACAATAATTATTTTTATAAATATTCTTCAAATAAATTCCCTTTAAATCCAATTCAACTGACTTCATTGATCTTTCATTAATTTCTACTCCATAAGAACAAAAACTCTACCACCTCATATAACACAATTATATCCAAATAAATAACTCCATGAAATATCAGACATATAAATTACATATACTTCATAAAAATAACTTTAATTTAGCAATACAATAGAAGATGCTACAGCATGCATGACTTTCGCCATGAACTAATGGTAGTTTAAATCGGGGTATTACATTTAATCCCTGATGCTCAATGCATAGCCTCAGAGTTTCATCCTTCTTCTTGACAAAAAATACCAGTGCTCCTAATGGCAGCATGCTTGGTCTAATGTAACCCTGTTTCACCAATTCCTCCAATTACCCCTTTAGCTTTTTCAGCTTTGCCGGGGACATCTGATAAGGTGTTCTTGATAAAGTTCCAATCCAGGGATCAAGTCTACCGTGAACTCAACTTCTCGTACCAGAGGAATGGAAGTATGTTTAGCAGGAAAAATGTCTGGGAACTCCTTCAACACCTCAATACTCTCCAAGGTATACTGATCCTTAGGTTTATTTAGTAGATAAGCTAAATATCCCCGTACATCCTATCTTCAACAGCTTCTGGGCCTTAGTACCTACAATTATAAATTTCAATTCCTTTGCCCACTTTCCATTGAACTCAACTACATCACATCCAGGTCCCACAAATTGCACCGTCTTAATCTTACAATCTACTCGAGCTCCATGTTTTCCTAATCAAACCATTCCCAAGATCAAATAATAGTCATCAATTGGTAGGATTATAAGATCTGCTCTCAAAATTTCTTTCCCCACCTTAATCTCACAGTTCTCCATCAACTTCCCAGCTTCCACCATCTTTCCCAATTATGTACTCACTAGAAAGGTGTAGGTTAATTCTTTCCCTTCCCAACCCAAATGATATACGCAATCTTTATTCATATATAAGAATGACTGGACCCATAGTTAATAAGACATTAACGGGGCATGTTGGGTATCTCTCACGCATATCATATATGGTGCAGCGGAAAAATAAAACGACATACCATCCCAGGATCCGCATATATGTAGAAAACAAGACATAAAGAGAACAAATGTAATAGCTTTACCTTTTTTTGAGCATCTAAAAAATAAAATTTTTCCTTTTTCAAGTTTGAGGCGTGATCCAGCAATCCTCTTGATCAAACACCACAAGAGTTGAATATCCAAGCACTACAATCATAGTGTGTGATTGTCTCTAACAGAAATCCACACGGAGGATCACACTCAAGCATCAAAATTTTCTGTGCTAGTAGAAAGACAATGGCGGCTAGGGTTTTAATCAAAATCAACAAGAGAGAGAAAGAGAAGAAAGAGCTTTCGTGTTTGTTGTTTTCATGTGAATTCCCTACATTAGGGTTTCGTGCATATATATATTATATGTCATGAAAATCCACTGAAAATCTGGAATTCTAAAACAATTAGAATTCCCAAATTGTACTTGGAAACCTCAAGTTCTCACAATTATAATTTAGACCATAAATTATAACTGATTATAATTTGGCCACAACTCCTCCTCTTCCTCTCAATTAACCCCACTATGTTATCAAATAACATCTTGAGTATATAATCCTTTATTATGTGTGACCTATTAGGTTTCCCAGTCAATTGGTAGCGAACATGAATTAATCCAAACATCTTTGAGATTAATAATCTATAATTAATTAGAATTAATCGTATTGATTCTAATCAGGATTGGTTTATTAATTCATCAATTAATAAACCCATATTCCCATATCATGAGCGGTATCTAGCAACACATCATAACTACCTAAGAGTCCAAGAGGTTAAGTGGCTTGACATGAACCCTTCAATAACAAACTACAGTGCAATTAACTCTTTTCATCATACAATATCTCATTCAGTTTGGAATATGGAATTAATGCCAACTCCCTCCAGAATTTATTAATTCTAGCCCGAATATAATAGTACTTGTATCAGGAACCTACTACTCTAGATGTGTATCAATTGAACTATTTCCAATACACAATCACCTTGGCCAAGGACTTTTTGAGTAGTAATTCCTACAAGTGGCCATGAGATATTCGCCCCTACTATTAGGAGTGGTGAATCCTTTATTGACCTTCTCAACTACTTTTGTTTATCTCACAATGTACCCAATATCTATCCCATAGGCAGCCCTCGATCTGGCTCCAGAGATTGGAATCAAAGCACAATGCTCAGCAAACAAAGTACCTTGGAGATATCAAGTCTAAGGATACTTGCACGTTTGCTATATTGAGATTATATCATTGTCACTAAATAGTTATCCATGTGATTATCTCATAGCTAGGTCATCCAATGTACTTGTTTTTTTAACAAGCATCCATGTGTTAACTTTGAATATCTCAATACTCATGGATATGAGAACCACCACCTGGTCAAATCAGGAAGTCTAATACATGCTAGTCGTAATGCATTAATGATGTCCAGCCTCATTAATACTATGACTAGGGACTATTTGTAACACCCCACTACCTAAGCCCGCCAGGGCCGGGGATGTCACCCGTCCAAAGGACAATGGGTCTTTATAACTAGGACACACAATCAAAAGAGCGGAATAAAAGCAATACTTTAACTTAAAATTTATTACAACCCGAGAATAAATCCAAAAATTCCAAAATCAAATCCATAATAAAAATTATCCACTCTCAACTCCCTAAAGCATTACACAAATTAAACATCAGAAAAATCTTCTAAGGTAGACAATATCTAGCTACTCATCCCCACAACAGGATTGACCTGAAATCATGGTAAAAAGGGTGATGAGATAAAAATCTTAGTAAGTCCGTGTGTGCTTTGAGTGTCCAGTGGAAATAGTTCGTGAATGCAAAGTATAAAACCTTTATAAGAGAAATACTGGCAAGTAATAAACATTAGTTAAAATCAAATAGTGGTGTTTTGATTTTTTCAACCATATAGAATCAATAAAATCAACCACTCAAAAGAAATGATCATGGGTTTCCACACGTTGGGCCCCATAACCGGTCTAAATGCCGATACTTTGTGCAGACTGACAAAAGGTAGGTGATCGGCCTACCGGGCAAGATATTCCTCACTCTCTATACCCAAACAACAACCGAGTGTCCATTCTGGAAAAACACAGTCACTTGACTGAAAGAAATAACTGCTAGCTAGGACTGGCACGACCTACTGGACTGACATCTTATCCGGGAAGGACCCACCCCTCAGAGATGGCCACCTACTGAGAGACTTACCCTAACCTCTCAAAGACTAGTCCCAACAGTCCACCCTTATTGAGTACTCAACGTAACGTATCCCAATTGAGAAAAATGAACAAAACATAGTACCACTTGAAAATGGCAATTAAGGATTTCCAAAGTCTTTGTCAAAATCAGTTGTTGAATGAGTTTTGAGTGTGAGCAAATCTGCTTATTGATTTTCAAATAATTGTTTGACTGAAATAAGGAAGAAGTCAATCCTCAATTACCTTTGTGAAAATGAGTGTCCATGCACTCTACATTTGCCTTGCCATTATAAACATTTCGAATCAGATAGGTTTTATGCAAGAGCTTACCTGATCCTTAGCTCAAGATAAAATAAAGATCTTCAACCGCTGACCCAACCCCACCTGGGGTAAATATAAACCACAATCAAACTCAAGCCAAAATCCACTTTCACAATAAGACTAGCTCAACTCACTACTACCATGATCCTAGTGTCCCAAGCTTTAAGGCCAAATAATAAATAAAAAGGTTTATAAGTTAAATCTAATTTGATATTTAAAATAATTAGTGTTTTGGGAAATAGGTACTAACAAGTTGAAGGTTTAAATTTTAGCTAAGAATAATTTAGAATTTATTTGGTGAAGAGTCCTAGGTGGTATTAGGTAAAATAATGATTTATTAATAACTAATTGTTAGAAAATATTTGATAACTAAAATTAGTTGAGAATAAATTTCAATGGTCTTGATTGAAAGAAAATAAATAAATTTTAATAGGTTTTGATTAAAAGATAACAAATAAATTTTAATAGGTTTTGTGAGTATTAGACTTACAAAAATTAATGTTCTACTTATTATGATTAATCATATAAAAGGTTTTTTTATGTGATATTATTATTTTATATAATATCTATATATTTTATAAAAGCTATCATTCATTTGACCAAAATATCCTTATTTCATATATGATATTCCAAATCCACCCTTCCTAGGGTTTTTCAAAATTTATTGGCAAAATTTAATATTAACCATTTTATTGTTGAAATAAAATTAGCTTAGGGACAACTAGATTATGATCATAATTCCACTTGCTAACCATAATCATGAACATACACTCCACTTCAATTCATCAAATCAACCAAATCATGAATAAAACATAGATCTAAATTTACCAAGGAATGTTCCAACCTCTTCTAGCATAAACATAATCATGGCTCTGTCAAACATACATGAATATAAATCCTATTCACCAAAGGTGACATAATCTCTAACATGCTTGATCACAAACATCACTTACAACATGGAGACATGCATTAAACCCTAAAACATCATAATATCATCCAAGATAAATCATTACATGCATCAATCCCAACTCCATCATATACACACATTCATTCATGCTTCAATCTCAACTCATCAAAACAACACATGCTTAACCCACAATCATAGCCCATCTCTTTCCAATATCATCTTAGAGACATGAATCTAGAGTTACTTGATTGATGAGTACATTGAAGGAGTTTCGAATGGATCTCAACTCCTAGATGACTAGATTCGTCCAAGGGAGATGAAGAAAGTATGGCCATTGTTGAAGAATTCATTCGGCCAAGAAGGAGAGGGTATTCGGCCAAGAGAGAGAGAGAGAGAGAGAGAGAGAGAAGAGAAGAAGAGAGTCCATTAGCACACTTTTACACATGTATATTCATTAGAGATCAAAGATTAGTAAAGATGAAGTCGCTTGAACAAACTTACCTTGAAGGTGTTCTTGAGCCTTCACAAAAATACTGATTTTTTATCCAAAATAACGAGTTGGATTTTGGAGTTTGATGGTAAAAATGGTATGGATGGACTCACGGTAGTGAGTAGATGAATTCTGGAATTTTTTTGAAGAAGTTTGAAGTGGTTTGGAGAGGTATTAGGCGAGAGAAGTGAGTAGGTGTTCTTGGTGTTCTATGTGTGCTTGAAGGTTGAAGAGAATGGAGGGATTTTGGATTGGAGGTTGCCGAAATTTTGTGTGTGTGTGCAGTGACCGAATTTCTAGAGTGTTTTAGGTAGATGATTTTTCTAGTTTGAAAGGAAAAGGAAAGATTGGTTGTTGAAATCCTAAAAGAATATTTTTGGGAATCAAATTTGGAAATAAAATATAGCAAGAATATCTTTGATCAATGGAGAGCTTTTTGGAGCTGCTATGGCCGACTGATGTTCAGTGTTTTGGCTGGATGAAAGCTGGTTGAAGAAGGTTGATGGTGGCCGAAAAGAAGGAGTGTAATGGTGAAGGAAAGGTCTGGTTGTTTAACGGACATTTTATGGAAGGTTACTAAATTAGGATTGCTGGAATTTTGGTCTCCAATTAAGGCATGTTTGCAGTAATTTGTTGGAGATATTTTAGAGCAGCCATGACTGATTTTCTTGCAGAAGGTTGGGAAAGACAATGGAGTTCTATTCATGGCTGTTCAAGGGACGTTTGTGCAGAAAAAGGATGAAGTTTTGGCCAGGGATGGAATAGGACACAAAGCTGGAAAATTCCTGCACAGAATTTCGCCATTGCTGGAATTTTTCTGGGTAGCTTTTGCTGCCATTTTCCAGCCAGATTGCAGAGAGTTTGAAGGGGCATTCAGAGGTCTTTCAAGGCTGGTTTCCAGCCTTCTTCATGGAGGAAAAACATGGCTAAGGAGCTGGGAGAAAACTAGAAGGAAACAGCTTGGTTTAAGACTACCTAAGCTGCGATTTTGCCCAAAATTTTTTCTGGTTTTGCACAAAATTTGTGCAATCTGAAAATGGCCAGAAATTTTAGATTTCAAGCTGATCAAAAGGGCCATTTTCTGGCAGCATTTGGGAGGGAATAATGGCTGAGAATTTCGACACTTTGCATGCACAAGAAGTTGGAAAATTTTCAGATCATTACATGAAGGAAAATAAACCTAGCTAGAGTGAAGTTTTGAAGGTTCACTAGGGAAATTAATTCTCTTGGAACCTTCCCAATCTCTTCCACATTTTCGGTCCATAAGATGTCTTTCACTAAGACATTTTAAACCTTCAAGGCCACAACATTTTACTAAAATTTCTGGAATGAAATTGGCTAGAACAAATTTGTCCAATCTAACAAGTTGAGAATTAGAAAAAATTAAAGATCAAGAAGAAATGAATTCCCTTAGGAATTTTTGTAGGGCACAAGAATAGGATTGGGATACTCCTATCATGTCTCCCCTAAGACAACACCTCTACTCTACTCTAAAGCACTTAAGGCCGAAAATACCACTTTCCCAAGCAAAAATAAAATTTAATCATGTTAAAGCTCCAATGATGGAATTTGAACCCAAGACCTCAAGAATTAATTCTAAAGCTCTAACCACTAAACCACAACAACTCTTGTTCTTATTTTCTCTCTAAAATATTTTTCCTATTTAATCCTCGAGCTATCTCCCTATTTTCTCATCAAGAAAAAATTACCATTTTGCCCTTCTTACTCAATAAACATGATCAAGCCCTCAAGACTACAACACACAAATCCAAAGCACATAAAATCATATAAAAATATATTTAAACATGCAATAAAATATGATATGCATCCCAACCCCCTTACTCTAGGGTTGGTTTCGACTGGGGTTTCACACTATTTAAGTACTAACACTATACAGTATAGTAGGAATCTCATATCATGATCTCTATCATGATTTTCTTAACACAGTGTTGTACTAGGAACTTTATCTAACAATTATTTTACCCAAAAGTAAATAAAGGATACTGTAAGATAAATAATGCCTTTTATTAAAATAAAATGTGTCATATACAATGTACAAGTGATTGCCTCTAGGGCATAACACTAACAAACTCCCACTTACACTAGAGTCAATCATTCATCCATCTAATACCGAATGACTCAACATGCCTATCATGTTTCTTTTAGGATAGTGCTTTGTATGTGGGCCATCAATGTTCTCATCCGTGAGAACTCTCTCTATCTTTATTTTCTTAGCTACTTCAGAAGCAGCTCTGTACTGTGCTTTTGTTGCAGATTCGGCAATAGTCTCTTATTTGGAACTCTTCCAACTTATTGCCCCTCCGCACAACGTAAACACGCAGCCAGATTGTGATTTGAAATTATCTTTGTTAGATTGAAAACTGGCATCAGTGTACCCGTTTATTTTCAAATCACATTCTCCATATATTAAGAACACATCCTTAGTCCTTCATAAGTACTTAAGGATATTCTTTACAACCACCCAAAAACCCTCACCAAGGTCAGATTGGTATCTGCTCGTCAAACTGAGAGCACAAGATACATCGGGCCTTGTACATATCATAGTGTATATGATAGATCTAACTACTGAAGTATATAGAATCTTACTCATGTGATCCCTTTCAACTTGTGTCTTAGGAGAAATCGACTTTGAAAGGCTTACACCATGTAACATGGGTAAGAATCCCCTTTTGGATTGATCCATGCTAAATCTCTTTAGCACATTATCTATGTATGTAGACTGTGAAAAACACCTTTTAGATCTATCTCTATAGATTCTTATTCCAAGAATATAGGTTGCTTCACCAAGGTCTCTCATAGAGAATTGTTTGGACAACCAAATTTTAACCATTTGCAAGACAGGTATATCATTTTCTATTAGCAATATGTCATCTACATAAAGTAATAAGAAAATGATTGCGCTCCCACTAACCTTCTTATATATACACAAGGCTCATCCATGTTTTGAATGAAACTAAACTCTTTGATTAGTTTATCAAAACGGATGTTCTAACTTCTAGAAGCTTGCTTAAGTCCATAAATGGACCTTTACAGCTTACACACCTTTGTGCTATCATTGGATGTGTAACCCTCAGGTTGTGTCATATGCACTTCCTCAGTCAAATTTCCATTTAGGAAAGCTGTTTGCACATCTATTTGCCAAATCTCATAATCATAATGAGCAACAATGGCTAGGAGTATCTTGATGGATTTTAATATGGCTACTAACGAGAAAGTTTTGTCATAGTTAATACCATGTTGTTGACGATAACTCTTTACCACTAGTCATGCTTTATAGGTAACTACGTTACCATCCATGTCCGTTTTCTTCTTAAAAACCCACTTGCACCCAATAGATTTATTTCCTTTGGGTAGATCAACCAGAGTCCATACTTGGTACATGAAATCCATCTCTGACTTCATAACCTTAAGCTATTGTTCAGAACATCCTTGTAGGTAGTAGGCTCATCTTCATCTATGAGCAATACGTCATTATGGTCATTAATGAGAAATCCATATCGCTTAGGTGCCACACGTATCCTACTGGATCTACAAGGTTCTTGTGTAGTAGAAGATTCATCTATTCTCTCAATAAATGTGGGATCAGATGGTTGATTCTTATTTGTTTGATCTTCTTGAACTTCACTAAGTTCAATTTTACTCCTACTATCCTCTTTCAACATGTGCTCCTTCTCTAAAAAGATGGCATGCTTTGAAACAAACACTTTATTTTCAGAGGGTAGGTAGAAGTAATATCCGAAAGATTCTTTCGGATATCCCACAAACAAACACTTGTCAGACTTACTATCAAGTTTTTCTGATTGTGGCCTTTTGACAAAAGCAGGACAACTCCATACTCGCAAGTGAGATAACTTTGGTTTCTTACCAAAGAACATCTCAAATAGGGTAGAATCAACTGATTTTTTCAGAACTCTATTTAGTATATAAACAGAAGTCTCTAGTGCATACCCCCAAAACGATTTTGGTACATCTGCAAAAGCCATCATGGTCCGTACAATGTCTAGAAGAGTTTGATTCCTTCTCTCAGATACACCATTATGTTGAGGTGTATGTGGTGGAGTCCACTGAGATAATATCCCATTATCTTTAAGATAACTCAGAAACTCTTGGCTCAAGTATTCTCCTCCTCGATCAAATCTTAGAGTTTTAATACTTTTACCAAGTTGTTTCTTTATTTTATTCTTGAAGTCATTGAACTTATCAAAGGCCTTAGATTTGTATTTCATTAAATACAAATACCTGTATCGTGAGAAATCATCAATAAAGGTTATGAAATAGTTATAACCTCCTCTTGCTTGTATTGACATTGGACCACATACATCAGAATGTATGAGTTCTAATAACTCCTTGGCCCGTTCTCTTTTTTTTGAAAAAAGGAGTTTTAGCCATTTTACCTAGTAAACAAGGCTCGCATGTGCCATATGATTCATAATCAAATGACCCTATGTCACTAAGCTTGTGTAATTTAGAAACACGATTTTCGTTTACATGGCCTAAACGACAATGCCATAAGTAAAAGGTGTTGGAGTTATCTATTTTAGGTTTCTTATTGTTTATATTGAGAATTAGATTATCCAAGTCTAGAGCATATAAACCATTAACCAAAGTTGTTGAACCATAATGAATATCATTCAATAAAAAAGAACAACATTTATTCTTAAATATCAAATAAAATTCATTTAAGTCTAAACACGCAACTGAGATAATGTTTTTCATTAAAACTGGTACATAATAACAGTTTTGTAATTCTAGAACTAATCCCGAAGGCAGGTTCAGCTCGTATATCCCCACAGCAAGTACAGCAACCTTTACCCCATTTGCAGTATGAAGGTCCATGCCGCCTTTCTCTAGCCTTCTACTACCCTTTAGTCCCTGCAAGTTATTGCATAAATGAGATCCACATCAAGGTATCTAATACCCATATATCATTTCTAAAGGCAGTATTTATCTCAATCATAAACATACCCGGAGTAGAAGTAGAAGTTCTTGTAAGCTTCTCCTTCTACTTCTTATCGTTAATGGTCTCCAAGTAGGCTTTGCAGTTTCGCCTCTAGTGGCCCATCTTACCACGAGGATGGCATGGGCCCTTGGTAGCTACACCCTTCTTCTTCACACCACCTTTGGGCTTCATGGGAGTCTCATTCTTCTATTGAACTTTCTTCTTCGAAAAAGATTCTACCATTAAAATTGCATTGGAATCCTTCTTCATGGAGGACTTCACAGTTTTGAGAAGATTGATCAACTCAGAAATGGTGGACTCAATCTTGTTCATCTGATAGTTAATCACAAATTGTGAGAAACTATTAGGCAAAGACTGTAGAATTAAGTCAACACTTAAGTCATGATCCATTGCAAACCCGAGAGATCCAAGCTTTTCTATCAAGCCGAACATATTCAGCCCATAAGTGGCCACAGAAAGAACCCCCTACCATTTTGCAACAGAATAGTTTCTTTGAGATCTCGTATCTCTCAGTTCTAGCTTGGGCGTCAAATAACTCTCGAAAATGTAGTATAATCGATTGAGCATCCATATGCTCGTGCTGTTTTTGCAACTCGGGAGTCATGGATGCCAGAATAATACATGATGCTGTATCACTATCCTCCTTGTGCCTTTTATGGACAGCATGCATCAGCATGAGCATCTCAAGCTGGTGGTGGCAGAATAGGAGCATCTAGCACGTAGAGCAACTTTTTCAGTTTGAGAATGATTCTCAAATTTCTATACCAGTTGAGGTAGTTTGATTCGGTTAACTTGTTGGTTTCCAAGATGCTATGTAGGTTTAGGTTTGTTGACATAATGCAAATGTCCTAGATGGAAAGATGGAGAGGATTAACTACTGTATATGCACATGAAATGCAAATAATTAGGACTTTAATTAAATGCATTTTTACTCCACTATTTTACTCAAACCAATAGCCCCCACTACTAATTCGGGAAAGCCCGTTGGAAGCTTTCCTAGTGGACCTGTATCCAAATTCCTCAAGAATAACATTAGGTTTGCCCAACAAGCCACCCTTAAGTTCATTGGCAAGTATCTAATACCAATTACATCGTATGTAACTACCGGATCATTGGGTGATTAACAGCTTTTAATCTTAAAGCCTTTTGGGCTACCCTAACTTTTCCTCTAAATCTCTTTATACTTGAGTTTGCCCAATTGGGATAAAGAATTTAGTTAAACCCGACTTATTAATCAGGAATTTAATTCCATAGCTTGAACATGCCCGATGTCATGTAGGCTTGGGTTTGCCCAACAACCTGGTCTCGAAAAAGGACTCTCGTTCTTACTATATTAACGGAAGGAATTAGGTTTAATATTAATTGAGGGATTTGTTCCTTTTAGAGATTTCATTGAATGACATGCATAAAAATCAATAAATCACATAATTGATAATCATGGTAATAAAGCGATTATGTGGTATGGTTATGGGCTTTGCCCTAAATTAATTTCTTTGAGCCATAAAAGAAATTAATATAGTTAACCCTATGTGTTCATGCATGATTTAAGTAGAAGGTCTTACCTTCTCGCCTTGTTTTGGTTGCCATCTCTAAAATAGAATAATTCTACTCCTATCTGACCCATGTAAACTAATTACATAATTTTCTAAAGAGAGAAAACCTCGAGTTACATTTGAGAGGAGTTAGATAAAAAGAGAATTACACAAGAATTCTAAAGAAGGCAGAATACGAGACCCTATTTCATAAAAAACAAAAAATGTAAAGTGCATGAACAGATATAATTGGTTTTAGTCCATAACCATCCACCATGCCATTAATTATGCTTAAACAAAATAAACATATAATTTTTATTATTCCAAAATCACTATTTTGGAAAAATAAAACAAATTCTAAAATTAATATTTTAGAAAAATACATTAATTTTAAATTTTTAAAATCATTATTTTGAAAAAATAAAATTGTTTGTCTCAAAACTAATTTTGAGAAAATGCTTTTGGGTCCAGTCTTTGGTAGCGAAAACGGTGGTCCCGCTGGCCGATCAGCGAGCGGGGGTCAAGGGAGCAGTGTGTAACACCCCACTACCTAGGCCCAACAGGGCCGGGGATGTCACCCCGTCTAAAGGACAAGGGGTCTTTATCACTAGGTCACATCAACGAAATTAAAAAAATAATAATACTTTAAAAATTGAACTTATTACAACCCAAAAATTCAGGAACAAATCCAAAATAAATTGTTTACTATTATCCCTCAAAGCAACACATAAAATAATTAACATAGAGTCTTCCAAGCAGGCAACAAATCTAGCTACTCATCTCCACAGCAGGATCGACCTGAAAACATGGCATAAAATGTGATGAGATAAAAATCTCAGTAAGCCCATGTGTGCTTTGAGTGTGTCAAGTAAAACAGTTCATGTATGCAAGGTGTAAAATTTGTATAAAAGAAAATGCTGGCAAGCAATAAATAAGGATTAAAATAAAGAGTGGCGTTTTGCTTTTCAAACCATACATGTGCATAATAAATACAACCATTCAAATAGGTAGCCATGGGTTACCACATGTTAGGCCCTATGACCATATAATGGTCAGAATGCCACACTTTGTGTAGACTGACAAAAAGGTAGGTGATCAGCCTACCGGGTGAGATACTCCTCCTTCTCTGCACCCAAACATACCAGTTGTCCACTCCGGAAACACACAGTCCACTTGACTGAAACTTGCTAGCTCGGACTGGCATGACTAAGTAGTACTGTCGCTTCTCTAAGTTGAGTTCATCTTCTGGAGGTGGCCTCCTGCTAGAAGGCTCGTTCTTGCTCTTCAAAACTAGTACTACTAGCCTACCCTTATTTAGTACTCAACGTTGATTGTCCCACTTGGGAGAAAACGGTTAAAACATTGTTTTACTTGGAAATAGCAATTAAGGGTTTTTAAAATTCGTGTCAAAGTTAGTTTTTAGAAAGAGTTTAGTGTTTGAGTAAAACTACTTGTTTGATTTTCAAATGATTTGTTTGATTGAACAAGAGAGGAAACAGTCCTTAATTGCCTTTACAAAATAAGTGTCCATACACTTCGCGTTTGGCTTGCCATAGTAACCTTTTGTCATCAAATAAGTTTATGCAGGAGCTTACCTGTTCCTTTACTTGCAAATTCACAAATCTTCCAAAGTTGACCTAACCCCGCCTGGGGTAAACACAAGTCATATGGTTATCAAGCTATATTCGCTTCCATAAATAATTATAGTTCAACTTATTACAACCATGACCCTAATGTCCTAAGCTTTAAGGCTAGATGATAAAGGGTTTTATAAAATAAGTCTAACTTGATAAGTGAAAATAACTAGGGGTTGTAAAATAATTACTAATAAGTTATAGGTTCAAATACAAATATTGGTGTTGTTATTAATAAATAAACTAGGGTTTAATTGATGAAGAATCCTAAGTCCTAGATGATATTATTAAAATAAATAATAAATTATTACTAATCTGTTAATTAATAATTAATAGATAGAAAATAATAAAATTAATAATAAATAAATTTTATTAAATTTTGGATCAATAAATAATAAATAAATTTCAATAGCATTTATGAATATATAGCCTACAAGATTAATATTTTACCTATTATTATTATTATTTATATAAAAGGCTTCATTTATTTTATATATATATATATATATATATATATTATTTTTAATAAAAGATATCATTTATTTGGCTAAAACATTACTATTCCATTTAATATTCCAATTCCAACTTCCTAAGGTTTCCGAAATCTTTGGAGGAAATCATAATATTAAAATTGGCCAATTAAAATAGCTTAGGATCAACAAGGTCTTGATCATAATTTTTCCATTGCTAACAAGAATCATGAACATAAACTTCAACATCAATCAACAAACCATTGTATTCATGAATAAATGCTTAAATCCATACTTACTATCACATGGCTAAATCTCTACTAAGCATACTCATATTTATGGCTTCAATAAAAACAAGAACATAATATCATATTCACCAAAGGTGACATAATATCTAGCATGCTTAAACATCCATACTCACTCAAGATATGAAGAACATGCATCGATCTACAAGAAATTTCATAAAGCTTAACTAAGGCCAAACATTCACATGCTCCAATCTCAACTCCTTCATAAAAAAGCATATACTCAATCCCTAATCATATTCTATCCCTTTCCATCAACATCTAGGAGACATGAATTTAGAATTAAAGAGAAGGTTAAAGAGAAATACTTGGTTGATGACTATTTCAATGAAGGTTTAAGGAGATCCACACGCTTGGCAGGCTTGAACCGACCAAGAGAGAAGAAGAAAAATAGCCAGGGTTGTAGCAACCATTTCAGCTGAGAGAGAGAGAGAGAGAGAGAGAGAGAGAGAGAGAGAGAGAGAGAGAGAGTATTAGTATATCATGCTAAAGATTGAAAGAAAGAAGATGAACAAAATTGTTCTTGGTTACCTTGATGGTGTTCTTAAGACTTAAAGAAAAATTCTGGTTTTTTATCCAATTGCAGATTTTTGTTTTTAAGATTTGATGTTATAAAATCCGAAAATGGACTCTAGGGAGTGAGTAGGCGTGATCTAGAGTTTTTGGAAGGGATTGGAGGTGTTTAGAGTGGTCTTAGGCGTAAAGAAAGGTAGTGTGTGTTTTTGGTATTCTTGGAGAAATGGAGAGAATTAGAGAGGAAGCTGGACGAAATACTGAAGATGTTGGCCGAATGATTGAGGGATTTCTATGGTTTGATTTTCAGATTAGGGAGAAGAGGGAAATCTGGTTGTTTGAAATTCAAATGGAGTAATTTATGGAATGTTTTAAGGTAGAAGATATGGTAATGTTGTTTGGTTGATGGAGGTTCTTGGAAGCTACAATGGCCGACTGGTTTTGCTGTGGTTTTGCTAAAATGAATGAGGGTTGAAGGAGCTATAAGGTTGGCTGAAACTCTGAATGCAATGGTGGGAGAATTTCTGGTTGTTTGAAGCTTAATCCAAGGGAGTTTTCATGGAGCAATTACTGGAATTTTTGAACTTCAATTGTAAGCTTGATTGGAGTAATTGAATGAGGAATTTGAGGAGTGGCTATGGAGTCCAATCGTGTAAGGTCAGTGGAGGAGGGTAATGGAGTTCAGTTCATGGCTGACTAATGTTAACTTCACAGAAGTTTGAGGTGGTTTTCGGACAAGGCTTGAGGAGAGAACAAAGCTGGAATTTTTCTGGTTTGAGATTCGAATTGTTTGCTGAAATTTGCTGTGCTGTTTTTTTGCAATGTTTCAGCCGATTTGTAGAGAGTTTGGAGAGGTATTTAAGGGTCCTTTAAGGCTGGTTTCCAGCCTTCTTTATGGAGGAAAGCAAAGGTAAATTATTGGTTTGAAGGCAGAAGAAACAGCTTTGGTTTTTGGCCTGCTATGCTGCAAAACTCTCCAGAATTTTTTTTCTGGTTTGCACAGCTTTGTGCAGTCCGGTTTTTGGCAAAGAATTTCAGTCTTCAAGTTGAACAAGTTGGCCATTTTTCTGGTAGCATTTGAGTAAGAAAAATGGTTGAAGTTTTCGAAGGCTAGACTGTCCAAGAACCTGGAAAATTTTCAGATTGCTTCCATGAAGAAGATGAATACTAGGGAGTGGAGTTTGAAGGTTCAACCATGGAGATTAATTCTTTTGGGAACCTTCCTTAACTCCTTCTGTAACACCCCACTACCTAGGCCCATCAGGGCCAGGGATGTCGCCCCGTCCAGAGGATAAGGGGTCTTTATAACTAGGTTACTTAGAACAAAATAAAATAAAGACTTTAAAATTAAACTTATTACAACCCAAAAGATAAATATTGGTACAATTCCAAAATAAATTGTTTTGTTTGCAACAATCTCTCAAAACGTCACATAAAGAAAATTACACGAGTCTTCAAAGCATAGGCATTAATCTAGCTAATGACCTCCACAGCAGGATCTTCCTGAAATATGGCATAAAAGGTGGTGAGATAAAAATCTCAGTAAGCCTGTGTGTGCTTTGAGAGTTTCAGGTAAAATAATTCATGTATGCAAGTTGTAAAAATTTCATAAAGATAAGTGCTGACAAGCATTAAATAAGCATTGAAATTAAGAGTGGTGTTTTGCTTTTCAAACCACACATGAGCACAGTAAATACAACCACTCAAAAGGGTAGCCATGGGTTACCACACGTTGGGCCCCATGACTAAATAACGGTCAGAATGCCACACTTTGTGCAAACTGACAAAAGGTAGGTGTACGGCCTACCGGGTGAGATACTCCTCCATCTCTACACCCAAACTTACCGGTTGTCCACTCCGGAAACACACAGTCCACATGACTGAAACTTGCTAGCTCGGACCGGCATGACCTACCGGACTGGCATCCTATCCAGGAAGGACTCACCCCTCAGAGGTGGCCACCTACTGAGAGACTTACCCTAACCCTTCAAAGACTAGTCCTGGTAGTCTGCCCTTATTGAGTACTCAACGTTGATTGTCCCACTTGGGAGAAAATTGATCACACATCGTTTTATTTGGAAATAGCAATTAAGGGTTTCTAAAATTCTTGTCAAAGTTGGGTTTTAGAAAGAATTTGGCATTTTGTGTAAAACCGCTTGTTTGATTTTCAAATGATTTGGTTGACTGGATTAAAAAGGGAAAACAATCCTTAATTGCCTTTACATAAGGAATGTCCATACACATCTCATTTGGCTTGCCACAGTAAGTTTTGGTCTTCAAATAATTCCATGCAGGAACTTACCTGATTCCTTGCTTGCTCAAATTCAAGAGTCTTCCAAGGCTGACCTAACCCCTCCTGGGGTAAACACAAAACATAAGGTTACACTCAAGCTAAATTCACTTACACAAGTAATCCTAGTTCAACTTGTTACCATCACATCCCTAATGTCCTAAACTTTAAGGCTAGATGATAAAGAATTTTATAAAATAAGTCTAGTTTGATAAGTAAAAATAACTTGGGGTTCTAGAATAATTGCTAATAAATTGTAAACTCAATTAATAATTCTTGTGTGTTATTATTAATAAATAACCTAAGGTTTGAATATTGAATAATACTAAGACCTAACTAATATTAATAAATGGTAATTTAAAAATAGCTTTATTGCAAATAAATAATAAATTACAAATAATTTTTAATTAATTTTTTAATAGATAATAAATAATTAGTAATAAATAAAACTAATAATAAATGAATTATTTTAAATCTTTATTTAATAAATAACAAATAGATTTTAATATAGATAATATTTAGGAATATAGGTAAAAGTTTTAACTAGGGCCCACAAAGTCATTAATTAATTCTAATATTTTATTTATTATTATTTATATAAAAGATTTATCTATTATTATACATATATATTATTTTTAATAAAATATTTTATTTATTTGATAAATAAAATATTAATATTCCAATTAATAATCCAATCCAAATCTTCCTAGAGTTTCGAATTTTATAGAAAAAAATATAGTTGTAATTCTAATTAAAGTAACAAAATTTGTTAATAAAAATAACCTAGACTCAACAAGAAAATAACCTCCCACCATGATTTTCCTATTGCTAGAAGAGATTCTTAAACACATTCTCCAACATCAAATAATAAACTAATCCATTCATGAACACATGCTTGACTTATCACATACTATCACAAGGCTAACTTTCTTCTAGGCATAATCATCATTAATGGCTTCAATGGAAAATAGAAACATAAGAGCCTAATCACCTTTGGTGTCATGATGTCTAGCATGCTTCAAACATCCATAAAATTCATCAAGCACGACGAACATACATTGATTCAAAAGGAAATACATACAACTTAGTCATATACAACAATCATCATGTCTTAACTTCATCCCCTTAATCCACATGCATGTACTCAATCCCCCATTCATATTCTATCTCCCTATCACCTCCTAAGAGACATGATTTAAGAATTTAAAAAGAAGGTTTTGAGAATAATTACTTGATTGACGAGTACTATGGTGACGACTAAAGAAGGTCCACGCGCGACGGAGAGTCTTGAGTGATCCCACGGAAAAACAACCATGGTTGATGGTTGATCAACCATTTTGGTTGGAAGAGAGAGAGAGAGAGAGAGAGAGAGAGAGAGAGAGAGAGAGAGAGAGAGAGAGCATTAGAAAGGTATATAGGGAATTGAATAGAAGAGGATGAACAAGAAGGTTGTTCTTGATTTACCTTGTTGATGTTCTTGAGACCTTCAAGGAAAAAGCTGATTTTGATCCGATTGAAAATTCTTGTTGGCGTGGTTTTGTGTTATAAATACTAGAAATGAAGTCTAGGGATTAAATAGAAGTGATCTGGAGTATTTGAGAGTGATTGGAGGTGTTTAGAGTAGGTTTAGGCTTGAAGAAGTTTAGTGTGTATTCTTGGTGTTCTTGGTGAAAATGGAGAGAGTGTGGGAGAAATGCTGCACGAAATCTGGTAGGGTGCTGGCCAAATGGTCTAGGGATGAAGGGGAGTTTCGGATTTCAGCTTGTGGGAGAGAGTGTGATCAGATTTTTTTTGAAATTTAAATGGAGAAAGTTGTGGAGTTGTTTAAGGTAGGTGGTTAGCTATGGTGTTTGATCAAGGAAGGTGTCCAAGCTCTTCAATGGTGCCGGCTGAACAAGGTGGTTTTGATGAAATGAATGGAGGTCAATATTACTCCAAGGCTGGCCAAAATTTAGTCTTAAATGGTAGAGCAAATTCTGGTTTATTAGCTTTATACAAGAGTGTTTCCATGGAATAAAATTCTGAAATTAGTTTGAAGTTCAAAAAAAAGTTTGAATGGAGTGATCTTAGGAGGGTTTTGAGGTGTGGTTATGGAGTCCATGTATTCAAGGTAAGTGTGAAGGTCAATGATGTTCAGTCCATGGCTGAACAAGGATCAATGTTACAGAAGTTGAAGGGTGATTTTCGGCCTAGGCTTGAAGGAAGCAAAGCTGGAAAAATTCTGGTTTCAAGTTGTTCAAAGTTTCGAAGATTGGTGCAGAATTTCTGCACTTCTTCAGCCCGATTTGCAGCTGATTCTTGAGGGGTTTGAAGGTCTTTCAAATGTGATTTTCCAGCCTTCTTCTTGGAGAAATACAGAGGAGTTTTGCTGGCTTGAAGATGGACTAAAACAGCTTCATTTTCTTGATTGAAAGCTGCGAAATGTCCAGAATTTTTCCTGGTTTTGCACAGTTTGTGCAGTCCGAAAATTGTACAGATTTTCCAGCCTTCAAGCCACATGAAATGACCATTTTTCTGGTAGCAAATGAGTGGGTTTACTAGCTGAATTTTTCGAAGAGATGGTCTGCAAAAATTCTAGAAAATTTCCAGATTTTCCTTCACCAAAATATGAACAACATGAAGGTGAATTTGAAGGTTCTCTCATGGTGATTGATTTCTCTTGGAAACCCTTCCTATTTCCCCTCCTATTTTCAGCCAACCTCCCTCTTCCAAGATTGATTTTCGAAATTCAAGGATGAGAAATTATCACAGAATTTTTTTGGAATTTAAAAGAAAGATTTGATGGGTTTTGGTTCATTTGAATTATGGAAATGCTAGGACAAAGCTAGAGGTAATAAATAGAACAAGAATTCCCCTAGAATTCTTTTTAGGACACAATGATAAGATTTAGAACATTCTCCTCATGTCTCCCCTAAGACAACATTCCTATTTTTATGGAATGCAAGAAACAAAAATTCAAACTTAATTAAGATAATCATGATAAAACTTAAATGATGGAATTTGAACTCATGACCTTAGAGATTAATTCCAAAGCTCTAACCACTAAACCACAACAAATCTTGTTCTTATTTTCTCACCCCACATATTTTTCTTATTTAATCCTCAAGTTATCTTCCTATTCGGACCTCAAGCAAAATTACCATTTTACCCCTCCTACTCAATAAGCATAACTAAGCATTTTAACCTATAATCCGCAATTCTAAAGCACATAAAATCATTCAAAAACATATATATTCATGCAAAATAATATGATATGCATCCCGACCCCCTTACTCTACGGTTGGCTTTAGGTGGGGTTTTACACCTTCCCTATTTTCAGTCAAAACTCTATCCTCTAAGAGCTATTTTTGAAATTCCAATGTCAATAAACCTTGCTGAATTTTCTGGAATTAAAATATGGATTTGGATAAATTGAACAAACTTAATTGGTAAAAAATTTAAGGTAAGCTGGAGAATAAAATGACATGAATCCCTTAAGAATTCTTTTAGGGTATAAAAATAGGATTAGGACATTACCTTCATGTCTCCCTTAGAACCACACTCCTATTTCTACTTATGGAATGCAAGGGACGAAAAATTCAACCTTAAATAAAATAAAAATAATCATGATAAAACTTAAATTATGGGATTTGAACTCAAGACCTTAGGGATTAATTCAAAAGCCCTAACCACTAAACCACAACAACTCTTGTTCTTATTTTCTCTCCCAAATATTCTTCTTATTTAATCCTCCAGCTTTTTTCCTATTTTGACCTCAAGCAAAATTACTATTTTATCATTCTTACTCAATAAGCACAACTAAGCCTTCTAGACTATAAATCATAATTCTAAATCACAAAAATCATTCAAATATATATATATATATATATATATATATTCATGCAAGAAAATATAATATGCATCCCGACCTCCTTACTCTAGGGTTGGCTTTAGGTGGGGTTTCATATAGTGCCTCTTGAAAGAAAATTTTATTTTACCGCCTCTCATCATATGAGGTTTTTTTCCCTTTCAAAATCCTCCTTTTTTTTTTTTTTTGGAACGTCGAAACAGAGCAGAACAAGCACTGGTTTGGAAGCTAGAGCTGGCGCCGGCTGCGGTCTAGTTTTTAATGAAAATAAAAAATTTAGAAACGATTTCTGGACGTTCGTGAAACAGCACGAAACCAGTGCCAGCTAGAAGCCGGAGCCGACGCTAACTGTAGTCGGGAAGAGGCGGCGATTTTCAAAAAATTTTCCACAAACAGTTTCTAGTACCTTCTTCTTCTGCAAATTTTTAGTGAGAACAATTCTCAGCAGTATTTTCTATTTTGAAACTCAATAACAACCAATTTGTTAGTTTAAACAAAAGCAAAACAAAAAATTAGGATGAAATGGAAGGCAACAACCATGTTCAAGAAAACATTTTTCTGAAAAAGAAAAAATTGCAACACATAAAGAAAACATTTTTCGAAATATGCTATAACTATTGCACAAGCATGTTGTGCTACGAACCCAACCTATAAAGCTCAAAACAATTTCGACTCGAGTGAAAACAATTTTCACAGAGAACAAAGACATACACAAATACATGAAAACAGCTTTTCATGCAAAAAAACAATATCTATAATCTAGACATAACAAGACTCTGATACCACTGTTGGTTATCTCTCACGCATATCATATATGGCGCAGCGAAAAAATAAAACGAGATACCGTCCCAGGATCTGCATATGTGTAGAAAACAAGACATATAGAGAACAAAGGTAACAACTTTACCTTTCTTTGAGCGTCTAAAAAATAAAAATTTTTCCTTCTTCAAGTTTGAGGTGCGATCCAGCAATCCTCTTGATCAAACACCACGAGAGTTGAATATCCAACCACTACAATCACAGTATGTGATTGTCTCTAAAAGAAATCCACACGGAGGATCACACTTAAGCACCAAAATTTTATGTGCTAGCAGAAAGATAATGGTGGCTAGGGTTTTGATTAAGATCAACAAGAGAGAGAAAGAGAAGAGAGAGCTTTTGTGGCTGTTGTTTTCGTGTGAATTCCCTACATTAGAGTTTCATGCATATATGTATTATGTGGCATGAAAATCCACTGAAAATCCAGAATTCTAAAACAATTAGAATTCCCTAGTTGTAATTGGAAATATCAAATTCTCACAATTACAATTTGGACCATAAATTATAACTAATTATAATTTGGCGACAACTCATTTTCTTCCTCTCAATTAACCCCATTATGTTATCAAATAACATCTTGAGTATATAATCCTCTATTATGTGTAACCTATTAGGTTTTCCAATCAATTGGTAGCGAACATGAATTAATCCAAACGTCTTTGAAATTAATAATTCATAATTAATTAGAATTAATTATATTGATTCTAATCAGGATTGGTTTATTAATTCATTAATTAATAAACTCATATTCCCAAATCATGAGCAGTATCTAGCAACACATCATGACCACCCAAGAGTTCAGGAAGTCAAGTGGCTTAACATGAACCCTTCAATAACAAACTATTGTGCAATTAACTATTTTCACCATACAATATCTCATTCGGTTTGGAGTATGGAATTAGTGCCAACTCCCTCCAGAATATATTAATTCTGGACCAAATATAATAGTATTTATACAAGAAACCCACTACTCTAGATGTGTATCAATTGGAACTGCTTCCAATACACAGTCGCCTTGGCCAAGGACTTCTTGAGTAGTAATTCCTACAAGTGGCTGTGAGATATTTGCCCCTACTATTAGGAGTGGTGAATCCTTTATTGACTCTCTCAACTACTTTCATTTACCTCATAATGTATATAATATCCATCTCATAGGCAGCCCTCGATCTGGCTCCAGAGATTAGAATCAAAGTAAAATGCTGAGCAAACAAAGTACCTTGGAGATTTCAAATCTAAGGATACTTGCACGTTTGCTATATTGAGATTATATCACTGGCACTAAATAGTTATCCATGTAATTATCTCATAGCTAGGTCATCTAATGAACTAGTTCTATTAACAAGCATCTATATGTCAACTTTGAGTATCTCAATATACTTACGGATATGAGAGCCACCGCCTGATCAAATCAGGAAGTCTAACACAAGCTAGTTTAACGCATTAATGATGTCCAGTCTCATTAATACTATAACTAAGGACTATATAAGTACTAATACTATACAGTGTAGTAGGAATCTCATATCATGATCTCTATCATGATTTCCTTAACACAATGTTGTACTAGGGACTTTATCTAACAGTTATTTTACCTAAAAGTAAACAAAAGATACTGTAAGATAAATAATGCCTTTTATTAAAATAAAATATGTCATATATAATTTACAAGTGATTGCCTCTAGGGCATAACACTAATAGGGCATTCTTATACAGAAAGCTTACTTTCCACAACTGCTACGTCTGCTCCAACTTCCTCTTAATTCAAGGCGAAGATTTTGGCTTTGACTTGAGGCTTTTACCCTTTTCCTCCTATAGTTCCAACTATAGCTCCCTAATTGATTCCAGTAGGTTGAGTTGGGAATGCTTATCCGATCTTCAGAGGCTTGGGGCAGTGGTTCCTCAGGTGAGAGGGGTCTCTACGATTAAAACTTCCTCTTTAGTGCTTCTTTTGTCAAACTGGGTCTTTCTACATGCCGTCGCTTTCCCTAAAAATAGTTGTGGGAGTATTCTGTACAAGTTCTATAGTAGGGATTCAAGGTTGCTTTCCCCAGTTTCCCCATTGTGGTACAACACGTCTTTTGTTACTCTAGGGCCTCACTAACTAGCGAGTCTGCTGATAAGGTTGGTTCCCCAATTGATATTTATCTTCATTCTTTGTCAAAGTCATAGTATCGACTACCACTATGTAGGTTGCTAGTGGGGAAGATGCCAACACCTTTCTCAGATCTTACCTCAACATTTTCACAAACTTCAAGTCTACTTCTATTCAGTGTTAACTATGCATTTATAGTACTTGGAAAGTTGGGTGAAGTAGGCTGCATATTAGGCCACTATTATGCCTCCTTGCTTAAGAGATTGAAACTCATCTTCCCTCTTCTCTACTATCCACTATGGGATATACTCAGCTCTGAAGGCCTCGACAAAGTGATCCCAAGTCCAGTCTTGATCACTTTTCTCCCATCCTTTTTTCAATGTACTGTAGAATAGTGAAGATGTCCTCCATCTGCTTGACCCACTGTTCTGCCTTCTCGTCCTGCTCTGGCTCACCATAGAATATGTAGGAGGCTGGAATTTGAGAAAACACTCTAGAGCGTTTAGGTGACCTCTTCTCCACCTTCTCAATCTAGTTTTGAAGAATGGCAGCCATTTTGTTAAAGGTTTGTCCCATTGTCACCTCCCTAGGCTCCTCAGGAACTACCTTTGGCTCTTACTCGTAGGCCTCCTCTATGTCAGGAGTAGATTGTCACATCTACCTGAAGTTTAGGTTTGACGACTTGCTCTCCTGAATAGTCCTATTTTGTACTGCGGTTCTGCGCCTCAAAGCCATCTTGTATCATATTTTACCCATCATAAGAATTACCAAGGGAAAAGATCATGCTTATACAAATGAGTAATTAATATGCTAATATCAGCATGCAGTTTATTGAAAATTAGGTATTGTATATATTACTCAAGATAAAATAGGTAATCAAATAAAATCATGCTTGTATTTATTAAATCAAACTTGTACAAAAACAAGGGAGTATTTTACAAAGTGTGATGCCCTAACTAAAACCACCATTTGTTTTTGGGGAAAGTCATGCATGACATAGCATTCTATATTGCATTTGAGAATTTGAACCATTTTCATGAGTATGTGTGATTTATGAGTTGTTATTGCATGAATTTATTTATTTGGATATAACTATGATTGATTGAGTTGGTTAGCTTTTATTTTATTGAGTAGAATTTGTTAGATGGGAAAGAAGTGAGTTGAGTGGGAGTTAAGGGAATTTGTTGGAGGAATAGTTGTAGTCTAGTGGTTAAGACTTGGTGTTTATCTCTTGGTGACTTGAGTTCAAATCCCAACTCTTGCAAATCCTTTCCTTTCTTTTCTCTTAATTTATTTTTCTTCTACTTACTCCAAAAGTCTTGGCCGAAAATCCCTAGTGTGCTGCCACTTTAGGAGTTTTAAACACAATAGGATTACTATTAGATTTAAAAAGCTTCTTTTAATTTCATATTCTCTTATTTATTTTAATATTCAATAGTATCTAAATTTTTGAATTGAATATCTATATCAATACTTTAAATTATTCTAATATAACTCTTGTGAATGCAAGATAAATCTAGCTGCAATTTTTATAGGAGATAAATCTCCACATTTTAATTTTTAAAAGAGTTTTAAATGAAAATAAGGATAATGCTGAATTTTATTTTAAGCATTTATCTCTTTTAACTTCATAATTTTTGAAAATAGTGAGGTGATGGGATAAAATTCCAGCTTTTCTTTAGGGAAATCAGATTTTTATCTCTGTATATTTATCTCATAATTATTTAAACTAGTTTAAGGTAATTTAGTGTGTTAAATTAAACTATCTCTTGGAAAAAGGCCTTAGCCGTTTATTAAGGGTTTACTGCCCTATTTTATTTACCAAAATTAATTATGGTTTTCTTTAACTTAATTACTAGATAAATTTAGAGATAATAAAGATTATTTATCAAATACTTTCCCTATATTTATCAAATAATTCACCATATCATCATCCTATCCAATCAATTCGAAAACCTTGAACACCCTAAACTGTAGCAAATCGAAACACACCCTAGCTATCTCCCAATTTTTAGCAACTACTCCACACACACACTCATGCACGAATTCCCAAGAAAAACACTCTCAACTCTTCTTTGTTTTAGCCAAAACATAACATGCACAAGACCTCTTCTTTTCCACTGATTTTCAGCCAAAACAAGAGCAAGTTTCAGCCTTCATTCTCCTCTCATCTTACTCTTATTTTTTGCCAACATAGTAGAGGCAAAGTTGCCATTTTCTCGTTGGCATGTTCAAGTGACCAAAACAAGGAGAAACTCTTCAATATATCAAACACTCAACCCATTCCATTTCTGCTATCAATGTCGACTTCTCCACTCCCTAGCACATGAAACAAACCACAACAAACCCCATTCAACACTTTTGATTGGCACACGAACTTACCAAGCCAAAACCAAAAACACCCACTCAAGGTAAACAACCCTTTTACCTTCTATCGATATTTCTTTTTCTTTTCTTTATCCCCTAAATCATGGCTAGAAGGGACTGATTTCTCCCTTTTCTTTGTGACTCTCGCAAGCATATCTAAGTGAGCCAACTACTTCTTCTTCTCAAGTGAACTCAAGCCGATCACCAAGAAGTCGTCTTGTTCTCTTTGATCTGCTTTACTACGAGGTATTCAAGACCTCTATCTCTAATAGCATGAATGGATTTGATCCTTATGGTGAAGTTGTAAGAATGCTTGTATAGAGAGTCTAGCATGAATAGATTGGATTGTTGACTATGATGGTGCAAGCATTCATCAAAGCTTGTATGAAATAGAGCAATGTTGTATTTTGCTATGATGGATATAGATCTGAACTATATTGGCTAAGTTGAGATCTTTTGATTTGGTTGAGCATATTTTTTATGAATATATAATCATTGAATATTTGGTCTCTTAAAGTTGGAGGTTTAATTGAGGAAAATATTGCTTGGTGATATAAAGCATATTATGAGAGGTTATGATTAAGGTTTATTAAGTTGTTCGACTATATGCCATGAATGATTGATGTGAATAATGGGATCATAGGGATTCAAGTTTGCATGAAATGATAGTGGCTAGTCAATGTATAGTATTTGGATTCTGATTATAGAATCATTGACTTTAGATAAGGAATGAGTTTAAAGTGAGAGCAAGCAGTTGACTTTTGGCTTAGCTATTTGAATTATACCAAGTAAGTCCCTGCATAACTATTTTGATATATGAAACACTTATTTGCAAGTCACATGTTGCAATGATGTTGAAATGCTATTATTGATTTCTGAATACTTTGGTTGGAAACTTGGTTATTTTGCTCTTTAATTGATTCTGTCAAATTACAACTTTAACCGAAAGCTGTTTTCCGACTTTTGTTTACTAAAACATTTTTAAAACACTCTATGTGAAAAACCACATTTTGCAAAGCTAAGGAATTCAAAATTTGTGAATAAGGGATTAATTTTAGAACATAATGGTGAACATTGTTAATGTTGTGCTCTAGAGGCATCACTTGTACATTGTATATGACATATTTTATATTAATAAGAGGCATTATTTATCTTACTATTTTTTTTGTTTACTTTAAGTAATATAACTGTTCGATAAAATCCCTAGTACAACACTGTGTTAAGGAAATCATTATAGAGATCATGATATGAGATTCCTACTACACTGGATGGTGTTAGTACTTAAATAGTCCCTAGTCATAGTATTAATGAGACAGGACATCATTAATGCATTAAGACTAGCATGTGTTAGACTTCCTGATTTGATCAGGCGGTGATTCTCATAACCTTGAGTATTGAGGTACTCAAAGTTAACACATGGATGCTTGTTAATAGAATAAGTTCATTAGATGTCCTAGCTTTGAGATAATTACATGAATAACTATTTAGTGCCAGTGATATAACTTCAATATCGCAAACGTGTAAGCATCCTTAGACTTGAGATCTCCAAGTTACTTTATTTGCTGAGCTTTGTACTTTGATTCCAATCTCCGGAGCTCGATCGAGGGCCGCCTATGGGATGGATATTGGGTACATTGTGAGGTAAACGAAAATAGTTGAGAGGGTCAATAAATGATTCATCACTCCTAATAGTAGGGGCAAATATCTCATGGCCACTTGTAGGAATTACTACACAGAAAGTCCTTAGCCAAGGTGATTATGTATTGAAAATAGTTCTAATTGATACACATCTAGAGTAGTGGGTTCCTGGTACAAGTACTATTGCATTCGGGCCAGAATTAATTCTGGCGGGAATTAGCACTAATTTCGTATTCCAAATCGAATGAGATATTTTATGGTGAAATGAGTTAATTGCACTGAAGTTTGTTATTGAAGGGTTCATGTCAAGCCACTTGACTTCCTGCACTCTTTGGTGGTCATGATGTGTTGCTAGATACCGCTCATGATCTGGGAATATGCATTTATTAATTGATGAATTAATAAACCAATCCTGATTAGAATTAATAGGATTAATTCTAATTAATTATGGATTATTAATCTCAAAGACGTTTGGATTAATTCCTGTTTGCTACCAATTGATTGGGAAACCTAATAGGTCACACACAATAGAGGATTATATACTCAAGATGTTATTGGATAACACATATTGGGGTTAATTGCGAGAAAGAGAAGTTGTTGTGGACAAATTATAATTAGTTATAATTTGTGGTCCAAGTTGTAATTGTAGGAACTTGATGTTTCCAAATTACAATTAGGAAATTCTAATTGTTTTAGAATTTTAGATTTTCAGTGGATTTTGGAACATATATTGGATATGCTCGAAACCCAAATCCAAGGGTGATTCACACGAAAATAGGAGCCACAAAACAAACGCCTTCTTCTTCTTCTTCTTCTTCTTCTTCTTCTTCTTCTTCTTCTTCTTCTCTCTCTCTCTCTCTCTCTCTCTCTCTCTCTCTCTCTCTCTCTCTCTCTCTCTCTCTCTCTCTCGTTTTGCTAAAAACGAAAATAGCCCTAGCCGCCATCTTTTTTTTTTACTAGCACAGGAAATTTTGGTGCTTAAGTATTCCTCTGTGTGGATTACTATTAGAGATAATCACACACTGTGATTATAGTGGTTAGACGTTCAACCCACGTGAAGTTTGCACAAGAGGATTGCTAGATCGCGCCTCGACTTGAAGAAGATCAATTTTGTTCTTCGGATAATCACCCAAAGGTAAAAAGCTCTACCTTTATTATCTTTCTGTCTTGTTTTCCACACATAGGCGGGTCCTGGGATGGTATCTTGTTTTATTTTTCACTACGTTGTATAGGATACGAGCCTGAGATACCCAACAAACATTGAGTATTTAATAAGGATAGGCAATTGGTACTAGTCTTGGAGGGGTAGAGTGAGTCTTTTCGCAAGAGGCCACTGCCAAAAGATGAACTCTGCTCAAAGAGGCGTCAGTACTAGTTAGTCAGCTGGTCTGAGCTAGCACTTTAGTCCATGTGGACTATTTTTTGGGTTGGACAACTAGTGTGTTGGGTGTAGAAATGAAGGAGTATCTCACCCTAATGGGCAGATCACCCACTACCTAGTGGTGAACGGACACTAGGAAGCTTTCATAATGGAATTCATGATATGGACATTGTTATCGTTGAATCATTTTATCCCTTTATGATTCTGTTCTATTGATGAGTGGATGGTTTTCTGAGAATTGTTTTGGTTATATTTTACAATGTTCCACTTAGTAACTGGTTATTGATGAAATTGACTTGTAAACAAATCTTGTGATGATTGATATACTTGCATACATAAAATACTTAAAGTGTCACGTGCACACACAGAACTTACTGAGATACTAATCTCACACTGTTTATATCATGTTTCAAGGGAGAACTATTTCTGAGTAGGTTGGATGTCCTAGAGATTGAAGCTTGTTTTATTTTACTTTTGTATTTCTTTTGAGAGACAAACATTTGCTTTTGGTTTCTAGATTTGTATAAGTTTTTAATTTAGTTGTAATAAGATTATTCATTTCTTTCACTAGCAATTTTCTTTTTGTACCTCGTTATAAAGAACCATGATCCTCTAGACAGGGCGACATCCTTGCCTTTTCTAGGTATGTAGGTAGCGAGGTGTTACATAAGGTCTTTTATTTAATAGTTCAATGTTTGCAAATAAATAATTACTTCTGAAATAAACAAATAAATAATAGAATAAACGTCTATATCATAAAACAAAAACACAAAAAGTATTCTATAGGCTCTAATCGTCACTAGAGTCATCAGAGTCTTTGGAACATCAAAGGCTAGCTCCACAAGACTTGGAGGTCCTAATGCATACTTACTCGCAAATCCAAAAAATCTAAACTTCTTCTTAGGTCAGCCTAGGCCTAACCCAACATCTCCCTTACTCTTTAGCTCAGCCCTCAAATCTGCATCATGAAACTTCTCTATGGCCATATCAATGCACTCTTAGGTGCAAGCCTCTTAGCATCGACCTCATATGAGTCACTCCCCAAAAGGGTTGGAATTCCCTCTTCTATAGAAAGGGTCACAGGTATCTCAATCCTATCCTCCTTCTCCTCATCATAAACCACAACCACCCCCCATCTTTCTCACCACCAAGCTCACCCATCTCGTCATCACCCTCACTAACAGGTTCATCTACATTTCCCTCATTCCCACTATCAAACTCACCTATTCCCCCCTCCCCCCCTTTTCACTATTAATGTCTAAATCAACCACTGGAATAAGGGGTGGTGCAAAATCAGGCATATCCTTCTTCCTACTCTCAGGCTTGGGTAACTCACGTGGGGGAACCTCACTATCATCCTACTCATAGGTAAGGTCAACTAACCCAGTGCATCGTGCTTTACTTCATCATCACTCATAAACTACCCTATCTCCGATTCTAACTCCGTGAAAGATGAAGATGTGTTTGCTATGGGGACCGAGACAGGTGGATTTCTACAACCTGAGGACCAACGTCCCACAACTACAGTAAATCTTCTAACCATCCTATAAACAAAATACATAGATTAGTAACAAATCCAAAATACTTAAGAAATAATGACTAAAAGATCAAATATTAGCCTAAACCTAGGCTTTGATACTACTTGTAACACTCAACTATAGACGTACCCAAAAAGCGCTAGGATGTCGTCTCGTCCAAAGGACTAGGGGTCTTTATATTAAGGTAAAAAAAAGAAATTCTAAATAAATAAAAGATAACTTATTACAACTATCACCAAACTTATACAAATGCTACATCAAATCAACCAACAGTTCTCAAAAGAAAGTACAAATAAATAAAAAGAGGATCTTCAGTCTCTTGAGGCATCCAACCTGGTTAAAGTAGTTAACTCCTAAAAATAAGATACAAAAGGTGTGAGATTTACATCTCAATATGTCCTATGTGTGCTCTTGTACAATTTGAAGTGTTTTCATGTATGCTCAATTGATAAATAATTATAACAAAGTGTTTGCAAGTCACAATTTAATTTCTCAAAGCAAAGAGTGGTGTTTTATATTGTCACATATTGTAGAAAATAAAAATAAATAGCCACTCTAAAAACGGTCATGGCACTACATTTTGTGCACCGTGACAAGAGAAAGTTTTCGATGTCACACTTTGTGTATGCTGATACAAGGTAGGTGTACAGCCAATTGGATAAAATAGTCCTCCATCTCTCATCCCAAACTCACCTACTATCCACTTCAGGATAATAGTCATTACAGACTAATGCTAGCTCAGATGGCTTAATCTACTAGTACTGACACTCTTCCAACTAGAGTTCATCTTCCGGAGGTGGGTGGCCACCGACCAAGAGACTTGCCCTAATTAGCAAAGACTAGCCCCAATAGCCTACTCTTATTGAGTACTTAACATTATATAACCAATCAAGAATGTGTTCAAAATCATCATGTCCAAATACCTTGGCTTTGCAAGCATTTTTCCACAAGTGAGTTTTGAGAACATTTAACAAGTGAAAATGAGTGTTGATAAAAGGGTTTAGTGTATAAAAGAAAACATTTGTGTAAATCTTGTTTGTCAAAATTATTTAGCAAACAGTCTATGCTTGCAACCCAAGTAATCATACGCAACACATTGTTAAAACATAACTGACTCGCAAATAAGAGCTTTATTTAGGAAAATTATTTGAGCAAGAACTTATTTGTATCAGTTCAGACAGATATGGAATATTAGTTGTCTTGTTCTTTCATTTCAGATAAATCCTTCATCTAAACCATTTAATAATTCATAGTCACAATATGTCCCAATATATGGTATAATCAAAATCATTCATATCAGCCAGATCTAAGATCCTAATAGGCATTCTTATATTCAACTATCTTATCTTTGCATAAATTTCCCTAAAACATTAATCGTAGATCTCATACTATCCAAAATGTTCACAAGATCAAGTCTATATAAATTAATCTATTCAATGTATCCCAAAGTAATCATATTACCATGTCATAGCATAAGTGTCCTTCAAACACATCACCATAGTTTTAATCACAATATTCAATCATCCGTTCTCAAAGGATCATCTCAAATAAAGGTCGTACAATTATCAAAGATACTTATATAACAAAATAATAGCAACAATATCCCCAATTGCATGCTCATATCAAAAAATTGTCTAAAATCCCTTAATATCCCAAGAGCCAAACTTCTAGATATCATAAATCACCTATTGACATATAAAGTATGATGCTCGTGTTATTTTCTTGGAGAAGTGATTTTTGGAATATCCAAAAAGCTTTTCTTTGTTGTCTTCTTCCTCACGAATTTCTCCAGATCTTGTCTAAATTGCTAGCACAATTTGATTTGAGTTTTTGAGCAGCAATCCTTATGTGGATTTCTATTAAAGAAATCTCTATTTTTAAGATTTAGTGATCATGTAATCTTTAGTTTGTGTCCAGAACAGAAAAAACAGAAGGGAAAGTTTTGAAATCCTTTGCAGCTCTTCCTTGAGGTAACCTTCTTTAGCCTTTTCTATTTTTTGAACTTGAAATCACATTCGAGTGATCCATGGCGTAGAATTTTTGTTTAAAGTACGCCACGTAGAACTATCTTGCATTAGGGAATTCTATCAACGACTTGGTTCCAGTCGAATGCACAGACTCAGATTTTCAGCAGATAAAGATGAACAAAAATCCACTAGTGGATATATGTTCATATTGTCTAGAGGAGCAATTTCATGGAGAAGTATTAAGAAATCTTGTATTGTTGATTCTACCATAGAAGCTGCATGCATGGTAGCTTCGGAAGCATCTAAGGAGGCGGTCTAGCTCTGGAAGTTCCTAATAGAACTTGGAGTCGTGCTTAATATGAACAAGTTACTAATTATGCATTCTGATAATATTGGAGTGATATCACAATGTAAGGAACGTAGGAACCACAAGAAGGATAAGCACGTTAAAAGAAAGTACCACCTGATCTAGGAATTCATTCAGAGATGGGAGATACTAGTGGATTAAATTTCCTTAGAGAGTAATCTAGCAGACCCGTTTACCAAGCTTTTGGCAGAGAAGGTGTTTCGGTGACACTTGGATGCCATAAAGATAGGCGCGTATGGGCTATCTTAATCATTATAGGATAAGTGGAAGATTATTAGAAATATGCCCTAAAAGACATAGAAATTATGTAAAGATATATGTTTTGAAATAATAAAAATATTTATTTTTAATAAGTTTGTATTCATATTTCTTTCATACAATAAGGTCCAAGTATATTAGTAAGTGATCTATGCATTGGGTTATCCTTCACAATAAGGTGTAGATCATGGGTTACTACACATACAAGCAAAAACATCACTTGCGCCTCATTAGGTAAATATAACCAAACCTTGTACAATCATCTGTAAAAGTGATGAAATACTCAAAACCTCCTCCAGCTGGTGTAGACAAGGGACCACATACATCAGTGTGAACAAGACTTAATACATCCATGGCTCTATCCACCTTTAGGGTAAATGACCTTTTGGCCAATTTTCCAATCTCAATGAGCCCAAAGGCTCATCATAGATTAGCCTCTGAATTCTAGTTGAGTTGATGTGACCCAACCTTAGATGCCAAAGATATGAGTCATTGACATTGGCCTTTCTCTTCTTAGTTAAAGGTTCAGATTAATTATTATTTAATTAATTGTTAATAAGGTTTAAGAAGAATAGATTTCCATACATGTGCCCAGTACATAAAATTTCTCCATTTCTACTGATAGAAATATTATAATGGAAAGAGACAGAATATCCTTGATTTATTAGTTTTGCAACTGAAATCAAATTCTGACGAAACCCAGGTACATATAAAATATCTTTAAAACAACTATTCTATTACAAAAAAAAAAAAAAGATCCAGCTCTCCTACTGCAAGGGTCCAGACTTGTACTCCATTTCCCACGCGTAGCCTATGCTCGCTCTTCTTGAGTCTTCTAATCTTTCTAAACCCCTGCAAGGAGTTACAGATATGATCAATGGCTCCTGAATCAACAATCCAAGTGGAAGTTGATCCAACCATTGATATAGACTCTAGATAGAAAACATTACATGTGGGGTTTTTCTTGGCTTGAAGATCTGGACACTCCTTTTTCCAGTATCCCTTCTTCCCACATTTGAAGCACTTGCCCTTTGGTTTGTCTTTGGCCTGGGCCGCTGCATTTCCCTTCTTCCTTTTGAACTTCTTGGGCTTGGGCCCAGTTCTTGAGAAAGAAGTCGTAGCAATCATGGCCTTTGATTGAGGCTTCATGACCTTCTCTGCTATCTGGAGTTTCTTCATTAACTCAGTTAAACTCATGTTTAACTTGTTCATGTTGTAATTCAACTTGAACTGAGTAAAGGAACCCGGTAGATACTCGAGAACCATATCCACTTAGCTCCCGGGGTCAATGACAGACCCTAAGATTTTTTCTTCTTCGAAAGCAGCAATCGTCTTGAGCATATGGTCCCTGACTGATGCTCCCTTAGCCATCTTAGTGTTGATTATAGTTCGAAGAGCTTCCTACCTTGCAGGCCGGCTCTTATCTGTGAACATAGTGGCCAATGACTGACTAACATCATACGCAAAAGCCATGTGCTCGTGTTTTGACTGGAGCATATGAGACATGGAGGCTAACATATAGTAGCGTGCCATTTCGTCAACCTTCTTCCACACCTT
Source organism: Voacanga thouarsii (assembly GCA_026120185.1). Lineage (NCBI taxonomy): Eukaryota > Viridiplantae > Streptophyta > Magnoliopsida > Gentianales > Apocynaceae > Voacanga > Voacanga thouarsii. Next base: position 860,294 of record JANUWF010003384.1, on the reverse strand, counting down.
CTGAGGCTCTCGCTCTTCATCGGTGGAACCTTCCCCGATCACAGGGCAGGTCTCGTAAAGGACATACTTATACTCCTCAGCTGTGAGTATTATGTCCAGGTTCCTCTTCCAGTCCACATAGTTTGGTCCCATTAACTTATTCTCTCGGAGAATAATGGCTAAAGGACTAAAAGAACCTCCCACCATTTCTAAAAAATCGAAAATAAATAAATGATTTAGTTTGTGAAAACAAAATAAATTTGTGCACTGAAATTAATTTGGCTCTTAGGAAAATTGACATAGCTTCTTAGGAAAATTAACAGTTCTCTAAACTAAGTGTATTAATCACCACAAATTAATTTTCCTTCTAGGTAATGATCTAGAGGATAACTCCATCGAGGGGATGGCCGTTTTCTCTCGTTTCCTATGGACATCCCTTGCACTATAACCTCCAACGTGGGCTGGCCAATTATAGTACGTGTCCCAAGTTATTAATTACATGCCTCCATTAGATCTAGATCCTTATGGTATCCCCATCATATACGGGTTCACTCCCAGGGTGACGCGAGGGGACCCATGATCTCTAATGAGGATCGTGATGGAAGCCATGGGGCTATTGGAACCCCTCTCCCACTTAGTCTTTTAAAATAAAGGTTTTCTGAAAAATATCCTTTTGAAAATTTCCATCAAGTTTTCCCTTAGCTCAAAAATAAAATATCTAAACCCATTAAAATCTCTATGTCAAGGTTTATATCCTTTGAGAGATTTTTCTATGGACTAATTTTATTTAAGTTAAAAACTTAATTATTTCAAAAAAATTTCAATTAAAACTTTCTAGAGACTTTGGTCTCAAGTTATTTGACAAAACAATTTTTCTTGTATCAAAATAAAACAAAATGGCTTTCTATTTTAACTTACAAAAATATCTAAATCCAATATATTTTCTATGTCAAGGATTAAATCCTTTGAAAAAATATCTAAGGATTAATTTTTGTTCAAGTTAAAATAACCATTTAATTTTTTAAAGAAAAATATTTTTCTTGTCAAAAATATTCCCAAAGACTTTGGTCTTTGAAAAAACGCGCACATAGGTACACAAAAATAAATAACATGCTAGAAAATAATAGACGTTTTCATGCTATTCTACTTTTAAACCTAAGTGTCCAAATAATAGAATTAAGCACATTAATTAATTAATAGTCTTGTTTAATCCTAAAATCCCTTACTAATATTTTCATGCAAATATATTCCAAGAATATTAACTATTGCAAAAATATTAACTTTGCTTGGTATAGGACCTAAAACGGAAAAAAAAAAAAAAACCCCCGCAAGAAAATTGCAAATGAAAAACTCTTGGTCCATGTACACCCGCTGCACTGGATCGGAGCCCTATAACACTGCGGTCCACCGAAAGCTCGGTGCACCAACTGCATAGGATTGCCTTCTGCTCTACCCGCGGAGCCCACTCGATTGCCCTCAACCCGCGCCTGCACTCGCGGAGCCCGCCCGTTCGATCCACTTGACTCGCCTGCTACACCGAATTGCAATTTGCAATCGGTCACGCCATTGAGCCGATATGCAGCCGACCTCAGCTCCAGGCACAGATAGTGTCAGCGGCTCAGCTCCAGTGGCAGCTTATGAACAGTAACCGTCTTCACCAATTCTTCTACGCGAAAAATTTTCTCCGTTTCTTCTGCCTTTTTTTCTCCTGCTTCTTTCTACATCTTCTTTAGACATTTTCCATTACAAAAAACTCATCCAAACCAAAACACATTCGCTATACCCTTCCAAATTGGGTTTACACGGTTGTTCTATGAAAGTATGGAAAATTTTACAGAAGGGCTATGCTTCTACTGTGAAGCTTACAAAGCACCAATCCCATACCAAAATAGCGAAGGATCACAGGTTTAAGCACCAAACAATGATCTTATCCATTTTTATTAACTAACATGCTCTCAAAGTTAATCAAACAACATGCTCTGATACCACTTGTTGTTTTGAAGAAAAACAGAGGAGCATGCTTGCGAGAAACGAAATAAAAAAACCAGAGGCAAAAATCACAAAGAACAACAGCATGGAAGCGTTTAAACCATACCTCTGCGTGCCTTAAACCTCTTAGGCTGTGGAATGATGGATTGAACCACAAGGACAGCTCCCTCTAGCCCGCTCGATGAAGCTTCCGGTTGAAACCCCGATAACCTCCTACTTTGCCTTGTTTGCATGAACGCCAAAGCTTTTCGGATCACGGAATATTCCACTGCCTCAATCCTTATTGGTGAAACAAAGGGTGAGGAGGAATGGTCTCAATGTTCTTGATTCTTTGCTATTTGATTAACAATATCAAGAACAATGGCAAGAGGAAAAGAGAGTTACGAGAGAGAGAGATAGCTTAGGGGAAAAAATAAGGTTTTTCCTTTTCAAAGAGACGTGAGTTCTCTAGCCAAAACCTAGGTCTCTGATATCTGAAAACAATATCCCCCAGGATATGATATTTCAAACACCCGGATATTATCAACAGAGTGAGTTTGGCTTAACCCTAAACTCTTCTGAGCTACATCTGGAAAAATCGTATGGTCCAGGCTATTGAGCCAAAGTAATATTTATTATTTTTCTTGGACCCGAAAAGTCCAAAATAATGAACATTAATTATTTATTTTCTGGGCTTGTAGAAATAACCCAATAAATAATTAATGAGCCCAAATAAACTAAATATAATTAAATATTAATTATTTATTTCTTGAGCTTATATAAATAATCCAATAAATAATTAAACATTAATTATTTATTTCTTTGGCTTATATAAATAATTCAATAAATAATTAAACAAGCTTATTCCCCTCTAGTTTAAGCCCTGGTTAATTTTTCAATTATTCAAACTGGACCTTGGCCCTGAATAATTAATTAACCAATTAAACCAGATAATAAATTTCTCTCAATTTATTTTTATTCCAGTCTAATAATAAATTAGACTTCCTAAAAAAATAAAATCCTCTTTAACTAAGACCAATTCCTCAACCCAAAATTAATTAGGACTTACGGACTATTCCGATGACCAAAAAGACACATCACCTTGGCTACTAAAATGACCAAAATACCCCTGCTATACAAATAGCTATATTTTGCATTCTAAATATTTTCTAATATCACCATAAGGAAATATTGACCCCAAGGACAATACTGTGTTAGCAACGTCTCCGACCTACAGGTGACATGACTAAAATATCCCTCTACACATCGCCGTGCGTTTAGAGAGGAATAAGTGTACTAACACCCCTCTAAATGACATCTACCATCCTTAGGCTTCTAGTCCAATAATCCACGACTTCCTAGAGTGCTTCTGCTTTCCAAGAGAGCTACCCTAAAGCAAACATCCAAGTCGTGTTTCCCAGGGCCTTGGATATTTAGATCATTCAGACAACCATAAGGGGCGATATAGTATAAAAACTATCTTGTACAAGTCTGTCTTAACTAACTAGTCACAAATACCCAACATGCAAGTATATTGGCCCTACGATAGAACCTCAACTATAGCATATCAAAGTATATGCTTTCAGCTTTGTTAGACCATCAACTCATACTCAAGTCATAGAGTACTAGTCCACACTGTAGCGGTAGTAGTCTAGGTTTCTACCATATAGTACTTTAAGAAACCACTACTACAGGTCATGTTCTACGTATTCGAAATACGCCTATGTCATGAAATGAGTGGACTACTCACTGGCTAAAGGTAAGCCATTCCCAATTTGGAATTCATAACATAATAACCTAAACATGATGAGATTCTCATTCTCATCAATCGGTTAAGGACAAATGTTTATGTGTTAAGTAACCCGTGATCCATACCTTACTGTGAAAGACCTCCATTCACATGAACCACTTACTTAAATACAATGGGTCTTTTCCAAACGTAATTATGAACAAATAAAATTGTAAATTCACAAATAATTTTTGAAAATAAATTCTTTTATAAAAACATTTGATGTTTACATCAAAAACCTAGTCTAACAGGGCATATTTCCCAACATCTTCTTGGTAGTTAATTACTTGTGCTTATTATGAGATTAATTAAATTGTCTCTTTTCATTAACTTACTAGACTAAAGGGGTTGATAGTGTTTTCAATTTATTAATTTCATATTTGATTGGCGATTAACTTACTAGACTAAGGGGGTTAATTGCTGAGGACTGAGTAATTAATGGTTAATTAATATCTGCCAGACCAATGATTCATTGATTAATTTCATGCTTTAAATTTGCCAAACCAACAAAATTTAATCAAGGTCTGTGTTTAATGTGTCTTTTGGGTGAATTAGTTGAGACAGGCCAAGTGATACTAATTTATCTAGAGGATAGTGATTTCATAGATTGACCAAAGAAATGAATCTATATTAATCTTTCATGATGCTAAGAGAATAATTAGTTAGGATAATGATTAAATACTTTAAGATCATGTTTATCAAAATAATGGTTTAAGTTATATAATTCTCCATCCTTGACATGTATATATTCTTTTATTTTATTTTCTTCTATTTTATTTTCATTTTTATTTATTTTTCACTTTATTGAGCCGGTTAAATAATGAGAGAAAAGTGATCAATGCATACTTGTTCCTTGAGGATTAACACTCGTTTGAACCCTATGCTATGTTAACGATGAGTACGCTTGCTCATATGTGTAATTTGGGGTTAAAATTTTAATTTAAACTTGATTGGGAATGTGCTTATTTTTATATGATTTTTATACCCAAATAAATACGCATCATGGCCAAAGACATTTTCCATTATTATCATGAAGGACCAGCGAGGGGACACTATCAAGGCAATGGAACTGCAAGAGAAATTCTAGAATTGGGATTTTACTGGCCCATAATTTTTAAGGATGCTTACAGGTTTGTGAAAAACTATGATAGATGCTAAAGGACATGTAACATTTCTAAGGCTCACAAGATGCCATTATCAATATTCCAAGCTTGTAAAATCTTTGATTGTTGGGGAATTAATTTTATGGGACCCTTTCCAAGTTCTTTTGGTAATAAGTATATTTTGGTGGTTGTTGACTATGTATCTAAATGGGTGGAAGCACAAGCTTTGCCAACAAATGATGCTCGGGTGATGGTAATATTTTTTGAAAAATTTGTTTACTTATTTTGGGGTGCTTATGGTGCTTATAAGTGATAGGGGGGCTTATTTTTGCAACAATCAGTTGGAGAGAGTGCTAAACAAGTTAGGTGTAACCAACAAGCTAGCTACCCTTTATTATCCCCAGACTAATGGTCAAGTAGAGGTAGTCAATAGAAAGTTAAAAAGGATTTTGGAAAAAGTGAGGAACTATGCTAGAAATGATTGGAGTGTGAAACTAGATAATGTTCTTTGGGCAGATCGGACAGCATATAAGACACCTCTAGGTACCACTCCATATAGATTAGTTTATAGGAAGTCTCTTGTTATTTACTTGTGAAAATTGAGCACAAGGCTTTCTAGGCTATTAAGTTGGTGAATTTTGATCTTGATTCTGCACAAGAAAAGAGATTTCTTCAATTGAATGAACTTGATGAGTTGAGGAGTGAAGCTTATGAGGACCACAAAATATGTAAGGAAAAGATTAAGCAGTGGCATAATAGGCATATTCTACCAAATCGGGAATTCAATAGGGGGATCAAGTGTCGCTCTATAACTCAAGGCTAAGATTATTTCTGGGGAAATTGAAATCAAGATGGTCTGGGCCATTCATGGTACACAAAGTTGTTCCCTATAACACTGTAGAACTTGCTCATTCAGAAAAGGGAACATTTAAAGTGAATGGAAATAGATTGAAGCTCTAGTTTGGAAAGAACATTGGAGATATGGAAAGATTTTCATCTATCCTATATACAACAAACATCAAACTATTTTATCAATTTTTTCTTGCTTTTTAGTAGTTTGTTCTATATTTCCCGTCTCTTCACTTTACTTATGTTCTCTTGGTTTTAGTACTTATTTAGTTTTGACAATTGTACATAACTTTTATGATTTGTATGGACAAGCCTTTCTTCTCTTCTTGATGAATTATATTGAGCTACAAATTCTTTGGGGAGTATTACTCTATTTTATTTTCTCAAATTTCTTTTTAGTCCCATTGTACGCATATTACATACTCCTTTTACCAATAAGAACATTGTACATTTTAAGCATGGGGGAGAGAGAATTGAGTATTATCCTTGCAAGAATTCTTCAAAAAGCATTGGACATAACATTGAACATTAGGGTAAATTGAGCTAAGGGGTAAATTGAGCTTTTCTTTTTTTTTTTTCAATTTTCTGATTTTTAGCATGTTTTGACTTGTTTGGAATTACTATTCTTTGTCTCTTGATGTGCAAATTTGGATTAAGGTTGTTTTTAAGGAAATTTCCTTGATAAATATGTATATTTGGTTTGATATATACCAAGTCTTGAGAATTTAGCTTAACATTGTCTATGATTTAGTAAATTTTGTGAAATTGTGTTTCTTGGGGATTGATAAGAAACTTGTGATGAAGCGTAAGGAACTTTGGCCTATTTATATTCTATAATCTTCAAGCTAATCCAAATTCTGGGTTTAAGTAAATGTAAATTGGGGTAAGAAAAAGAGCTATTAGAGTAAAGCAATGCGAATGCTGAAAAATCACTCATTACAACTTTACTAGGCATTTGCATTACTTAACCCTAATGAGGGCAATGTAAAAGCTAAAAGATTTTTATTCCACCTCTACTAGGCAATTACATTTACCCTACAAAAATAAGTGTATGGACCAATTTTCTACTTACTACTCAGGTTGTAGTAGCTTTTGGAAGTCATAGAACTTAAATAGCCCTTATTCCTAGCCTATACAAATCACTGGAGTCATAATCTTAAACCAAGAGATAGGATGAGACTGAATTGAATAATATATTTTTGTTTCATCTAAAGGCTTTGGTTTTATCTATCTAAATACACAGGTTTACACGAGTTTAAGCCTAGTTAGATGATTTGCAACTGAATTTTCATCTCAAGAGAATTTGAATAATTTTATTTTATAACAGTCATTGTTGCCAAAGATCCATTCTTGCTATACATGTGTTTTGCTTGAAATGTTTTGATTGTAAAAATTTACTTCAAGACAAGCAAAAGTTTAAGTGTGGGGGACTGATATTTAGCTATTTCATGCATATTTTACATAGGATTTAAGTTTAGATTCTTTAATTTTCATTATAGACTGCTACTCATCTCTCCCAATTTTCTCATTGTTTACTGTAGAATAAAAGAATTGAAGTTAGAAAGAATTCAAGGAGAAAACACTAAAAAAGAGCTATACAAGGGATGCACAGCACCATCGGCAATTATCTACACATCATCTTGCATCAATTGAAATTCAAAAATCGGTCTTTTGAGCGTACAAGGGGCTATGCCAGTCAGGATACACATCGTCGTGCATCATCAAAATTCAAAAACTGCAAAACATCAGAACCTTGAAAGCGCCGTGCCCAGCAAGCTTCACGCTACCGTGCAGCAATCCAACACATGGCAACAATAAGTACTGCGACGTCATTTTACATGGAAATTAGAGGATCAAGGCATGTATGGCACCATTCCTATCTACATTCACGACGTTATGCACCATCGTAGATTATGCCCTGTTCAACACATTTAGGGCTTTTCATTGGAAAAACTATAAATAGCTCATGAAAGGAAGAGCCCAAGGGAAAGCCACCCATGAATTTCATCAGAGAACCCCTTGAAAGCACAAGAAAAAGAAGAAAGGAGAAAATCAAGGAAGAATTGAGGAAGAAAGAGCAACCCCAATTCAAGATTGTAAAGTAGAAAAGAGACCTAGTCTATGAGTTTCATTTTCCTTTTCTTTGTGATTTGAGTTGGGTAGTTAAATTTCATTGAATTGAATTATAATTAAAGGGTTGCACCCTATTGTAGTCTTGTATTGAATGATTGCTTGGTTAATTAATTTCTAGTTTAAGTAATCTATTACTTGGTTTTGATTGATTGGATTTAGTTCATTTGAGTAATTGTCTTGTATTGAACTTGAGAAATGATGTATAAGATTGGTTCTAGTTGATGTTAATCTAATAGATTTGTTTATCCCTTGATAAATTTTAAAAAGGATTTAGGGGAAGAAGTTTTGGGATCACCTTAAGATAGGGGTTCCAGGGCTTTTTGGCCTATTGAGATTTCCTTGATTATTTTGTATCCTAGGGTATAATTTGTGAGATAGAAATATCGATGGGTTAGATCCTAAGGTAGTGAATTCATTACTCGAAAGAGTGTGATTTTTACCTTATTTTGGAAATCTTGTCATGTTTGGAATTGCTATCAGTTGATTGAGTGATGTCCATTATTTGAGTAATCTTGGGGGAATTCTTATTTAATTTCATGGCTAATCTCCTTTCCTCACTTAAATATTCCTTGTGATCTTTTGTTTTTTGACTTGTAATTTGGGTTGATGGATTTATGTGGTACTCTTGTGCAGTTAATAATTAATTAGCTTAATCCATATTTTGATTGATTGAACAATAGAATTAGACAAGGCGACACCCGGTGTTGATATGCTTCTGCTATTGTCTTTAGTAGGGGTGTTACAACTTTAGCATCCTAAAACACAGCCATAAACTCCTTCCATTCATTCCTCAATTTTAGCCAAACCAAGAAGAGCAAAAGCTGCCATTTTTCTCCTTGTTTGTTCAAGAGTACAAAATAAGCTACAACTTTTCCAAACATCAAAACACATAAACCTAACCAATTCTCTTCATCAAAGCAGCTACCTATCAAACCCTAAACACCCCTAATATATGAAAAAAATAGCCACCCTTCCTCTCCAAGATTTCAGCCATCACAACCTCAAACTCAATCAAAACTGAAAACTAACTCTAAGATCAAGGAGAACCAATCATCTCTTCTTCTCAAGTGAACTCAACCAATCACCAAAGAGTCACCTTTGCTCTTTGTTTTGTCTTGCCAATAGGTATTTTTGAGACTCAATCCCTAATAATTTAAATAAGTTTGATTTTATTGTGATATCATTATATATGAATTTTAGCATGAAAAGCAAGAACAGATGGGATTGTTAAGTTTGGCAATGCAATAATTGATCTAGGCATAGATGGAATATGGTTATATTTTGTTATGATGGACCCAAATCTATTTTATGTTGGTTAAAGATGAGATCTTTTGGTTCAAATAGGATTATTATGTGGATTTAATGATAGATGAATATTAGAGTTATCATGTTGATGACTTAATTTGAGTATATGCATGCTTGATGATGAGTAGCATAACAAGGGAAGGTTATGGACATAGAATACTATGTTGATCTATTTAGATGCCATGGATGATATAAATAATGGGATCATGGGGATTCATATTGCATGGAATGATAATAGATGTAATATTTGGATTCTAATTATAGAACTATTAATTCTAGATAAGGAAGAAGTTTGAAGTAAAGGCAAGCATTGGCTTTGGTTTGACTATTTGGTTATTCAAGTAGGCTAGTGATACTAGTCTTAGAGGGTTAGATTAAGTCTTTTGGCAGGAGGCCACCTCCAGAAGATGAACTCTGCTTAAAGAGACAATAGTATTAGTTCATCAGGTCGGTCCGAGCTAGCATGTTAATCCATATGGACTATATTTTTCAAGTTGGACAACCGGTGTGTTGGGTGTAGAGATGGAGATGTATCTCACCCTAATGGGCGGCCAGTGGTGAACGATTACGCTGGGAGATGGAATTCATGATATGGACTTTGATGATATTATTGAATCATTTCTATCCTTTTTTTTATTCTATTGCATTGATGAGTGGATGGCTTTCTGGGAATTTTTTTGGATAAATTGTATATTGTTCCACTCGGTGACTATTTATTGATGGAAATTAACTTACAAATATATTTTGTGATTATTGATAAACCTGCATACACGAAATATTTAAAGTGTCATTTGCAAACGCAGGATTTACTGTGATGCCAATCTCACACCGTTTTATATCATACTTTTAGGGGAGAGCTTTTATTGAGTAGATTGGATAACCTAGAGATTGAAGTTTATTTTATTTTATTTTGTAGTTCTTTTGAGAGACAGTTGTTTGTTTTGATTTTCAGACTTGTATAAGTTTTGAATTCAGTTGTAATAAGATTAATTCTTTCTTTTATTTAGCTTTTTTCTTTTGTACCTCATTATAAAGACCCCTAGTCCTCTAGATAGGGCGACATCCCCACCCTTTTTAGGTATGTAAGTAGCGGGATATTACAAGTGGTATCAGAGCCTAGGTTTAGGCAAGTGATTTTATTAAATAGTACTTATACACTATGAATTGACATTTAGTTCTAACTTCTTTATGTTCTACTTATAGGATGGCTAGAAGATCCCCAACTGTGACCAAAGACTGGCCTTTTATGTGTGCTCCCGAGAGTGGTCGAGCATCTAGCCTAATTCCTGTAGCAGATTCGTCTTCATCTGATTTGGAGACGAAACCTAAGGGTGGATAGTTTTTGAGTGAAGATGAGGTACAGTATGAACCACCTATAGCGGATGATTTTGGTGTAGAGGAGGAACCTAAGAACCCCATACCAGAGATGCCTGAGCTTGAGGGAAAAGGGGACATACGTGAGTATGAGGGAGAGATAGGGGAGATGGGTGATGAGGGTCGGGATGAAATGGGAGGACGTGGGGATGAGCGTGAGATAAGAGAGCTTGGGGGTGAGGAAGGTGAGGAAGTAATTGAGGTTGATGGTGAGGAGGAGGATAGGCTAGACACACCCGTGACCCTGTCTATAGAAGAAGAAATCCCAACGCTTTTGGGGAATGAATCATATGAGTCTAATGCTAAGAAGCCTGCACCCAAAAGTGCACTTATGTTTGCAATAGAGAAGCTTAGGGATGCAAATTTGAGAGTGGAGCTAGGGGGTAGGGAAACTGTTGGGTTCATGTTGGGTTGGCCTACGAAGAAGCCCAGATCTTTTGGTTTCTCAAGAGATTATGTGATAGATCACCCCAACAATAGCACAGGTTAGCTTGTGGAGCCTCCTTTCGAGACTTCTGAGGATTTTAGTGACTCTAGTGATGCCTAGAGTTTATAGGACCATTAGTGTTTATTCTTTTATTGTTATGAAGATGATGTTTGATTATTTATTTGATTCAAGAATTATTCTTTGTTTCCAAACTTTGGGTAGCTAGAATAAAAGAAGTACCTTGTAGGGTACTCCTTTATTTTGTACAAGTTAATTTGATTAATAAAAGCATGATTCCATTGATTTATCCATCCTACTTGGAGTATTTTTTTTTTTTAATATTTATCTACCAATAAATTGCATGCTATTTTCAACATATTAGCTACTCAATTGCATGCCATAGACTTTTCCCCTGATAAACCTTGTAATGGGTGTAAATGGTAGTAGATGGTACCAAGACGTAGAACCTCAGTGCAATCGTCCAGGAGAGTGAGTCATCAACTCCTGAATTTGAGAAGACGCGATAGTCCACACCTAAAATGGAGGAAGACTACAAGTAGAAACGAGAGTTAACGTCTAGGAGATCTAAAAAGGTGACAATGGGGCAAACGTTTGATAAGATGGCTACCATTCTCTAGAACTAGACTGAAAAGGTGGACAAGATGGAGAAGAAGGCATCGGAAGGTAAGGATGAGGCACTGGAATGATTCTTGAAGTTCCAGCCTCTTACATTTCATGGAGAGGTGGAACAAGATGAAAAGCCTGAGTAATAGATCAAGCAGATAGACGACTATTGGGTATCTCTAGCTCGTATCCTATACGGCGCAATGGAAAATAAAACGAGATACCATTCCAGGACCCACCTATGTGTGGAAAACAAGACATAAAGATAATAAAAGTAACAGCGTTTTTACCTTTGTTTGATCGTCTAAAGAACAAAAAATTTCTTCTTCAAATTGAGGCACGATCCAGCAATCCTTTAGATCCAACTTCACGAGAGTGGAATGTCTAACCACTATAATCACAATGTGTGATTATCTCTAAAAGTAATCCACACAAAGGAATACTCAAACACCAAAATTTTCTGTGCTAGCAGAAAAAAGTGGCGACTAGGGCTGTTTCACGTTTTCAGCAAAACGAGAAGGAGAGAGAAGAACGTTGGTTGTGTGTCTTGGGTTGGAGATTTCGTATGTTATGTGTCAGCTAGGGTTTTGTGTCCCTTCTATATGTTACACGAAATACTTGCTAAAAAAATCCTCTATCCCAGAATTCTAAAACAGTTAGAATTCCCTAATTGTAATTAGAAACATCAAGTTCTCACAATTATAATTTGAACCACAAATTATAACTAATTATATTTTGTCCACAACAACTTCTCTTTCTCTCAAAGGAATAGGAATATCTGTCTTCTGTATGGAAGAAGGCTGCGGAGATGGTTCAGGAAAGGGTTTAGGAGAGGGAACTTTGACATCTGTAGGCGGTTCAGCCTTGTCCTCTGAAGATTGTTCATCCTTTTCATGATCAGATATAGAGGCGGAAGGCTTAGTAGATTGCTCAATGACAAACAGTCTGTTTCCAAGACTCTTAATTTCTAAACTAAGAGATTCCAATTTCTCTACAAATGAGCTGATTGCACTCAGAATAGTCTCAGATAGAGTGGAGTCTGGAACAGTTCCTTCTTCATCAATTTTTCTTTTAGTTCTTGACTTCCCTTCTTCCTTAATCTTTATCAAATTTTCTCTCTCTTTTCCAGCAAATTCTCTTAACAATTTCCATGAATTTCCCTTCCTTACATACCCCATCTTTTCAAATGAGTCAAAGCTGTAGACATTTGTTCTTGAGGGATCACAAGTAACGGAATTTAAATCAACATTGAAAAATCTAAAAACTTTGGTCAACAAATTTCCAAATGGTAGAGCCTTGCTAGAAGTATTTCTAGATTGCAACATGAACTTAGTTGCCAAGAACCCAAATTTAATCTGTCTCCCCTCTGCTAAGGCTAACGTGACTACCATTTGAAGTATACTAATAGAGGTTTTATGGCCGGAACTAGGAACAATAATGGTAGACACCATATGATGCATAATTCTGCCCAATCCATTCAGCCATTTGGAACTACGATTTCCAGAGTTCTCAAAACTTTTTCCACTAGTAAATAACTTCTCAAAATTTTCCAGAACAAAAATTTTCATTTCCATTAGGAAATTTGTTCAACTCAAAATACTGAAAACCAACATCTCGAACATCACAGATTCTATTCAGCATTCTATGGTCAAATTCAAAATCTTTTCCTTTTACTCTTGTCACATACCATCGAATCATAAACCCTCCCTCAATTTCTTCCAGTTTGCCCTTTCTCAAATTTGCATAAAATTTCCAGACTAAAGGAGTATAGATTTTCTAATCAACGGATAACAAGCTCTCCCACCCGACATGATCAGACATATCCAGAATAAGTTCAGAAAAGCAGAGTGTTTCACTCGATAATCAGAAATAATAGTTCAATTTCTAGAGACCCAGTCATTGTATTCAGATTCACATTTTGAGTTAAGAAATCGAGGTACTTGATTTGCAGAACTCACTTGATCTGAAGAAGATTCAGAATAATCATAATGAGAGGTCGAGAAGTAAGGTTGAGGAGAAGCTTCCTTTGCTTTAGCCTTGCCCTTAGTTGAACCCGAAACTTTTTTCTTTAACACCGGAGAAGATTTTTGCTCCTCCTTAGGTTTTGGAACGGTAGATTTTGTCTTGGCCATTGAAACATTGAAGCCTTTTTTAGGTCTTTTTTCAATTTTTGAAGTAGAAGAGTACAAAGGATTTTTGGAAGTAGAACGATTTCAAGGGTTTTAAATGAGAGAAAACCAGATAGCTTTGAATGTCTAGGATAGTGTGAGAGTAAAGTGCCTTGAAAACATATGTTTTTCTGAAGAGTTTTGAAAAACGCGCAAACCAATTTTTTGAAACTCAAAATTTGGAATAAGAGAATATTAAGGATTGATTTTGGAACAAGACCAGGTCCGAAATCAACATCTAAAAGAATTTTTTCCCGAAATGCATTTTGGATGTAGGATTTGGATTCTAACACTATGTCCAAAACAAGGACGAGGTATTTCAGATTTAGTGTTTTGTTTCCAAAACCTTTTTCTTCAGAAATCCTGCACAAGAAAGACTTGTACCACATGGTTAGTTTTTAAATTTTTGTAATTCCCAAACCTCTTCTTAAGTTGTTGAATCTATCCTCAGCTAGAGGTTTAGTGAAGATATCTACAAGTTGTTCATCTGTTGAGACATATTCAACACACACATCTCCTTTGAGTACATGGTCTCGGATAAAGTGGTGTTTAACTTCAATATGCTTTGTTCTCGAATGCTGCACTGGATTTTTTGTTAGATTGAAAGCACTTATATTATCACACATTATAGGTACACAATTAAAATTTAGATTAAAATCTAGCAAAGTATTCTTCATCCATAAGATTTGAGCACAACAACTTCCTGCTGCAATATATTCAGCCTCAGTGGTGGATAATGATACGCATGCTTGTTTTTTACTGTGCCATGATACCAGTGAATGTCCAAGAAATTGACAATGGCCACTAGTACTTTTTCTTTCAACTTTACATCCTGCAGAGTCTACATCAGTATATCCTATAAGATCAAAAGTATTATAACGTGGATACTATAATCCATAATCATGTGTGCCAATTAGATATCGAAGTATGCGTTTAACTGCACTTAAATGTGATTCCTTCGGACAAGATTAAAATCGAGCACAAAGACATACTGAAAACATGATATCTGGTTTACTAGTAGTAAGATATAGTAGACTTCTAATCATACCTCTATATTTACGTTCATCTACCTTCCTACCCTTTTCATCTTGGTCAAGTTTTATGGACGTATTCATAGGTGTACTGATTCTTTTGCTTCATTCATTCCAAACCTTTTGAGCAATTCTTTGGCATACTTAGCTTGGTTTATGAAGATTCCGTCCTTGGTTTGCTTAATTTGCAGTCCAAGAAAGAAGTTCAATTCTCCCATCATACTCATTTCAAATTCTTGCTGCATAGTCTTAGCAAACATCTTGCACAAAAATAATATCATCAACATAGATTTGGACAATTAGTAAGTCACCAAAACTATCAAATTTGATGAACAAGGTATTATCAATTAAGCCTTTAGAAAATCCTTTTGAGATTAGGAAACCACTAAGCCTTTCATACCAAGCTCTTGGAGCTTGCTTAAATCCATAGAGAGCTTTGGAGAGTTTGAAAACATGATTTGGAAAAAGCTCATGAGAAAACTAGGTGGCTGCTCAACGTACACTTCCTCTTCAATAAAGCCATTTAGAAAGGCACTTTTGACAACCATTTGATAGAGTATGAAATTTTTAAAGGATGCAAAGACAAGTAACATTTGAATTGATTCTAGTCTAGCACCAGGAGCGAATGTTTCATCATAGTCAATGCCTTATTCTTGATTAAATCCTTGAGCCACCAATCTAGCTTTGTTTCTAATTACAACTCTATTTTCATCAAATTTATTTCTAAAAACCCATTTTATCCCAATAACAGGATGATCATGCGGTCTAGGAACAAGTTTCCAAACCTGATTTCTTTCGAATTGATTTAACTCTTCTTGTATGGCTATAATCCAAAATTCATCATGTAATGCAATATCAATGCTGCTAGGTTCAATATTTGAAAGAAGAGCAAAGTTGTCGATAAAATACCGTCGAGTTTTAACTCCTTGGTTTGGATCTCCAATAATTTGCTCCTTTAGATGGCCTGATTTGTATTTCCAGTCCTTCGGCAATTGATGATTTGCAGAATCTTCAGTTTGTTCTTTCTCTTGTTCAATCTGCAATTCTTCAATCTCTTCTTCTTTTGCATAAGTATCTAATATTGGAGCTTTAACATGATCTAACTTAACTTCATTTGAATTTCCTACATCATCATCATCTCTTTTTGGAGTATAAATGTTAGATTCATCAAATACAACATGCACAAATTCTTCCACACAAAGTGTTCTTTTATTGTATACTCTATAAACTTTCTTGTTGGAAGAATATCCAAGAAATATGGCCTCATCGGACTTACTATCAAATTTTCCAAGATTATCTCTTATATTTAGAATAAAACATTTACATCCAAAAACTTTAAAATAAGAGATAGAAGGAGTTTTGTCAAACATAAGTTCAAATGGAGTTTTTCTTAAAAATGGTCTTAACATAACTCAGTTTATTGTATAGCATGCTGTGTTAACAGCTTCCGAGTATTTTGGAAGAGTATTTTCACAAAGCATTAATATAGCCATTTTTTGCAAGGTCCAATTTTTCCTTTCAACAACACCATTTTGTTGAGGAGTTTTAGCTACTGGAAAATTATGAAAGACTCCATTTTCATCACAGAAGTGAGTAAATTCGTTGTTACAAAATTCTTTGACATTGTCACTTCTAATAGAAATCGGTTTGCATCCAATCGAGTTTTGGACGCGCTTAATCAGTTTTGAAAATTCAGTAAAATCTTTATCCTTTTGACCAAGAAATAAGGTCCAGGTAAATCTAGAGAAATCATCAACAATTACATATGCATATTTTTTACCCCCAAGACTAGCAGTCCTCATGGGTCCAAATAAATCCATATGAACTAATTCAAGAGGTTTTGAGGTAGAAATCATTTTCTTTGGTTTAAAAGAGGTTTTGATTTACTTTCCAAATTGACATGCATCACAGATTTTATTTTTATCAAATTTCATTTTAGGAAGCCCCCTAACAAGTTCTTTTGAGGACAGAGTTTGTTTAACAAATCAAATTATACATGACCTAATCTTCTATGCCAAAGATAACCATCATTGTCATGAACGGATAGGCATCTAATTCTATTAGCTACAAGGTCATTAAGATAAAACACATATACATTTCCCATGCGTTTGGCAGTAAAGATGATTTCGAGATTTCCACTATCAAGTATAGAGCAAGAATCTTTTTCAAAAATGACTTTGCAACCATTGTCACAAAGTTGGCTAATGCTGAGCAGGTTATATTTTAGATCATCAATAAATAAAACATACTTTATAAATGTTAAGGAACCTTTACCAATATTACCAATGCCGAGAATCTTCCCTTTCTTCTTGTCTCCAAACATAACAAATCCTTCATTTGTGGTCTAAATATCTTCTAACAAAGCTGCATTTCCAATCATGTGTCTTGAACAACCACTATCCAAGAACCACTTGGTGAAGCTTAAAGACCATGCCTATACATGAGAAGAAGAGATGATTTTTGGTACCCACACTTTCTTGGGTCCATGAAGGTTAATAAAATTTTCTTTAATTTTCCAGAAAATAACTCCACCAGATTCTACTTTTCTTTTAACAAGACATCTTGAAACTATATATCCAGGTTTTTTACAATATGTGCATGCCTTGTATGTGCTGTGAAAAGAAGTAGATTTAACATATTGAAACTTGTTCTCTTTGTAGTTCTTCTTATGTTCATATCCTAAGCCACTTTGATTTTTCACTAAAATAAATTTGGGCTTGCATATTTTGTCTTTATCCTCGTGTTTATATCCTAAGCAACTTCAATTTCCAGCATAAACAAATCTGGGCATACATATTTTGTCTTTATTCTCATGTTTATATCCTAGGCCACTTCAATTTCCAGCATAAACAAATCTGGGCATGCATATTTTATCTTTATCCTCATGTTTATATCCTAAGCCACTTCGATTACCAAAATGATGTTGAGTTCCGAGTAGCTTTTCCAGATTGCTTTTACCATTTGTAAATTTCTCAATGCAATTGGTAAGATCATTTACTCTAATTTTAATATCATCAAAGGTGCTAACCATACATTCAAGAGTTTAAACTTTATCAGACAGGTTTTTATTTTCCAAAGATGCATGATGCAAAGTTGTCATGATCACATCTTTTTCAATTTTGTCACATATATGTGTTTCAAAAGACATTTTGTTGACATTCAACAAGGCTTCATTTTCTTTCATCAAACAATTAACCTTCAACTTTAACTCTTTATTTTTTCTGGACAGTTTTTTTAATTCATAAAACATATCACATAACAACTCATTAGGATCAACATGCTTTTCAATCATAGATATATGCGAATTAGACAAGCAATCTGATGTTGAAAAGTTTACCTCATTTTCCAAGGCCATGAAGCAAATGTTGACAGTTTCCTTCTCAGATTCCTCATGTTCAGACTTATCTTCATTTAAGTTCCAAGCTCCCATCAATCCTTTACCTTCTTGACCTTCAAGTCTTTCTTTTTCTTAGACGTTTTTCCTTCCTTACCTTTTGCAACCGGACAGTCTGCAATGAAGTGATATGTGCTTTTACATTCAAAGCATTGAGATTTGAAACCGCAGGTTTGTCCTTTCTTTCTTATAAGCTTTCTTCCTCGTTTGTAATTTCCTTTGTTGAACATCCTTTGAATTTCTTTGCTATCATTGCCAAGTCATCACTGTCCATTTCCATGCCTTCACTGCTTTCCGAAAGACTTGTTTCTCCATCTTCATTTTCAGCCTTTAGAGCAATCCCTTTTCTGCCTCTATCATGATCATCAGATTCATGAAATCTTTTAAACTTCATCTCATGAGTTAAAAGAGATCTGATCAACTCTTCAGTAGGTAAGGATTTTAAATCCTTGGATTCTTCTACAGCAAGAGTTTTAGGCTGCCAGCTTTTTGGTAAAGCATCAAGAATTTTCTGGTTTTGTTCCCTAAGGAAATAAACCTTTCCGTAAACTTTCAGACCATTTAAGATATTAGTAAATCTTGTGAACATGTCTGTGATGCTTTCATTTGGCCTCATAGTAAATAATTCATAATCATGAATAAGAAGCCCTAGTTTCGATTCTTTGATTTGATTAGTCCCCTCATGAGTGACTTCTAGAAATCTCCACATATCATAGGCGGAATCACAACCACTAACACAGTTGTATTCAGTCGCATCTAGTGCACAGCACAAAATGTTCATAGCTCAAAAATTTAGAGTCATTTTCGCATTGTCTTCCATACTATACTCTTCATTCTGTTTAGGTATTTTTATACTATCAATCATCTTTGATGGAATAAAAAGGCCCTTCTCTATTAAACTCCATAACTCGAAGTTAATAGAACACACATAAATTTTCATCCTATTTTTCTAGAAAGTATAGTTGCTTCCATTAAACAAAGGAGGACGATTTGTTGAAGACCCTTCAACATATGGAAGAGAAGATGAGCTTGCCATTAAGATCTTTTCTACAAGGCTATTAAACCAAGAGTATGTAGACCTTGCTCTGATACCAAATGAAAAACCTTAGGGGGGGTGAATAAGGTTTTTGGCAAGAAAAAATGATTTTTTCGAATTGTCTAAAATGCTGAACAAGAATGATCACCAAGATACTTGGACTAACTTTATAGCTGCATAGAAAGCTATCCAAGTACTCGTAGATGTATATTCAGATTTAGACAGTGAAAGATCATAAAAAATAGTACATGAACCACTGAATAAAATGAGATAAGAGATGTATAGTGGTTTGATCAACAATGATCTACGTTCACTACCTTAAGCCTCACACTTAAGGATTTTCAACCCTATTTCAAACCTCACTTAATGAAACTGATTTACATACAAGAGAGGATCACCACACTAGGTTTTTCACAACCTCTCAAAAACATCAAGGATTACCTCACTAGGTTTTACTCCACAACCTTGACACAAACACAAAACAATGATCACCCTAATAGGTTTTACCACACAACCTTGAACATATACAAAACAAAAGGCTCACCCCTATGGGTTTTACACCACAACCTTGCACATACACAAAACATAAGGCTCCCCCCTATGGGTTTTACACTACAACCTTGCACAACAACAGAGAATTGAAAATCAATAGAACAGAGATAAGCTCACTTTCTTGAGCAGATGTTTTCTTGGATACAAGCCACAAATTACTTTTATCTTTGATACACAATGAACTCATATTGAAGCTAGATAAAAGGAGATTTTTGAAAGTATTGAGCAATAAGGTTTCTAAGATGAATGTTTCAAAAATCCTTCTTCTAATCTTACTTTAAGGGCTATTTATAGAGCCAAAAAGGGAGTGCCAACGGTAAAAAAAAAACGGCTACAAATTTTTCTGTTTAAACTCATCCGAGTTTTGGACTCAAGTTTTGAATGAAAATGCATCTAAAAGGTAAGTCTAAAAATGGCACATTCCTGACAGAAATTTTTTAACCCGGTTTATAGGATTTTAGATGAACCTTTTGGATTCAAACTATTCCATCCAAAATTTTGTAAACTTTGAAAATCATCTCCTTTGAAGCTTCAAAGTAAAGTCAGATGAATCAAAAGATAAGAAGACATAGGAATTAATAAATATATCTTAATAACACTTCCTAGTCTATCATTCTTCATAAAGAGCTTTCATGACATATAACTTCTCATACTCTGATTTTCTCATTTGATCTTCTAATCTTGAAATCAGCGATGAAGAGGTTGTCAACAATTCTTGTTTGAGGACTTTAGAAGAAAAAAGATTAACCATGTCCTATCACAAGAAATTAATAAGTTAGTCCATATCAACATTTGTTATAAATCAAAACATAAAAATAAAAATTAAAAAAAAAGCCCTTAAGGCTAACACTACCATTAAAACTGCATTGGAATCCTTCTTCATGGAGGACACCACAGTTTTGAGAAGATTGATCAACTCAAGAATGGTGGACTCAATCTTGTTCATCTGATAGTTAATCACAAATTGTGAGAAACTATTAGGCAAAGATTGTAAAATTAAGTCAACACTTAAATCATGATCCATTGCAAACCCGAGAGATCCAAGCTTCTCTATTAAGCCCAGCATCTTCAGCTCATGAGTGGCCATAGAAGAACCCTCTGCTATTTTACAACGAAATAGTTGCTTCGAGATCTCATATCTTTCAGTTCTAACTTGGGCATCAAACAGCTCTCGAAGATGTAGTATAATCAATTGAGCATCCATATGCTCGTGCTGTTTTTGCAACTCCGAAGTCATGGATGCCAACATAATACATGATGCTGTATCACTATCCTCCTTGTGCCTTTTGTGGACAGCATGCTCATCAGCATGAGCATCTTGAGCTGGTGGTGGCGGAATAGGAGCATCTAGCACGTAGAGTAACTTTTCCGATTTGAGAACGATTCTCAAATTTCTATACCAATCGAGATAGTTTGATTCAGTTAACTTGTTGGTTTCCAAGATGCTATGTAAGTTCAAGTTTGTTGACATGATGCAAGTGACCTAGATGTAAAGATAGAGAGCATTAGCTACTTATATATGCACATGATATGCAAATAATTAGGACTTTAATTAAACGCATTTTACTCCACTATTTTACTCAAACCAATAGCCCCCACTAATGATTCGGGAAAGCCCGTTGGAAGCTTTCCTAATGGATCGGTATCCAAATTCCTCAAGAATAACCTTAAGTTTGCCCAACAAGCCACCCTTAAGTTTATTGGTAGGTATCTAATACCAATTACATCGTATGTAACTACCGGATCATTGGGTGATTAACAGCTTTTAATCTTAAAACCTTTTGGGCTACCCCAACTTTTTCTCTAAATTTCTTTATGCTTGAGTTTGCCCAATCGGGATAAAGAATTTAGTTAAACCCGACCTATTAATCAGGAATTTAACTCCATAGCTTGAACATGCCCAATGTCAAGTAAGCTTAGGTTTGCCCAACAACCTGGTCTCGAAAAAGAACTCTGGTTCTTACTATATTAACGGAAGGAATTAGGTTTAATATTAATTGAGGGATTTGTTCCTTTTAGTGATTTCATTGAATGACATGCATAAAAATCAATAAATCACAAAATTAATAATCATGGTAATAAAGTGATTACGTGGTATGGTTATGGACTTTACCCTAAATTAATTTCTTTGAGCCATAAAAGAAATTAATATAGTTAACCCTATGTGTTCATGCATAATTTAAGTAGAAGGTCTTACCTTCTTGCCTTGTTTTGGTTGCCATCTCCAGAATAGAATAATTCTACTCCTATCTAACCTATGTAAACTAATTACATAATTTACTAAAGAGAGAAAACCTCGAGTTACATTCGAGGGGAGTTAGATGAGAAGAGAATTACACAAGAATTCTAGAGAAGGCAGGACACGCAGGCCCTATTTCATAAAAAATCAAAACTGTAAAATGCATGAACAGATATAATTGGTTTTAGTCCATAACCATCCACTATGTCATTGACTATGCTTAAACAAATAAACATATACTTTTTATTATTCCAAAATCACTATTTTGGAAAAATAAAACAAATTCTAAAATCAATATTTTAGAAAAAAACATTAATTTTAAATTTTCAAAATTACTATTTTGAAAAATAAAATTGTTTGTCTCAAAACTAATTTTGAAAAAATGCTTTTAAGTCCCGTCTCTAGCAACGAAAATGGTGGTCTTGCTAGCCGGTCAGCGGGCAGGCCCTGGAAAATTTTTTATTTTACCGCCTCTCATTAAATGAGATCTTTCCCTTTCAAAATTATATTCCAGGGAAAAAATGTTTTTTTTTTTAAACAGCAGGAACATCGCAGACAGAGCAGAAACAGTGCCGGTTTGAAGGCCAGAGCCGGCGCCGGCTCTATTCTGGTTTTTTTTAAAAAAAAAATCTCTTCCAAAAATGATTTCTAGACATCGTGAACAAAACAGAACCAGCACCGATTTGGAGGCCAAAGCCGGCACCGGCTGTAGTCGAGAAATGGCGGCGATTTTTTAGAAAAATATTCCAGAAATAGTTTCTGGTGCCCTAATCTTCTGCAACAAATTAGTGAGAACAATTCTCAATAGAATTTTCTATTTTGAAGATCAAAACAGTAACCAATTTGTTAGTTTAAACAAAAGAAAAAGAGAAAATCAAATTCACAAGACGAAACAGAGGGCAACAACCATGTTCAAGAAAATGTTTTTCTGCAAAAAAATTTTCAGCACATAAAGAAAGCACCTTTCGAAATATGCTATAACTTTTACACAATCATATTGTGCTACAGACCCAACCCACAAAGCTCAAAACGATTTCGACTCGAGTGAAAACGATTTTCACAGCGAACAAGGGCAAACACGAATACATGAAAACAGTTTTTCATGCCAAAACAGCGTCCGTAGACCACACATAGCATGGCTCTGATACCACTGTTGGGTATCTCTGACTCGTATCCTATATGACGCAGCGAAAAATAAAACGAGATACCATCCCAGGACCCGCCTATGTGTGAAAAATAAGACATAAAGATAATAAAGGTAACAGCTTTTTACCTTTGTTTGATCGCCCGAAGAACAAAAAAATTATTCTTCAAGTTAAGGCGCGATCCAGCAATCCTCTAGATCCAACTTCACGAGAGTGGAACGTCTAACCACTATAATCACAGTGTGTGATTATCTCTAATAGTATTCCACACACCAAAATTTCCTGTGCTAGCAGAAAAAAGTGGTGGCTAGGGCTGTTTCACGGTTTTAGCAAAACGAGAAAGAGAGAGAAGAATGTTGGTTGTGTGTCTAGGGTTGGAGATTTCGTATGTTATGTGTCAGCTAGGGTTTTGTGTCCATTCTATATGTTACGCGAAATACTTGTTGAAAAATCCACCATCCCAGAATTCTAAAACAGTTAGAATTCCCTAATTGTAATTAGAAACATCAAGTTCTCACAATTATAATTTGGACCACAAATTATAACTAATTATAATTTATCCACAACAACTTCTCTTTCTCTCAATTAACCCCACTATGTTATCCAATAACATCTTGAGTATATAATCCTCTATTGTGTGTGGCATATTAGGTTTCCCAGTCAATTGGTAGAGAACATGAATTAATCCAAACGTCTTTGAGATTAATAATCTATAATTAATTAGAATTAATCCTATTAATTCTAATCAGGATTGGTTTATTAATTCATCAATTAATAAATCTATATTCCCAGATCATGAGCGGTATCTACCAACACATCATGACCACCCAAGAGTCTAGGAAGTCAAGTGGCTTGACATGAACCCTTCAATAACAAACTTTAGTGCAATTAATTCCTTTCACCATACAATATCTCATTCGGTTTGGAGTACGGAATTAGTGCCAACTCCCTCTAGAATTAATTCTGGCCCGAATACAATAGTACTTGTACCATAAACCCACTAGTCTAGATGTGTATCAATTGGAACTATTTCCAATACACAATCGCCTTGGCCAAGGACTTCTCGAGTAGTAATTCCTACAAGTGGCCGTGAGATATTCGCCCCTACTATTAGAAGTGGTGAATCATTTATTGACTCTCTCAATTACTTTTGTTTACCTTACAATGTACCCAATATCCATCCCATAGGTGGCCCTCGATCGAGCTCAGGAGATTGGAATCAAAGTACAATGCTCAGCAAACAAAGTACCTTAGAGATCTCAAATCTAAGGATACTTGCACGTTTGCCATATTGAGATTATATCACTGGTACTAAATAGTTATCCATGTGATTATCTCAAAGCTAGGTCATCCAATGAACTTGTTCCATTAACAAGCATCCATGTGTTAACTTTAAGTATCTCAATACTCGCGGATATAAGAACCACCGCTTGATCAAAATAGGAAGTCTAACACATACTAGTCTTAACGCATTAATGATGTCCTGTCTCATTAATACTACGACTAGGGACTATTTAAGTACTAACACTATACAGTGTAGTAAGAATCTCATATCATGATCTCTATCATGATTTCCTTAACACAGTGTTGTACTAGGGACTTTATCGAACAGTTATTACTTAAAAGTAAATAAAAGAAACTATAAGATAAATAATGCCTTTTATTAAAACAAAATGTGTCATATACAATTACAAGTGATTGCCTCTAGGGCATAACACTAACAAGGACATCTTCGCAACTCCGTAGTACACTGAGAAGAGGAAGGTGAAGTTTGCAGCTTTCAGGTTAAGGGGACCTTCCCGAGCATGGTGGCAACAAGTCTAGGAGGACTGGGTGAAAGAAGACTGTAACTGGACATGGGAAAACTTTGTCGAAGCTTTTTGAGTAGAGTACAACCCATGGTAGATAGATAAGAAGAGGGAGGAAGAATTCTAAACTCTAAAACAAGAAGCATGACTGTGGCTCAGTATGCAGCCTAGTTTACTCAACTATCCAAGTATTACAAGTGCTTGGTAAATACTGAATAGAAGCGAACTCGGTAGTTCATGAAGGGTCTAAGGCAAGACCTAAGGAAAGGCATTAGCACCATCTCAACTAGCGACTTATACAGTCGTAGTGGATGCAGCAACCTGAACAGAGAACAAAAATAGGAATCGGCTGATAAACTGCCCATATCAACCGAATTGTCCATCGATGAGTCCTCCAATTAATAAGGGACCCGCTGGTCCGATACAGTGGGAAAACAATAGGAAGCAACTGCGGACCATTCCATCGAGTCCTATGCCGAATGCTCGAATTTGCCGAAACTATGGGAGGCGTGGCCATGTGGAAAGGGACTACTAGTTGAAGGGAACATCAAGGAAATTCTATAAGTTTTGATTGGTTATACATATGCAGGTTATCTATTCAACCCACATAAAATATGTTCTCAAAACTAATTATTTATTGTGTTGCTATACAATAACGCTCTACAAAATAATCTGTAGTGGCCACTTTTTCTAATTGTGCTTAAATTATTGCTATTCATAAGGCAAGCTGAGAATATATGTGTTGAAATCAATGATCCATTATATCCGAGAAAATTATTATTTATTATCTGACAAAAATTTTCAACACCTCTTTATGAAGATAATGCAACTTGTATAACTTAATTAAGAGGTAGATATATTAAAAAAGATAGGACAACACAAATTTCACCCCAAAATTTTTCTTTATTCATGAACTCCCAAAAAGAAATGAAATATATGTGTAATCATATGATAATGTGATAGATTTATTTACAAAAAAATTATCGACTGCTTCATTTGAAAATTTGATAATAAAATTAGGATCTATCAGTTGAAAAATATGAAGTCATCTTGAATGATGCTATCAAGAAGGGAAATATATATACATTGTACTCTTTCTTTTCTAATCAAGGTTTTTTCTTGTTGAGTTTTTCTTAGTTAGGTTTTTAACAAATCAGTTTCACCTTCAGAACAGAAAATGTGATACCCCGATTTAAACTATCATTAGTTCATGGGGAAAGTCATGCATGGCATAGCATCTTATGTATTCCATTTGATAATTTGAGCTATTTTTATGAATTTATGTGATTCATCAATTTGTTATAGCATGAGTTTAATTATTTGGATATAGTTGTGTTGGTTAAGATGGTAGAACTTTAGTTTTTATTAAGTAGAATTTAATAGAAGGGAAATGAAATAAGTTGAGTAGGAATTAAGGGAATTTATTTGAGAAATATTTGTATAAGAGTTATTGTAGTCTAGTGGATAAAACTTGGTGTTTAATTCTTGGTGACTTGAGTTCAAATCTAAACTCTTGCAAGCCTTTTCTTTCTTTTCCCTAATTTATCTCTTTTCCCCCTATTTTTCCTACTCTTGGCCGAAAATCCTAGGGTTGCCGCCACCTTAGGTTCTCAATTCCTAAAATATAGGAATATGATTATTTTGGGTATTTGATAAAAGAATTAAAACAAATTAAATTCCTATTATTTCCTCAGTTAATGTTTTATCTTAATCTTTTATGGAATTTTAAATATTTCAAAATCTGAAGTTTTCAAAGCTATTATCTTTAGTATTTATTAAGGAAATAAAATATAGAAATATTTATCTTGGAAGCTTTATTTTGGCCGCCATTTTTTATAGGAGAGAAGTCTCCCTAAATTAATTTTCTTTAAAGAATTTTATATGGAAAATAAAGAGATAATGTTGGTTTTTAATTAAAGGAAATATCTCTTGGGATTTTGCTATTTTCGAAAATAAGAAGTTGGATAAAAGGAATTCCAACTTTATCTTTTAAAAACCAAATTTTACCTCTAGATATAATTATCTCTTAATTACTTAATTTTGTCTAAAGTAATTTAGGATATTAAATAAATTATATCTTGGAAAAATATCTCATTTTCCTTACTTGAAATTTCTGGAAAAATAAATGCCCTAGCTGCCACTACCATAGTTAGTTTAGCTCAACTAGAACTCATCAATCTTGGGATAATTCTATCCAAGATAACCTACAACCAATCAAAGTTTATTTAGCAAATTAAAAACCAGAATTTTTCCTCTTCTTTTCTCCTCAAAACACACACACACACACATACACAAAAATTAGAAGCCCTAAATGCTCTCAAACTCTCTTCTTGTTTAGCCAAAATCGAAACACAAAAGACCTTATTTTTCCTTTTTTTTTATCAAGATGTAAATGTATATATTGATCAAATTGTATGTACACAGGATCTTACTAGTTAATAGTAATGCAACTATTACTATTAACTAGTTGTGACAGATAGAATCCTCAAAATGGGTCAAAACATAAGGGTACAGTGTAAAAAGAACAAAGTACACGTGTTTTGATCCGCTTCATAGTTTCCAAAGATTGACAGGCAACTCCTTCGAAAAGAACTTGATTTTGTGCCAGCCATATGTGGTAAATCGTGGCAGCCATTGCAGATACTTTAGCTTTGGCAAGCCAGGAGGAACCGTAAGTTGCCCGGTTAAACCAACTGAGGCAAGTGTCGATCGAATTCATATGCTATGGTAAGGCTAACCATGCCTTGATATCCGTCCATACTTGTTT
The DNA here is from genome assembly GCA_026120185.1 of Voacanga thouarsii. Taxonomy (NCBI): domain Eukaryota; kingdom Viridiplantae; phylum Streptophyta; class Magnoliopsida; order Gentianales; family Apocynaceae; genus Voacanga; species Voacanga thouarsii. Next base: position 832,603 of record JANUWF010003384.1, on the reverse strand, counting down.
CGATATTACACAGTTAAAAAAAATGTATCTAGTCGGCTCCGAGTACATATGGCATAAAGGACATGACATGTCGTCCGGTCAGAACACTTGAACATCTTTAGTTTTCAACTAGCCCTTGGCACACAACCAAACCATGAATGAATGTATTGGCGTGAGCCCTTACTTCCAGATTGTTTTGGCCCAATGTGCCTTCGGCAGTGATGGTTTGAGATAGTTATATGCCTGTACAGTGAATCCCGTGGTCCCTATTGCTTAAGACTACAAAAGTATTGCTGCTCGATTTGCATCTCTTTCCCTTTCCAAAATGGAATCTCTGATTGATAGTATTCTTCGGAATAAAGAAGAATGGTCTTTATGCTGCTGTATCTCCCAGATTGAATATCCCTCATGTAATAGTGATTAAGCCATTTAACCCATAGTGACTATTTCTCTACTTGGATATCCCATAAAATTTGGGATAATAGTGCTTCGTTCCAAATGCTCACATTTCAAGGTCCCAAGCCCCCTTCATCCTTAGGTAGGAAAATATCCCTCCAAGCCACAAGTGCATGCTTTGAGTCCCAAAGGAAGTCCCTGGCCAATCTATCTAATTGATTAATAACCACAATTGGAGTTAGAAGTATAGAAAGCCAAAAGCAATCAACTCCTTGCAGGACAGTTTGAATCAGCTGCAATCACTCTGCATATGATAATAACCGCGCTGACAATCTTCCAATATAAGATCCAATCCTATCCAGTAAAGAACAAAAGTAAGAAACTCTCATTTTACCTGCCATGATTGGAATGCCAAGATAGCGAAACGAAAAGCCACCCATAAGGATGCCAATGTCAGCCAAAATAGTATTCTAGTCCGAAGTACCTAACCCAGCAAGGTATATATTAGATTTGTCCCAGTTGATTTCTAGGCTAGAGCATCTTTTTAGTTCCTCCAGACATCCCAGCAAGATGCATACTGATGATCTGTCCCCTTTAGTAAACAACATTAAGTCATTCGCAAAAGCAAGGTGAGTAATCCTCAAGTAGTCACACTTGGGGTGGTATTTAAAAGTCGTCCCAAGTGTGTGAACTTTAACAACCCGAGAAAAGTATTCCAAACAAAGAATGAACAACAACGGAGATATGGGATCTCCCTGACGAAGTCCCCTTGCTCCCTTAAAGAACCCATGTACTGTCCCATTGATAGCAACAAAGAATGAGGTAATGGTGATGCACTACTCAATCCAGCCCACAAACTGCGTGGGAATCCAATTTCATCTAATAAGTCTAGCAAGAAATCCCAGCCAATCAAGTCGTATGCTTTTTACAAATCTACCTTAACGATGCATTGAGGTGACACTTGCTTCCTGCTATAGCCCCACAATAGTTCCTGAACCAGTAGGATATTATCCGTCATAAGTCTATCCTCCATAAATGCCAACTGAGCAGGATTCACCAGAATAGGAAGAACATTTTTCAGCCTGGCTGTCAATATTTTTGAGATGATCTTATAAACCACATTGTAACATGAAATAGGTCTGTAGTCCTCCACCCTCTCAACGTGATCAGATTTAGGTACCAGAGTAATAACTGAGTGATTGATTTACTTTAGCATTCTACCAGAATGAAAAATTTCCCGAACAGCTACACACAAACCTTACTTGATCATTCCCCAGGCTTTTTTGAAAAAACAGGTAGAGTAACCGTCAAGTCCTGGGGCTTTGCAGTCACCAATATCCCACAAGGGAAGCTTGACTTCTTGATCTTGATCTGAGACCAACATTACTAGATCTTCCATGTGATGGTGTGGCACTAATGGACCAACCCTAACATAGTCCACACTGATTTTCTGGCACTGAGCCTGAGTCCCAAGTAGTCTGTAGTAGCAGTCGACAAATTCTTTCGCAAGTGCCATTTGACTGTCTGTTCTCGTTCCATCCTCCATTATAATGGATGCAATGAAGTTTCATTTCTTGTTCCTATTCACTATGGCATGGAAGTATTTGGTGCATTTGTCCGCCTGCGCAACATATTTCCCCTTTGCTAGCTGCTGATAAAACTTCATTTCTACCTCTGCTAACCTCCAAGCAGTCAGTTTTCGGTCCTTGTACTGGGCAATCAAGGTGCTGTCAAAGGGGTTATATAACAATAGCTGTTGTGCGCTCTGTATCTCCTGGTTGGCCAGATCCATATGATTCGAAATATGGGGAAATTCCTTTCTGTTCAGTCCATGCAAATCCCATTTGAGTGTCTTTAACCTTTGATACAGTATAAACTGATGATAACCCTTGATATTTTGTTCCCATACCCTCTCAACCAATCCAATGAATTTTTCATGGTCAGCCCAATTATTTAAAAATCTAAAGGGAGGTCCCCCCCCCTTTGAATAATCCACTTGCATCCAAAGGCATGGACTGTGGTCTAAAAGGTATGTAATGGGGAAAAACTCCACAGATGCTTTGCTTTGAGCCCAGAACCAGGCATCATTACCCATAACTCTGTCCAGCTTGGACCATACTCGGGAGTTTGTCCACGTGAATCATGTGCTAACATATGGGAGGTCTGCTAGGCCAGTCTCTGCACAAAGTGAGGAGAAGTCATTTAGCTCATAGGTAGAAGGGGTTGTCCCTCCCAATTTTTCATCCACCTGTAAATAAGTGTTAAAGTCTCCTATTAGAATCCATGGGGTCGAAAGTTGGTTGGAGAATTGCTTCAAGTCGTTCCACAGGGGTCGCTTGGCAACCACTATATTGTGAGCGTACACAAAGGTGAAAGAATAGGAGATATGAGTAACCTTACAAGTGATGCAGCAAGATAGTACTTGAGATGAGCTATGCCAAACATGCACATCAACCTTAGCCTCATTCCATAGTACGGCCACCCTTCCCCCTTCCGAGTCATCAAAATTGTGTTTGGCAGCCCAATTAGGAAAATGGTTCCTTAGGATGTTCTCCAATCCTTCTGCATTGAGTTTAGTTTCCAAAATACCACAAACATCCACACAGCGCTTCAAGATGAAGTCCCTAACCCCATGCTGCTTGAGGGTTTTATTAAACCCTCTTATGTTCTAGTATGCGACTCTCATTGTTGACCAATTAGTGCCCGTTGGGCACCAACCAAGTTAATATTGCAGTCTATGAATTTCTTCCAGACGATGCGAATGATCCTAGAAGCTTGCATAAATGCTCTCTCAACTTTACCCACTACATTTGGTAATTCCTCCACTCTTCCTTCTTCGCCCGCTTTTGGTACAACGTTACTGACCTAAAATTGCACCCTACCCCGAGACACGAATTGAGTTCGGTTATGTCCCCTACGTCCCTTGATCGACCTCTGCTAACCCTTCGGCCATTCTATTGTGCTTGTTTGGGAGATGCAGTAGTCATGGTTCGTTTTAAAGAATCTTCAGTAGTAATCGGAGCACTCTTGGCCTGTGAAGTTGATGCCCCAAAACCATGCCCCATAGTACCCGTGGTAGGTCCAACTTGGCCACTGATTTCCCAACCCACAGCAATGACTGGCTCCTTTCCTTTGTCCCTCATTGGGGTCGTAGGTGCATCGCCAATTGGAAGGTCTGGTGAGCCAACCGAAATAGATTTAGTCCTAGAATTAGACCTCAACTTTACCCGGTTAGACTTAGATGTTACCTGAGTAGACAGCATCTATTCCCATTTTTTCACTTTGTCCCCCATGCAATTATACGTGGCATGACCAAACTTACAGCACGTCTTGCAGAACAATAGCCCAAACACATAACGAACTGCTTGGTATTTAGTTTTTCCGGATGGTAATCGGATTGGCACTTCCTTGATCAGAGGCTTAGATACATCGACCTCCACTAGGACTCGGGCATAAAATAACCTTTCAAGGTGTGCGGTGAGCATATCAGTCATTATTGGCATTCCAACCCCAGATGCAATTTTACTTAGTGCAGAGTAGTTCTAGCATCCTAATGGTAGAGCAGGGAATATCACCCATAGTGGCAATATGCTAATATCATCTAATGAGAAATCAAATTCTCTAGGCATTGCCTTTAACATTAGTGAATGCCCAAACGTAGCATACAGTCCGCCTCTAAGAACCACCTATCTATCTTCATCTGAATTGAACCGGAAGATTAGCCAGCCAGTTGCATGAGGGTATACCTTGGAAGGGACTGTCTATTGCTTAGTGAGTTCTATGACTGCCCTTAGTCCAGGAAACCGCCCAGCAAACATACCAATTAAGCAAAATCTAATTTTGAATTCCATATCTTTGAAATCAGCATCCTCAATGTTAATGAATTCTCCAGATCGGGGGTATATGCTCCAATCTTATACCATTGCACTGATCCTGGTTTCCTTTAACAATGTTTGCCCAAGTTCAATCAGGTTTCCTTACATTTGTTTCTAAAGGTTTAGCATCGTTCCCTAAAGGAGGGGGTATGGTTTCAGGTACAAAAGAGCCAGAGGAGTTAGAGGATTCTATCTCAGCAACCTTATCTGCAGATGCCTAAGGCTCCCCATCCATATGACCGAAGCATGGTGCCTGGATAAGAGTAGGGGAAGCCTGGACATTCGGGTCTAGAACAAGAGTTATGGACAGAGATGGATTAATGGGCTTAGGAGGTGAAGGCAAGAAGATTTCATTGGTTTGGGAGTGAATATTGGTTATTATGTTTGAGGTTAAATCCTGGAGAGGGGGACTCTGATTGCTCTGATTATCTTCCTATCCCCTTGAATGGTTAGGTGAGGGTGAGTCTTTGGTACCTTGGTTGCCAAGCTTTTTGCTACGGGTTTGGGCTATGGATGGCTGGATGTGAGTTGTCTTTATGTGGTTAGGATTAAGCAATTGGTGCTTGAGGGTAGGTGAATGAGATTTGTCCGGTTGAGGTAGTTGTACGAAGTGCATACATGGAATTAGACTTTATTTATTTGGCCAATTGTAGGCTGTCCAGTTGTGGATTGGATTGATCAAATATCATTTGTAAGTTGGTGAAGGGGTTTTATCCTTATATGGGGGATGTTTTGTCCTAAGGTATGATTGATTTATCAGATGGTCTTTGTGAGTTGGTTAATGATATTTATCCGAATATGGAGGTTTTAACAAAGTGACAACAGCAAGGCAACTTTGTCCTATTGTGGGTTGGATTAATCGGTTAGCCTTTGTGAGTGGTTAAGGAAGGTTGCCCGGTTGTGAGGGGTCTACCGAGGTGACAACCACAAGGAAATTCAAATTGGATAAAAACTGTGTACGGAAAACATCAGGAATTGGGAATCAAATGTGGTTTTTGAAGATCAAGGTATACTGAAGATTTATAGAAGCCCAGAATAAGAAATGAAAAAAAGAACAAAATAAACAGACGATGAACACTCCAGCAGTGAAGAATAGAAATAAAAAATACAACTAAGACCTTAGCATTTGCATCAGATAATTTGAGAGTGGAGCAAAGTATAGAAATGAGACTACTCAAACAGACTGCATGCTGGACACAAACCAGGTAAACTGGAATAATTGCCTCTAGAATTCCAATACCTCAAAGACAGTAAACTCAGACAACACATCAGTCACAAACTAAGATATTCAGAAGCAAGAATTTACAATCCTGTAGGAAGTAAATAACAAGAACAGTCCACTGTACTAACCAGGTAAGCAAGCTTTATTCTTCAATTGAGCTCGAGAGATTTCCATTATAACAAGAACTAGGAAGAGGACATAAGGATGTTCAGAGCTTCTCTCTCTATCACTGTCTCTTTGCTCGATATTAAACTCAAAGAATACTAGCTTAAACCAGCAGGTCAGTTCAAGAAGAAGGCTTACTTCCTTAGTTGTAGGTTGTTTGGACAGCATGGAGCCTTGTTCAAATCTTCGAAGTGGAAATTCTTTAGCTACGAAGACTGTTGTTCTTATCAAGCTAAAGCAGCATCGGCTCCATAAACCCCTTTCGGCTGTTTTGTAGAGCAGAAAATGGAGGATAGTTTTCTTCACTGAAAAGGATTCATATTCAAATCATACACCATTTCTTTGGCAAAAATGTAACATCCCTTGAACTTGCTCAAGCTTTTCACAGCAATGACAGTGGTCCTAACACAAGGTAGGTGATGATTTCCTAAAAAAATGGAGGAGGAAAAGGTTGTAGGAGTGAAGTGCTGCTCTTGCAGTCCAGCTGGTTTGATAATTTTTTTTCTCTTTTAGCTGTTGGCCCCCTATACTTTTGACCTCATTTTTCCTTCTCTTATTTTTGGCCAAAGCTGAACTGAAAATTAGCCTAAATTCTTCTCTTTTTTCTCTCATTGTTTTGGACACTTTAGCACCCTAAAACGCAGCCATAAACTCCTTCTATTCATTGCTCAATTTCGGCCAAACCAAGAAGAGCAAAAATTGCCATTTTTCTCCTTGTTTGTTTAAGAATCCAAAACAAGATACAACTCTTCCAAACATCAAAACACCTAAACATAACAAATTCTCTTCAGCAAAGCAGCCACCTATTAAACCCTAAGCACCCTCAAAAAACATGAATAAAACCCTAAATACCTTAAACACCCTCACCCTAAAATGTTTTTTTATACATGAAAAAAACAAACACCTTTCTCTCCAAGATTTCAACCATCACAACCTCAATCTCCATCAAAACCAAAAACCAACTCTAAGATCAAGAAGAACCAATCATCTCTTCTTCTCAAGTGAACTCAACCAATCACCAAAGAGTCACATTTGCTCTTTGTTTTGTCTCACCAAGAGGTATTTTTGAGACCCAATCCCTACTAATGTAAATAAGTTTGATTTTATAGTGATATCATTAGGTATGAAGTTTACCATGAAAAGCATGAATAGATGGGATTGTTGAGTTTGATGGTGCATGATGTGTATGGACTTGGGTATAAAAATCATACAAAAACTAAGCACATTCCCAATCAAGTTTAAATTAAAACGTTAAACCCAAATTACACATATGAGCAAACGCACTCATCATTAACATAGCATAAGGTTCAAACGAGTGTCAATCCTCAAGGAACAAGTAGACATTAATTACCTTTCTTTCATTGTTTAACCGACTCAATAAAGTAAAAAAGAAATAAAATAAAATAAATATATATACATGTCAAGGATGGAAAATTATGTAACTCAAGCCATTGGTTAGACAATCATAATCTTAAAGTATCCAATCTTTATCACAACCAATTATTCCCTTGGCATCATGAAGGATTAATATAGACTCACTTCGTTTTCAATCCATGAATCCCTATCTTCTAGGTAACTTAGCATCACATTCCTGTCTCAATCAGTCTTACCCAAAAGATGCATTAAACACAATCCTTTGATTAAATTTCCATTCCTGGCAAACTTAAACATGAAATTAACCAATGAATCCATTCCTGACAGACACCAATTAACATTTAATTAGCTTGTTCTTAGCAATTAAAATATTTTCCAAGCAAGTTAAGAGAAAACAGATATGAAATTAATCAAATTGAAACCATCATCAACCCCTTTTCCAAGTAAGTCAATAGAAAGTAACAATCAACCAATCTCGTAATAAGCACAAGTAATTAAATACCAAGGATAACAACCAATTAATCAAAAGATCAAATAACTCTGAATATCATGAATATCTAAAACAATGCCGAATTACAACAAAGAAATTAACATATCATTGTTCAAGAAAAAGAAAACAAAGTAAAAGAAAGCACTCATAGACAAGCCTCCTTCTTCTTCTTTTGAAGACCTTCTTGCATAACCCTCCTTGAACTTGAAGAATTCCTCATTTGATTGAGTGATTTTCTATGATGATCAATGAATTCTCCATTTTTCCTTTGTGTTTTTCATCTATTTATAGGCTTAGGAAGTGCCTAAACTCGTAGGTACAGAGTTCTTGGCCGAGTAGAAGTTGAAAGATACTAAAACTCCACAGATTACCAAAAATCGCGTAGAAAAAAATCAAGCACCGTCTTAGCTCCAGGACACAACTGGTGCCGCCTTGGCTCTTGGAGCCGGCACCGGTTGTGTTCTGCTTCTCTATTTGTTCGTTGATTTTTCTCCAAATATTTCACAATGTGTTCCAGAATGCAACCGGCGCCACCTCGACTCTTGGAGCCGGCACCAGTTCCACTGTTTTGCTCTGTTTTACCAATTTTTCGTCGCTTCAAAGTTCGTTCCAACAGTGCATGGCCGGCGCCGGTTCTAGAGCCCTAGCCAGCGCTGCCTTTCTTCTGTTTTGCGACGTTTTTTGTTTTGTTTTACCCTAAAAATATTAAATAAAGAACAAAATACCTTTCCAAGGGTAAAATCTCAAATATGAAGGAATATGACTAGTTATTGAACAAAATGTATCACAAATGAACTTCAAATAACTATAAAAAATATGACTAATTTAGCCCCTATCAACGCAATAATTGATCTAGGCGTATATGGAATAAAGTATGGTTATATTTTGTTATGATGGACCCAGATCTATTTTATGTTGGTTAAAGATGAGATCTTTTGATTCAAATGGGATTATTATGTGGATTTAATGATAGATGAATATTGGAGTTATCACATTGATGACTTGATTTAAGTATATGCATGTTTGATGATGAGTAGCATAATAAGGGAAGGTTATGGACATAGAATATTGTGTTGATCTATTTAAATGCCATGGATGATATAAATAATGGGATCATAGAGATTTATGGTACATGGAATGATAGTGGATGTAATATTTGGATTCTAATTATAGAACCATTAATTCTAGATAAGGAAGAAGTTTGAAGTAAGGGCAAGCATTGGCTTTGGTTTGACTATTTGATTATTCAAGTAAGTCCCTACATAATTCCTTTGTTAAATGGTACATATTTGAAAGTCTTTTGTACAATGATGTTAAAATGATGTTGACATGATGATTGAAATGATGTTGAAATGATGATGAAATGTTGTTGATGAATTGTGATAATTGGGTTGAGAATGTGGTTATTTTGATCTCTAAATGATTTTGTCAAATCTTAACTTTTAACTGAAAATGGTTTTTCTTCTTTTCTAACTAAAATGTTTTGAAAAGCTTGATGTGAAAACCACATTTTGCAAAGCCAAGGTATTCAAAATTTGTGAAAAAGGGAAATGATTATTGCACCTAATGATGAGCGTTGAGTACTCAGCGATAGTAGGCTAGTGGTACAAGTCTTGGAGGGTTAGAGTGAGTCTTCTGGCAGGAGGCTACCTCCAAAAGATGAACTCTGCTCAAAGAGATAACAATACTAGTTAGTCAGGGCGGTTGGAGTTAGCATGTTGGTCCATGTAGACTATATTTTTTGAGTTGGACAATCGGTGTGTTGGGTATAAAGATGGAGAAGTATCTCACCCTAGTGAGCGGATCACCCACTACACAGTGGTGAATGGTTACACTGGGAAGCTATCATGATGGTATTCATGTTATGGATTTTGATGATATTATTGAATCATTTCTATCCCTTTTTTATTCTATTGCGTTGATGAGTGGATGGCTTTCTAGGAATTGTTTTGGATATATTGTATATCGTTCCACTTGGTGACTGTTTATTGATGGAAATTTACTTGCAAACATATTTTGTGATTATTGATAAACCTATATACATGAAATGTTTGAAGTGTCATTTGCACACATAGAATTTACTGAGATGTCATTCTCACACCATTTTATGTCATATTTTCAAGGGAGAGCTTTTATTGAGCAGGTTGGATGACTTCGAGATTAAAGTTTATTTTGTTTTGCTTTGTAATTCTTTTGAGAAACAATTGTTTGTTTTGATTTTTAGACTTGTATAAGTTTTGAATTCAATTGTAATAAGATTAGTCCTTTTTTTTATTTAGCTATTTTCTTTTATACTTCATTATAAAGACCTCTGGTCTTTTGAATGGGGCGACATCCCCGCCCTTTTTGGATATGTAAATAGTGGGGGTATTACAGAAAGCGTACTTTTTTTCCTCCACTATGTTTTTGTCCCACAAAGTATTTTCTAAGAAATTTTTTAACAAAGTATTTCCAAATTTTGAAAGTGAATATCTAAGGAGAAGTGTTATGAAATCAATAAAATAAAGTGACTGTTCATTTTCTATTATGAATACGGTAAGATCATATTTATTAGATTTATTTATTATATTTTAAGATAATATATCTAAATTTGTATAAATAAAGATCTTATGTAAATGGTAACATATTTGTTTTAAATCTAGATAATTCTATTATTTCTCTACTCCTATAATCTCTTTACTTTATAGTTTTTATAATTTATTTCCTTATTGTATTTTGAATCAAGTTTACAAGTAAAACCTTTTAAGTATTATATTTAATTGATGAAGCAATTATCTGCTAGGTCAAGATGAAGAAAAAGATGATTCTCAACGCAACCACCACTCACCTCCTTAGCCTACCCTAGCACAAAGCGAGAGGAACCATCTTCTTCATTGTCTCTCGTCCGCTTCTCCCTCTTCTCCTACAACAAATATGGCACAAATTTTACCATTTGTGTGGCACTTTTTCCGTCTTGATAACTAACTAATATGCCTACACCATAGTTTCTTATTTTTGTGCTGAGGCTATCCTCAGTTCCATTCCAATTATTTAATCAGTTATCAATTCTATATTTTCATAAGCTTGGAAGAATTTCGCCCCAAACAGCACATGCTGCTTATACAAAGAATGGCGAAATCACACAAGTACTCCTGGGAAATATTGCAATGAGATAAACAGCAAAGAGCGAAATGAAATAAGATAAATACTTTTTTTTTTTTTTGCCTTTTTGCTGGGAAGGAGTTGGGGGGGGGGGGGGTTCGAAGGGGAGGGGATTTTAAATAGTAAGTTTTCGTCTATGCAACTCAAGTAAAAATTTCAGTCGACATGAGTCTAGGGAGATATTGTAAATTTTCCCTTCTCATTTTTTTTTTTTTTAATTACATTTTCCACCAGTCTTTAAGTTTGCTGTTACAATGCCATCCAAGTCCAGCTCATGGCATCCAAAGATCAAATGAAAGTAAGTCTAAAAAAACACCTCCACTTCAAACAAAATAGAAAGAAACAAGTTGAAAAATACCAACAGCTTACTATATTAGTGAAAGCAACAATTCCGAAATTATAACGACAGAAAGTACATGAACCTAGCATACAACGATATACTTATCACATCCAAACTCAAAAGCCAAACTTTTAACAAAGGGGTTGATAGAGAGCACGTTCAAGAATTTTTAAGTCGCTTTCTTTGACCTGTATGCTTTGGCACAGAAGATATAGATCACCATGTTCAAGAAGCTGAGCCCAGCCAGAAGCCAGAAGAAATAGTCAAGGTGGCCCTTGTTCAAGTTATTTGGAATCCATCCAGGTTTTCCTCCTCGAGTTGTTATGGATGTGACTACAGTCAAAATAAAAGAGCTCAAGTAATTTCCTAGAGAAGTTGTCAGGAGTGCTAAGGCACTGCACAAGCTACGCATAGCATCTGGTGACTGGTCATAGAAGAACTCGAGCTGACCAATAAATGTAAAAACTTCTGCAGCTCCCAATAGGAAATATTGAGGTATTTGCCAAAGGATGTTTAGTGGAACTGCAACTGCTTCGTCGACAAGTCCAAGTTCTCTTGCGAGTTGCAGTCGTCGGATCTCCACCAAAGCAGCAGCGGACATGCATAAGACAGAAATAAAGAGGCCAATCCCCATTCGTCGTAATTCTGTGAATCCCCTTTCCTTGCCAGTAAACTTTCTAGCAATTGGGACAAGGATTCTGTCATAGACTGGAACCCAGAAAATCACACTGATCACATCAAAAGTGGATAGAGAGGCTGCAGGAATGGTAAAGGAACCAATGGAAGTGTCCATCATTGTGCCTTGCTCCACAAACATTGTTGACATTTGAGCATAAACAGCAGCAAAGACTATTCCTGTAGCCCAGATGGGAAACATGCGGATCACAATTTTCAGTTCCTCAACCTGTGTTACAGTGCAAAGCTTCCAAGGATTGGAGTAGTCCCCAGTTTTATTCTCCTCATCAGCAATTACAGCAGCTTTATCAAGGCATCTGCCTCAAAAAGCACAGCACAAGTATAATCAAACAAGTCTTGGATATGCAGAATGTGAAATTTTCAAGGCATCCGGACTTTCAGCATGCAATAGAAAAAAAAAACATTTTCTGAAAAAATAATTAGACAAATTGTGCCTCAATTACTAGGTTGGAAAGTAAACTTTTTACCAAAAGGACTAAATTTGGGCATCTGCATGCTTCATCATGTCTTTGTATAGAGGAAAACGAATAACTTGGAAACCATAGATATTGAGTCAGGCAAATATTTGTTGGAACCAAAAGAATGAACTACAATCAAAGTGCTAGGTGACTAATACCAGATTCAGAGACCTGATCCAATAAGAATATTATTCAAGAATCTAGAGGTCTGCATTGCTTTAAAAAGAGAAGAAAGAAAGAAAGTTGGGATATTCTATTTGTTAAAAAAATATGAAATTCAAGATACCCTTTCTGAAATCTAAATGACATCAAGAAGGAAAGTGGAAAAGATAAGTAATTTCTTAAATGAAAGCCCATCATGCCATAAGTCATGCATGTGCATGCATCTATTTGTCTGTATGTGTGCGAAGGTATTTGTGTGTATAAGAAAATGATAAGGTAACTTAAATTTATTAGAAATTATAAAAACTAAATTAAAATATACTAGAAAATAGATGTTAAGCATAGGAGTTTACTTTAATTCATCAGTGTGTAATAGCTTTCGACTCCCCTCAATTGCAGAGACTTTATCTGGCGTTTCATACAGGAGACTACTATCCTCAGGTGTATGCAAATTCCACTTGCGGCATGATGCTACAACAACCTGACACATTCTTGTGATAGGACTTCCTCCAGGTTTCTGAAATCTATAGAGAGTTGTGCCAGACAAGAAACTCAAAATAGCAAGGCCCATAAACAGTGCAGGAATTCCAAACCCAAGGCCCCACCCAGCATTGTCTTGAATCCAGACAATCAAACTGCTCGACACCAAAGCCCCAATATTGATTGAAAAGTAAAACCAATTGAAGAAAGATCCTTTCTTCACTCTCTCTTTAGGATCTGTATCATCAAATTGATCAGCCCCAAATGAGGAAACACATGGTTTAATCCCACCAGTTCCAAGTGCTATTAGATATAGGCCAAAGAAAAATATAGCATATTGTGCAGGATTAGCTGAAGGGCATACAGAATCCACACACTCCACAGGCTTAAAAGCAGGAACTGATGCTGACAGAGTCAACGTGCACATTCCCTGTATCATAAAGATTAAAAAAAGTATGAGGTTCAACAAAATGGACAAAATCTGCTTAGACTAAAGCAAGCAATAAATACCTCAAGGAAAGAGCAGCAAACATTTTTTTACTTGAACAAATCAGCAAAAAAAGAAACCAAATAAAAACAAAATAAATTAGAGGCAATATACAATCATAATTCAGGGGTGGAATATAAGACAAATCGCACCAAAGTAACTTCGTGCAGCAATGAATTAGCATTCTAGGGATTGTCTAGTCGCTATCCATCAAAGAAATATAAACTATGGCATGATGTCTGTAGATACTCAAGAGAAGAATACAAGAAAACAGTTAGAAGTAGACGAGATTCAATGAAACAGCATTTTCTTGTAGTTTCTGACCAGTAAATTTATTCGTTCTATACATATTTAAATTAGATTCAAGTTTCTGAAATACTTCATTCCATTAATCCAAAAAACTACACACGTAAGTGCATAGGGCATTCATGAATGCATTACGTCACTTTCTGAAAGTGACCAAAGAAACCATGTATCTTTCTTCTCTCCTATGACAAACAGATCCTACTTTGACATTCTGAAAATTAAGGGATAGAAGTATAAAAAAAGGAAATGAAGCCCCCATGTTTGATCTGATATGCATGCACAGGATTAAATTCAAGTTCAACCTAAGGAGTGGAAGCCCTTATTCTCAAGCTCAAGCATCACCCTTTAAAAAGTATTTCACAATATAAATAAAATATGAAACATAGGAATGTCTTTTAAAAATTACACATTTTTATTTATTTATAATTAAAAAAATTATTTTCTGCTGATACAAAATCAACAATAGCTTTTGCAATTCAAGGTTGATAGGGGCAAATAATTGCTAAGAATCTTATTTTCCAAAGAAAATCAAAAGAATGGAACACCCAAAGCCCTCTATTGGTCCATGATACAGATGACAGAACAGCTTAATTACTTGGTAGATTGATGTGTCCTGCATATAAACTAATAAAACTTGGTGAAACCATAAAGGCATGAATTCAATAGACAAAATTTTATCATCTTAACCATGTAAACCATCCAACCCTCCATAAAGCAACAGGTCAAAATAAAGTTGACGGTTGAAAATTACAATGAAATATATAGTGGAGAAGGCAGCAATTGTCCAGTATCTTCCCCAATAAGCATCTGCAAGCACTGCTCCTATAAGAGGGGTTAAGTAGCAAGTGCCTTGCCATGTAGTGACATTTCTGGCAGCTGAAACATTTCCTTCGTGTAGATTCTTCATCAGATAAGTGACAAGGTTAGTAGAAATTCCATAGTAGGCCAGTCGTTCGCAACATTCAGTACCTGTTATGATTTCATGGTTTAAATTGGATAAATAACTAACAGTAAAAAACTTTTAAAATAAAATAAAAAAAAAAGGAACAACAACTGAGGACTACCAAGAATGAAGGGACAAGCTCTCCAGTTTCCTGTGTTGCTCTTTAAAACAGGTTTCCCACTAAAGCCAACCGAACCATCTCCAGTATATAATCCATTGCTTGCATTCTGAAATCATAAATTGAAGAAGGAAAATTAGGAAAGAAACACTTCAAAACTTTGACTTCATCTGCTGCATCTCATGAACTGGTAGAGGCAAATTTCTGGTGAAAAATTTTTTTATCTCTGTCTCTCCTTCACTTCAAACGCACTTCCAACAGAATTCTTCAGTTTTAAACTGAATAATATTACCTAACACCAGAAATTTTATGCACATTACATGATAAATGATTGAAAATATCACAAACAGAAGACTTCCTTGGCACAAACAGCAAATCTCGACCTCTACCATCAAAAGAACCATGTGCATGTTCTTGGGAATGGGCAATAAGTCAGTTATTTTTCAAGTAGAAAGAATCTCAAAAACAATGAATAGTTGAAACCATGGACATGGACTAGAATAGTTATTAAATAGAAACGTTACAAACAACAACCAGATGGAAAATCCAAAACAAATAGAAGGGGAAAAAGAAACCAATCATGCAAGATTCATGCAACAGAGAAACCCTTGGACTAGACAAACTTCAAATAGCGTTTGTGTTTTAATGTTTACATTATGGGCAAAAGCTGCCTCAACCAATATTGTTTTCTTGCAGCACCATGCCTAAATAAACAGCAATAGGGATTTCTTTTCTTCATTGATGAAGCAGAGAATATGTTTTCTCAATCCAACAGGGTTTCCTAAAGAATAAATTTGAGCTGGTCCATCAGCACAACAAAACTCTGACTATGTGCATCAAGCAATCCTAAAGGGGGGAAAAATGCATTTCACAGTTGAAACTCCTCAAGGCAAACAAGAAATTGAAATGACCAAAGGATCTATTTTCAGATAGGTTCCAGAAATGTGTCAAATCAGTCCCAATAGATCAATCACAACTAAGCTTGTTTTTTCCCCTTTTTAGGGAATAAGAGATAAAAGATTGCGCATGAGCTGAGAAACTTCCCTACAAGTGAGAGAAAAAGGGAACAATGATTTGAAAAACTTAAAACTTAGTTGGATTAACAGTTTCACACCGGAAAATGCATACAACTGAGATATTTAGTTGCCAACTAGAACTGATGCAGAGAATAAGAACACAACATAGACAGCTAAAAATAGAGAAGAGTCCATATAATTATTAGGCATTGAATTTATCAGATAATGATTATTTTGACATCTCGACACCAGAAACCATTTTTTCTTTTTTTAATCTTTCTTCTTCCATCACACTCCAACCAGTCTGAAGGAACGTCTACTCAAGGCTCCCAAAGATAAATCAATCAATAAATTAACATAAGTTATTCACCTCAGGTGGCATGCGAAACTAAAGGCACTTGCAGATCTGAAGAAGTTTTATTGGTTGTGGTTATGATTCTGAAAAAGATTGATACTTCACAAACATAGATCACATGGGAGCCAAATAGACCCCCAGGTGGAACTTGACGGGGACAAGCAGGGGCCACTTTAATCTCCTTTTATTCAATCAATTTTAGGTAGGGTAATTGTCTTTATGGGCAATTTTGATTTACTTTAACAACTTAAAGCTAGAGCTAAGAATGAGTATATGACTATAATATCATAAGATGTGTACATTTGGAAGCATTAAAAGTTTATTTAATATTTGTCTTTCATTCAGAAATTATCACAATTTAGAAAGACCAAAATGTCACTGCTCAGATCTGGTGTTCCTCTGATACAATTCTTCTTATTGTCAGTTACTGATTCAGAAGAAAGGAAAGAAGAAGTACATGCAAGAAATAGGCAATTGAACTCAAACAAACAAATGTCAGCCCTACTTAGTCAATGAAATAACTGTTTTATCTTAATTGACTAGGCTAAAAATATTTAATTCACTGTTATTAGTTATTTGCTGACTTTTAGCTTGATGTTTTTAAAATGGATTGATCTTCTAATCTAATAAATTCTTCAAGTTTACTTTTCTGGAAAAAAAAAATTAATGCATGGATGTATGTGTATATGTGTATTCTTTCTATATCTTTAAATCTCTTGAAGTTTTCTTTTAATTGAATCTCTTTTAATAGTGTAAATCTCTCTCTCTCTCTCTTACAGATTTTTAATTAATTTAAAGTATTCATTCATCCTCAGCTAACAAGATTCTGCAGAATTAAAATTGCAAAGACAGATTCTAATATTGGGCCCGAAATGAAGGTCTGCCATTGAATAGACTCTTCCTTCATTCAAATGCATAAAGAAGATTTACCACATCAGCTAAATATTTACTCTATTCAGGTCTATCTTTTATGGGACACTGGAAGAGTGAGGATATTCTGTCAAAAGAGAACAAGAAAAAGAACAAGTAAAGGTCAACCCATACAGATTATATTTTAATAAAGACCCGAGATCTGGTCAGCATTATCCATGAGTCCATCAGGATAGCAGGCTTGAGACTATTATTGGAAAATTTCTGCAACCTTTTGCTTTATACTAAAGGTTCAGGTTTCCAGACAGAAGAACATAATAAGCATCAGTTTATCCCCTTCGCATTCAGGATACTAAGGGTAGAATATTTTATAACAATTTTGTGTGTTCTGCAAATTTTGACATAATGCAAAAAAGTTTCATTTAAACTAAAATCCATCTTTCTCACTGAAAGCATCATTAAACAGAAAGGCATGTTCTGAATTGCTGGAAAACTGTAAATAATAAATCAAGGGAAAAAAAATGTTTCTCTCTAGCCACTGGTGCAAACTTTGAAATAGATAACTATTTTCGAAATGGAAAAATCAGCTTCTAGAATATCTAACTTGTACATTAGGAACTAGTTAAGTAATCCAATGACACTTGGCATTTAAAAGTATAGTTACTATTTGAAAGCTATTACAAAAATAAACATTAAGAAAAAAGGAACCATTCATCCCACCTTGTCCTTCATTTTGAGTAGCTCAATCAGAACCACTTTAAGTTGGTTCATCATTGGTTTTAATATTAGATTTCTTGAATAGATTCATAAAGGCAATAAAAATTTGAACGCTAAAGTTTGAACATTTAGAGTAAAAGGCACCTACATTTAATGATGTGACACAACAGCGAGATACCAACCTGTCGTTTGCTAAAAATCTTGGACGCAGCACAATGGCAAAGTGTTAACTAAAAGGAATGTGTCCAGGAACACAAAACAAGATTGTCATCAATAGTTCTACCAAATCAGCCATTCAACCATTACATCATAAATTATTCTTGACGAAATAATGAAATTCTGGACACATGCAAGGACAAGTTTCAGTACATAATGGAAGCATGTCAATGGCTGAGATTAGCACATAATGGATATCTGGAAAATGCTTGGTTTTAGGGGTTATGTAGCAATTGTTGTTGCAATAAAACCCATCCAAGTTAGGTTAACTTGTGAGTTCGGAGTTACTAACTGCAGTTGTCAAAGTTCCTTAGTCCTTAAGTTTGCCTAGTTATGAAGTTTCCTTCACTTTTAGGTAGTCATGGTTTTAGGTTTTGTCATGTATATGGTTACAATAGTTTTGAATAGGATGGTTAAATGCTGATGATAAAATTGAAGTTTCACATTCCTTCGTTATAAACTTGCTGAATATTTTCATCTATCCTTGTTTCTCTTAATTCCAGCACTTCTATCATTCTGCATGATCAAAGCTTCCTGCTAGAAAATTTCAAAGCCTTGTATCTGCAATTCCACACTGACTATTGACACCATCTAATCAAGTAGCACTCTGTGGTCTCTACAACTCCATCTTCAACTCACTCAGTTCTGCTGCATAACTGAACCAAAAATCAGGAAGCTTTATTGACATATCTCAACAAAGCAGTGCAACGCCATGAGAAGATAAGCTACGAATCTAAGAAACTTAGTAGGACATTTTTTACTGGCAAAACTTGTTGGTCACTTATCCTAAAACTCTCCTTAATAAGTTCTCATTGAGCAAGCTCTCTGCTTTAACCACATATGGTTAGCTTGGCAAAACCAAGCCCGCATTTGACACTTGAACACTTTAGCTGCAAACAGCTAGCAGTAAAAAATTAAGGGAGTTTTGAAAACCTAATAACATGGTTTTCCCTGAATCTGACAAGAATTGTGAACATTCAAAAGCTAAAATAATGAACTATGAACATCATTGATTATGGTTCTGACAAATGGTTTTGTCAACACAATCGTCATTCATTAAACAAAATTATTATAACTGCAATTTCATTTATCAAAAGCATATAAATTAGCAAAGTCAAGAACTTATAATCTGATATACAAAGCTCTAGCATGAACTACAAATTCAAACAATCTTACATTGAATACTTTTTCAAAATTGAAAATTACACTAGTAACTGAAGCAATCGCTATCCCTCTCACAGTCATCATCTAGTCATGATTCAGACTCGTCAACAAATTTACAACAAAAAAAGAATAACTCTCTTAGATAAACAAAATCATAATCATAATATTTCAATGAAAGTAAATTTAATCTGAAATTATAGGCGACTTCGCTGAAAAACGTTCCAGCCTTTCCTTATCCAATAACATGTTTTAAAAATTTTTAAAATGACCAAAATACAAAAGGGAACTTTGACAAACTGCTCAACGTTAAGGGCTCCCTCATGCCAATTATTTGTAATACCCAAACCCAAATGACATTGGCCCAAATAGAAAACCCAAATTGAAAATTGAAAGTGCAGAGTGATCCCAAAAGATTCAACATATTCCTTCTGGACACAAACAAATAGATCATACTGGAAAGTTTGGCATAAACTCGATGGTATTGATACCAGAGAAAATAGCTATCTCAACAGCCCTTCTTATCCTTTTCCGTTTTTTTCTTAATATCAATGCAAAATTTCATCAGAGATTCCATCATTTCCATTCTTACTCCACATGAAACCACAACTGAATTCAATATACTCAAGCATGTGAATACCAATATAACATTTACAAAAAGCAAAGAGGAAAACCTCGATAAGGCCCTCTTCCAAGAGTGATCTATCATCTTCTTGACTACCCATCAGACAAAAATTGAAGCACTTTCCCCTGCTTCTTGGTGATGACTCTTTGGATTCGGAGAGATTCCGAAGAAAGAGTATATATGAAAGGAGAAACCAAATCCCAAAAGCGATGAGAGAGAACGGTTTATGTTGGACTCTTCTTCTATTTCTTTTCCATACGAAAATCAGTTAAAGTTTTGGTGGGACGCCCACATTTTCCAATATATTCCTTCCATTCTAATAAAATTGACATACTTACTATTTTAAACCATCCTCAAAATTTTGACATTTTTTTTAAAAAAAAATTATTATATAATTTATTATAAAATAATCAATATACTCTACCTATATTATTTTTATATATTTAAATTTGATATAAAATATTGATAAGATTTACATATTTTTTATTTTTATTATATTATATTATATTATATTATATTATTATTATATTCTAACTTTTATTATTATATTATATTTTATTTTTATTTTTGTATAAAATATCGTATCAAATCCATCACTATTAATTTTAGTAAGATAGAGGGAATATTTTTTATAACATTTTCTAAATACATTATTAAAAATATAATAATAATTTATTCAATTCTTATTTAATACTTAATGAATATTTATAACTCTCTCTGTTTCATAATATAAATCGTTTGACTTAATTTCACATATATTAAGATTCTTAAAAACAATATAATTTTATATTTTTTTCTTCTTAAAATACCTCTATTTAAATGTTTTGGAAACAATAGAAAAGAGGAAAGAGAAAAAGAGGGAAAGAAAACAATAAATAAAGATAAAAATGTAAAAATAATTTTAAAACTTCCTTGAAAAGTCCCAACGACTTATAATTTGAGATAACAAAAGTAATCTATAACGACTTATATTATGGGATAAAGGAAATACATGCATCTATTGATTTACAAAATTAAGTAAATATTTATTAATCAATAGACATGTATTACGTTTTTTAATAATATACTAAAAAGTATTCTAGAAATATATATATATATATATATATATATATATATATATATAATATGAGTTCCTACATGGCACTTTCCTACATTAACACTTGGCACTATTTTAGAGTTTTTTTTCCTGGTGAAAAATTTTTAAGAATTTTTTTTTTTTAATATTAGGGTTATCTCAATTTAATGAATTCAGATAACATGGATTACAATCAGAGTTATCTAAATTCATTGAATTCAGATAAGATGGAAGTAGTTATCTGAATTACTCTTCGATTTGCTGTGTTAAGTACTAATCTTAAATATTCAACTGTATACATTGTACAAGATATGTTCTGACATTTTTTCATCTTCTATATAATCCTACTAATCTTCTCAAAAGATTTGTGGATTAAAGTTTAAAAATGTTCATTATTCTTTATCTAAAATTTGATTTATTTATTGATGACTCACGCAATGATAGTTCTGAAAAGACCTATACTTGGCCTATGCTTTGAATTTTTTAATTTCTTTTATTTATGGGGTTCTTTTGTCGACACTAATCTTTTCCCTAAAGGACCTTTGCTTCAAACTTCAATCGGCTATATTTGGTGGCTGCCAAAACACAGGTAAGAAACTCTTTTGTACTTCGTTTTCTTATCATATTCTACTGACCTTATTGGAAAGTATTTATCAGAGTGTAAAAAATGGAAGAGTTAGAAAGTTGTGCGCGATCGTAATAGTAATCGGAATTATCAGAATGATAAGGGCATTGAGCAAATAGCTTGGATTGAGTTTGGGATGAGCAACGATGCTGCTCTGTGATGGTTTAGGAGTAAGTTAGATTTGTTAGAATACTAGGTCATGTCTGTGTATGTTGGGATCCGGACTTTCACACTTACACTGTATTTAACTTACACTGTTTTCTTCAAGACCAATGCCTTCCTTCTTTCCAGATCCTTCAAGCCAGTCTTCACTGTCATGGCAAGAACCTAAGAATTCCCAATCTTTCATGATCAAGATGGTATTTTCAAGCTCTACCTCCGTCTTGCTTGAGCAAAATTCACTTTTCTTCATTTTCTTTGTTTTATTTTCTTTTTTTTTCTTTTTGCTTTCTCTCCAAATTACATAGTATTATAAACACATTTATAAAAAATTAATTAAAAAAATTATGTGAATCAATTTTTTTTTTTAAAAAAATTATGCATCCTAGCATCGCTCGGGCCTTTACCTAGTTTATTAAAAGATGCAAAACCAAGAGGGAACACAGCGCCAACTAAAATGTTAGAAAAGCAAAAGTAGAAGAGCGGGGCCCATATTCGGATAACATTTTGACGATGCAACAATCTTTGCCTTTTACTTTCTTTTAAGTTTATATATATATATATATATATATTAAAAAAATTCTGTTTGTAATTTTGATCAATTATAGATATTCACGATTAGGAATGCAAACAATTTAAATCTAATTAATTTTTATTTTATCGAGCAAATAATTTTAGTTAAAATTTTCACAAACTCACTTTAACAAAATTTGACTTAGTTTGTCTTAAACTTAGTTAATATTATTTATATACTCCTTACAAATAAATTAAATTTATAAAATGTTTAAAAACAATTAAATAATAAATATGAATTAAGTATAACTATTTGGTTTAACCCATTTTTATGAGATAATTACTAACGTTTTCATTTCTTTGAACTATAAGTGGTCTAATAATCTTATATTTATCATGTTAGGGTTTATATTGTCCAAAAAATAACAATATCACTGATGACATTATTTATACATGATATAATTTATTACATTATCTACTTATAGTGTTACTAATTATATTATTTCAAGGATAGGGACCCTAATCTCTTAACAGAATGGATATACACATTAAATTAGAAATTTTATAACAAAACAATATGTGTTATATGAATTATCATATGTCCAATTTAAGGTAAATAAAGTAGAGTATTGGAATGGACAAATTTCCTACTCCATATCTAGCAGGATAAAAGATTTGGCCTTTACTTTGTCTTTCGTACTTTTGTCAACCCTGCTAATTATTAGGACTTCACTAAGTATGTCTACATCTTGATTTGAAAGTTAATTCTTTTAGACCATGCTAAAAATATATTTTTTTGTAAAATAAACATATTTTTATTTAAATTATGACAATAATTTCTTTAGAGATATAAATATTGTTATAATATGGATTTCACCATTTTATTTCATAATTATTAAAAACAAGATAGTAATTTAAATAATGTACATTCTTTTCTCAATTTAAAATATAAATATTGGCTATAAGAAAAAGGGAGGTAGTAATTAGGATTGTGCGCTATTCGATTCGAATTGAATTTTCGGATCAAATCAAACCAAAATTCAATTTGATTTTTAACTATTTTGGTTTGATTTGGTTCAGTTTTAATTTTTTTTTAATAATTTTAGTTCAAATTTTTATTTTATTTAATTAAAATTAAATCAACCCGAAAAAATGAATTAAATAAAATATATTATTTATTTTTACAAAAATTTGATAAGAAAAAATATAATAAAAATTCAAAAATTCAAAAGACTTTGTTTTGTAACTTGTACTGTGACTTCTATACTGTTGTGTCCATCTTTGTATTCGTTTTCTATTAACTTGACCTCTATACCTTAAATAACTTTAATTTAAATTTTAGTTTGTATTAAGTTTTATATTAAATTTAAATTTTAGTTTGTATTTTATTGTATATTATATTTGGACTTTAGTTTGTATTAGACTTTACATTGTTTGTATAATTTTAAATTTATATTAGACTAATGAGCTAGTTAGCTAAGTAAATTATTTAAACAAATCAAAATCTATTAAATTTTAGTTTAAAATCGAATTGAATTGTACTCTGTAATGATTTCTTTAAAAATTCAAGTCAATTTAATTTTTATAAAAATTTTAAAAAATTAAATTAAAACCGAATTTTAAAACTAAATATCGAACCAATAAGCGATTTAAACACCCTAGTAATAATGAACAAGCCCACTGACATATATTTTCAGAAATATCCCATGCAAGAATGCATTTGTTTATTAAAATAATAGTGATATCAATTCCCAAGTATGATTAGATAATGGTCTTACAAATTGTCATTGATTAATGGAGACCGAAACCCGGCAAGCGGGGAAGAGTTGGCAGATTTTGAAAGTCTCAATAAAATAACGATTCCCATAAGCGTTTTCTATTAGTTTTTCTTTACGTATCTATTATTAGGACCAGAATGCATTTAAATCGTTTTTCGTTTTAAAAGGATATTATTATTTTTTCTTTATTTTAATAAAAAGTAAGTCTAGTAGAAATAAAGTTTAACTGTGAAATGTTAATAATCATATTATTAAAATTAAATAGATTAGAATATTAATATTTAAATTTATAAAGTTTTATTAAATTTAAAATTATAGTTATATTTTTATTAAAAAATTGAATATAATTCCTATTCAAACATATTCTATAAATAGGGTTATGAATTTATGTGCATTTTTAAAATTGTTTTAGTCTATTAGTCTTGACAGTATGATACTTTATATGTTTAGGTTCATTTTTTTTAAAATTTTATCTTGAACTTATAAGCTTAGTAATTCTATTAAATTATTATAAGTGTTCCCATTCACTTAATTCATATTATTACTATTATGGAGTACTCGACAAATTTACACGATAAGAGTTTTTAAATTATTACTCTGAACATGCTCAAAACAATAAGAATTTTTTGAAATTGACAATTTCATATCTCATTCTCGCACCCACTTCTACTCTAGCTATGGGATTTAGTATTTTGGGAGAGAAACATATTAGATAATAATATTACAAATTTTAAAAGAATATTTCAAAAGTAAAAAGAAATATTTTTAAAATTTTTCTTTTTTAAGAATAGTATAGCAAATATAAAAAATTTGCTCTCAAATCATATGGTAGTGTTGACTTACAAAAGGGGAGCCAATGAAACTGGTGATTGGCTACTCTTCTGATGAATATAAACAGTCCGATGAAAGGATGAATGTGCGAGTCAGACCTTTTAATGGATGTGGGTTTCTTGAACTTACTATAGAAATGGTCTAAGAAAGCAGGAATGTTACATGCGAAAGCCAACAATGATTGAAATCAGTGTATTTCAAATGATCTTGGTATAAAGGAATATAAAAGCACTAGAACTTGAAATCAAAATAAAATGAAAATGGAAAGCTGGTAATAAAGGAATAAGGGAAACTGCTAAAAAACTAAACAAAGCTGTAAATAAAGATAAAGACAAAGAAAATGCAAAATAAAAAGGAATTGAAAATTGAAAATTGGTAATCTTGTAGATGTATTTGTTGGTGTGTCCTTGTTCTGGGAATCTTGCCCGTTTTATACTTGTTGTAACGTGGTAACCGGCTATCCGAACGTGGAGAAAATCTTGTTTCATGGCTCATCCTTGGCGGTTAGGAACAGTAGTGCTTTACTGATCGTGTTAAGATATTAGGGTGACAACTCATTGACTCCTGGTTTCGATGTTGACCAGGTACATCGGTTGAAGAATTCTTAACGTCATCATCGGATTAGCAAAATTCATATCGGTTTCGGCTCAAAGTTATCGTTGCAATGGATAAGCTAAAGTTGACATCAACACATGCCCCATCGAATCCTGTCGCCTTGATGGCGCGAACAGGTGAAGCCATAGGAATTGTACCTCTTTTAATTCGTAGTCGTTCTTTTCCTGACAATGTTGGAACGTCCCGATCGTTGCAGAAGGTTTTCGACTCCTCGGCTTTGAAACCCGCGAACAGCTAGTCTTTGAATTTCACTTTAAATAGTCGTAGTCCCCATTACTCCTTCTTCATCGATACAAAATCCCTCTTCTGAGAAAACTCTATCTCAATCAGACTTCTATCCTTTTTGTGAAATTCGACAATATTTCCTACACTTCTTCTATCAACGATCTCTGAATCCTCATGGCCACTCTAATTGATCACACCTCATGGCTTTGATTCAAGCCGAGGTTGACCTGTACGCCTTAGGCCCTCGATTACTGCCGACGGAGGTCATCATTGATCATTTACGATTTGTCCATCCAGAGGGTTTTGTCCTCCTGTTTAACTGGAATGATTTTTCTACGGCCAATCTGTTGTTTTCCTTCTGCCATTGGCCGCGTCCCCTAAAACATTACAGAGAGTGGCGTGATCGCTGCCACGCTACTTTCGATGCCCTTTGGGATTAATGGGGCATTCGAGATACCATTATGATGTTCGATTTTGACATGGCTTTTGACTGCAACCTTTTTGCTGCTATTCTGGTCTTCGGCGATCAATGGCTTCATATTCTCCTATGGAATGTTTTTCCCGACTGTCTTGGACATCTGTACTATCCTAGGCTTTTGAATGCGATGGAGATGAAATTTCTAACCTTCATGATGATGAGAATATGCATACTATTGAGGCCTACCTGGACAAAGCTATTGCCTCCTATGATAATTTCATGACCGCCCAAAGGGGCGTAGGCGGCATTCCGTCAAAGCAAGAGCAGGCCTCCTTTTTATGGTTGTGGCTTTGCAAATATATTCTCTGCTCCCATTTGGTAGGGATAAGCAACGAGTACTAATACCATGTATCGACTATGCTGAGGGAGAAAAGGCATTGCGACCTGGCCTTCTTGGTATTGGCCTTAGTCTATTAGCTAATGAACCAGATGACTTCAGCCCTATCGGCTGGGAGTGACCCGACCAATCTCGGCGGTCCTCTTTGGGTCATGCAACTGTAGCTTTATCAGTATATCTCCCAATTTGGCATTAACAACCTCTCTAGGGACCTTGCAGACTCCTCCAACTAGGCTACTAGCTATCGGCTACTGAGAACCCTTGTGAATAGGTCTTCTACCGGTACTTTTATGTCCTATCTTCCGCTGGTACTATTATGTCCTATCTTTATCAAAATCGCCTACAGAACATGCGTCACTACTTCCCCAACTCTGCTCGGGAGACTGGCCCTCTTTGATTGATGAATCTTGCCGACGCATCAGAGGGTTCCCAACAAACGATTTGGGCCAAAATGCTGTGTCCCAAGAAGCTCCTTTTAGGGGCTAAACCAGGCACCTGAAGTGTCAAATCTTTTTGTGAATGGTACAATCCTCATTGCTTCTCTCGGTAATTTGGGTTGATTCAAGACATCCCTACTGATCTTGGTCACATATCATCCTATACTATCATACATGTTTTATCGGTTGAAGATGTGCACACTTTAGTTGATAAGTCTCTAACCATTCTCCATTCTTTTGAGTATCATCACTTTCAAGTCGTCAAGGAGGCCACACCCAACTTCAACTTATGGTGGCGACTGATGAGTGAGGTACTCTTCTCGGCCCCTGTGGAGATGTGGCTGCTTAGGTTGGCTAGGTCAACATCGGCGGTGGTGGAAGCATCAGTGCTGAAGAAAGGGAAGCATAGCAAGATATCTACCAATCCGATTGCCGTGCTGTTATTCCAGACGCCACTGGTGAAGAAAGTCCCCACTCTTCCACCTACTGATGAGGAAGAAGAAGAAGAAACAATCCTTCTTCTGCTTAGTTGGTCAAAAAGGCGGCAAGCCACCCATACCCCGACAATCACCAAGGTTTGGATTTTCTGTGTGGAAATTTTTTCTGACATTCTTCAGTTTTTGACTCAAAGGCTAACTTCTTCTTCCCTTCCTTTGCAGAAATAAAAACCCAGCCAGTTAGTTATTTCTGACTGTTCCTCAGAGTCGACGGAAGCCATGCCCCTCTTGTCACCTAAAAATAACACCAGCCGAGAAAGGAACTTCGGCTGCTTCATCTTCATCAGCTGTTCCTCCGACGTCCAAAATGCGTATCTCAAAGAAGGCAGTGATTGGCAAACTTGTTTCTCCTCCTGAAAAAACAGTTTCTGAACCCTCTTCAGTAAAGCTTCCAAAGGAACCTGCCATTTCTCGGCCAATAACATCTGAAGCCGTTGTGCTAGAACTTCTGCATAGCCTAATTGGGGCCAACCTGCCAACCGACCAACCTTCCCAGGATGCAATCAATTGAGCCCTCCTGCAGCTTGCACAATCAGCCAATTCTAATATTCCTGTTGCATTGAAACGTCTATTTGCTGATTACCTAAGGCATATGAGGTTCACTCAGCGCTGCTTCTCAGATACCTAGAATAGGAAGAATGAAGCTTCTCGTTAGCTTAAGGCTTTGGAGGTGCTTCGAGAGCAGGAAGATTTTCTATAGTCGCATCGCCAGGAAGCTTCTACTCGCCTAAACATCCTTCGAGCTGAAATTTCAGAAAGAGTTGAAAAAATTGAAGGATTTGAGAAGCAATTGCGAAAACTCCAAGAAGAGTTAGATTCTGAGAGGCGGGCTCTAGAGAAAAAACTTGAGGCCAAAGGTGTCTGTGAAACCCCAACTAAAACCAACTCTAGAGTAAGGGGGTCGAGATGCATATCATATTTTTTTTTACATGCATAAATATATTTTTGAATAATTTTATGTACTTTGGAATTGGGATTTGTAGTCTAGAAGGCTTAATTGTGCTTATTGAGTAGGAAGGGTAAAATAGTAATTTTGCTTGAAGTGAAAATAGAGAAATAGCTTGAGAAGTAAATAGAAAGAATATTTAAGAAAGAAAATAAAAACAAGAGTTGTTATGGTGTAGTGGTTAGAGCTTTGAAATTAATTATTGAGGTCTTGAATTCAAATTCCATCATTTAAGTTTTAGCATGATTAATTTTATTGTTGCTTGAGGATTGGGATTTTCGGCCTTATGCTCCATGAATAGAAGTAAGAGTGTTGTCCTAAAGGAGGCATGAAAGGAGTGTCCTAATCCTATTCTTACCTTGCAAGAATTCTTAAAGGACTCATGTCCTTCTACTCTCTAGCCTACCTTAATTCCTTATCAATTAAATTGTTTAATTCAACCCAAGGCCATTTTTATTTTTAGAAATTTCAGCAAGGTTTATTAACCTTGGAATCTTGAAAATAATTCTTAGAGGATGGAGTTTTGGCTAAAAATAGGGAAAGAGTTAAGCAAAATTCCCAAGAGAATTAATCTCCATAGTTGAACCTTCAAACTCCACCCTATAAGTGTTTATCTTCTTCATGTAGTAATCTGGAAAATTTTTCCAACTTCTTAGTTAGTCCAACTTTTGAAATCTTCAGCCACATTTCTCACTCAAATACTACTAGAAAAATAGCCAATTTACTTAGCTTGAAGACTGAAAACTTTGGCCAAAATTCGGACTGCACAAAGCTGTGCAAACTAGAAAAAAATTCTGGGCAAAATTCACAACATAGCAGTCAAAAAACCAAGTTATTTCTTCTAGCCTTCAAACCAATAATTCACCTCTGTCTTTCCTCCATAAAGAAGGCTGGAAACCAACCTTAAAAGACCCACCAATACCCCTTCAAATCTTCTGCAAGTTAGCTGGAACATTGCAAAAAAATCTGCACAAAAATTCCAGCAAACCATTCGAATGGACAACCAGAAATTCCAGCCTTGTTCCTTCTCCAACCTTGTCCGAAAAACCACTCCAACTTTCTGTGAAACTAACATAAGTTAGCCATGAACTGAACTCCTTCACCCCCTCCATTGATCTGCACAAATGAAGCTCCATGGCTACTTCTTAAATCACTCCATCAATCACTACAATCAAGCCTCCAATTAAAATTCAAAATTCTAGCAAATTGCTCCATGAAAACTCCTTGGATTAAGCTTCAAACAACCAAAAAATCTTCCACCATTACACTCTGAATTTCGGCCATCCTATAACCCATTCAAACATCATTCATCTCAACAAAATCCCAGCCAAACCAGTCGGCCATTGAAGCTCCCAAAGTCCGCCATCAACCATGCCATTCTTACTATATCTTCTACCTTAATTCACTCCCTAAATTACTTCTTTTGAATTTCAAACAACCAACTTTTCCTCTTCTCCCTAATCTAAAAATTCAATCACAAGAATCCCCTAACCATTCGGCCAACCCCTTCAGCAAAATTCGTCCAGCTTTCTCTCTATTCTCTCCATTTCGCCAAGAACACACACCACCACTCTTCTAGCCTAAGACCACCATAAACACCTCCAATCTCTCCCAAAAACTCCAGATCACGTCTACTCACCCTCTAGAGTCCATTTCTGTATTTTATAATATCAAACACTGAAAAAAAATTCTTCTATTGGATAAAAAACTAGAATTTTTCTTGGGGATTTAAGAACTCTCTCAAGGTAACCATAAATAATTATGTTCATCTTCCATTCCTTTTCAATCTTTAAAACAAAGTACTAATGCTCTTTCTCTCTCCTCTCTCTCTCTCTCTCTCTCGGCCGAAATGGTTGTTCCAACCATGGCCATTTTTCTTCTTCCTCCTTGGACGGATCAAGCCTTCCAAGCGTGAGGATTCTCTTGAGACTTCTTCAA
Organism: Voacanga thouarsii; assembly: GCA_026120185.1. Taxonomy (NCBI): domain Eukaryota; kingdom Viridiplantae; phylum Streptophyta; class Magnoliopsida; order Gentianales; family Apocynaceae; genus Voacanga; species Voacanga thouarsii. The sequence goes on along the minus strand of JANUWF010003384.1, from coordinate 802,557 downwards.
GGTAGTCATCATTTAAGTAAGCCTCTTCAACCTTCTCTTTAAATTCGAGATCCATGTCTCTTAGTTGTTGTTGGAAAAGGATGGAATATGTTTGGGGGTTGAGGATATGCTTGTGAATGAAGGAGTTGAGATTGGAGCATGAGGATGTTTTGCCAAGATTAAGTTCTATAGTATTTCTTGTGGATCGATGCATGTTTTTCATGTCTTGAGTGAGTTGGATGGTTAAGCATGCTAGATATTATATCACCTTTGGTAAATAGGGTTTTATGTTCTTGTATTCTTGTTGAAGCCATGATTGTAATTATGCTTAGTGAAGTTTAGATCATGTGATGGTAGCTATGGATTTAAGCCTTTATTCATGAATTGAATGGTTAGTGTTAGAATTTATGTTCTTAATTATTGTTGGCAATAAGAGAATTATGATTATTACCTTGTTGATCCTAAGCAATTTTGATTAACCAAATGTTATTACTAATATTATATTTCCTCCCAATGATTTCGAAAACCCTAGGGAGATTTGGAATGGGATTGTTATATGAAATAGTGACATTTTAGCCAAATAAAGGATATCTTTATTAAAAATAAAATATATAAACATTATATAATAATAATAATAATATTATTATTATTAAATAAAGCATTTTATATAAATAATCATAATAGGTAAAATATTAATCTTATAAGGCCTATATTTATAAATACTATTAAAATTTATTTATTATCTTTTAATCAAAATATATAATTACTTATTAATTTATCAATTATTTTATAACTGCTAATTATTATTAATTAAGAGAATAGTAATAAGTTATTATTTTTAATAATAACATTTTGGACTTAGGATCCTTCATCAAATAAACTCTAGTTTACTTATTAATATCAAAGGTTTATATTTTAAACCTATAACTTATTAGTAATTATTTTGCAATCCTTAGTTATCTTGTTATCAAGCTAGACCTATTTATAAAACATATATCATCTAGCTTTAAAACTTAGGACATTAGGGTCATGATTGTAATAAGTTGAACTAGGATTATTTATGGAAGTAAATATGGCTTGAGTTTACCCCAGGCGGGGTTAGGCCAGCTTTGGAAGATCTTTGATTTAGCTCAAGCAAGGATCAGGTAAGTTCCTGCATAAACTTATTTGATGTCAAAAGGTTACTGTGGCAAACTAAACGTGAAGTGTATGGACACTCATTTTGTAAAGGCAATTAAGGACTGCTTCTTTCTTGTTTAGTTAAATAAATCTTTTGAAAATCAAACAAATAGTTTTGCTGAAACACTAAACTCTTTCTAAAACTCATTTTGACACGAATTTTAGAAACCATTAATTGCTATTTCCAAGTAAAGCAATGCTTTATCTGTTTTCTCCCAAGTGGGACAATCAACGTTGAGTACTCAATAATGATAGACTATTAGGACTAGTCTTTGAAGGGTTATGGTAAGTCTCTCGGTAGGTGGCCACCTCTGAGGGGTAAGTCCTTCCCGGATAAGATGTCAGTCCAGTAGGTCATACCGGTCCGAGTTAGCAAGTTTCAGTCATACGGATTGTGTGTTTCCGGAATGGACAACTGGTTTGTTTGGGTGTAGAGAAGGAGGAGTATCTAACCCGGTAGGCCGTACATCTACCTTTTGTCAGTCTGCACATAATGTGACATTCTGACCGTTATATGGACATGGGGCTTAACGTGTGGTAACCCATGGCTGCCAATTTGAGTGGTTGTGTTTATTGTGCACTGGTATGGTTTGAAAAGAAGAAAACGCCACTCTTTATTTTAACCTTCTTTATTGCTTGCTAGCATTTTCTCTTATGAAGTCTTACAACCTGCATTCATGAACTGTTTTACCTGAACACTCAAAGTACACATGGACTTACTGAGATTTTTATCTCATCACCCTTTTGTCATGTTTTCAAGTCGGTCTTGCTATGGAGATGAGTAAATAGTTTATTGCTTGCTTGGAAGACCTTGTATTATTTTCTTTATGTATTGCTTTGGGAGATGAGAGTAATCAATGTATTTATGGATTTGTCTTAAATTCTTGGGTTGTAATAAGTTTTAATTTTAATGTATTGTTTTATTTTCTTTTGTGTGACCTAATTATAAAAACCCATTGTCCTCTAGACGGAGCGACATCCCTGGCCCTATTGGGCCTAGATAGTGGGGTGTTATAGTGTCTGTCAGAAAATGGCCTCTTCTGCAAAAGAGTCGCAGCTAAATTTCGGGATGAACGGCTCATTCTGGAGGCAGAAGAAGAACTACTTCATATGGAGCTGCAGTATTCGGACAAACTGTTGGCCGGCATGCAATCTTTGTGGGATAATTTTCAATCCTATATGACCACCATTTTTTGTCATTCCTATGAGGTTGGTCCTTCGGGTACTTAAAATGGAGATGCCGAAGTTCGTTTGCCTCCAATGGAAGAAACGGCTGTCGAGCCAAAAACAACTCAAGAAGAAAAACCAACTAAATGGAGGAGGAGAAGGGAATCCCATCGGCGATCACTCTGCCTGAGGAAAATCCAAATCGGCTCACTATAATTCCATTCGCTCAGTCGATTGAGATGCCTCACACTCCATCTGAGGAGAATTGACTTGTTCTTCTTTTTTTCCCCCCAGCTCAATATCAAATGTAATAGCTATCTGATCGGCACTTTTGTGATCAGCTGTTTTTTATGAATGCAAATTCTTTTCTCTCTTTTTCTTCTGTTGTTATATTTTTTTTCTCACTCTCTTTTTTTCTTACTTTTCTCCTACCATGGTTCCCTCCCAAAATATAGGACAGAACTTTTTAAAATATTTTCTATTTATGGCATTACTTACCTCTTTTCTGTCTGGTGTTATCAGCTGATAAGCCCTTCCATAAAAAATTTGCGTAACAAGAAAAGGTCCTTCCCAAGTAGTGGACCACTTACCATAGTATGGGTCTTTTGGTGCAATTGGTAGTATGGTTTTCCAAGCCATATCTCCTTCTTGAAAGTTCTTCCCTTGCACTTTCCAATTATAGGCTCTTGCTACCTTCTCCTTGTGCCTCTTGATATTTTCTAATGCTACCCCTCGGTCCTCTTTGACTTGATCCAAACTTATAGCCAAAGTCAGTTTGTAGTCCTCAACCGATAAACAATGTTGGCAAGCTACTTGAGTTGATCACAATGATAACTCAGCGAGTAACATCGCATCTTGTCCATATGTTGGCCTAAATGGCGTGAAACCTGTAGTAGTTTTGAAAGCCTTTCAATAAGCCCACAAAACCTCTTAAAGTGTTTCGTGCCACCTTTTAGGATTATCCTCCAATGACTTACGGATCATGCTGATCAAGGTCTTCTTTGTAGCTTTAGCATAACTGTTGGCCTGTGCATAATACGGGGATAAATGCAAATAGTTTAACTTTAAATTGAGTTAAAAAGTTACGTACCTTATCTCTCATGAACATAGTTCCTTGGTCAGCCGTTATTATTTTAGGTATGTCGAATCGGAACAAAATACTTTGCTGAAGGAAGGCGATATCGGCAGACTGGGTTACCCTGGTCAGGGCTTGTGCCTCTACCCATTTGGTGAAATAATTCGTTGCCACTAAGATAAATGTGTGTCCTTTAGTCGATGGTGGGTAAATCTTGCCGATGACATCTATAGCCCAACCCCTGAACATCCACGGCTTGATGATAGGATACAATTCCGCGGAAGGTGCATGAATCAAATGACCATACTTCTGACATGTCTCTCATCCAGCTGCATAGGCTATGCAGTCCATGTGAAACCCCACCTAAAGCCAACCTTAGGGTCAGGGGGTTAGGATGCATATCATATTATTCTACATAAAAATATATTTTTTGAATGATTTTATGTGCTTTAGAATTGTGGTTTATAGGTTAAAAGTTTTAGTTATGCTTATTGGGTAGGAAGGGTAAAAAGGTAATTTTGCTTGAGGTCAAAATAGGAAGATGGCTTGAGGTTTAGATAAGAAGAATATTTGGGTGAGAAAATAAGAACAAGAGTTGTTGTGGTTAAGTGGTTAGAGCTTTGTGAATTAATCTCTAAGGTCATGAGTTCAAATCACATCACTTAAGTTTTATTCATGATTATCTTAGTTATATTTGAATTTTTGTTTTTCTTACATTCCTTAAGGATAGGAATGTTGTCTTAGGGGAGATATGAAGAGAATGTCTTGATCATATAATCATGTCCTAAAAAGAATTCTAGAGGAATTCTTGCCCTTTCATTACCCTTAGCTTTGTCCTAACATCTTCATACTTTAAATAAACCAAAATCCATTAAATCTCTTTTTTTAATTCTAAAAATTCTATGATAATTCTTTAGCCTTGAATTTCAAAAATCAGTCTTGAAGGTTAGAGGATTGGTAAAAAATAGGAGAGAAGTTAGGAAGGGTTCCCAAGAGAAATAAATCACCATGGTAGAACTTTCAATCCTACCTTCATGTTGTTCATAGTTTTAATGAAGAAAAATCTGGAAAATTTTCAGAAATTTTGCAGACAACTTTCAAAAAATTCAGCCAGTAATCCTAACCATTTGCTGCCAGAAAAATGGTCATTTCATGTGTCTTGAAGGCCGAAAATTCTGTGCACATTTTGGACTGCACAAACTGCACAAAACCAGAAAAATTTCTTGTACAAATTCGTTGCACTACCTGTCTTTTGTCATCAATTCAGTTGAAGCACCCTCTATTTTTTTTTTCCAAAAAGAAGGCTAGAAAATCACCCTTGAAAAACCTTCAAACCCCCCTCAAAACCAGCTGCAAGTCGGGTTGAAGAAATGCAGAAAATTCTGCACTGAAAATCTTCACCATTCGAAGCCTTGAACAACTTTGAAACTAGAAAAATTCCCAGCTTTGTCTCCCTAGGCCTAGACCGAAAAACACCTTCAAACCTCTGCAAATTGGACCTTGTTCAGCCATGGACTGAACATCATTAACTTCCACACTTACCTTGAGTACTTGGACTCCATAATCACACCTCAAAAACCTTCTAAGATCATTCTATCCAAAACTCTTTTGAATTTCAAAAAGATTCCAGAATTTTACTCTATGAAAACACTCTTGTATCAAGCTAACAAACCAGAATTTTCTGTACCATTGTAGACTAAATTTCAGCCAGCAATAAAGCCTGAACAGCCTTCATTCTTTGCCTTAAACCTGATCAATCCAGCCGGCACCATTGAAGAGCAAAGAAACCTCCCTTAATCAGACACTATTAGCTAATCTCCTACCTCGAACAACTCCACAATTTTCTCCATTTGAATTTCAAACAAAATCTAATCATTCTCTCTCCTTCTAGCTAAAAACTAAAACTCCCATCTATTCTAGACCATTCAGCCAACATCATTCCAGAATTTCACAGCTTTCTCTCTCAAATTCTCTCCAAAACACCAAGAACACACAGAACACTTCTTCAAGCCTAAACCTAACCTAAACATCTCCAATCACCCTCAAATACTCCAGATTACTCCTACTCAATCCCTAGTATTCATTTCTGGTCTTTATAACACAAAATCATGCAAAAGAGAATTTTCTATCAGATTAAAATCAACTTTTTTCTTGAAGGTCTCAAGAACATCATCAAGGTAAATCAAGAATAACCTTCTCGTTCATCTTCTTCCATTTAATTCTCAATATACCATTCTAATTCTCTCTCTCTCTCTCTCTCTACCGAAATGGTTGATCAATCATGGTTGTTTTTCCTTTAGACCACTCAAGACTCTCAAGCGGGCGTGGACCTTCTTTAGTCTTCATCAGGCGATCAACTATCAAGTATTTTTTTCCCCTTAATCCTTCTTTTTATTTTTGAATTCATGTCTCTTAGATGCTAATAAGAAGAATGGATATGAATAGGGAATTGAGTATATGTATGTGGATGAAGGGGTTAGGGTTAGGACATGAGGATTAATGTGTATGACCAAGTTATATGGATTTTCTTTGCAATCAATGTATGTTCATCATGCTAAATGAATTTTATGGATATTTGAAGCATGTTAGATATTATGACACCAAAGGTAATTAGGCTCTTATGTTCTTATTTTTCATTGAAGCCATGAATGATGATTATGCCTAGTAGGAGATTGACCATGTGATAGTATATGTTAATTCAAGTGTATGTTCATGAATGGATTAGTTTATTATTTGATGTTGGAGAATGTGTTTAGAATCTTTTCTAGCAATAGGAAAAGCATGGTGAAAGATTATTTTCTTGTTAATCCTAGGTTATTTTTATTAACAAATTTTATTACTTTAATTAGAAATACCTCTATATTTTTCCTAAGAGATTCGACATTCCTAGGGAAATTTGGAAATAGAATATTAAATGAAATATTAATATTTTATTAGTCAAATAAATAATACATTTTATTAAAAATAAAATATATATCTATATAATAATAAATAAAATCTTTGAAATAAATAATAATAAATAAAATGTTAGAATTAATTAATGACCTTGTAGACCCTAGTTAAATCTTTTACCTATATTCCCAAATATTATTTATATTAAAATTTATTTGTTATTTATTGATTAAAAATTTAATATAATTCATTTATTATTAATTTTATTATTTATTACTAATTATTTATTAATTAAAAATTAGGTGTAATTTATTATCTATTTATTTATAATAATACTATTTAAATATTACCATTTATCAATATTTTTTAGGACTTAGTATTATTTAATAATTAACACTAGTTTATATATTAGCCATAATACTCAAAATTTATTATTTAAAACCAAAACTTATTAGTAATTATTTTAAAACCCCTAGTTATTTTAACTTATCAAGCTAGAATTATTTTATAAAATACTTTATCATCTAGCCTTAAAGCTTAGGACATTAAGGTCATGGTTAGTTATGGTTGTAACTAGTTGAGCTAGGAATTATTTATACAAGGCAGATATAGTTCGAATGTAACCTTAGGCCTTGTGTTTACCCCAGGCGGGGTTAGGTTGACCTTAGAAGATTTTTGAGTTCAAGAAGAGCAAAGAATCAGGTAAGCTTCTGCATGGAGTTATTTGAAGACAAAAAATTATTGTGGCAAGCCAAATTCAATGTGTATGATCATTTGTTTGTAAAGGCAATTAAGAACTGTTTTCCTTTTTATTACAGTTAAGCAAATCATTTGAAAATTAAACAAGCAGTTTTACACAAAACGCTAAATTCTTTCAAAAACCCAACTTCGACAAGCATTTTTGAAACCCTTAATTGCTATTTCCAAGTAAAACATTATATGATTAATTTTCTCCCAAGTGGGACAAGCAATGTTGAGTACTTAATAAGGGTAAACTACTAGGACTAGTCTTTGAAGGGTTAGGGTAAGTCTCTTAGTAGGTGACCACTTCTGAGGGGTGAGGCCTTCTCAGATAGGATGCCAGTCCGGTAGGTCATACCGGTCCGAGTTAGCAAGTTTCAGTCAAGTAGACTGTGTGTTTTCGGAGTGGACAACCGGTAAGTTTGGGGTGTAGAGATGGAAGAGAATCTCACCCAGTAGCCCATACACCTACCTTATGTCAGTATGCTTAACATGTGGCATTTTGACCGGCAGTATGCTCAACGTGTGGCATTCTGACCATTATATTGTCATGGGGCCCAATGTGTGGTGCTATAGCTACCTCTTTGGGTGGTTGTATTTATAGTGCATATGTATAGTTTGGAAAGCAAAACACCACTCTTCATTTTTAACATTTATTTAATACTTGCTAGCACTTTCTCTTATGAAACTTTTACAACTTGCATATATGAACTGTTTTACCTGAAACACTCAAAGCACACACGGGCTTATTGAGATTTTTATTTCACCACTTTTTGTACCATGTTTTCAGGTCGATCCTGCTGTGAAGGTCATTGTTGCCTATGAATTTGAAGACTCTCCATTATTTATATTATGTATCGCTTTTGAGAGATTGTAGCAGACAATTATTTTTCAATTTATTCATGTATTGTTGGGTTGTAATAAGTTTAATTTTGAAGTATTTCTTTTATTTTATTTTAAGTGACCTAGTTATAAAGACCCTTTGTCTCATAGACGGGACGCCATCCCCAGCCTTGATGGGCTTAGGTAGTGGGGTGTTACAATCCATGGTCATATAAGGCCAATAAAATCCATGATGCTATAGTGTCCATTTTAGCTTTGGGCCTGCCTAATGAGCACTGCATAGGCCTTCATATACCTCGACTAACACCTGTGAGGCTTCTTACTTTGACAAACATTTCAATAGAACTCTTGGCATGGCTTCTTCTGAATAGATCATTTTTTATCAGCACAAAGTTCAATGCCTTACGTTTTACTTCCTGTGACACATGACCAGTAGGTTTTCGCAAATAGGAAATGATATTAGAACGCCAGTCTTCTTCCTGTTCATCTCCCGATATTTACTGACACATTACTACCCCAGCTCTTTTCTTGAAACCTGAATCCACTTGAGCTAAATCATTTGCCCCCTGGTTCTCAACTTGAGAAACATGAGTCAAGATAACTTCCAAAAAATGTTGTAGCAATGCCTTTACTTCCTACAACTTAATCAGTAAAATAGGGTTAGTGCACTTATACTTACCTGAAGTCTGCTGGATGACAATTTGAGAATCCCCTATTTTATTGACCACTTGTACATTCAAAGACTTCAAAACTCGAAGTCCTAGAATGAGGGCATCATATTCTGTCTGATTATTTGAAGTACCTCTTCTTAACTAAAAAAAAATTCTTCCTTATCGTCCACAAGGGCTTCAATGATCAAATCGGCACCTGCCTTATACTGGATGCTAGATCCATCAAACTGTAACTTCCATGGCTTGTATGAAATGTATCTCTGTGCTTCTTCTTTTTTAAGATTAGGCATTTCTAAACATGGATGTTCAGCCAAGAAATCAACTATGGCTTGTATGAAATGTATCTCTGTGCTTCTTCTTTTTTAAGATTGGGCATTTCTAAACATGGATGTTCAGCCAAGAAATCAACTATGGCTTGACCTTTTGTTGCCCTCAAAGGTAAGTGAGTCAGGGAAAAAACATGTAACTTAATGGCCCATTTTATTAACCGTCCTTGCAGCAAAATGGTGGTTCAACAGGTATTTGATGAAATCAAATTTGCACAAGACTTGCACTTTCCTAAGTAACAGATAATGTTCTAGTTTCATGCATACATAATATAACGACAAGTATAGCTTCTCAACATAAGAATACCTTGTCTCAGTGTCCGTCAGGTTCTGGCTGAGGTAATATACTGCTCTTTCAATCCCCTGTGCATCATCTTGAGCTAACAGGCATCCTATAGACTTTTGAGCTGCCGAAATGTACAATCTCAATGGTGCCTTATCACGTGGCGGCATCAAAATAAGTGGTTGTGATAAAGCCGTCTTGATCTGATCAAAAGCCATCTGGTGCCCCGGCTACCAGATGAACTCTAGAGATGACTTCAAATGGAGTAGAGAAGAGAATACCTTTTGCTTTCCTGCAGTATTTGTTAAAAAACGTCACAAGAAATTAATCTTCCCTAGGAAACTTTGGAGCTCTTTTTTAGATTGCGGTGGCCTTGTCTATAGAATATCCTTTACTTTATTCTGATCTACTTCAATTCCTTTTTGATGTACCAAGAATCCGAGAAAATTTCCAACTGAAACTCTGAAAGCATAGTTGGCGGGGTTGATTTTTAACCGGTGCTTGCGCATTCGGAGAAAGGCTTGCTCCAACCACCTTAGGTGTTATGAGAAAGTGGGGGACTTAACCACTAAATCATCAATATAAACATCCATGGTCTTGCTGATAAGATTATAGAAAATAAGTTTCATGGCTCTCTGGAAGGTAGCTCCAGTATTCTTCAAGCCAAAGGGCATAACAAGCTATTCGAATAAACTGATAGAACCTGGACATCAGAAAGCTATCTTCTGTGTATCTTCTTTGGCTATAAATACTGGTTGTAACCAGAGTATCCATCCATAAAGTTTAAAAATTGGTTTCCTACTGCCGAGTCTACCAACATGTTGGCCATCGGCATGGTGTATTCATTCTTTGGTGTGGCCAAATTTAAATTTCTGAAATCAACACAGACATGTAGCTGGCCGTTTTTTTTTTATGTCAGGAACAATATTGGACACCCAGTCTGCATACCAATATGTACGAATGAAACCATACCGAAATAATGATAGAGGCAGTCATATTTTTCTTAGTTATTTGAGGTTCATTTGCAACACATTTTGTTCAATGACTAGTCCTATTCCTTCATATTTGAGATTTTACCATTGGAAAGGTATTTTGTTCTTTATTTCAAATTTTTAGGGTAAAACGAAACAAAAGTGTCGCAAAATAGAGGAGAGGCGGCGCCAGCTAGGACCCTAGAACCGGCGCCGGCCATGCACTGTTGAAAAGAACTTCGAAGCAACGGAAAGATTGTTGAAACAGAGCAAAACAGAACCAAAGCGGCACCGGCTGCATTCTGGAACACATTGTGCAAAATTCGAAGACAAATCGACGAATGAGTGGAGGAACAGAACACAATCGGTGTCGACTCCGAGAGTTAATGTAACACCCCACGACTACGTACCCTAAAAGGGTGTGGATGTCGCCCCGTCCTGTAGGACAAGGGTTCTTTAGAACAAGGTATAAAATATAAAGGTAATCTCCAAAAGGATCAACTTAGATAAATAAAGAAATATTCTTATTACATCAGGCTCAACTTAGAGCAAAATGGAATAAAACAAAATATTGTTTAGAAGCATAAGCAATAAATGTCTCCTAGAACGGATAGAGAAAATAGCAAAAGCTCCAACTATTACATGCCCCGCTGACTCAGCACAATCTATCTCCTGAAAACATGGTGTAAAACGGTGTGAGAATAAATCTCAGTAAGTCCTGTGTGTGCACATGGTGTTTTTAAATAGTTCGTGTATGCAAAGTGTAAAACATTTGTAAAAATAATTTGGCAAGTCATAAACAATCTCTTTTCGCAAGGAGTGGGTTTTTCTCATTGTCATACTTTGTACAAAATAAATCCTCCACTCGGATAAAAGTCATGTCACCACACGCTGGGCTCCATGAGAACAAATTGGCCAAGGCACCACACTTTGTGCACCTTGTCCGGACAAGATTACCACACGTTGGGCGTTCTGATCAAGGTGAGTGTACAGCTCACCGGGTGAGATACTCCTCCATCTCTACACCCAACAAAACCATCCGGGTGTCCATGCCGGGAATATAAATAATACCTTTCAGGTATAATGCTAGCTCGGATCGGCCCGACCAACCAACACTTGTCGCCTTTTCAAGCGAGTTCATCTTACGGAGGTGGCCTCCTGCGGAAGACTTATGCTAGCCCTCCAAGACTAGTATTGTTAGCCTACCCTTATTGAGTACTCAATGAACATATCCGTCAATTCCTGATTCAAAATATTTCCAAACCTTGGCTTTGTAAAACGTGGTTTTCTTTAAAAGAGATTTCTAAAAATTTAAGGAAAAGAATAGTTTTCTTGCTAAAAATCGTTAGTTTGACAAAACCGTTTAAAGAATAAATATCCACGTTTACAACCCAAGCAAACACAGTTTAACAATAGCTTTACAAAGCTTCACAACATAGACTTGCCATCACAACCTTTAACAAAACAGTTTATAGAAGGACTTACCATCACAACATTTAATAAAAAAGTTTATGCAATGACTTACTTGATATGCCGCAGATAAATGTGATAAAAATCACCGCTGGTTTTCCTCAATTATCCACCTGATCTAAACCAGATAATATCATGATCAGGGTCTCAATTAATTCAACTATGTTCTAATCCCATTTATTTTCATAACAATTCGCAATCTCCTATTTAATTCCAAGTAAACTATTCAATCCTCAAAAATCAAATGCTACGACCACATGTTTATCTCGCTAATAAACACCATTAAACTTTACTTTCGACATCAAGGGAGGGTATTCCCTTACCTTGCAACTACTGGGTAATGAGGTCTCGATGCTCCTATGGTGATCGTCCCGAGTTCGCTTGAGAAGAAGAGAGAAGCTACCTCATTTGCTTCGCTTGTCCAAAAATTTAGGAAGAAGAGGAAATTAGCCTCTATAGGGCGTGATTTAAGGGTAGAAGAAAGAGAAAAGAATCATTAGAGAAAACGGCATCAAGAGGTTGAAAGGATTTGTGCTTTACCTTAAGGTGTGTTCGATTTTTGCTTGGGTAACTCTTATGTTTTCGAAAATTTGCTGAGAGATGTTGCTGAAATTTTCGTGTAGAATGGAGAGGGTAAACGGATGTTATGATTTAAAGTTGGAGAGGATTGGTTTAGGGTTAGATGGTGATGTTTAGATAGACTCCTAATGGCTTTAGGTTTCTTGGACAGCAAAGGCGAAATTTCAGCTTGCGCGCGCCTCAGATTGGGTTGCAACTCCAACGGTTCCTCATTGAGTACATGACTCGGATTGGGATTGTACCTTTTCAACTGAGAGACATGGAATACGTCATGCATCCTGGTTAGGCCATTACGTAGATCCAATCGGTAGGCAACCGGTCCAATTTTCTCTAATATCGGGAATGGTCCCAAATACCTAGGACTCTACTTCCCTCCCCTCGGATGGTTCAGGATTCCTCTACTAGGAGTCAACTTCAAGAATGCACGGTCACCTACTTGGAACTCCAATTCCCTCCGTCTAGAGTCTGCATAACTTTTCTGTCTGCTTTGTGCTGCCCTTAGCCTTTCCCGAATTAACTTAATTTTGTCGGTCATCTCCTGAATGCATACTTCACCAGTCTTTTTAACGTTCCCTTCTTCTGTCCATCCCCAATATATCGGTACCTGGCATTTTCGCCCATACAGTGCTTCGTACGGCGCCATTTCGATCGACGCCTGATAGCTGTTGTTATATGCTAACTCCGCATGCGGTAAAGACTCAATCCACTGATCTCCAAAGTCCAAGATACATGCTCAGAGCATGTCTTCCAGTATCTGAATGACTCTTTCGGATTGACCATCAGTCTGCGGATGAGCAGAGGTACTGAATTTCAGGGTCGTGCCCAAGGACTCCTGGAACTTAGCCCAGAACCTTGAAGTGAATCTAGGGTCCCTATCTGATACCATGCTCGACGGTACACCATGCAACCTTACAATTTCTCGGGTATATGTCTGAGCCAACTTTTCCATCGAGTCCCTTACGTTTACCGGTATGAAATGTGCTGTCTTGGTCAATCTGTCCACTACCACCCAGATCGCATCTTTGTGTGACTTGGTCATCAGAAGGCCAGTCACAAAGTCCATGGTCACCTCTTCCCATTTCCATTCGGGAATCGGTAACGGTTGCAGTAAACCTGCAGACTTCTTATGCTCCATCTTAACCTTCTGGCATGTCCGACAGGTTGATACATGCCGAACTACATCCCTCTTCATTCCAGCCCACCAATATTTCCTCTTCAAGTCTTGGTACATCTTTACCTCCCGAGGGTGTATGGTGTATTTGCTCTTGTGCGCTTCGTCCAGTATCCTCCTCCTTAAGTCTTGGATGTCCGGTACACAAATCCGGTCCCGAAAGTACAATACCCCTTCCTCATCGGTTCGGAAATTGCCTCCTCCTCTCGCGATCTCTTTCTCCTTGAAAGTTTGAAATTCTGTACTGCCCTGTTGACCTGATACAATTTCCTAATCCAGATCGGGTTTCAGGGTCAGGTTGCTCACGCAGATCTTCCCCTTTTGCACTTGCGCCTCTTTCTCCAGGATATCCTGGACTGCCAACACCTCCTGTATTCTCAAGTGTGTCATTTTCACCTTTCGACTTAGAGCGTCTGCTACCACATTTGCTTTACCCGGGTGATAGTTAATGCGGCACTTATATTCTTCCAGGAACTCCATCCACCTACGCTGCCGGAGATTCAAGTCCTTTTGCGTAAAGATATATTTCAAACTCTTATGGTCCGTGAAAACCTCGTATTGTGCACCATACAAGTAATGTCGCCATTTCTTCAAGGCAAACACTATAGCTGCTAGCTCTAGGTCATGCGTGGGATAATTAACTTCATGCGGCTTTAGCTTTCTAGAGGCATAGGCTATGACTTTCCCTTCCTGCATCAGCAGAGCTCCTAGTCCTTCCTTGGATGCATCTGTATAGAGTGCATAGGGCTTATTAGCCTCAGGCAGACTCAGCACGGGTGCTGTAATCAACCTCCTCTTAAGTTTTTGGAAGCTCTTCTCACACTTCTCACTCCAAGCAAAAACGACATCTTTCTTCAACAGTCGTGTTATCGGTGAAGCTAAAGTGGAGAAGTTTTTAATGAAACGTCGATAGTACCTGGCCAACCCAAGGAAACTTCGTATCTCGGTAATGTTCTCCGGTTGTTTCTAATTAGCTACGGCTTCTACCTTAGAAGGGCCCACCTTGATCCCCTCCTTAGATATCACGTGACCAAGGAAAGACACTGAGCTCAGCCAAAACTCACACTTACTGAACTTAGCGTAAAGCTTGAATTCCCTCAACTTCTCTAGGACCAACCTTAAGTGCTCCGCGTGGTCCTCTGGATTTTTGGAGTAGATCAAAATGTCATTAATGAATATAACCACGAACTTGTCCAAGTATGGTTGGAAAATGCGATGCATCAAATCCATGAATACTGCCGGTGCGTTGGTTACCCCGAACGACATTACTACAAATTCGTAATGGCCATACCGCATGTTGAATGCAGTCTTAGGAATGTCTTCTTCTTTGATCCTCACCTGATAGTATCCTTGCCGTAGGTCTAATTTCGAAAAGCAAGCAACGCCTTGCAGTTGATCAAACAACTCATCGATCAAGGGTAGAGGGTATTTATTCTTGATCGTTAGGTTGTTCAGTCCCCGATAATCGATACATAGCCTCAAGGTACCATCTTTCTTCTTGATAAACAACACCGGGGCTCCCCACGGTGATGTACTCGGCCGAATGTAGCCTTGCCTTAGCAATTCTTCCAATTGCTCCTTCAACTCCTTCAACTCTGTCGGTGCCATCCGGTAGGGGGTTCTGGATACCGGTTCTGCTCCGGGAATCAGATCTACGGTGAACTCAACTTCCCGTTTAGGGGGTAGGGAAGTGAGCTCCGTAGGGAACACATCCGAAAAGTCTTTAGCACCTCCGTACTTTCCAACGTACACTGGTCCTTTGGTTTGTTTAGGAGATACGCCAAGTATCCCGCACATCCTTTCTTGAGCAACTTCTGGGCTTTAGCTCCAGCAATAAGAAATTTCAATTCCTTCGTTCGCTTGCCATTGAATTCAATTACATCCCGTCCAGGTCTCACAAACTACACCGTCTTAGTCTTGCAGTCCACACGAGCTCCGTGCTTCGACAACCAGTCCATACCCAAGATCAAGTCATAACCGTCCATGGCCAGGATTATAAGGTCGGCCTCCAGAATCTCCTTCCCAACCTCAACTCCACAACTTCCCATTTTCTTGCCTGCTTCCGCCACCTTTCCCAAGGGGGAACTAACTACTAGGGTATAAGGTAGCTCATTTCCTTCCCAGCCCAGACGTGAAGCACATACTTTACTTATATATGAGTGTGTAGATCCTGGATCTATCAGAACATTAACAAGACAACCTTGGATAGAAAGGTTACCGTCGATCACAGTGGCGTCCGCTCCGACTTCCTCTCGGCTCAGGGCAAAAACTTTGGCCTTCACTTGGGGCTTCAGGTCTCCCACTCCGGCTGGTCCAGTAGCGGCACCTCTATTGCCTCCCATTGGCTGGGTCGGCGCAGTCTGCTCAGTCCTTAAGGGTTTGGGGCAGACGTTCCTCAGATGTCCTGGGTCTCCACAGTTGAAGCACCTTCTCACACCCCCGCTACCCTAGCAGTTTCTCTCAGTGTGGCCTCGCTTCCCACACGATCGGCGATTCGAGCTGTCTTGCATTGATCCGGCTACAGGCACTCGGGGCTGCTTACCCTGATTTCCCCACGGCATAGAACCCGCAGGTCACTTATTGCCTGAAGGCCTCATAGGTGGACGACTTGGTTGGAAGGGTCGGTTCACCAGTCGGTGCCGATCTTCGTTCTCCGTCTGAGAAGCTGCGTCCACAGCGGCAGTGTACGACGTTGGCGGGGATGGAGCCAACGCCCTCCTCAAATCTGGCCTTAGCCCTTTCACGAATTGCCGGGTGCGCTTCGCTCCGTATCTACCAAGCACTTGCGGTACTTGGACAAGCTGCATGAATCGGGCTGCATATTGGGCCACGATCATGCCTCCTCGCTCGAGGGTCTGGAATTCATCCTCCTTCTTCTCAGCTACCCATCGAGGAATGTACTCGGCCCGGAAAGCCTCCGTAAAATCATCCCAGGTCCACTCCTGCTCCTCATTGTCCCAATCACCCCGTACTCGCTGCCACCAAGCCCGAGACGGTCCCCTTAGCCGAAAAGCAGCAAACTTTACCATCCTTTCTTCCGAGTACTGTAGAGTAGCGAAAATGTCCTCCATCTGCTCAATCCATTGCTCGGCTTTCTTATCCTGTTCCACCTCCCCCTGGAATGTGGGAGGTTGGAACTTCAGGAAACGCTCCATGGCCTCATCCTCTCCCTGCGGTGGTTTCCTAGCCACCTTATCCACCCTTTCAGTCAAGTTCTGTAGAATCGAGGCCATCTTGTCGAAAGCCTGACCCATAGTCACATCCCGTGACCTCTCCGAAGCCAATTCCTGCTCGCGTGGCAGGTGCTCCTCCACGTCGGGGGTGGAACAATGCACCTGCTCAAATTCCGGGGTGGAGGATGCACTCTCCTGCACCGTTCTGCTATGCACAACTGTTCGGCGTCTTGGTGCCATCTTAATCACATTCACTCAGGGTCAGATAGTTTTTAAGGGAAAAAGAATATGCTTAGGTGCATGATCAGTTGATAGTAATGTACTCATCTAGAAGAGAATGTGATGATAACGTGCAGAGATAAATCAAGTAATAAACGAAACTCATGCTTGTCATATAAACCATTCTTCGCAGAAAAGAAGGGGTCATCTCATACGATATCCTTTTTATTTAAAATGGTTAATAGGCCCTATGAGCCACATGCTCCCTTAAGACAAAGATAAACAAACAAAGGTATGTAAATTCCAAAGAAAGAAAGAGTAAAAGCTACTGGTCTTCTATGTTCAACTCTCCCTAGTTTCAACAAAAGTATCGGAGTCGTCAGAGGCCGGTTCCACCAGCCACCCCACGGAACTATCGGGTCTCCCTATAATGGAATTTGAATCTAAGACCCCAAGAACTAATTCTAAGGCTCTAACCACTACACCACAACAACTCTTTTGACCATCCTATAAGCAAAAGATAGGAATTAGAACCAGATCAAAATACTTAAGAAAATAGAACCCCATAAGTCAAGTAATTGCCTAAACCATGTCTCTGATACCACTTGTAACACCCCACGACTACGTACCCTAAAAGGGCGGGGATGTCGCCCCGTCCTGTAGGACAAGGGGTCTTTAGAACAAGGTATAAAATATAAAGGTAATCTCCAAAAGGATCAACTTAGATAAATAAAGAAATATTCTTATTACATCAGGCTCAACTTGGAGCAAAACGGAATAAAACAAAATATTGTTTAGAAGCATAAGCAATAAATGTCTCCTAGAACGGATAGAGAAAATAGCAAAAGCTCCAACTATTACATGCTCCGCTGACTCAGCACAATCTATCTCCTGAAAACATGGTGTAAAACGGTGTGAGAATAAATCTCAGTAAGTCCTGTGTGTGCACATGGTGTTTTTAAATAGTTCGTGTATGCAAAGTGTAAAACATTTGTAAAAATAATTTGGCAAGTCATAAACAATCTCTTTTCGCAAGGAGTGGGCTTTTCTCATTGTCACACTTTGTACAAAATAAATCCTCCACTCGGATAAAAGTCATGTCACCACACGCTGGGCTCCATGAGAACAAATTGGCCAAGGCACCACACTTTGTGCACCTTGTCCGGACCAGATTACCACACGTTGGGCGTTCTGATCAAGGTGAGTGTACAGCTCACCGGGTGAGATACTCCTCCATCTCTACACCCAACAAAACCATCCGGGTGTCCATGCCGGGAATATAAATAATACCTTTCAGGTATAATGCTAGCTCGGATCGGCTCGACCAACCAACACTGTCGCCTTTTCAAGCAGAGTTCATCTTCTGGAGGTGGCCTCCTGCCAGAAGACTTACGCTAGCCCTCCAAGACTAGTATTGTTAGCCTACCCTTATTGGACACATGGTGTTTTTAAATAGTTCGTGTATGCAAAGTGTAAAACATTTGTAAAAATAATTTGGCAAGTCATAAACAATCTCTTTTCGCAAGGAGTGGGCTTTTCTCATTGTCATACTTTGTACAAAATAAATCCTCCACTCGGATAAAAGTCATGTCACCACACGCTGGGCTCCATGAGAACAAATTGGCCAAGGCACCACACTTTGTGCACCTTGTCCGGACCAGATTACCACACGTTGGGCGTTCTGATCAAGGTGAGTGTACAGCTCACCGGGTGAGATACTCCTCCATCTCTACACCCAACAAAACCATCCGGGTGTCCATGCCGGGAATATAAATAATACCTTTCAGGTATAATGCTAGCTCGGACTGGCCTGACCAACCAACACTGTCGCCTTTTCAAGCAGAGTTCATCTTCTGGAGGTGGCCTCCTGCCAGAAGACTTATGTTAGCCCTCCAAGACTAGTATTGTTAGCCTACCCTTATTGAGTACTCAACGAACATATCCGTCAATTCCTGATTCAAAATATTTCCAAACCTTGGCTTTGTAAAACGTGGTTTTCTTTAAAAGAGATTTCTAAAAATTTAAGGAAAAGAATAGTTTTCTTGCTAAAAATCGTTAGTTTGACAAAACCGTTTAAAGAATAAATATCCACGTTTACAACCCAAGCAAACACAGTTTAACAATAGCTTTACAAAGCTTCACAACATAGACTTGCCATCACAACCTTTAACAAAACACTTTATAGAAGGACTTACCATCACAACATTTAATAAAAAAGTTTATGCAATGACTTACTTGATATGCCTCAGATAAATGTGATAAAAATCACCGCTGGTTTTCCTCAATTATCCACCTGATCTAAACCAGATAATATCATGATCAGGGTCTCAATTAATTCAACTATGTTCTAATCCCATTTATTTTCATAACAATTCGCAATCTCCTATTTAATTCCAAGTAAACTATTCAATTCTCAAAAATCAAATGCTACGACCACATGTTTATCTCGCTAATAAACACCATTAAACTTTACTTTTGACATCAAGGGAGGGTATTCCCTTACCTTGCAACTACCGGGTAATGAGGTCTCGATGCTCCTATGGTGATCGTCCCGAGTTCGCTTGAGAAGAAGAGAGAAGCTACCTCATTTGCTTCGCTTGTCCAAAAATTTAGGAAGAAGAGGAAATTAGCCTCTATAGGGCGTGATTTAAGGGTAGAAGAAAGAGAAAAGAATCATTAGAGAAAACGACATCAAGAGGTTGAAAGGATTTGTGCTTACCTTAAGGTGTGTTCGATTTTCGCTTGGAATAACTCTTGTGTTTTCGAAAATTTGCTGAGAGATGTTGCTGAAATTTTCGTGTAGAATGGAGAGGGTAAACGATTGTTATGATTTAAAGTTGGAGAGGATTGGTTTAGGGTTAGATGGTGATGTTTAGATAGACTCCTAATGGCTTTAGGTTTCTTGGACAGCAAAGGCAAAATTTCAGCTTGCGCGCGCCTCCTTGCTGCCGATTTTAGGGGAGTTTTATGGAGGAGAAAATTCTGCAATTTGCTCCTCTAAGCTGGCTGAAACACTGCTCAAAGGAAGGGCTGAATGTGTTCAGAATTTTGGGCCAAACAATGAAGTGTTTGTGTGAGCTTTGATGACTGAAAATCCTGTGCAAGTGCTGTGAAAATCGCTGAACAAGAGGAGAATAAAATCTGGATTGTTCAAGCTGCAATTCTGCCGAAATTTCCAGGGAAAAGGTGAGGGTTTTGGGCGCTGATATTGGCTTAATTAACAAGGAGTTTTGGTAGGTTTTGGAGTGCACAGTTGGACGAAAATTCTGTGCAAGCTAGCCGAATTTTTCTGGTTTCCAAGCTGCCAAAAATTAGTAATTTTTGGTGATAGAAATTCTGGTTTTGTGCAGCTAAGGTAGTTGAATTATTAAGGAGTGTTCTAGGTGTTTTGAGCTAGGATTTTCAGAGTTGGATTGTAACTAAAGGAGTTGGAATTTCGGACAGCTTATGTAGATACAAAGCTGCCGAAATTCAGCTAGGAAAAGGAAGAAATCCTAGTTGAATTTGGATTGAAATAAAAATCTGGTTTTATCAAGGATTTGGATAAGATTTCCTCTAGTCCTAGAAGAGTTTGGATTAAGCTACAAGTCCTCCAAGAAGTGGCGGCTCTTGCTGGAATTTTTTTCCAGATTTTTAGCTAACATTCTAGGATTAAAATCAACAAGATTTCCTACTAGGAAAAGGATTCATTAATTCCACCTATCCATGGCAACATCTATCTAACTAAAATCAAGCTAATATTTTAATTACTAGCTAGGGTTTTTTCGAAAATCCTAAGGAACACAAGCTGAAAATTAAATGTGAACTTTATTCACATCAAAGTCCTTGAATTTAGGAAATAAATATAGAGACTTATTTCCTTGGAGTAAAAATACTAAAATTTCTCTAGGATAGCTAGATTCTTTTTCGGCCAAGATAAGAAACGGTCTAAAGAAAAGAATTTCAAGAAGAGAAACTTACTTCACAAAAGGTAGGATTCGAACTCGGGTCACCAAAGGAAATCACCAACCTCCCCGCTATTCCAAAACAACTCCAATACTAATTTTTCTACAAGAAGTTCTTACCACCCCAATACTCATCCTTCCAAATCTTCGACCAAACCTCCCTTAACCAAATCTTTAACAACACAACTATTTCTCGTCAATTAATTCAAATGCAAGAGTAACGGAAAAATTCACATGCATCCATGTAAATAAAATTATTCTAGCTACCACATAAAATGCAAGATGCTATGCAATGCATGACTTTTCCCCATAGTTAAAGGTGGTTTTGGGTGGGGTATTACAGTTAAGGTGGTGCCAGCTGTGCCCTGAAGCTAAGGCGGTGCTGTGATTTTTCTACGCAGTTTTTGGTAATTTGAGGAAGTTTAGTATCTTCCAACTTCTACTCGGCTAAGAACTTTGTACCTACGAGTTTAGGCCCTTCTTAAGCCTATAAATAGATGAAAAACACAAGAGAAAATGGGAGAATTCATTGATTATTATAGAAAATTATTCAGTTAATGGAGGAATTCTTTAAGTTCAAGGAAGGTTGTGCAAGAAGGTCTTCAAAGGAAGAAGAAGGAGGCTTGTCTATTAGTGCTTTCTTTTACTTTGTTTTCTTTTTCTTGAACAATGATATGTTAATTGTTTTATTGTAATTTGACATTGTTTTAGATATTCATGATATTTAGAAGTATTTGATCTTTTGATTAAATGATTGTTCTTCTTGGTATTCAATTACTTGGGCGTATTACGAGATTAATTGGTTGTTTCTTGTCATTAACTTGCTAGACCAAAGAGGTTGATGGTAGTTGCAATTGATTAATTTCATATTTATTAGCTATTAGCTAGACCAAAGAGGTTAATTGCTGAGGATTGAGTAATTGAAGGTTAATTGATATTTGTCAGACCAAGGATTCATTGATTAATTTCATGTTTTAAATTTTGCCAGACCAAGGAAGTTTAATCAAGGATTATGTTTAATGCGTCTTTTGGATGAATTAGTTGAGACAGACCAAGTGATGCTAATTTATTTAGAAGGTAGTAATTAGTTGAAACAGACCAAGTGATGCTAATTTACCTTTATTCTTCATGATGCCAAGAGAAGAATTAGTTACGATAATGGTTGAATTCTTTAAGATCATAGTTGTCTAAACAATGGTTTGAGTTACATACTTCTCTATCCTTGACATGTACATATTTTTATTTTATTTTCCTTTTTATTTGTTTTTTACTTTATTGAGTCGGTTAAACAATGAAAGAAAGGTGATTAATGTCTACTTGTTCTTGGAGGATCGACATTCGTTTGAACCCTAGGCTCGGTTAATGATGAGTACGCTTGCTCATATGTGTGATTTGGGTTGAATATTTTAATTTAAACTTGATTGGAAATATGCGTAGTTTTTGTATGATTTTTATGCTCAAGTCCGAACACATCAAGTTTTTGGCGCCGTTGCCGGGAGAACAATAGCATGAAAGCTTGGATTTTGTTGATTTAACCATGTAAATATGTAAATATGTAGATATGTAAGATATGTATAAGTGTTCGCAAAAATTTGCCATCTTTTGTATAACCTACTAACTTTGATTATGTTCTTTTTACTAACTTTGTAACCTTGTAGTTTTGTTGTTAATCATTAATTATGTATCTAACTTGCTTATTGTTTTCTTAGGTGTTGCCCTTGGTATATGACCCAAAAATCTGAAGGTGAGATAGTCGATTTTGACCCTGAAATCGAGAGGACGTTATCAAAAATTCGCTGAACAATTCAAAGGAACCTGATCATTGGGATGGATGGTGCTCAATAGAACAATGCTGGGAATAACAGGAGGGTTATGGATGACTTTGTAAAACCCGCAATCTTGGGTACAGGCTCGAGTATCACTAGACCTAGGATAGATGCAAATAATTTTGAAATAAAGCCCAACATTATCCAAATGGTGCAAAATATGGTTCAATTTGATGGGCTACCTGAAGAGGATCCCAATGCTCACTTAGCTAGTTTTCTTGAGATTTGTGATACTTTCAAGATGAATGGTGTTTCTGAAAATGCCATTAAGTTAAGACTTTTTCCTTTTCATTGAGAGATAGAGCTAAATCTTGGTTAAAGTCCCTACCTACAGGTTCCATCACAACTTGGAATGCCCTAGCTGAAAATTTTTTGGCTAAATATTTTCCCTCAGCTAGGACAACCAAACTTAGGAATGAAATCTTCATCTTCCAACAATTAGATTCTGAGCCCTTATATGAAAGTTGGGAGAGATTTAAGGAGATGTTAAGAAAATGCCCACACCATTGATTTGAGCTGGGAATGCAAATGCTTATCTTCTTGAATGGCCTCACATTCGCAATACGGCAAGTGGTGGACTCTTCTGCAGGGGGTTCCATTAATCATAAGACCCCGGAACAGGTATTTGAGCTTATTGAAAATTTGGCTTCTAATAACTATTCTTGGGGAAGTGCAAGGTCAAAAGCTCGTGTGCAAGGAGTGCACAAAGTGGATGTTGTGGCAGCATTAGAGGCTAAGGTGGACGCCTTAACTCAAAAGATGGAACAGATAGTGATGCCTCAAGGCCAGGTTTTAAACGTCAATGTGATTTCTGTGGAGAAGGACACCCTAATCATGAATGCCAAAATATGGGGTCACTCCAAGAAACGTCGAAACAAGCGGCCTTTGCAGGTGATGTCCGGCCAGGTAACAACCCTTATAGCTCTACCTATAATCCTGGTTGGCGAAATCACCCTAATTTCTCTTGGAGCAATGGGAATAAACCTAGGCAGGGTTCTTTCAATTTTGGCGGAAATCAAAGGAACCAAAACCCCATGACCAACACTGCAGCACCTCCAAAACCACCATTGGAAGAGTTGATTGGCCAATTGGTAAGTACCACGGAAACCAAGTTCCAAGGAGTCGATGCAATGACAAGGAACTTAGAGGCTTCCATGCGCAACCTGGGGAACCAAATTGGTCAATTAGCTAAACTCTTGGGAGATCGTCAAGCAGGGACATTACCAGGGAATACTGAGGAAAATCCATGGGATCACAACCATGGGAAACATTGAAGCATTCTTACTTTTCTTTACTTTCAGTTTTTGTGCTTGAGACAATTTTGTTATTTTTTGTCGTTTTGATTAATTAAATAGAGTGCATTATTCAATATTATTGTATGTTTCGCATTTTTAATTAAAAAAAAGAGAACCAGATAGAACCGAGCCAGCGCCGGCTCTAAGAGCTCGGACCAACGCCGGTTCTTGTCGGGTGGAGCATAATTTAAGGGCCATTTTGGCCACTTTTTCTTCAAAATCTCCATTCTCCCTCTCAAATTCTCTTAAGCTCGCGCCAGCTTCACATCCCTCACTTCCCAAAAATTTTATTTTGCAACTCCTAAACACTTTTATAACGTCTATTGACTTCTCTTTTGATGATCCTACGGATCAAAACTCTCAAAATCTTTAATTTTTCATAACACCTTCACATTCAATCCACAAGCAAGGAGCTTAGATTTCTACAAAAAGCTTGCATCTTTTGCTTGCCCATGCATACAAGAGCATAAATGTATGATTTTTATTTCATTCCTACGGTTAAAATGACAGAGATGATTTTTTCTAATTTTAGGGACACTTTTGGCCGAAATTTGAGATTATGTATGCTATGATTGAATTGTGCATTACTACTTGAGTTTCATAAGTTGGACTAGATTAGGAGTAAATGGTTCTTTGATACTTAACTCATGTCCATGATCATTCAAGACTTCATGCATATAGCTATGGCTAGAATTGTGGCTATTGGTGATACTTGAGTATATGGAGCGTGCATTATTGATCACATGATACCATGATACTGCCTTCATTCATATGATCATGTTTACTAGCATACTTTGTGGATATCAACACATTTATGCTTTACAGTGAACTTTACATGTATTATGCAGATTGTGTTGTATTGATTGAAAGTGATTGATTGAACTGGTTGTGGAGTGGATATATATTAAACGAGTTTGGGTTTTGTGGATTGTGAGATTGGTTAAGGGTTGTGTGAGATTTGATGAATATCTGTGCAGGGGTAGCAATCCTGTTTTCAGTCTTTAAGCTTACTTGTTCTCTCTTCCTATTCCTCTATTCCTTACTTGATATCATGTCTAGAGCGAGGGGCCAGTCTTCTAAAAGGGCGAGAACTTCCTCTTCCTCAGCCTCTTCATCTGTTGATCCCTTGTCCTTAAGACCTACTGAGTTTATAGATGCATCTTATGAGGTATGGTACAGTAAGAGAGCCTCTAGTAAGATTATTGTCGAGAGTACTTTCTCACCCACCTTAGATTGTGCACTTAAATTGGGAATGATGTTTAGACGGCTAGGATGGGGATCGATAGTACAATTGAAAGGGAAGTATTATCCCGTGCTTATTAAGGAATTCTATGCTAATATGACGGATAAGGGCAATAAACATCTTTCCCATATAGAAACAAGAGTGAAAGGAGTTCCTATCATCATCACTCAAAACCAATTAGCTAACCTTCTCTAGGTTTTTGACGATGATACTTAGCAAGGGATTGATGTAAATAATCAAAAGATTCTTTCTGACCCGAATTGGGATGTTAGAGGGACTAGAGCTACCCTAGGCTTACATAAGCATAATGCCTTCCAAGCTAATAGCTTCTATTCCAATAATGATTTAGCAGCCAACTTTCGAGCTCTAGTCTACATGTTTGGGTTCAATGTTGTACCCCGTGCTAGTGGTTTCAATGAGACTAGACTGATTGACACTTATATTTTGCATCGGATGATGAACATATTACCTATCCCTCTTGCCCTCTTGATCATCCAATCTATTAGGGAGGTTGTTTATCACTGGCTCTCTACAAAAGCCTTTATTTTTCCCTTGGTTATAATAAAAATTCTAAAAGACTTTGGAGTGAGTCTTGAGGGAGAACTCATGGAGGTTACCACTGAGCATAATATGGTCACTGAGCAAACTCTTATGAGTTGCGGGTACAAATACAACCAAGAGTTGAAAAAGTGACTAACTCCCTTCGAGGTCAGACATCCCGGGTAGGTAAGGCCACCCACAATGGAGGAGGAGCACCCACCCCCACTAGCACGTGCACGGGCTAGCAATTCTCAATCCCACTCCTAGACTGACTTTGAGGCTACCGTGCTGGGGCGACTCGATCAGCAAATGGCAGCACTTCTATGCTTGCAAGGTACTATGGAGGACATGGCAAGACGGCAAGCTACTATGGAGCAACAGTTAGCCGAGTTGAGGCAGCATTCTTCTAGGCCACATGGTGGTGCGGGTACCTCTACACTAGCTGAGGATGATGATGATAAGGAGGGGGACTGATGATTTTTCTTGAGCACTCTTGTTTTTCCTTTCTCTTTTATTGTTTTCTTTAGTTAGTTTTTTTTTTCATGTACTCTTTTTTTCTTTTATTTTAGGTTTATTTTCTTTTCTAGTTTTTATGCTTTGGTGTGTTTTCTTTTGTATTTTTCTTTTTAGGTACTTTGCAATACCTCATTCTTCAAGCATTCAAATCTTGTACAACATATTGCCAACCGAATGAAAGTTTGTTTCTCTTATCTCTTCTCTTTTATATTTTTGGTCCCATGGTATTGTTGTACTTGTTATATTGATTTGGCCATTGAGGACAATGTCCAGTTTAAGTGTGGGGGAGTGATTTGATTGACATGTCTTCTATACATATATTTTAACCTTCTTGGGAGCAAATTTTTGAAATTTTTGTGTGAAAATTTTGAAATCTTTCTGATTTTTTGGAGATTTTAAGCTATATTCTTAATGCATGTCTTTATGATGGATTATAGAGCATATGTTCTAGATCATTTATGACTTATGCATGACTTTTTGCACTCACTTAGACGAAGTAGTGCTTGATCTAATGCTTTACATTGTTCTTAAACCTTGTTTTTCTACTAAAATTCATGGAGCATTCTAGAACTTACTTGAATACCTCTCGAGGCGAAATAAGAAAGATAGTCATGATTTAACTTAGGGATGACGGTAATAGGCTTTTTTTTGGATAGTTTGAGCTTTTCAAGCCCACCTATTGTTATATCATCCTTAGTGCTTAATTTGAGCCTAAACTGTTGATTTTTTTCATTAAAACCCGTCGTCACAATATTTTGTCCATTGCTTGTGCTGAGAGTTTGAATAATTTTCCAAATCTTTATGCTCTTGATGGATGAAAGTATATGTATGAGAATGTTGAGGAAGAATGTTGGGATAAAGATCATGACTTGTTACTTTCAGTCATAGATTAATAACAAGTTGAGCTGAAAAGAAAAAGAAAGAGAAGAAAGAGAAAAGCGAGAGTGAAAACAAGAAAAGAAAAGAAGAGTAGCAGTAAGTGAGGGAAGAAAGCAAAAAGCTGCTAGAAAGAATGAAAGAAGAGAAGTGAAAAAAAATAACAGCAACAGTGAAAGAAAAGATCACAAAAGGAATGGTGATTGAGCTGAAAAAAAATGTTAAAGTTCATATAAAGTATTTGACACCATTGTTGGGAAATTTGAGTGATCTTGTGAAAGAAATAAAAAAGAGTTGATGAAAAGAAGAGTTGAAAAAAGAAAAAATGCAGGATTTGCTTAAGTGGAGTTGTAATTGCTATATGAGGTTATGGTTTGACGGATTTTTGGAATAGGAGAGCAAGAAGAGTTGGAAATTATTAATTTATTTTGTTTATCCTTTTCTTGCTAACTCTCAGTTTTTTTTTTATATTTGATTCTCCCATATCCTTCATTTGATAAGCTACATTACAAGCATTTAGCCTTACATTATAAGCTTAAAAGTCCTACTTGATCTAAGTAGAATCATGATATGTCTCGGATTAGTGGAGAGAGTGTATGGAAAGTAAGCATATGGAATGCATATTCTTTTTGAGCTAAATTCTTTCCAATGGTTTGAGAATAGTGTGAAGTATTATGACGGTTCTACTAAGTCATTTGTCACTAACACAAGTCTTGCATTGGTTGTGAAAGATGTAGTAGTCATGTGTTTTATGTTCTTGAATAAAGAAAGCATTGAAGATATGGTTTTGAAATTGGGTGAGTAATTTGTTAAACCTTGTGTTTGCCTACTTGTTTTTGATACTTTGCTTGAGGGCAAGCAAAGAGCTAAGTGTGGAGGAATATGATATGGGCTAAATTAGTCATATTTTTCCTAGTTAATTGAGGTTCATTTGTAACACATTTTGTTCAATAACTAGTCATATTCCTTCATATTTGAGATTTTACCATTGGAAAGGCATTTTGTTCTTTATTTCATATTTTTAGGGTAAAACAAACAAAAACGTCGCAAAATAAAGGAGAGGCGGCACCGATTAGGACCCTAGAACTGGTGCAGGCCATGCACTGTTGAAACGAACTTCGAAGCAATGGAAAAATTGTTGAAACAGAGCAGAATAGAACCAATGCGACACTGGGTGCATTCTGGAACACATTGTGCAAAATTCGAAGACAAATCGGCGAACGAGTGGAGGAACAGAACACAATTGGTGCCGGCTCTGAGAGTCAAGGCGGCGCCAGCTATGCACTGAAGCTAAGGCGGTGCTGTGATTTTTCTACGCAGTTTTTGGTAATCTGAGGAATTTTAGTATCTTCCAACTTCTACTCGGCCAAGAACTTTGTACCTACGAGTTTAGGCACTTCCTAAGCCTATAAATAGATGAAAAACATAAGGGAAAAGGGGAGAATTCATTGATTATCATAGAAAATTACTCATTCAAAGGAGGAATTCTTCAAGTTCAAGAAGGGTTGTGCAAGAAGGTCTTCAAAGGAAGAAGAATGAGGCTTGTCTATGAGTGCTTTCTTTTACTTTGTTTTTTTTTTCTTGAACAATGATATGTTAATTGTTTTATTGTAATTTGACATTGTTTTAGATATTCATGATATTTAGAGATATTTAATCTTTTGATTAAATGATTGTTCTTCTTGGTATTCAATTACTTGGGCGTATTACGAGATTAATTGGTTGTTTCTTGTCATTAACTTGCTAGACCAAAGAGGTTGATTGTAGTTGCAATTGATTAATTTCATATTTATTGGCTGTTAGCTAGACCAAAGAGGTTAATTGCTGAGGATTGAGTAATTGAAGGTTAATTGATTTTTGTTAGGCCAAGGATTCATTGATTAATTTCATATTTTAAATTTGCCAGACCAAGGAAGTTTAATCAAGGATTGTGTTTAATGCGTCTTTTGGATGACTTAGTTGAGACAGAACATGTGATGCTAATTTACCTTTATCCTTCATAGTGCAAAGAGAAGAATTAGTTATGATAATGGTTGGGTTCTTTAAGATCATGGTTGTCTAAACAATGGTTTGAGTTACATACTTCTCCATCCTTGACATGTACATATTTTTATTTTATTTTCCTATTTATTTATTTTTTACTTTGTCAAGTCGGTTAAACAATGAAAGAAATGTGATTAATGTCTACTTCTTCTTGGAGGATCGACACTCGTTTGAACCTTATGCTCGATTAATGATGAGTACGCTTGCTCATATGTGTGATTTAGGTTAAACGTTTTAATTTAAACTTGATTAGGAATATGCTTAGTTTTTGTATCATTTTTATGCCCATGTCCGAACACATCAAGTAACCTCTCAATTTCTTCTTTGATTCTAGGTAGGAGTGAGAGATTAAAAAGCCAGGCAGGCTGCTTATAGGGCTTGAAACCTTCCTTAATCAATAAGCAATGCTCCACAATGCCTCTATCCAATCTTGGCATTTCATGATAATCTCATGTGAAATAATCTTTGCACCTACGAATTAGAGCTGTTAAGGCATTCCGCTGATTAAGAGTTAAGCATAAACTTACCTTTGTAGTTCTTTTTTTTCTAGGTTCCCCGATCTCCACCTTTGTTAGCCTGAATGATGAAACCTGGTGCATGCCGAACATTATGGCCTTTTGTTTCCAAATATTTACTTTCCAACTCTTTTGTTGTAATTTGATTGTGAGACATGGTGAGCTTGGCGTACTGGCTTGGATCAAAAGTAGAGCGGCAAAACACAGCCTCATTCATGTGTACTTTTGCTGAGAATGGATTGGGGTTGGCTGGTATCTTTTCCATTCATTCTCCATCCCAAATCAATATCATTTGGTGGAGCATTGATGGAACACAATGGTTCGCTTGAATCCAATCCCTACCAATAAGACAGAATAAGCCAACTTTGTAGTGATTACAAAGAAAATAGTCTTACTAACCTTAGATCTAACTATCACCTCAAAAGTGATGACCTTTTCTGCTTTAGTTGCATCCCTGGTAAAATTAAGTATTTGAATATTTGTAGGAGACAAATCGGGTTTATTCTTACCCAAACGCTTAAGGTTGCTAATGGCATTACGTTCAGCATAGCCCTTCCATCAATGAAGACCCGAGAGAAAGGCCTTCCGTTGATATGCACCTTAATGTACAATGACTTTAGGTGATTGGTGTATTTTGCTGTTGGGATTGGAAAGAACATACCTTCTGATGGCACCTTGAACTCGATGAGGTCAACGACAACTTCTTCCGGTGCATAGTAGTCTTCCTCCACTACTTCTTGTTCCGCACTTGCTCAGAATTGTGATGGGAGAATGCTAAGCATATTTTGACTCGGGGAAGCACACACTTGCTCACCTAACTATTTCTCAGGCATTTGTTTTTGCTGAGCCTATTTCCTCTATTCCTACTGTTTTTGAGTTTTTGTAAGATGGGGCCGATAACCCAGGAAAACTGGCTCTTTATGAAGTATATATACTGTAAACTTCTTATCTTTCCCATAGAAGTGAGCTGCAAAGGTTAGAATAGTAAGCCGGGTGAAAACTAGCGGCCGATTGTCTACGCTTTAGAAGGTTGTTTTTCCCTTTCCAAGGCTTTGGATTGTTCATTGATGAAAGAATCTCCTGGTTTTTGCTCCACATCTTTCTTGCACATCTATACCATACTTGCATAAGCTATTGGGAAGGGTCTGTATCAACTAAAGTTTCCTCATATTTGTTAGCAAATCTCACCATTTCTTCTTGCAAAGCCTTCTAAATTGTGTTCTTGAAAACAATACAGCTATTGGTATTATGAGAAAATGAATTATACGACTTACAATATTTCTTGCCCTTCAGCTCCTTTGGACTAAGGACTTTGTGGCCGAGAGGTAAATGGATTTATTTTTCCTTGACCATCTAATCAAAGATTTGCTCAGCCTTTGATACATTAAATGTATAAGTGGATGGCCCTTTCGGAGAAAACTCTTCCTTCCCTTTTGCCAGGTTTTAAGAAATGATAAATGTAAGATGCACCTTTCACTAACTCTGCCGCCATCACCTCCATCAGATGTTCCTCCTCGCTGTTCGCAATATTGTCCACAACTAATATCATGGATTTCCCATAGGAAAACTTAATAGACCACTTCTTCTCCTTTTCCTTGATCATTTTCTCTATTCTGACGGCATGAGACAGTAAGCGGGATAAATCAGAAGAGTCTTGGAGAATGAGATGCTCTTTGAGTTGCGGATGCATTCCACTAATGGCTATTCTGGCACACTCCATTTCTGGCAGTTGAGTGGTACATTTAGCCTTAATCTGTCGAAAACGCTCAATAAACTCTGCTACACTTTTGGATAATTTTTTCTTGACTGCCAGAAGATCTGCTATGGAAACCATAAGTGCCGATTTGAAGAAACGCTCATGAAAAATTCGTTCCATATCTGCCTATGAATACATAGAATTGGGCATCAGATTTGCATACCAAGTAAATGCCGCCCCTGTTAAAGACAAAGAAAATAATTGCAATTTATGCTAGTCACTGTTCTCGAATTCTCCACATCGAGTCGAAAACCTCCCTATATGCTCCATGGTTGACTTGTTGTCCTCTCCAGAGAATGTGGAGAACTTAGACAACTTAAACTCTCGTGGTAGTACTACCATAGAATCCACGCATTTGGGATAAGGTTTCTGATAAACTGGCCGGTCCCTCGTTTGTCGACGCCACGCCTCTATTATTAAATGGACATCGGCTGATAGTGTTAGTTATTGATTCTGCATGGGGGAACTTAGCATAATCGGTCGAGAACCCTATCCTGGGAATGAGGCCATCTCAGGGTATCCTGCTCCGTACATCGGATAAGCTGTCGCCATGGCAGGATACGCAATAGGGACAGTTATGTTAGTATTGTGCCCTAGAAGCAATCACTTGTACATTGTATATAACACATTTTATTTTAATAAAATGCATTATTTATCTTACAGTCTCTTTTTTTTTTTTACTTTAAGTAGTATAACAGTTTGATAAAGTCCCTAGTACAACACTGTGTTAAGGAAATCATGATAGAGATCATGATATGAGATTCCTACTACACTGGATGGTGTTAGTACTTAAATAGTCTCTAGTTATAGTATTAATGAGACAAGACATCATTAATGCGTTAAGACTAGCATGTGTTAGACATCCTGATTTGATCAGGCGGTGGTTCTCTTAACCGTGAGTATTGAAATACTCAAAGTTAACACATGAATGCTTGTTAATGGAATAAGTTCATTGGATGACCTAACTTTGAGATAATCACATAGATAACTATTTAGTGCCAGTAATATAATTTCAATATAGTAAACGTGCAAGTATCCTTAGACTTAGGATCTCCAAGGTACTTTGTTTGCTAAGTTTTGTACTTTGATTCCAATCTCTGGAGCTCGATCGAGGGCCGCCTATGGGATGGATATTGGATATATTGTGAGGTAAACAAAAGTAGTTGAGAGGATCAATAAAGGATTCACCACTCCTAATAGTAGGGGCGAATATCTCACGGCCACTTATAGGAATTACTACTCGGAAAGTTCTTCGTCAAGGCGATTGTGTATTGGAAACAGTTCCAATTGATACACATCTAGAGTAGTGGGTTCCTGGTACAAGTACTATTATATTCAGGCCGGAATTAATTCTGGAAGAAGTTGGCACTAATTCCGTACTTCAAACTGAATGAGATATTGTATGGTGAAAGGAGTTAATTGCACTGATGTTTGTTATTGAAGGGTTCATGTCAAGCCACTTGACTTCCTGGACTCTTGGGTGGTCATGATGTGTTGCTAGATACCACTTATGATATGAGAATATGGGTTTATTAATTGATGAATTAATAAACCAATCCTAATTAGAATTAATAGGATTAATTCTAATTAATTATGAATTATTAATCTCAAAGACGTTTGGATTAATTCATGTTCGCTACCAATTGACTGGGAAACCTAATAGGTCACACACAATAGAGGATTATATACTCAAGATGTTATTTAATAACATAGAGGGGTTAATTGCGAGAAAGAGAAGTTGTTGTGGACAAATTATAATTAGTTATAATTTGTGGTCTAAGTTGTAATTGTGAAAACTTGATGTTTCCAATTACAATTAGGAAATTCTAATTGTTTTAGAATTTCAATTTTTCAGTAGATTTTGGAACATATATTGGATTTGCTCGAAACCCTAATCCAAGGGAGATTCAAATGAAAATAGGAGTCACAAAACAAACGCCTTCCTCTCTCTCTCTCTCTCTCTCTCTCTCTCTCTCTCTCGTTTTGTTGAAAACGAAAACAGCCCTAACCGCCATCTTTTTTTTTTGCTAGCACAGGAAATCTTGGTGCTTGAGTATTCCTCTGTGTGGATTACTGTTAGAGATAATCACACACTGTGATTATAGTGGTTAGACGTCCAACTCTCGTGGAGTTTGCACAAGAGGATTGCTGGATCGCGCCTTGACTTGAAGAAGAAATTTTGTTCTTCGGACGATCAAACAAAGATAAAAAGTTGCTACCTTTATTATCTTTATGTCTTATTTTTCACACATAGGCGGGTCTTAGGATGGTATCTCATTTTATTCTTCCGCTACGCCATATATGATACGAGCCTGAGATACCTAATAGGTTATAACGTAGCTTCATGGCCCTCCATACAGGGAACAAACACTCCTGTTAGGAGCTGCCGTTTGGTCGTAAGATACCTGTGCCCTCATTGGCGCTTGGATCCCTGTGACTAGGTATGGTGGGGTTCTCCATAGGAAAGGCTCTGTAGGAGCCATGCGTTGTGCAGTTAATCCTAGACTCCCTTAGTGCTCCTCGGGTATCGGAAACGACTGCTCCTGGTGCAAATTGTACTAACCCATAAGATGGTGCACCAATAGTTGAGGCAGGAGGGTACATAACTGCCTCAAGTATCTCGTGAGCATTTTGTCTCTGTTCAAAATTATAGAGCTCGTTTTGAAGTAGTGGCCAGAACACTGTACCGAACTGAGGAATAAGGCTTTGAATAAGTTCACCTGTACATTGCTCTATGGCCTGTCGTATGGCAGTTAAGGACGTAGGTGTCAACTGAGACACCTAAGGGAAGATGAGGATTGTACTCCATGTTGCTCAGGAAGGGTGACCTGAATATTACTGGATGTCATCGCTGTAGAATCAAAAGTTCCCCGTAAAACCCAAACTATAGGTCAATCGAAAGAATCTGATAAAGGCCCTGGCAATTGTTGCTAAGAATTGGACATAATGCGTCCTGAATACAGTTGCATGCAACAACTACCTTTGGTCCTATTGGGCATGTCAATTTATGCTGCCTTACAAAATGGGAGCCAATGAAACTATTGATCGACTACTCTTCCGATGAACATAAACAGACTGATGGAAGGATGAATGTGCGAGTCAGACCTTTTAAAAGATGTAGGTTCTTTAAACTTACTATAGAAAGGGTCCAAGAAAGCAGGAATGTTGCATGCGGAATCCAACAAGGACTGAAATCAGTGTATTTCGATTGATCTTGATAAAAAGGAATACAAAAGTACTGGAACTTGAAATCAAAGTAAATGAAAATGGAAAGCTGGTAATAAAGGAATAAGGGAAACTGCTGAAAAACTAAACAAAGCTATAAATAAAGATAAAGAAAAAGAAAATGCAGAATGAAAAGGAACTAAAAAATGAAAAATTGTAATCTTGTCGATGTGTTTGTTGGTGTGTCCTCGTTCTTAGAATCCTTGCCCATTTTATACTTGTTGTGGCGTGGTAATCGACTATCCGAATGTGGAGAAAATCTCGCTTTATGGTTCATCCTTGGCGGTTAGGAATAGTAGTGCTTTATCGATCGTGACGAGATATGAAGGTGACGACTCATCGGCTCCTGGTTCCGATGTTGACCAAGTACATCGGTTAAAGAATTCTTAACTTCATCATTAGATTAGCAAAATTCCTATAAGTTTCTGCTCAAAGTTACCATTGCAATGGATTGGCTAAAGTTGACGTTAACAGGTAGCAAAAGATGAAATTGTTGCATCGTACTTCTCGTAATTTATATTTTTTATAGAGTTTTGGATAGAATTAATATCTTACTCATAATGGAGCATTATCTAGAAGAAAAAAAAAATTAAAGAGAACCATCCCTACCTACGTTTTTAGGTCTAGGTCCTTGCTTTTGTAGAG
Organism: Voacanga thouarsii; assembly: GCA_026120185.1. Lineage (NCBI taxonomy): Eukaryota > Viridiplantae > Streptophyta > Magnoliopsida > Gentianales > Apocynaceae > Voacanga > Voacanga thouarsii. The sequence goes on along the minus strand of JANUWF010003384.1, from coordinate 767,394 downwards.
TAGGGATGGTGGTTTTGTTTGCAATTTGCACGCAACCATTTAAAAATTGACACGTGAAGTAGTTTGATAATTCAAAGATGGTTTTGAATAGATGCTATGATTTCGGAATGTAAAAAAAATATCTTTTAAGAATAGTATAGCAAATATAAAAATTTTGCTCTTGAATCATATGGCAGCAAAAGAAAAACTTGTTGCATTGTACATCTTGCAATTTATATTTTTTATAGAACTCTATACAAAATTAATGCCTTACTCGTAATAGAGTATTATCTTTAAAAAAAAAAAAAATTGAAGAGAACAATCCCCACCCACTTTTTAGGTCTTGGCTCTTGTAGAGTGGCGATGGTGGTTTTGTTTGCAATTTGCAGCTCCAACCAATTAAAAATTGACACGTGAAGTAGTTTGATTATTCAAACACCGTTTTGAGTAGATGTTATGATTGCATAGATATTATTAGTAGTTGTTTGATTCGCACGTACGAAAATAATGTTACGAAATCTAAATATTAAGAAAGTAAATTTACAAAATATGATTTTGGATGGATTACATTACTCTATTTGAAAGGTTGAAAAAATATTAAAGGAAAGTAATATAAAATTTTTTTATACTTTAAAATAAAACATGATATGTATAAAAAAATATAAAATTATTTTTAATTATCTCTCATATTGTTGTATAATTTAATTATATATGATTTATTTTAAATGATTATAATAAATAGAAATCATATAAATAGTATTTTCATATATTTAAATATAAAATTTATTTTACTTTATTCAATTTTCTAATTATTTTTTATGTTAAGTTCAAATTCTAATATTGATAAAAAAAGATAACATTTAATTATTGTCAAATTAAAGTATATATAGAAAATTTAATAAAATTTCTTCTCATATGATTAATTCAATCACGATATAATTTTTAAAATAAAAATTTAAAATTATTTTAAAATATTTAGTTTTTTAATTTTTAAAAAATATTTATTATAATTGGAAATATAGAAAATTTTAATACACTACTAGGTTGGAAGAGGTGTGAGTGGAGAAAGAATTAATTAATAAGAATGTGAGAGGTAAAGTAAATGAAGTAGATTAGAATTAAAATTTTTATTTATTTTTAGTTTTTAAATTTTATTGTTAGAATCCTTGGGAATGAAATCACAATACCACATCTCAAGAAGAATTTATTTTTTCAGTATTCTGTATTTATTTTCCCACATATAAAGAATTAGATTTCTTTCTCAAACAAAAAATTGTGAACCAAATGCTGAATTTTAAAAATGAAGATTGTGATTGCTTTCCTACCTCACTTTTCTTAATAATCAAACAGAAACTTAGTTGAACGGAGTGGGGACACATTTTGATTTCAGCTATGAACTGAATCTAATTGTGGAGTAGCTAACTCAAAATTCATTCAAGGAATTATGCACTGAACTGATCCAATTGCTTACATGGATTGCCGTATCCCATGGGTTTTTGACCAAAATAGGTTTCTTTTGAAACCCTCCACTGAAACTGGGTTCGGTTTTGGAGGCACCCCTTATAGGGAGTTGCTAACGTGTGCCAGACTTGAGGTCATCCTATGGCTGCCCCAGTGCTTTTTGGGCAGAAAAAGGTAGATGCGAGGGCTAGAGATTTTTCTTTTTTAAAATTTTAATATATTTTTAAAAGATTTTAAAATGATATCCTATTTTTTTTTTTAAATTTGGAATTTTTTATCTTCACCATACTGCAAGGGCACAACCCCCAAGAGGTTAATGGTGGGCTCCCGGCTTGGGCCTTTCCGCTTAAGTCCTCCGCTTGTTAGGATTATGCCCTAGAAGCAATCATTTGTATAATATATTTTGCACAATAAATCAATAAAAGGTATTCTTTATTTTTTAGTTTCTTTGTTTCATGTGTTTTTGTGTATAAAACTGTTAGATAAAATTACAAGTACAACACTGTGTTAAGAAAATCATGATAGAGATCGTGATGTAAGGTTTCTACTATACTGGAATGTGTTTGTGCTTAAATTATCCTTAGTCATAATATTAATGAGATAGGATATCATTAATGCAATAAAATTACCACGTGCTAAAATTCTTGATTTGATCAAGTGGTGATTCTCACATCCGTAAGTATTGTGATACTTAAAGTTAACATGTGGATGCTTGTTACTTGAACAAGTTCAATCGATGACCTAACTATGAGATAATCGCATGGATAACTATTTAGTGCCAGTGATAGAATCTCATTGTAGTAAATGTGCAAGTACCCTTAGACTTGAGAACTCCAAGGTACTTTGTTTGCTAAGCGTTGCACTTTGATTTCAATCTCTGGAGTCCTTACAAGACCACCTATGAGATGGACATTGGGTACAACATGAAGTAAATCAAAGTAGTTGAGAGGGTCAATAAATGATTACCACTCCTAATAGTAGGAGCGAATATTTCAAGGCCACTTGTAGGAATTATTACTTAAGAACTCCTTGGCCAAGGCTGTCATGTGTTGGAAATAGTTCCAACTGATACATATGTTGAGTAATGGATTCTGAGAACAAGTACTAAAGTATTCGGGTCAGAATTAGTTAATATTCTAGAGGGAATTGACACTACTTCTATACTCTAAACCGAATAAGATATTGTATGGTAAACAAAGTTTATTGCACTGACATTTCGCTATTGAAAGGTTCATGTTAAGCCACTTGACTTTCTAGACTTTTGATAGGGATCAACCTAGCCACAGGGATCGAGCTCAAGAAGGGGAGAGGACGAGACCGAATCAAAATCGAGATTGATTGGTCTGTAGATGAGAGCCCATGCCAAATAATTCCAATACAACCTTCAAGCATATTTACAAGCACATTTCAAGTGGGATAGCATATAGGCAATACTAGAAGAGGAAAGAGAACATACCATGCTGCTGGTATACAAAAATGACAAGTGGAAGCTATTCGTGCAGAAAAACAACGGTCGCCAGCGTGGAACCGACACCGGCCCGAGGAGGTCAAGTGCTGGGTGGGGATTAGTGAAAGTCCCATTTTTTGTGACACAAGCACTGTTCCACCAGAATGGAACTGGTGCCGGCTAGAGGAGCCCGAACCGGCACCGGTCGTGCTCGAAAAATCGAACCCCTGAGGGGTTTTTAGCTATTTTGGAATCTTTTTGTAATAATTAAGAGTTGTTTAGTTCAGGGATAGACCACCCTTATATATTGCTTTTGTATTGTAAAGGAACAACAACATATATCACATTTTTAGAAGAATTCATCTTGAGGGCTTGAAGCTTGGAAGAGATTCCTTGCTCAACTTCAATCCAAGACCAACCTAAGGGCTTAGTCCACCTTTGAGTAAGTATCTATAAACTCTAAGGATAATTCAACTAGAAATTAACAAGGGTTCTTCTTGTATGTCATCTAGGGTTCTTGTTATTTCTTGTTTGAATACCCACAATTCCCTATCCTTTTAGTTCTTGATTTCTTACTAAGTCAAGGGTTCTAAGGTGTTATTATGGTAGACCTTTGATGCGTAAATTTTGGGTATATAAAAATCATCAAATTTAAATCTATCCCTTAGTCAAGTTTTAATTAAAATGTTAATCCCAAAATACACATACGAGCAAGTATACTCATCGCAAGTATAGTATAAGAAATTAACAAGTATCGATCCTCAAAAGAACAAGTACACATAGTCACTTTTCATTCACTGTTTAACCGACCCAATAAAGTGATAAAATAATAAAAAGTAAAAAAATATATACAACTCAAGGATGCATGAATATATAATTTAGACAATTATCCTAGAAAACATAACAATGAACCACTTAGCTACTATCTCAATTAATCATCATCTTGACATCATGAACGAATATAAAGCAAAGTTCAACCGTTTTCCAAGTCATGAATTCACTTCTATAGACTCCACTTCTTTCCCAATCCATGGAATCACTACCCCTTGATTAAATTAGTAGATTTTCCAATCAAACCAACATAACCAAAAGATGCATTAAACATCATTCCTTATAGACATGAAATTAGCCAACAACCCTATGCTCTAGGCAAAATTAACTAACATTTGATTACTTAAGCTCTTTGATCTTAACTTCGTTTCCCAAGTCTGTTAAGCAATAACAAATATGAAATCAATAAAATGAAATCAACTCCTAACGTTGTTTCCCAAGTCAATTAGAAGTAAATCTAACTTCATCAATTCTTTTATAATCACAAGTAATCAAACACCAAGAATGATAGAAAATTGATCAAGTAGCTAAATTAATACATAAGTCATGAATCCCAAAATATTATCAATTTCTTATCAATTAAGCCTCTTGGTCCAATAAGTTAATGGAAAGAAACAACCAACTAATCTCGTAATAAGCACAAATAATTAAATACCAAGAAGAACAACCGATTAATCAAAATCTCAAATAACTCTAAAAATCATGAATATCAAAAACAATGTTGAATTACAATAAAATAATTAACACATCATTATTCAAGAAAAAGAAAACAAAGTAAAAGAAAACACTCATAGACAAGCCTCATTCTTCTTCCTCTGTAGACCTTCTTGCACAACCCTCGTTGAATTGAAGAATTCCTCCTTGATTTGAGTGATTTTCTATTATGATCTATGAATTCCCCTATTTCTTTTATGTTTTCCCTCTATTTATAGGCTTAGGAAGTGCCTAAATTTGTTCCTCTAGGGTTCTTGACTGACTAGAAGTAGGAAAATACTAAAACTCTGCAGATTGCCAAAAAAACGCGTATGAAAATCGAGGTACCGCCTTATCATCAGGGCACAGCTAGCGCCACCTACTGCCTCACAGCCGGCGCCGGTTGTGTTCTGTTTCTTCAATTGTTCGTTGATTTTTTCCTTGATTTTCGTGCAACCCCTCCAAAATGCAGCCGGCACCGTTTCCAGCTCCCTAGCCGACACTGGTTTGGTTTTGTTCCGCTCCATTTCACTTACTTTTTCATTGCCTCAAAGTGCGTGCTAGTAGCTCGTGGCTAGCGCCGGTTCCTCTGTCATAGCCACCGCCACCTCTGTTCTGTTTTGCGACGTTTTTGTCTTATTTTACCTATAAAATCTGAAATAATACACAAAATACCTTTTCAAGGGTAAAATCTCAAATATGAAGGAATATGACTTGTTATTGAACAAAATGTATCACAAAATAGTCTCAAATAACTAGAAAAAATATGACTAATTTAAGCCCTATTAGTGAGGACCTTGCACCATTGGCAACATTATTTGTTACTAAGGGAATTTATCATCCATACTGATCAATAAACGTTAAAACACCTTAAAGGCCAACAAGAGTTGAACAAAAGGCTTGCTAAGTGGATGGAGTTTATTGGTACATTTCTATACGTGATCAAATACAAAAAAAGTAAAGGATAATGTAGTAGCTGATGCATTATCTCACAGGTATGTGATTTTAAATTTCTTGGATGCAAAATTACTTGGTTTTAAGCTTATTAAGGACTTACATACTAATGATGATGATTTTGGGGAGATTTATCATGCTTATGAAAAATGTGCCTTCCGAAAATTTTATAGGCTTGATGGGTTTTTTTTTTAAAGAGGGTAGACTTTTCATACTAAAAGGATCATTGAGAGAATTGCTAGTGAAAGAAGCTCATAGAGAAGGATTAATGGGACATTTTGCGATTTAAAAAACATTAGGCATTTTGTAAGAGTATTTTATTGGCAAAAAATGAAGAGAGATATAGAGAGGCATTGTAATTTATGCATTACATGAAGAAGGGCCAAGTCTAGAACACTACCCCAGGTTTATATACTCCTTTACCTGTCCCTAATGCACCTTGGTTAGATATTTTAATGGACTTCATATTAGGATTGCCACGGACTAAGGGGGAGGGATTCCATCTTTGTAGTTGTTGATAGATTTTCTAAGATGGCTTATTTTATTCCTTGTGCAAAAACTAATGATGCTACTCACATTGCAGGTTTATTCTTCAAGGAAGTGGTACGATTGCTCAAGTTACCACGGAGCATAGTATTGGATAGGGATTCCAAATTTTTAAGTCATTTTTCGAGAATATTGTGGGCAAAACTTAGAACTAATTTGTTATTTTCTATAGCTTGTCACCCACAAACGGATGGACAAACGTAGGTTGTCAACCAAACCCTCACGTAACTCCTACGGGTAATCAACAAGAGGAACCTGAAAACTTGGGAAGAATGTCTTCCACATATAGAGTTTGCCTATAATAGAACTATTCATTCTACTACTTCATATTCTCCATTTCAAGTTGTTTATGGGTTTAACCCAGTAACCCCCTTAGATTTATCTCTTTTGCCTGTAGATGAATGATTGAGTCTTGATGGCAAAAAGAAGGCTGAAATGGTTAAGTCCATGCATGAGAAGGTTAAGACTCTAATCAAAAAACGGAATGAGGCCATTACATGCAAGCGCAACCAAGGAAGAAGACAGGTGATATTCAAGCCAGAAGACTGGGTTTAGGTGCATTTGTGCAAAGAAAGATTTCCCACCCAATGTAAATTAAAGCTTGAATCGTAAGGAGATGACCCATTTCAAGTTCTTAAGAGATGTGGAGATAATGCCTACAAAATTGATCTACCAGGTGAGTATAATGTAAGTGCTACTTTTAATGTAGCTGATCTTTCTTCTTATGATGTAGGTTATGATTTAAGGACGAATCCATTCCAAGAAGAGGGAAATGAAAGGAATCAACCCAGCCATGGGAATTGAGCTCAAGAAGGGGGAGAGGACGAGACCGAATCAAAATCGAGCTTGCCCGGTCTGTTGATGAGAGTCTGTGCTAAACAATTCCAATACAACCTTCAGGCATATTTACAAGCACATTTCAAGTGGGATAGCATATAGGCAATACCAGAAAAGGAACGGGAATAGACCATGCTATTGATATACAAAGCATGACAATGGGAAGTTGTTCGCACTAACAGCCGCCAGCGTGGAACTGGCGCGGGTTAGAGACTAGCAGAAAGTCCCATTTTTTGTGACACGAGCACTGTTCCACCGGAGTGGAACTAGTGCTGGCCTGAAGAGCCCAAACTGGCACCGACCGTGCTCGAAAACTCAAACTCCTGACGGTTTTTAGGTATTTTTGGGTCTTTTTGTAATAATTAAGAGTTGGTTTAGTTTAAGGATAGACCATCCTTATATATTGCTTTTGTATTGTAAAGAAATAACAACATATATAATATTTTTAACAAGAATGAAGAATTCATCTTGAGGGCTTGAAGCTTGGAAGAGATTCCTTGTTCAACTTCAATCCAAAACCAACCTAAGGGCTTAGTCTGTAACACCCCACATTTTTACTTTCGGTTGGTTACTACCTGTAACAGGATGAGAATTTATATCAACGGCCAGAACAAAAGTTGATCGGTGTATTGAGACGAACACTCTGGAGAAATAAAATTTTGTCGGGACTTGGATGTAATTATTGAATTTGTTTTACCCGAACCCTAAATTTTTGGAAGGCTATTAAGATTAAAAGAATAAGAATTTTAGGGTACTCTAGAAAGAGAAATTGATCAGTGCAATGAGGTGCACATATTGGTGCGAATTATGCTACCCGGGGTATCGGGGGCATTTTCGTCATTTTGACCGCGCTCGTGACTTTGACTGCAAATTTGACCAAGTAGAGAGGGAATTGAAGAATTTAAGTGTTACCAATGTATTCAGTGGAATTTTTGGAGTTGGGTAGTAAAATAAAATATTTTTCATTACGGACCCGATTTTGGTCATTTCTGAAGAAAATGAAAAATTACAGTTGGAAATGGGACGTGTGGCTTCTTATAATTGGTGGATGAAAATAAGTGTTGTTTAGTGATTGGTTAATGAGGCCAAGTGTTTCTATTTGATTGGTTGTGATAAAAAAAAGGAAGAAGAAATAAAGAAGAATGGCCCACAAGAAATAAATAAGAATGGTTCACAAGAAATACATAAGGATGGCCCACAAGCATGAAAATTTTGACCAAGTTGGACCACCTTTTGACTTCATTTGACCAAGCTTAATTAAGCTAATCTTGATTTGAGTAAATTAATCAAGGTTGATTATGCATGGCCATGCAAGATTAGAAAATATCTATAATGTTCTAAGAGTTTCTACCTTTTTCTATAAATTTCTTTAAGGTTCTAGAGTACTCTAAAGTTTTCCATAAGTTTCTACAAGTGATGAGTCATCACCTAAAGCTTTCTAGAAATTGTGGTTCATCATTCCATGTGTACCAATTACATTTCAAAGCTTCCTACTCAAGAGTCCTACATAAGCCATGACAAAAGCATGTGATGTAAGGGCATTACATAAGCAAAGCTTCCTATACAAGCCTTCTAACATCTATAAATAGGCCATGAAGGCCAACTAAAATGGCTTTAGATAGCCAGAATTTCGGAGCAAACAAGAGAGAAAAGGGAGAAGAGAAAAAAGAAAAGGAAATAGAGAAGAAAGAGAGGGACAAACCGGAAATGGAGAGGAGAGAAAGAGAGAGAGAAAAGCAAGAAGATGCTTGGACTGTCCAGCCTCCAAATGCAGCAAAGAAAAGGTAAAGATCTACCTTACTTGAAGTAAAGTTACTATATAAAGCATGGAGATCATGTTGGTATATATATTGTGAGAAGTTTATGTGTGATAGTTAGGTGAAGTTGTATGAAAGCTGTCCTTGTGTGCAGAAAATTCTGGGAGGTTTTATGTTCAGTAAATATGTAACGTTTCTGGATTTGAATGAAGCAGGCATATGTATTTGTAGCTAAGGATCATAGAGACATTTTAGAACAAGTTTGACGTTAATCATATTTACGGATCAAAAGTTATGGTGAAAATAGTAAAATGTGACAAATCAGTGACAGGATTTTTACTACTAGAACTTTGTGTGCAAAAATGAACAGAATGGACAATAGAATTGGTACTTCATGAATTGAAACTAGTAAAGGAATTTCTTAAGGATATTTTAAAATTGGTTTGACATCATTTGGATTTTTGGATTAAAAGTTATGGGCAAAACAAGTTAGGGTGTCAAACTGGAAAATTGCAGAATGTTAAGGAAAGAATGAATAGTGAAACTAAGTCAAAACTACTGAGGTTGTTTTTGCCCAGTACCGTGATGCTGGAACCAGAAACCTAAAAACGGCCTATATTGAATTAAATTTAAGAGTCTTACGGTCATTTTGGTATATCATGGAGCCAAATCGGAGCTGTAAATTAAAAGTTATGTGCAAAACAAAATGGTGTGTCAAACCAGTGAAATTCCAGAAAAGTAGTCTGAAAATGAATGGACTTAAGAGTGATTAATTATGTGATTTTGGACAAAAAAATTAGGGAAACATGAAGTGAATCCCTTTTTTATGAAGTGAGGAAGGATGTGGAAAAAGTAAAATGAAAGAATTGATCAAACGATGGAAAAACGATGCGAACGAAAGTTGAACATTTTTCCTAAGCATTGGTTAACCGTCGGCCCCAACGGCTAAACGATGGTTGAACGTCGGCTAATCGTCGGGCACGTCGGCCGGACGTCGGCTACCCGATGGCTATTTTTTGGCCAAACACCAATTGACTCGAAAACAATGTTTGGTGTAGGTTTAGCGACAAACAGCTAACGAAATGTCAAAAACGGTAGGAACGGAGGTTAGACGATCGTGAATGGAATGAGAGGCTTAGGACACGAGGTGAGTCTCATTAATTTCTAAACCTTTTTAAAGGCTAGTGTGCTTTGATTTGCCATGAAATGATATGTTTTATGCCATTTTGGAAATCCTCGAATATGTTTAAGGTTTACATGAGCAAGATTTTCTTTTATGCTATTTCGGACTCGAATAAATTTCATATTTAGCTTGGAAACCTTATTGGATGTTTAAAACACGGATTTTGTGAATTTAGTCCTTTTTGGATTAAATATTTGGGATTTCCGAAAAATGGTGAATGTTGGAATTGGGTAATTGGAGAATAATCTAAATATCCTTATTGGAATATTTTATGAAAACTCTTGAAACTTAGGTATTCGGTAAATGACCGAATTATCCTTATTGGAACTTTTGTGAACATTTTTCAAATCGGGTAAGGGTAAAATGACCCGGATACCCTCAAAAAGTCTTTTGGAATCTGGCATGGGTGAAATGACTTGAATACCCTTGGAAAATGATTTCTGTGATCAAGTACGGCCCAAGACAATAAGAAATGTTTTGATTTGAAAATCCTGCGGGATCAGATGATCCTTTGGCCTGATCAGTCAAATGGGGTTGGTGTTGTTGCGTTGAGTACTCAACAGGGACTTTGATCTTTGTACTAGCCCATATTAGAGATAGACGACCCCAAGTAACCTGATCAGTTATGGGGATTGTCTTACTCCAAACAGGGCGACAGGACATTGTGACAAGTCGTCCCTGGCTAGCCGTTGTGAGCCCGGCAATTGCCTGTTGATTATGATTGGTGGGTTGTTCACATGAGACCGAGTGGGGACACTCGGTGTGTTCAACCCCTTGCCACCTCGATGGTGATTGACGTCAGGATTGGGATCCCTAGCTTATGGTGGCAAGTAAAAAATCCCTAAGTGCACGGTGAGGTACATTGGTACGCTGCTCACCCTTGCGGCATGACACGGGTGATGTGCTGTAAGGCGCAGTCCCTGGCACAAGAGACCGTGTAGCCGAAGGCGAAGTTCTTTGAACTTTGCACGCGGGTCGCACTTCTAGATGGGAAAGAACCCGCATTTATTGAATTGGGGGCCGTGTGTTTGAAAATTACTATTTTTCGAACGTATATGATAAAATGACCTGAATTTATCAATTATTGCTATCTTCCCTGTTATATAATTTACTTCAGCAAAGATTTTGAAAATCGACTCTCTTTTAAGGGAAACACTGGCATACACACGGGACTCACTGGGTGATTTTTCACTCACACGTGTCTTTTATCTTATTTTTTTTGTAGGATCTGGAATTGGAAGAACCTACGGGTAGAGGACGATACCACAGTGACAGCAGAATAGGTTCGGATGTCTCCTCTTTGGACCTTATATACTCTGTTGATTATTCGTTATAAAGACCCCTTGTCTGGGTATCTGGACGGGGTAACACCCAATATTGGTATGCTTCCACTGTTACCTTTAGTAGGGGTGTTACATAGTCCACCCTTGAGTAAGTGTCTATAAACTCTAAGGATAATTCAACTAGAAATTAACAAGGGTTCTTTTTGTATGTCATCTAGGGTTCTTGCTATTTTTTGTTTGAATGCCCACAATTCCCTGTCCTTTTAGTTTTTGATTTCTTGCTAAGTTAAGAGTTCTAAGGTGTTATTGTGGTAGACCTTTATCTACTAAATTTGGGGTTCTAAAAGCTAGTTCATTAGGGTTCTTTATTTGTGGGAAAATGTGTATTCTTTGTTACCTTTCTTGATCTCTTTTTGTCCTTTCTTGTTTGTTTGAAGTCCTTCTACTTTGCTAAAGTTCAACAAAGGCCACCTTAAGATCTTGTAAGACTTTCTCTCTCAAGCTCATATCAACTTTTGGGTGGTCATGATGTATTGCTAGATACTGCTCATGATTTGCTAAATATGGATTTATTAATTAGAGAATTAATAAATTTAATCCTAATTAGAATTAATAGATTTAATCCTAATTAGAATTAATAAATTAATTCTAATTATTCAAAAGTATTAATTCTATTATGATAGAATTAATTTGTATGATCTACTAATTGACTAGAAAACCTAATAGGTCACACACAATAGAGGAATTGGTACTCAAGTTATTATATGATAATATTATGGAGTTAATTTGTGAGAAAAAATAAGAATTATGGGTTAATTATAAATTGCTATAATTATTTGGGTGAAATTGCAATTATTTAATAGGTTTGTGATTGAATTATAAACTAGTTATAATTCAAGGGGCCTTATTCCAATTTTAGAAACCTAAAACCTATAAAAGAAAAAGACTTCAATATAATTGTTTCCTAGATTGTTTAGGAAGCATCCTGGACGCTTTAAGAAAGGAAAAGGATGGAAGATTAATTATTGAGTTCCTAAATTGTTTAGGAAACCTGAAAAACTTTCCGTGAAGGTGGTGGAAAAATATATGTATATGTATATACTGTGAACAAAAGGGTTTTGTTCTTCCTGGAAAAAAAAATTCTGCCGTCTTCAGAGAAAGGGAAAAACCTATGTAGTTTTTTTTCCCCTTATTTTTCTTCTCTAAAATTAAATCCATAACACTGCAAAATTATACCCACTAGCATCGGTTTCTTTGCGCCTTTCTGGAGTACAATTCCTTGTGTGGATTACTGTTAGTGAATTCCTATTCTTGAAATTTGGTGGCTCGATTGGATTGATTTTTGAAGGGGATTCGTGCGGAAGAAAAATTTTTGAAGTTACGTTTTTGAAGTAACTAATTTTTCTTCATTCTCATAATCCATTTAATTACACACGAGTAATCTTTTGCGTGGATTTCGTTTTAATTTTCCGCTATGTGTAAATTAGTTTGCATGATCGAAATCCAACACCGCTGCCGCCACATACCTAAAAAAAATTTCCCTTTCGTGTCATACTCCCAAAAATTTAGGCTCGGTCATTAATTCAAATTGCCACAATAAATTCAAGGCAACTAACAAAAAGTATTATCTAAATTTATAATTCTTTTATATTTTAATTCAGGTAATTTATTTTTTAATTGAATTCATATTTCAGTGAATAACAGTTGAATATGTCATTAATATTTTAATTTTTTATTTTAAAAAATGATTTGAAAATGAATTCTTATTTTTAAGTTAAGTTTAATTTATAATATTTAATTTTATCTTCAAAGATTTACAATAAATTTTTAGAGTTTATTATTAATTTTTTATGTGCAAAAAAATTTATTATTTTATTTGACTTGGAGTTTTATTAATAATTTTGTCTTCAAAGATTTATATTAAAGTTTGTTAATTGGGATATTTGATTGAAATTATTATTTTATCTCCAATTTTTAAATATATATTTAAATATCATAAATTTGAAAATGATGTTTTAAAGTTAGTTGTATAAGTAATGTTAAATAAGTGTCAAATCTTCTGTGATGATGTGAATTGTGGTTTGAGATTATTTCAGGTAAAATGAAAATAAAAAGTTAAGTGAATTTAGGAAAAAGTGTTATCATTAATGTACTTGAATTTACAAATCTTTGAGATTTATATTTGAATTTACAAAAATTATCATTAAATGTATTAAATTTTATTTTTCAAATATTTGAGATTTATATTTTTTGAAATTAAAAAAATTAAACAATGATATTGAAATTAAAGGATATAATTTAGGGTTTAGGGTTTTAGTGTTTAGGGTTTGGGGGTTTTAAGGTTTAGGGTTTGGGGTTTTTGGGTTTGGAGGGTTCACAGTTTAGGCCACCAGACAATTCTTACTTCAGAGTTCAAACTTCAAAGGCCAAATAGATCTCGTTTTGCCACAATCCTTACTAGGATGTATTCATTAAATATGTCTGCATCAAGATCTTCTTCACTTTCTTCACTAGAAGAAGAGTCATCATTATAACACCCCCATTAAAGATAATAGCGAAAGCATATCAACATCGGGTGTCGCCCCGTCCAGTTTCCTAGATAAGGGGTCTCTATAACGAAAACAATAGAGTAAATGCATATATAAGGTCTAGAGTCAACAAAATCCCAAACTAATGGTCACACATATATATAGATATCAAAGAATCTCATGCATGCTATCTCTATCTATAACAGAATATAGTACATAATAAAAAGAAAGTTTGTCTAGACCTAAGCCACCGACTCTGTGGTATCGTCCTTCTATCCGTAGGTCGGCTCAGCTTTGGATCCTACAAAATTGTAGAATAAAAGACACGTGTGAGTGACAAAAATCACCCAGTGAGTCCTGTGTGTGCTAGTGCTTTATGAAAGAATAGGATACATAAATTTTTTGTGGAATAGCATATTATTTGTTTATTGCAAACAATTCCAAACTCTCTAAAGAAGAGTTTAATCAAAACTCAATCATTTTTGAAAAATTTTATTTCAGATTTCAAATCATTGTCCTAGTTTTTAAATCATAGGCATTTCTCCAATAGAAGGTTGGCTTGTATACAAGTCCTGCAGTTCTTGCCTTTGGCGCCACGTATCATTATACTGAGATCGCAGCTTCCAATACTCAACCGTGTGTCACCGGAATAAGTACACACCGCAGTGTACTTTTGCTCAAGTGTGTCGCAGTATACCACATAACACAATCTTTTACTTGCCACCATAAGCCAGGGGTCTCAATCCTAACATCAATCATAATCGAGGTGACAAGGAGTCAAACGCACTAAGTGTACCCGCCCAACATCTAGCGAAGGACTCAAAATAAGAAGCACCCATAGATGTGGCAATTGCCAAGTGCGAAACGGCTAGCCAGGATGACTCATCTCAATGTCCTGTCACCCCGTTCGGAGTAAAACAATCCCTAGAACTAGTCCAGGTTGCTAGGGCTATCTAACTCTAATATAGGCTAGTACAAAGATCAAAGTCCTTATTGAGTACTCAACGTTAACAATACCAACCCCGTCTGATTGATCAAGCCAGAGGGTTATCTAATCCTACAGGATTTTCAAATCAAAATATTTTTGGGGCAACATCACATTTTACAGAACTTGATCCCATTGACTTGTAAGTTTAATCATTATTCATATAGGATCAGCAAAGCCAATCAATTCATTTCATGGCACATCAGGCCAATAAAATAATTTCAGGGTTCAAAAGGTTATTTTTCAAAAGTCAATCTCATCACAAAAGATCATTTTCCAAAATCATGTTGAAACAGGATAAAGAGTTCTGTTCACACATCAAAACATGTTTCCAAGAGTATTTGGGTCGTTTTCCCCATACTCGATCACAAAAGTCATTTTCCAAGGGTATTCGGGTCATTGTACCCATGCCCGATTCCAAAAGACTTTCTGAGGGTATTCGGATCATCCTACCCTTGTCCGATTTGAAAAAAATATTCACAAGAGTTTCAATAAGGATATTTCAGTCATTTACTGAATACTCGATTTCAAAGGTTTCCATAAAACATTCCAATAAGGATATTTGGGTCATTTTTCAAATACCCTATTCGAAGAGAACTCATTTCAAGAAATCTAGAGTTCTAATCCAAAAACAGGATTAACTTCAAAGTTTCCAAACACATTTCCATAAAATGTTCTAATAAGGGCATTCTAGTCAATTTATGAATACCCGATTTCAAAATTTATCTTTTTTTGAAAATCCCAAGTATTTAATCCAGAAAAGACTAAATTCACAAACTCATACTTTAATTTTTTGTTAAGGTTTCCAAGCTAATCATGAAGTTCATTCCAGCCCAAAATGGCATAAAATAAATCTTGCTCAGATATACCTTAAATATATTCAGGGATTTCCAAAACGGTATATAACATAGAATTTCAGGGAAAAAACAAAGCACACTAGCTTTAGAAAGTGTTTTAGAAATCTAAGAGACTCACCTCGTGTCCTAAATAACTCTTCTCGTTTACGACCATTTAGTCACTATTTCTACTATTTTTGACATTCCGTTAGCCGTTTACCACTAAACCTACACCAAACATCATTTTCAAGTCAATTCGCATTCGGCTGAAAAGTAGCCGACGCCTATGCTGACGTGCCCAACATCTAGCCAATGTCCAACCGATGTTTAGCTGTCAGAGCCGACGGGTAGCCGATGGGTAGTTGACGGTTAAGGAAAACGTTTAACTTTTGTTCACGTCATTTTTTTGTCGTTTGTTCCTTTTTTTCATTTTTCTTTTTCCACATCCCTTCTCCCTTCATATACAAGGGATTCACTTCATATTTTCCCTTAATTTCACCCAAAGTCACACAATTAATCATCCTTAGGTTCGTCCATTTTTGAAGTAAAATTCTGAAAATTTTCTACTTTGACACATGATTTTTATTTTGAACATAACTTTCAATCTAAAACTTCGATTTAGCTATATGATATACCAAAACAACCGTAAGACTCTTATCTTTAATTCTAAGTTAGCACTTTTTAGTGTTCTAGTCCCCGTGACTTGTTACTTGGCAAAAACAGCCCCAATAGTTTTTTGGGTTTTAGTCCATTTTCACAAACCAAGTTCACCTGCTTGTGTTTCTTCATTCATAGCACCTATATAACCCTTAGTCCACTTTCATTTCCCATCAAACAACCTTAATTCTTCCATTTTTTAGGTTTAAGAAAGCCATTAAGCTCTTATGCAAATAAAAAATAATTAACATCAACGTTAAAAAACAATCATAATCCATTTTTTTAACGTTTAACCTCGTTTTTATGCCAACTCTACCATCTTTCTTCTCAATCATGAACCCCCCTTTAAATCACCATTCAAATACCCTTATTCACCATACAAAATATAGCCTATGAATTCTTCATCCAACCGGTACACACACTTGCAGACACAAAGTCTCACATAGTACACAATAATTATTTTAATCATCACAAATCTCATATTATAATTCATATCAAAACTGTAACATCCCACTACCTATACCCCTATTAGGGTTGGGGATGTCGCCTTGTCTACAGGACAAGGGATTTTTATAACTAGGCCACCCAAAATAAATAAAAGAAATAATTTAAAATTGAAATTATTACAACCCAAATGATACATAAACAAGTTCCAAAAATAAATAAATTTCTGCTAAAGTCTCTCAAAAGAAATACATCAGAAAAAAAATAAATCTTCAAAACATAGGTAATCTCTAATTAATTACCTTTATAGCAGGACCGACCTAAAACATGGCATAAAATATGGTGAGACATAAATCTCAGTAGGCTCGTGTGTGCTTTGAGTGTTTTTGGTAAAACAGTTCATGCATGCAAGTTGTGAAATTTTATAAAAGAAAGTGTTGGTAAGCCTCAAATAAATTTCACAAGTGAAGAGTGGTGTTTTCCTTTCCAAAACATACATGTGCACAATAAATACAACCACTCAAAAGAGATAGCTATGGCTCCACACTTTGTGCACTATGACAAAATAACGATTAGAATGCCACACTTTGTGCAAACTGACACAAGGTAGGTGTATGGCCTACCGGGTGAGATACTCCTCCATTTCTACACCCAAACTTACCGGTTGTCTATTCTGGGAATACACTGTCCACTTGATTGAACTTGCTAGCTTGGACTGGTATGACCTACAAAAAGGGTGGTGTGATCCAATTGAAGATAAAAACTGTGTGTTTTGGTGTTATAAAGTGCACCAATGAAGAATATAGGTTAAATACTAATGGTTTGGAGAGTTTGGGAGTGATTGGAGATGTTTAGCAGTGATTTAGGCTTGAAGATGTGAAGTGTGTATTCTTGGTGTTCTTGAGAGAGTTTGAGGGAGAGGAATTTCGTGTGTGCTAGTGTGAGTGATGGCTGAATGGCTTAGCCTAGAGGGAGCTTTTGGTTATCCAAGAATGAAAGAGAGAATTTCAGATTTTTCAAAATTCAAATTGAGGAAAAAGTGGAGTTGTTTGAGGTATATGATTGGGTAATGGTGTTTGCTCTTGAAAGGTTTCTTGTTCTTCAATGGTGTATGGTTGAACTAGCTATGTTTTAACCAAATGATGGAGAGTTGTTTCAGGCTGAGGCTGGCCGAAATTAGCTATGGAATGGTATAGAATTTTTTGGTTTTATCAACTAGCTAAAGGAGTGTTTTAATGAAGCAAAATCTTGAATTTTAATTTGAAGTTTGAACAAGTTTGGATAGAGTGAAGATATGAGCATTTTGAGGTATGATAAAGGAGTCCTATTATTTAAGGTTGATGGATAAGCCAAGAGGTTCAGTTCATGGCTGTACAAGGGCCAAGGGCCAAAATTTAGTGAGGTTTGCTGAAGAATTTTGGCCTTAGCATTGAAGAGACAATGTTGGACAAAAATTTTTGGAATTAAAGCTCAAGAACACTTGGAATTGAAATGGTTTTGGTGCAGATTTTTTTGTCCATTTTGGATCGATTTTGCTACTGGATTTTAAGGGTGTTTGAAGGTCCATTAATGGTGGTTTTCCAGCCTTCATCTTGAAGAAGAATTGAGAAAGTTCCAGCTATTCATATGTTCTAATGGATGGCTTCAAGTTCATGTTTAATGTTGCTAGTTTGCTGGAAAAAAAATTCTGGTTTGGCATGGTTTGTGAAGTTGCAAAAATTCAAGGAATTCCAGCCTTCATCCTTACATAAGATGGTTGGTTTCTTGCAAGAATTGGGTAGGGAAGCTTGCTGCAATGTTTTGAAAACAGCCTTGAAAGAAATCTGGAAAATTTTCCTGATTTTTGACCAAGACAAGAACAAGAGGAAGATGATGTTCTTGAAGAAATAGCTATGGCATTTTCTTGAAATCTCTACCTATTTTTCCTGCTCACTTTTGGCCACTCCTATCCCATAAGAGTTGAGATTTTTTGAAATTCTAAGCTAGAGAATTATCTTAGAATTTTATGATTACAAAAATGAATTAAAGAATCAAGAGTAGTTTAAATTTCAAAGAAGTTAGGACAAGGCTTGCAAAATTAATGGAGACAAGAATTCCTTTAGAATTCTTTTTAGGTAAGACCACATGGTTAAGACATTACCATTATATCTTCCTTAAGACAGCATTCCTAACTTTAAGGAATGTAAGGAAAAGAAAATTCAAACATGGGTTAAGTGATAGGATTTGAACTCAAGACCTTAGAGATTAAATCACAAAGCTCTAACCACTTAATCACACTAACTTTTGTTTTTATTTTCTCAACTAACTATTCTTCTTATCTAAACCTCAAGCCATCTTCCTATTCCGACCCCAAGCAAAATTACCTTTGTACCATTTCTACTCAACAAGCACAAATAAATCATATATCCTATAAACCACAATTCTAAGGCACACAAAATCATTCAAGAGATATTTTATGCATGATGACATGATGTGCATCCTATCCCTCTTACTCTAGGGTAGGTTTAGGTGGGGTTTTACAAAAATGATCACTGCAATTAAATCTACAACTTTAATTCTTGAAGCATAGGACTTTACCATGTGTATATGATGTTTTGGCTTGATTTTTCCTTTCCTTTTCTTCCTTATTTCTTCCTTCCTTCTTCTTTTATGTTCTTGGCTGGTTTGTCCCCTAAATCCACTACCATTCTTGGTCAAAATAATAACCAATAGGATTTTGCTCAATTAAATGAATGGTGGCTACTTTACACATGTCGTGATCTTATTTTTTTTTCACATTTTTCTTAATTATTTTGAAAATTTTATTTAAGAAGTCTTGCATGCATGAATATCTCATGCATCCTCTTATTATTTGACACTTGTCCTTGGCCATCAATCACAAGAAGCCATAGTCTCATTTTCAACTACATTTTCCTATTTTCATTAGAAATGACCAAAATTGGGTCCGTAACGGGAAAATATTTTATTTTACTATTCAACTCTAAAAATTCCATTGAATCCATTGGTAACACTTAAATTCTTCAATTCATTCTCTACTTGATCAAATTTGCGGTCAAAGTTGCGGCTGTGGTTAAAATGACCAAAATGCCCCTGATACCCCGAGTAGCATAATTCACACCAAAACATGCGTTTCATCACACTGATCAATTCCTCTTTTCAAAGTACCCTAAAATTCTTATTTTGTTAATAATAATAGCCTTCCAAAAATTTAGGGTATGGGTGGAACAAATCCAATAATTATACCAGGTCCCGATAAAATTTTATTTCACCAAAATATTCATCTCATTACATCGTTTAACTTTTGTTTTGGATATCAATACAAATTCTCATCCTACTACAAATAGTAGCCAATAAAAAATAAAAAGGTGGGGTGTTACATTCTCCCCTCCTTACAAAAATTTCGTCCTCGAAATTTGGCTTACACTTGGAATAGTTCTGGGTATTTCTTCAACATCTTTGGCTCCTCTCCCAAGTTGCATCTTGTATAGGATGATGGCTCCACAACACTTTTACAAGTGGGATTTTCTTATTGCACAGTTCTTTTTCAGCGTACTCCAAGATCTTAATAGGCTTTTCCTCATACTTCAGGCTTGGATTCATCTCAATGGGTTCTTTATTTAAGATGTGGGTAGGATCAGCCACATATTTTTGAAGTTGGGAAACATGGAATATGTCGTGAATTCCTTGAAGCTATGTGGGTAACTTCAGCCGATAAGCTACTTTCCCAATCTTCTTGACAATGGGGAATTGTCCTATGTACCTAGGCCCTAATTTCTTCCCTTGTCCATTAATCCCCAATTGCCATTGTGGAGTTAACTTCAAGAACACATACTCCCCTTCAACAAATTCCAAATCTCTTTTACGTCGATCCGCGTAACTTTTCTATCTACTTTGCGCTGCCTCCAACTTGGTTCTAATCAGTTTCACGGCCTGCTGAACCTTTTCGAGACCAAAAGCATCCTGTTCACCCGTTCTTCGTCCTAAACTTTCCCAATATAACGGGGACTAACATTTCCTTCCATATAAAGCTTCAAATGGGGCCATTTCGATAGTTGATTGATAACTATTATTGTAGGCAAATTTTGCATATGCTAAATTATCAACCCACTTGGTTCTAAAATCTAGAGCTCAAGCCGGCAACATATATTCTAAAATCCTGTTTACTCATTTAGTTTGTCCATCCTTTTGTAGGTGCACTGCTATACTAAACTTTAAGGTTATCCCGTATCTCTGTTCAACTTAGTCTAAAACTTTGAAGTAAATCTGGGATCTCAATCCGATACAATGCTAGAGGGTACTCCGTGGAGTCTAATTACTTCCTCCATATAAATTTTGCTCAACTTCTCTAGAGAATCCTTTTGATTGATAGGGATGAAATGAGCGGACTTAGTCAGCCGATCCACTATTACCCATGTGGTATCTCGCTGTCCTACCTTCATAGGCAATCCTGTAATGAAGTCCATAGTAATTTCATCCCATTTCTATGATGGAGTTGGTAATGACTGCAATAATCCTCCAGGCCGCTACTGATCGGCTTTCACTTGTTGACAAGTTAAGTATTGGGCTACAAAATCTGAGATATCCTTCTTTATATCTCAATAACATCTCAATCCACCAATAATGTCATTTCAAGTCCTGATACATTTTTACGGCTCCTGGATGGATAGTATACTTACTTTGATGTGCTTTTGTTAAAATGTCTTGCCTTATCGTAGACTGTTTTGGGATACAATATTGATTTTGGTAATAAATGATTCTATTAATGTCCGTTTGAAACTTATCTCCTCCTTTATTTACCTCTTTTTGCACCAGCCTCTGTAACTCTTCATCTTTATCTTGCTCTTCCTTCAACTGCTATAGAAAGGTAGGTTGAATAGGCATATTATTCAGCCTTATTTCTCCATCTACGACAAATGTTTCTAATTCTGGAATTTGTAACATCCGAAGAGCTGATAAATTCGCTTTCCTACTAAGGGCATTTGCTACGGTGTTTGCCTTCCCAGGATGATACTTAATTGGACACCAAAATTCTTTTAGGAACTCCATCCACCGACGTTGTCTCTTATTCAAATCTTTCTGAGTAAAAATATACTTCAAACTTTTGTGATCGGTGAAAACTTCAAACTCAGTTCCATGCAAATAATGCCTCAACTTCTTAAGGGTAAATATAATAGCTGCCAATTCTAGGTCATGCGTAGGATAATTCTCAATATGGGGTCTTAGTTTCCTAGAGATGTAGGCTATCACCTTTCTTTCCTGCATTAATATTCCTCCCAACCCTTCTTTTGACGCATTTATGTACACCTTATAAGATTTATCCATCTTTGGCAGTGCCAAAACAGGAGCAGAGCTTAACCTCTTTTTCAGTTCCTGAAAACTTTTCTCACACTTTTCAATCCACATATAAGAGACTTTTTTTTGGGTGAGTCGAGTCAAGGGTGTCGCTATCTTAGAGAATCCCTTAATAAATCTCCGATAATACCTTGCTAATCCCAAGAAACTTTAAACTTCAATTGGAGGCTCGAGACGTTTCCAATTTGTCACTGTCTTGACTTTTACAAGATCTATTGTAATCCCATCCTTGGATATTACATGTCCTAAGAATGCTACTTCCTGTAACCAAAACTCACACTTACTGAATTTTTCATACAATCTGGCCTCCCTTAATTTTCCCAATACTTTTCGAAGGTGCTGTTCATGTTCTTGAGGAGGTCTAAGGTTGATAGATGTCTTTTAGAAAGGTGTTAGTACACTTCTTCCTCTCTACATGCACGACAATGTGCAAAAAGGTATTTTAGTTATTACACCTATAAGTCGGAGATATTGCTAATGCAACATTGTCCTTGGGGTCAATATATTCTTATGGTGATATTAGAAAATATTTAAAATATAAAATACAACTATTTATATAACATGAGTATTTTGGTCATTTTAGTAGCCAATGAGATGTATCTTTTGGGTCTTCGGAATAGCCCATAAGTCCTAATTAATTTTGGGTTGAGGAAATGATCCCGGTTAAAGAGGATTTTATTTTATTCAGAAAGTATAATTTATTATTGGGCTGGAATAAAATAAAAGATCAAGAGGAATTAAATTTATTGTCTAGTATATTGGTTAATTAATTATTCAGCTTTTGAGCCCAAATTGAATAATTGAAAAAATTAACCTAGGCCTAACTATGTAAAAAGGCTTGAATAATTATTTTGATCTATTTCGGCTCATTAATTATTTATTGGGTTATTTTTATAAGTCCAAAAAATAGTAATTAAGGTTTATTATTTATGGGTTCATTGAGTCTAAGAATAAATAATAATAATTTCTAGGCCAATAGCCTGGATCGATTTTTTCACAGAATAGTAGAGTTTAGTTTTTAGCCCTAGCTAAACGTCTTCTATAAAAGGATAGCTTGATAATATCCGGGTGTTTCTTTTTGAAAAGATGGGAATCCCGATAGTTTGGTTTTTATATGAGCCGTGTGTGTGATTAGTTCAGACTACTGTGAAAAATATTGAGCCGTGTGTGTGACATTCTCTCTGTCGATCTCTTCTCTTCTTGATACTGCTAATCTTGATAGCAATGTGTCAAGAGCACAAGACTAATCCCTTACCTTAATTGCATTCCCTAGCAGACCTTAATTGCATTCCCTAGCAGACCTTAATTGCACTCCCCAGCAGTATTCAGGCTGAGGAATATTCTGTGAACCGAAGAGCTTTGGTGTTCATGCAAGCATGGAGAAGCAGACGACTTACAAGATTATCACCTTCAGCTTCCATGAGTGAACTGAGAGTTGTTGAGTCAATACCAATTTATTTGGATCAGCTTAAACAAGAGATCAAAAGAAATTGCAAAGCTATAAAAACTCTTCCGCTGTGCCTTGCTATTCTCAATTTTTTCCAGGGTTCTATGTTGTTGGTTTTGCTTTTTTTACTTTCAATACACTGAGGCTATTGTTGATGTTGATGCAGACAAATGGCAAGTAGCAATGGATACCAAGATTGAGTCTATGTATCTTAATCAAGTCTGGGATCTTATCACTACACTTGAAAGGATTAAACCCATAGGGTACAAATGGGTATACAAGAGAAAGAGAGATGTGGATGGAAAAGTGGAAATCTCTAAAGGAAGATTGGTAGCAAAAGGTTATACTAAAAAAGAAGAGATCGATTATGAGGATGCCTTTTCACCTGTTGCCATGTTTAAGTTCGTTCGTATTCTCTTTGCTATCGCATGTCATTATAACTACTAGATATGAAAAATGGATGTCAAGATAACCTTTCTTAATGGCAATCTTCCTGAAAACATCTATATGACCCAGCCTGAAGGCTTTGTTGCGAAAGGCTAAGAACATATTGTCTGTAAGCTTAAAAAGTTTATTTATAAACTTAAGCAACTATCACAAGTAGGGAACATACGTTTTGATGAGACTGTAAAGTTTTATGGCTTCATACATAATGTGGATAAACTATACGTGTATAAGAAGATAGATGGCAATAACGTGTCTTTTATAGCACTTTATGTGGATGCCATTCTACCTATTTGGAAATGATATAGGGATATTTTCATTTATAGAAGTTTGGCTATCAAGTCAATTTAGCATGAAAGATATGGGAGAAGTTAGCTACATTCTTGGAATAAACTTTTTAGAGATAGAAAACAAAGAATGTTATGCCTATCCCAATCTGCTTATATTAACAAGATATTTGCTATGTTTAGCATGGATCAGTGTATAGGGGAAATCATACCCTTTGGACACAGATTGACCTTATCTTCTAGGCAATGTCCTGAGACACAAGAATAAAAGGAAAAGATAAGTAGGATTCTCTAAGCTTTGACAGTGGAATGTCTCATGTATGCAATGCTTTGTACAAGGCCAAATATTTGCTTTGTAGTAGGTATGGTTAGCAAGTATTAGTCAAACCCAGAGGAAGAATGTTGGCAAGTTGTAAGGTATATATTCTCAAGTACTTGAAGGGAACAAGGGATTATATGCATGTTTACAAAGCCGATGACTTAGTTTCTACCAATTACATGGACTCAGACTTCCAGGAGATTAAAGATAAAAGAAAATATACTAGTGGATATGTTTTCACTTTGTCTGGTGGGGCTATTTCATGGAGAAGTTTAAGTAATCTTACATTACTAATTCAACCATAGAAGCTGAGTATGTAGTAGCTTCAGAAGCTTCTAAAGAAGTAGTTTGGCTCCAAAAATTCCTCACAAAACTTGGGACTGTGCCATAGATGGATAGGCCCATAATTTTAAATTGTGACAATTCTGGAGATGTTACATAATATAAGGAGGAAAATAAACCACAGGTAGGGTAAGTACATTAAGAGGAAGTACCACTTGATCCGGGAGTTTATCCCGAAATGAGAGATAGTGGTTGACCAGATTGAAGCTATGAAAACAAGAGTGATCATGCATGCGTGGAAAATAGAAGCCAGAAAAACAACAAAAACACATAGCACACAGTAGAGATGCCTTTGAAATTAATACCTCTGCGCTTGAAGGCTGTTTTTGGTGCCGAAGTGGATGATGAAACCACCGGGACTTCCTCATGCTTGGAAGATATCTCTGGCTGAAAACTTACGATTCGCCTACTCCTACAGGGCATGAAGGCAAAGCTTTTGCTTCTCAGAATATTCCACCAACCAATATATCTTGGTGACACAATTTAGGCAAGGAAATTCACTGTCTCTAACGCTTCTTGACTCTTGCTATTAATTAGCAAGACCAAGAAGAAGAAGGAAAGGAAGAACGAGTAAGAGAAGAAAAAAAAAAAAAACAAAGGCTTCTGGTAGTTTTTTTCACTGACGAGTGCATTCACTGATCTTCACAGAATGCACAACCCACCTAGAATAACTAAAACACTAAGATTTTGATATTTCAAATCACCCAGAGGCTATCAACAAAAGAGGTTTGACTTAGCATAAACTTTTCTGTTTCGTGAATTTAAAAAAAAAAACCTTTTTTATTTAGGCTATTGGGCCAATAATAATTTATTATTTTTCTGGACCTAATGAGCCCAAAATAATAACAATTAATTAATTATTTCCTGGGCCATTAAAAATAACCCAATAAAAAATTAATGAGCCCAAATGAACTAAAATTATTATTTAAGCCTTTTTTTTTTTATCTAGTTTAAGCCCATGTTAATTTTTTAATTATTTATTACGGGCTTAGGCCCTGAATAATTAATTAACCAATTAAACTAGATGATATATTTAATTTAATTTTTTTCGTTCTTTTATTTTATTCCAGTCCAAAAATAAATTTTATTTCCTGAAAAAAATAAAATCCTTTTAACCGAAACTATTTCCTCGACCGAAAATTAATTAGGACTTACGGGTTATTCCAATGAACAAAAAGACACATCGCTTTAGCTACTAAAATAACCAGAATACCCCTGCTATATATGTTAGTGTTGTGCCCTAGAGGCAATCACTTGTACTATGTATATGATACATTTGGAGATTGTAATACAAACAATTATTTATCTTTCAGTTTATTTTCTTTACTTTCATGTAAAATAACTGTTAGATAAAGTCCCTAGTACAACACTATGTTAAGGAAATCATGATAGAGATCATGATGTGAGATTCCAACTACACTGTATAGTGTTAGTACTTAAATAATCCCTAGTTGTTGTTTTAATGAGATATGACTTCATTAATGCGTCAAGACTAACACGTGTTAGATTTCCTAATTTGATCAGACAGTTGTTCTCATATCCGTGAGTATTGTGATACTCAAGGTTGATACGTGGATGCTTGTTAATAGAACAAGTACATTGGATGACATTGCTATGAGATAATCACATAGAAAACTATTTAGTGCCAATGGTAGAATCTCACTATAGCAAACATGCAAGTATCTTTAGGCTTGAGATCTCCAAGGTACTTTTTTTGCTGAGCATTGTACTTTGATTCCAATCTCTGGAGCCAGATCAAAGGCAGCCTATGGGATGGATGTTGGGTACAATGTGAAGTAAACGAAAGTAGTTGAGAAGGTCAATAAAGGATTCACCCCTCCTAATAGTAGGGATGAATATCTCACGACTACTTGTTGGAATTACTACTCGTGAAATCCTTGGCCAAGGTGATTGTGTATTGGAAACAGTTCCAATTGATACACATGTAGAGTAGTGGATTCTTAGCACAAGTACTATTATATTCAGGCTAGAATTAATTTATATTTTGGAGGGAGTTGGCACTAATTCTATACTCCAAACCAAATGAGATATTATATGGTGAAAGGAATTTATTGCCCTGTAGTTTGTTATTGAGGGGTTCATGTCAAGCCACTTAACTTCCTAGACTCTTAGGTGGTCATGATGTATTGCATGATACCGCTCATGATCTGCTTAGTATGGATTTATTAATTAGAGAATTAATAAATCAATCCTTAGTAGAATTAATAAGTTAATTATAAAATTATTAAGGATTATTAATCCTAAAGATGTTTAGAATAATTAATATTTTACTACCAATAGACCGGGAAACCTAATAGGTCACATACAATAGAGAATTGAGTACTCATGTTGTTATTTGGTAACATTACTAGGTTGATTGTGAAAAGAAGAAATTGTTGTGGTCAAATTATGATTACTTATAATTGGTGGGCTACAATGTAAGTAACAAAAATCATATTAACAATTGGTAATTAAGAATTCACGATTGCTATGGATTCTGATGACTAAAATAATGAAGGAAATATGTATATATATATATATATATATATATATATATATATATATTACTTCGTGCGTGAAGGATTTTTGAAAATTACACATACTTTTTCCCTTTTGAAACGGAGAGTTCTCTTCTTGAAAAACATCTTCTTCTCAACAGAATATACACTAGCCGCCAAGTGTTTTTGTTAGCACAAAAATCCAGGTGTGTTCTTGAGCACAATTCTTGTGTGGATTTCTGTTAGAAAAATCTCTAACATTGAGATTTAGTGACTTGGAAGCAACGAAGGAGAAGATGTGCTTGGAGTCTTCTGGATCGCGCCACGAACAGAGAAGGAAACATTTTCAATCCCAAAGGCTTTCACGTGTGGTAATATCTTCACCAGTTTCAAATTCTTTTACGCATAAATGAGATCCTCAGTGGGAATTCTTGATTTTATTCCGTTGCGCAACTTGTACTTGCATGACATGGATTCCTAACAGTGGTACCAGAGCCATCGTTTATGCGTTAATGGGTTGTGCTGAAGCCATGGAATTTGTTTCGTTGTTTACCTTTGTGTCCTCTGGGAAATCGTTTTCACATAGAGTTGTTTGTGAAAGAAAGAAATAATTGATTTTTTGGGTTTTGGTTGCATGAATATGTTTCATGTTTAATGCTAAGGATTAAAGAATTAATTTATCTTGTGTAGTTTCTATAACTGAAAAGCAAAGAGGTTGTTTTCTTGAAAGCTGTTGCTTCTTGAACAAATGACTAAATCGGTTTATAAAATGAGGAAAGGAAAAAAAAATTGAATACAATCAGAGAACAGTTCTCTGAAATTAGCGCAAATCTTGAAGGTTTTTTTTTTCTTTCCCCAAAAATCGTTTATGGGGAAGACGAAGAGGTTAAAAAAAAAAAAAAGCCCTTTGTGTGCCCAAGGTGCAGTTTGCTGGGAGTCAAGCTACTGCTTGAGGCACAATTGGTCCCAAGCTCGCAATGACTCAGCTCCTACGATGCGTGGTTCACGTGGGAGGTTTAAGTGATCATGGGGAGGATGTATTACATCCTCCCCGGATAAGATTTTATCTTTTGTGGGTTTTATATATATATATAAAAAATTCTTTTTTCCTTTCAATTAACTTTCGATTTTGTCTTCTAATGGCCCATGAGTTGTTTTTTTTTTTCTTTTTCCACTCAACACCCAAAGCATCCTAGAAATTGTTTTTGGGACTAACCAATATTAATTTCTAAAATTGGTTTTGGAAATTAATATATACTATCTAATATAGTGATTTTAGATATGTAAATTTTTTTAATTAATTCTCGTTTTGAGAATTAAATCTAAGTATGGTTTGGTTTTAATTGAAGCCCATGATTTGGGATAAAATTATATTTTGGAAATTATTATATTTTCTAAAATATTGATTTTAGATTATATATTATTATTTAATTCCTAAAATAAGATTTTAGCAATTAATAAATTTTTTAAATATTGATTTTAGATGTTATCTTAATTAAATTTCTTAAATTTGATTTTAAAAATTAAATCTAAATGTTTTATGTTTCCAGAATAGAGATTTTGGAATTATAAAGTTATATGTTTAATTTTTGTTTAAGTATAATTAATGGCATGGCAGATGGTTATGGACTAAAACCGAATTATATTTGTTCATGCATTTTTACATTTTTTGTTTTTATTAAATAGGACCTGTGAGCCTTGCATTCTCTAAAATTCTTGTGTAATTCTCTTATCATCTATCCCCTCTTGAATGTAACTAGAGGTTTCTCTATTTAGGAAGTTTGTGTAGTTAGCTTACATAGGTTAGATAGGGATAGAATTAATTAAATTTTGGAGATGGCAACCAAAACAAGGCCAAAGGGTAAGACCTTCTACTTAAAACAAGCATGAATACATAAGGTTAACCATATTAATTTCCTCCTTTGCTCAAGGAAATTAATTTAGGAAAAGTCCATAACCATACTACGTAATCACTTTATTACCATGATTATCAATTTATGTGATTTATTGATATATTTATGCATGTCATTTGATAAAATCACTAAAAATAATAAATCCCTCAATTAATATTAAACATAATTCCTTCCCTTAATATACTAAGAATGAGAGCCTTGTTTCGAGACCAGGTTGTTAGGCTAATCTAAGCCTACTCGACATCGGGCATGTTCAAGCTACGGAATTAAATTTCTAATTAATAGGTCGGATTGAACTAAATTTTTTTGCCTACTTGGGCTAACTTAAGAGTAAAGAAATTTAGAGGAAATATTGGGGTAGCCAAAAAGGCTTTAAGATTAAAAGATATTAATCACCTAATGATCTGGTAATTACATACGATGTAATTAGTATTGGATACCTACCATTGAACTCAAAGGTGGCTTGTTAGACAAAACTAAAGTTATTCTTGAGGAATGTGGATACCAATCCACTAGAAAAGCTTCCAATAGGCTTTCCCAAATCAATAGTGGGGCCTATTTGTAACACCCCACGACTACGTACCCTAAAAGGGCGGGGATGTCGCTCCGTCCTGTAGGACAAGGGGTCTTTAGAACGAGGTATAAAATATAAAGGCAATCTCCAAAGGAATCAACTTAGATAAATAAAGAAATACTCTTATTACATCAGACTCAACTTGGAGCAAAACGAGATAAAACAAATATTGTTCAGAAGTATAAACGACAAAAGTCTCCTAGAACAGCCTAGGAAAAAAAACAAAAGCCTCTACTGTCAAAGCCCCGCTGACTCAGCACAATCTATCTCCTGAAAACATGATGTAAAATAGTGTGAGAATAAATCTCAGTAAGTCCTGTGTGTGCACATGGTGTTTTGAATAGTACGTGTATGCAAAGTGAAAAACATCTGTAGAAATAATTTGGCAAGTCATAAACAATCTCTTTTCGCAAGGAGTGGGTTTTTCTCATTGTCACACTTTGTACAAAATAAATCTTCCACTCGAATAAACAGTCATGTCACCACACGTTGGGTTCTATGAGAATAAAATGGCCAAGGCACCACACTTTGTGCACCTTGTCCAGACCAGATTACCACACGTTGGACGTTATGATCAAGGTGAGTGTACAGCCCACCGGGTGAGATACTCCTCCATCTCTACACCCGACAAAACCACCCGGGTGTCCATGCCGGGAATATAAATAATACCATACCAGGTACACATGCTAGCTCGGACTGGCCTGACCAACCAACACTGTCACCTTTTCGAGCAGAGTTCATCTTTTGGAGGTGGCCTCCTGCCAGAAGACTTACGCTAGCCCTTCAAGACTAGTATTGTTAGCCTACCCTTATTGAGTATTCAACGAACATATCCGTCAATTCCTGATTCAAAATATTTCCAAACCTTGGCTTTGTATAACATGGTTTTCTTTAAAAGAGTTTTCTAAAAATTTAGGAAAAGAATGGGTTTCTTGATAAAATCGTTAGTTTGACAAAACCATTTGAAGAATAAATATCCACGTTTACAACCCAAGCAAACATAGTTCAACAATAGCTTTACAAAGCTTCACAGCATAGACTTGCCATCACAACATTTAACCAAAACCGTTTATAAAAGGACTTACCATCACAACATTTAATAAAAGAGTTTATGCAAGGACTTACTTGATATGCCTCAGATAAACGTGATAAATTCACAGCTTGCTTTCCTCAATTATCCTCCTGATCTAAACCATATAATATCATGATTAGGGTCTCAATTAATTCAAACATGCTCTAATCCCATTTATTTTCACAACAATTCGCAATCCCCTATTTAATTCCAAGTAAACTATTCAATCTCCAAAGATCATAACTATGACCACATGTTTATCTCGCTAATAAACACCCTTAAACTTTACTTTCGGCATCAAGGGAGGGTATTCCCTTACCTTGCAACTACCGGGTAATGAGGTCTCGATGCTCCTATGGTGATCGTCCCGAGTTCGCTTGAGAAGAAGAGAGAAGCTACCTCCTTTGCTCCTCTTGACCGAAAATTAAAGAAGAAGATGAAATCAGCCTTTATGGGAGTGATTTAAGGGAAGAAAAGGAGAAGAATAGATGGAAGAAAGGAATCAAGAAGTTGAGATGGTTTTTTCTTACCTTAGAGAGTGATCGGTTTTTTTGCTAGGTATGACTCTTGATGTTTTCGAAAATTTGTAGAGAGAAGTTGCTGAAATTTTCATGTAGAATGGAGTGGGTAGACGGTTGCTATGTTTTAGAGTTGGAGAAGATTGGTTTAGGGTTAGATGGTGATGTTTAGAAAGACTCCTAATGGCTTTAGGTTTCTTGGACAGCAAGGGCGAAATTTCAGCTTGTTGTGCCCCCTCTTGCTGCCGAATTTGGCAGAGTGTAATGGAGAAAAATATTTTGCAATTTGCTCCTTTGTGCTGGCCGAAATACTACGCAAAAGAAGGCTAAATATGTTCAGAATTTTGGGCCAAACAAGGAAGAGTTTGTGTGGGTGTTGATGACTGAAAATGTGCAAGTGCTGTGCAAAATTGCTGAACAAAAAGGAGAAGAAATTCTGGATTGTTTAGGCTGTAATTCTACCAAAATTTCCAGGGAAAAGATGAGGGTTTTAGGCGCTGAAATTGGCTTGATCAGCTGGGGTTTTTTTGGTGTGTTTTGTGTGCGGAATTTCGGTTGCATTACTAGTACAAGGCTGGCCGAAATTCCTGTGCAAGCTGTCCGAAATTTCTGGTTTCCAAGCTGCCGAAAATCAGTAGTTTTTTGGAGATAGAAATTCTGGTTTTGTGTAGCTAAGGTAGTTGAATTGTTAAGGAGTGTTCTAGGTGTTTTGAGCTAGGATTTACAGAATTGGATTGTAGCTAAAGAGGCTGGAATTTTCGGACAGCTCGTGGTGACACAAGGCTGCCGAAATTCAGCTAGGAAAAGGAAGAAAATCCTAGTTGAATTTGGATTGAATAAAATCTGGTTTTATCAAGGATTTGGATAAGATTTCCTCTAGTCCTAGAAGATTTTGGATTGAGCTAAAAGTGCTCCAAGGTGGCGTACAAAATCTGGAAAAGTTTCCAGAATTTTTCAGCTTAAGGTTTTCGAAATCCAAGAGAACAAAAGCTGAAAATAAAGCAAACTTTATCCTTATCTAAAATCCTTGAACTTAGGAGTTAAATATGGAGTCTTATTCCTATAAAAGTGACGTTTAAACCCAAAGAAGATATCTAAGACTTTAGTTAAAATATTTCTCTAAAACAATTAAATAAATAAAAGGATTATGGCTAAAATTCTTGAAGAGGTAAAATAAGATTTTTTCCTAATATATTCCCCATCTCTTATATACATCAAGAAGAGTTTTATACCACTTGAAATTCTTCAAAGTGGCACCTAACTAGGGGTTTTTGGCCAAGGCATGAAGAATACTAGAAAAGGAATTCAAAAGAAAGCTTAAAATTTTCAAGGGATAGGATTCGAACTCGGGTTACCAGAGGAAATCACCAACCTCTCCGCTATTCCATAACAACTCCAATACTAATTTTTTCCACCATCAATTCTCACCACCCTAATACTCATCCTTCCACATCTTCGACCAAACCTCCCTTATCTAAATCTTTAACAACACAACTATTTCACATCAATTAATTAAAATGCAAGAGCAACGGAAAAATTCACATGCATCCATGCAAATAAAATTATTCTAGCTACCACATAAAATGCAAGATGCTATGCAATGCATGAATTTTCCCTATAGTCAAAGGTGGTTTTGAGCGGGGTATTACACTATTGGTCTAAGAAAAATAGTGGAGTAACAATGTGCTTAATTAAAGACCTAAGTATTTGCATTACATGTGCATATACAGCTATATAATGTTCTCTATCTTTACTTCTAGGTCACGTGCATCATGTCAACCAACCTAAACTTACGTAGCATCTTGGAGACCAACAAACTAACTGAATCGAACTATCTCGACTAGTATAGAAACTTGAGAATCATTCTCAAGTTGGAAAAGTAGCTCTACGTGCTAGATGCTCCTATTCTGCCACCACCAACTCAAGATGCTCATGCTTATGAGCATGTTGTCCATAAGAAACACAAGCAGAACAGTGACACGGCATCTTGTATTGTGAAACCCCACCACCTAAAGCTTACCCTAGAGTAAGGGGGTTGGGATGCATATCATGTCATCTTGCATAAAATATACCTTTTGAATGATTTTGCGTGCCTTAGAATTGTGGTTTATAGGTTAAATGGTTTATTTTGTGCTTGTTGGGTAGAAAGGGTAAAAAGGTAATTTTGCTTGAGGTCAAAATAGGAAGATGGCTTGAGGTTTAGATAAGAAGAATATTTGGTTGAGAAAATAAGAATAAGAATTAATGTGGTTAGAGCTTTGTGATTTAATCTCTAAGGTCTTGAGTTCAAATCCCATCACTTAACTTTTATTTATATTTATCTTAGCCATGTTTGAATTTTTGTTTTCCTTACATTCCCTAAAGGTAGGAGTGTTGTCTTAAAGTAGACATAATGGTAATGTCTTGACAATGTGGTCTTGTCCTAAAAAAGAATTCTAGAAGAATTTTTGTCCCCTTTAATTTTGCTAGCCTTGTCGTAACATCTTTGAAATTTAAACTACTCTTAATTCTTTAATCCACTTTTAATCATAAAAAATCTGAGATAATTTCCTAAGCTTAGAAGTCAAAAATCCTAGCTCTTGTGGGATAGAGATGGCCAAAATTAAGGAGGGAAAATAGGTAGAGGTTCCAAGAAAAAAAAAAACACCATAGCTATTCCTTCAAACTATCTTCATCTTGTTCATGTTTTGGTAAGAAAAATTTGGAAATTTTCTAGATTTCCTTGAAGGCTATTTTCAAAAATTTCAGCCTACTTTCCTACCTAATTTTTTGCAAGACAACCAGTCATTTTATGTGAGGAGGAAGGCTGGAAATTCAGTGAATTTTTGTACCTGTACAAACAGTCCCAAACCAGATTTCTTTTCAGCAAACTAGCAACATTAAACATGGAATTCGAAGCCACTGTTAGAACATATGAACAGCTGGAACTTCCTCTATTTTTCTTGAAGATGAAGGCTGGAAAACCACCATTAAAAGACATTCAAACACCCTTGAAATCCAGATGCAAAATCACACCAAGGAGGACTAAAAATTCTACACCAAAATCATTTCAATTCCAAGCGTTTTTGAAGCTTCAATTCCAGAAATTTTTCCATCTTGTCTCTTCAAGGCTAAGGCCAAAATTCTTCATCAAAACTTACTCAAATTCGGACCTTGTACAGCCATGGACTGAATATCTTTGTGTCCCCACCAACCTTGAATATTAGGACTCCATCATCATACCTCTTATTCAAACTTTGAACTAAATTCCAGATTTTGTTCCATTAAAACACTCCTATAGCTAATTGATAAAACTAGAAAATCCTCTGCCATTAAATGATCATTTTCGGCCAGCCTTAGGTCTAAACAACTCTTCATTCTTTGGTTGAAACCTAGCTAATTCAGCCATACGCCATTGAAGAACAAGAAACCCTCCAAGAGCAAACTCCATTAACTAATCTTATACGTAAAAAAACTCCACATTTTTCTCCATTTGAATTTAAAAAAAAAAATCTGAAAATCTTATCTCTCATTCTTGATAGTCAAAAACTCCTTCTATACTAAGCCGTTCGTCCATCATAATTCCAGCCACACTCAAAATTCATTTTCTCTCAAACTCTCTCAAAAAATACCAAGAACACACACTTCACATCTTCAAGCCTAAACCAATCCTGAATACCTCCAAACACTCCCAAACTTTCTAGATCATCCATATTCAACCTCTATTCCTTATTTCTGCACTTTATAACACCGAAACACATAAATTTGAATTTCCAAACGGATCAAACCAACCTTTTTTGTTGAAAATTCGAAGAACACCAAGAGGTAAAACAAGAACAATCTCCTTGTTCTTCTTCTTCTTCTATTCAACTTCTAATATCCCTTTCTATTCTCATTCATTCCTCTCTTACACACACTTTCTTTTTTGGCTGAAATGGTGATGAGCAAGCATGGGCTACTTTCGAACCACTAAAGGCCATCAAGCACTCGAGGATCTTCACTAACCAAGGAGAATCCTTCATCAAACGAGCATCAATAAATTATTTCTTCCTTAATCTCCCTTTTTAATTTTTAGAATCAAGACTTCTAGATGTTGATAGGTTGATTAAATAAAAGTAGGGGTTGAGTATGTGTATGTGGGTGAAGGGGATGGAGTTAGGACATGAGAGTTGGAATGAATGATTATGCCTTATAGATTTTTCTTTTGAATCACTATATGTTCATCATGATTAAAGATATTTATGGATGTTTTGATGTGTAACACCCCACTACCTAGGCCCGTCAGGGCCGGGGATGTCGCCCCGTCCAAAGGACAAGGGGTCTTTATAACTAGGTCACACGAATAAAATAACGGAATAAAAATAATACTTTAACTTAAAATTTATTAAATCCCAAGAATAAATCCATGAATTCACAAAAGAAAAATAAATCCATAAATAAAATTATCCACTCTCAACTCTCCAAAGCAATACATAAAAATAAATAACAACATTCTCTTCCAAGGCAGATAACACTAGCTACTCATCCCCACAGCAGAATCGACTTGAAATTATGGTAAAAATGTGATGAGACAGAAATCTCAGTAAGTCCGTGTGTGCTTTGGGTGTTCAGCGAAAACAGTTCGTGGATGCAAAGTGTGAAATCTTTATAAGAGAAATATTGGCAAGCAATAAACATTAATCAAAAGAAAGAGTGGTGTTTTGGCTTTTCCAACCACACATAATCAATAAAAATCAACTACTCGAAAGAAAGGGTTATGGGTTACCATACGTTGGGCCCCATAACCGGTCAGAATGCCAACACTTTGTGTAGACTGACAAAAGGTAGGTGATCAGCCTACCGGGCAAGATACTCCTCATTCTCTATACCTAAACAACAACCAGGTGTCCATTCCGACATAACACAGTCACTTGACTAAAATAAAACTGCTAGCTCGGACCGGCATGACTAAGTAGTACTGACGTTTCTCTAAGTTGAGCTTATCTTCTGGAGGTGGCATCCTGCCAGAAGACTCACTCTTGCTCTTCAAAACTAGTACTACTAGCCTACTCCTATTGAGTACTCAACGTAACGTATCTCCCTTTTGGGAAAATGAACATAACATAGCTCCACTTGAAAATGGCAATTAAGGATTTCCAAAGTCTTTGTTAAAATCAGTTTTAGAAAGAGTTTTGAGTTTGAGTAAATCTACTTATTGATTTCCAAATAATTTGTTTGACTAAAATAAGAAATGAATCAATCCTCAATTGCCTTTACAGAAAGGAGTGTCCATGCACTCTACATTTGGCATGCCATAATAAACATTTTGCATCAAACAGGTTTTATGCAGGAGCTTACCTTATTCTTGCTCACAATAAGAGGTCTCCAACAGCCGACCTAACCCCGCATGTGGTAAATATAAACCATAATCAAACTCAAGCCAAAATCCACTTTCTCAATTTAAAACTAACTCAACTCACTACTACCATGATCCTAGTGTCCCAAGCTTTAAGGCCAAATAATAAATAAAAAGGGTTTATAAGTTAAGGCTAATCTGATATTTAAAATAATTAGTGTTTTGGGAAATAGGTACTAATAAGCTGAAGGTTTAAATCTTACTAAGAAGAATTTAGAGTTTATTTGATGAAGAGCCCTGGGCGGTATTAGATAAAATAATGATTTATTAATAATTATTTGCTAGAAAATAATTGATAACTAAAATTAGTTGAAAATAAATTTTAATAAGTCTTGATTGAAAGATAAT
Source organism: Voacanga thouarsii (assembly GCA_026120185.1). NCBI lineage: Eukaryota > Viridiplantae > Streptophyta > Magnoliopsida > Gentianales > Apocynaceae > Voacanga > Voacanga thouarsii. The sequence continues at coordinate 730,485 of JANUWF010003384.1, read as the reverse complement.
TGATAAACTTTAATAGGTTTTGGTTAAAAGATAATAATTAAATTTTAATAATAAATATTTTACTTATTATGATTATTTTCATAAAAGGTTTTAGTTGATTTCATCATTTTATATAATATCTATATATTTTATTTTTCTAGCAAAAGCTATTATTTATTTGACTAAAATATCTTTATTATATATAATAATCCAAATCTATCCTTCCTAGGGTTCTTTGAAATTACTAGCAAAAATCATAATATTAAATATTTTATTGAAGAAATAAAATTAGCTTAGGAACAACTAGGTCATGATCATAATTCTATTGCCAACCACAATCATGAACATATTCACCCCTTCACAGCATCAAATCATCCAAATCATGAATATAAGCATAGATCCAAATTTACTAAGGTATGATGTAACCTTTACTAGCATAAATATAACCATGGCTTTAATAATCGCACAAGAATATAAATCCTATTCACCATAGATGACATAATTTCTAGCATACTTAATCATGGAGGCATGCATTAAACCCTAAAACACCATACATTCAACCAAGATAATCAACTCATGCATAAAATCCCATCTCCATCATATTCATACATATATTCATGCTTCAATCTCAACTCATCACAACAATACATACTCAAACCCTATTCATAATCCATCTTCTATCAACATCATCCTAGAGACATGAATCTAGAATTTAAAAGGAGGGTTAAAAAGGCTTACTTGATTGATGAATACCTTGAAGGAGTTTCGAATGGATCTCAACTCTTAGATGACTAGATCCGTCCAAGGAAGATGAAGAAAGCATGGCCATTGGTGAAGAAGCCATTCGGCCAAGAAGGAGAGAGGTTCAGCCAAGAGAGAGAGAGAGAGAGAGAGTCCATTAGCATGTTTATTCATATACATATTCATTAGAGATCAAAGATTCGAGAAGATGAAGTTGTTAGAACAAACCTATCTTGAAGGTGTTCTTGATCCTTCACAAAAATATGGTTTTTTATCCAAAAGAGCAAGTTGTATTTTGGAGTTTGATGTTAAAAATGGTATGGATGGACTCACAACAATGAGTAGATGAATTCTAGAGTTTTTAGAAGAAGTTTGAAGTGATTTGGAGGGGTATTAGGCGAAAGGAAGGAGTAGGTGTTCTTGGTGTACTAGATGTTCTTGAAGGTTAAAGAGAGTAGAGGGGTTTTGATTTGAAGCTGCCGAAATTCTGAAGGATTAGGGCTGGCCGAATTGTTTGTAGGGTTTTGGTAGATGATTTTCTGGTTTGGAAGGAAAAAGGAAAGGCTAATTGTTGAAATCCTAAAAGATTATCTTAAGGAATCAAATTTGGAAACTAAATATAGCAAGAATATCTTTGATCATTGGAGAGCTTTTGGGAAGCTGCTATGTCCGAATTGTTGTGCAGTGTTTCTGCTGGATAAAAGCTGATTGAAGAGGGGTAATGGTGGCTGAAAAGATGGAATGAAATTGTGAAGAATAAGTCTGGTTGTTTGAGGAACATTTTATGGAAGGTTGCTAAATTAATGTTGCTGGAATTTTGGTATCTAATCAAAGCATGATTGCAGAGATTTGCTGGAGAGATTTTCGGGCAAGAACTTGGGGAAGACAATGGAGTTCTGATCATGGCTGTTTAAGAGTGGTTTTTGCAGAAGAAAGCTGAAGTTTCGGCCAGGGATGAATTAGGAAACAAAGCTGGAAATTTTCCTGTACAGAATTTTCGCAAGGTGCTGGAATTTTTGGATTGTTTTGGCTGCCATTTTCCAGTCAGCTTGCAGAGAGTTTGGAGGAGATTTCAGGGGTCTTTCAAGGCTGGTTTCCAGCCTTCTTTATGGAGGAAAAACGTGGATAAGATGCTGAGCAAAATCTGAAAGAAAACAGCTTGGTTTTGGACCTCCAAAGCTGTGAACTCAACCAGAAATTTCTCTGGTTTTGCACAGCATTTGTGCAGTCCGAAAATGGCTAGAAAAATTCAGATCTCAAGCTGATCAAAAGGCCATTTTCTGGCAGCATTTGGGAGGGAATAATGGCTAAGAATTTTGACACCTTGAAGGCACAAGAAGCTGGAAAAATTTCAGTTCATGCCATGAAGGAAAATGAACCTAGCTAGAGCGCAATTTTAGAAGGTTCACTAGAGGGATTTATTCTCTTGGAATCTCCTACATCTCTACCACATTTTCAGACCATAAGATGTCTTTTACTAAGAGATTTTGAACCTTCAAAGCCACATCACTTTAAGAGAAATTAAAGATCAAGAAGAAATGAATTCTCTTAGGAAATTTTGAATAGGCACAAGAATAGGATTAGAGTACTCCTATTATGTCTCCCCTAGGACAACACCTCTACCCTATGCTAAGGTTCTTAAGGCCGAAAATACCCTTTCCCAAGCAAAAATAAAATTTAATCATGCTAAAGCTCCACGATGGAATTTGAACCTAAGACCTCAAGAATTAATTCCAAAGCTCTAACCACTAAACCACAACAACTCTTGTTTTTATTTTCTCTCTAAAATATTTTTCCTATTTAATCCTCAAGCTATCTCCCTATTTCTTCCTCAAGCAAAAATTACCATTTTGCCATTCTTACCCAATAATCATAATCAAGCCTCTAAACTATAAAACACAAATTCAAAGCACATAAAATCATATAAAAATATATTTAAACATGCAATTAAGTATGATATGCATCCCAACCCCCTTACTCTAAGGTTGGTTTCGATTGGGATTTCACATGATGCATGTTAGATATTATGCCACCATTGGTGATTAGGCCTTTATGATATTATTTTTCAATAGAGCCATAAATGATGTTATGCCTAGTAGAAGATCGTCCATGTTGTAGTATATGTTAATTCAAGTCTATGTTCATGGATAGATTAACATGCAATTTATTATGTGAGAATATATCCATAGATCTTCTCTAACAATAGAAAATTATGGTAAAAACTATTTTATTAATTCTAGAATTATTTTTACTAACATTATTGTTAATAATTTAATTAGAACTATTATGCAATTTAAGTTGTAAAATTCGAAAAACATTAGGTAGGTTTGAAATAGAGTATTATTTTAAAATATTATTATTTTATTTTTTAAATAAATAAAATATTTTTATTAAAAATAAATAATAAAATTTTAGAATTAATTAATATCAAATGACCTTGTAGACCATAGTAATAATATTAGTTAGCCTTACTAAAACTTTTATCTATATCCATAAATATTATTTATATTTATTTATTATTTATTAATTAAAATTAAGTATAATTCATTTATTATTAATTTTAATGGTTATTTATTAACTATTAATTATTAATTAAATTAGGTACAATTTATTATATATAACAATACGAGCTTAAGCATGTTAAGCTAGGAATTATTTATTTAAAGTAAGTATTGCCTAGATGTTGGGATTTATTCCCTGTATTTACCTTAAGCGGGGTTAGGTTGCCTAGAACTATCTTGGAAGGCTATTGCAACAAGAAAAAGCAAGAGATCAGGTAAGTCCTTGCATAAAAGATGTTTATAAACAAATGCTTTTCTACAAGTCAATTGCACTGATTGTCGTGGAAGATGTACCTAGAGATGCAATTATGGACAATATATTACTTCTTCTAAAATAAAATAATTTTTGTCAAACAAGCAATTTTCTGAGCAAAACAATAAAGTTTTCTTAAACAATAGTTTACCTAAAGTTGTTTGAAAACTATAATTGCTACTTCAAAGAAAACTCTTCATTGATTTTACATTTTCCAAGTGGAATGAACATAACATTGAGTACTCAATAAGAGTAGACTACTAGGATTAGTCTTTGAAGGATTGGGTAAGTATTTCAGTAGGAGGCTACCTCTGAGGGGTGAATCTTGCCTAGACAAGATGACAGTTCTTGTTGGTCAGGCCAGTCTGAGTTAGCGGTACAGTTCAGGTGGATAGGTAATTTTCGGAGTGGACACCCGTTGTGTTTGGGTGTAGAGATGGAGGAGTATCTCACCCGATGGGCCGTACACCCACCTTGTTTCAGCATGCACAAAGTGTGGCATCCTGATCATTCTCTCGTCATGATGCACATAGTGTGGCATCTTGACTATTCTCTTGACATGGTGCGTAATGTGTGGTGCCATGTCTATTCATGATGTCTGACTTCATAATCAACTTTATTAGAGTGGTTATTTCTTTTCAAAGTTGAGCATTTTTACTTTACAAATGCTGATAATGCATCACTCAATGTTCAAAGATAAATTTCTGGGCTTGCAGACTTTTTATTATGACTTGTTCAAAACTTGCATACATGAACTGTTTTTTCCTGAAATACCATGAGCACACACAGGACTTACTGGGAAATATTTCTCACACCTTTTATATCATGTCTTTAGGTCGATCCTGCTTGGAAGGTCGATTTACTTATGCTGCCATGAGCTTACAAGATTTATGCTGATGTATTTATTTGTTAGAGATTTTGGTTATCATCTATTTGTTTTAAGACTTGTAAGATTATTGTTTTGGGGATTGTAATAAGTCCATTATTAAGTTATTTTCTTCTATATTTTCTATTACCTAGTTATAAAGACCCCTTATCCCAAGGACGGGGCGACATCCCTACCCCTTTTGGGGTACGTAGGTAATGGGGTGTTACATGTATCATGTTAGTGTCAATAACTCCTGAGCTGCAAAAACAGTACGAGCATATAGATGCTCAATCGATGATTCTCCATCTTTGAGAGTTGTTTGATGCCCAAGCTAGAACTGAAAGATATGAGATCTCGAAACAACTGTTCCCTTTTAAAATGGCTGAGGGTGCTTCTATGGCCACTCATGTGCTGAAGATGTAGGGTTTGATTGAGAAACATGGATCTCTTGGGTTTGTGATGGACCATGAATTAAGTGTTAACTTAATTCTACAATATTTACCTAATAGTTTTTCACAATTTATGATTAACTATCAGATGAATAAGATTAAGTCTACTATTCTTGAATTGATCAATCTTCTCAAGACTGCTGAGTCCACTATGAAGAAGGATTCCAACGCGGTCCTAATGGTAAAATTTTCTTCTTCCAAGAAGAAAGTTAAAAGGAAGAAGAAGAAGGCTCCTACTAAGCCCAAATGTGGTGTGAAAAATAAGGATGTAGCCACCAAAGGCCTATGCCATCATTGTGGCAAAATAGGACATTAGAGGCGCAACTGCAAAGTCTACTTGGAGACCATCATGGTAAAGAAATAGAAGGAGAAGCTCGCTAGCACTTCTACTTCTACTCCTGGTATGCTTATGATTGAGATAAATACTGCCTGTAGAAATGACATATGGGTATTGGATATCGGATGCGGATCCCGTTTGTGTAATAACTTGTAGGGACTAAAGGGCAATAGAAGGCAAGAGAAAGGCGGCGTGGACTTGTGTGCTGCAAATGGAGTAAAGGTTACTACACTTTCTGTGAGGACAAACAAGCTGAACCTGCCTTCAGGATTAGTTATAGAACTTCAAAACTGTTAGTTTATACTAGTTTTAATGAAAAATGTTATCTCAATTGCGTGCATAGACTTGTGTGAATTTCATTTGATATTTAAGAATACATTATTTTTTCTTTATCATTGAATGATATTCATTATGGTTCTACAACTTTAGTTAATGGTTTATATGTTTTAGACATGGTTAATCCTATTCTCAATATAAACATTAAGAAACCAAAGATTGATAACCCAAACACCTCTTACTTATGGCATTACTGTTTAGGCCATGTAAACAAGAATTGTGTTTCTACATTACACAGGCTTGGTGACTTAGGGTCACTTGATTATGAATTACACGGCACTCGCGAGTCTTGTTTACTAGGTAAAATGGCTAAAACTCCTTTTTCTGGAAAAGGAGAAAGGGCCAAAGATTTATTAGAACTCATACATTTTGATGTATGTGGCCCCCAATATCTATACAAGCAAGATGATGCTATAACTATTTCATAACCTTTATCGATAATTACTCATGATATGGGTATTTGTATTTAATGAAATATAAATTTGAAGCTTTTGAAAAGTTCAAAAACTTCAAGAATGAAGTAGAGAAATAACTTGGCAAAAGTATTAAGACTCTAAAATCGGATCGAGGAGGTGAATACTTAAGCCAAGAGTTTCAGAGTTATCTTAGAGATAATGGGATATTATCGCAATGGACTCTACCACATATAACTCAATATAACGGTGTATCTGAGAGAATGAATTGAATCCTTCTAGATATGGTACGGACCATGATGGCTTTTGTAGACTTGCCAAAATCTTTTTGGGGGTACGTACTAGAGACTTTTATTTATATTCTAAACAGAGTTCTATAAAAAACAATTGATACCATCATATTTGAGATGTTCTTTGGAAAGAAACAAAAGTTATCTCACTTGAGAGTATGGGGTTGCCTTGCCTTTGTCAAAAGGCCACAGCCAAATAAACTTGATAGTATATTTAACAAGTGTTTATTTGTGAGATATCCAAAAATAAAATGTTTGTTTCAAAGTATGCTTTCTTCTTAGAGAAGGAGCACATACTCAAAGGGGACAATAGAAGTAAAATTGAACTTAGTGAAGTTCAAGAAAAACAAACAAACAAGGATCAATCGTCTGATCTCACATTTATTGAGAGAATAGACGAACCTTCTATCATACAAGATCCTCGTAGGTTGAGTAGGATATGTGTGTCACCTGAGAGATATAGATTTATCAAAAGTGACCACAATGATGTATTTCTCATAGATGAAGATGAGTCTATTATCTACAAGAAAGTTCTGAACAGTTCAGAATCTAACAAATAGCTTAAAGCCATGATGTCAGAGATGGATTCCATATATGACAATCAAGTATGGACTTTGGTTGATCCACCCAAAGGAATCAAAACCTATTAGGTGCAAATGGATTTTTGAGAAGAAAACCGACATGGATGGTAACATAGTTACCTATAAAGCATGACTAGTGGCTAAGGGTTATTGTCAACAACGTGGTATTGACTATGACAAAATATTCTCACCAGTAGCTATGCTACAATCCATCAGAATACTTCTAGTCATTGCCGCCCATCATGAATATGAGATCTGACAAATGGATGTGAAAACAACTTTGATAAATGGAAATCTGACTGAGGAAGTATATATGACACAACCTAAGGGTTTCATATCCAATTATAGCACAACAGTGTACAAGTTGCAAAGGTCCATTTATGGACTTAAGCAGCCTTATAGGAGTTGGAACATCCGTTTTGATGAAACAATCAAAGAGTTTGGTTTCATGCAAATATGGATGAGCCCTGTGTGTACAAGAAGGTTACTAGGAGCGCAATTATTTTCTCATTAGTTTATTTAGAAGACATATTACTACTAGAAAATGATATACCTGACCTTCAATCAATTAAAGTTTGGTTGTCCAAGAAATTCTCCCTGAAAAACCTTAGAGAAGCAACCTACATTCTTGGAATAAGGATCTATAGAGATAGGTCAAAAAGGTTGCTAGGTCTTTCACAGTCTACATACATAGACTAAATGCTAAAGAGGTTTAGCATGGATCAATCTAAAAACGGATTCTTACCCATGTTTTGTGGGATAGGCCTTTCAAAGTTGATGTCTCCTAAGACACAAGTTGAAAGGGAGTGCATGAGTAAGATTCTATATACTTCGATAGTTGGATCTATCATGTATGCTATGATATGTACGAGGCCTGATGTATCATATGCTCTTAGTTTGATGAGCAGATACCAATCTGACCCTAGTGAGGGTTATTGGGTGGCTGTAAAGAATATCCTTAAGTACTTGCAAATGACTACGGATGAGTTCTTGGTTTGTGGAGAAGGTGATTTGAAAGCAAATGGGTATACTGATGCTAGTTTTTAATTTGACAAAGATGATTTTAAAACACAATCTAGCTCTGTGTTTACATTGTGTGGAGGAGCAATAAGTTGGAATAGCTTCAAACAAGAGACCATTGATAACTCTATGACAAAAACTAAGTACATAGCCGCTTCTGAAGCAGCTAAGGAAGCCGTTTGGATTAAAAGGTTTGTGACGGAACTGGGTGTGGTCCTTATCGTTAATGGTCCAATATCTTTGTATTATGACAACAACAGAGCCATTGCATAAGTAAAGGAGCCACAGTCTCACCAACGGTCCAAACACGTACTATGACGCTATTACCTGATCCAGGACATCATAGATAGAAACGATGTAAAGATAGAGAGAGTTCCTATAGATAAGAACATAGTTGACCCACTTGCAAAATCACTATCCTAGAAAAAAATATGATAGGCATGTTGAGTCATTCGGTATACACAAATGATTGGCTCTAGTGCAAGTGGGGGTTTGTTAGTGTTGTGCTCTAGAGGCAATCACTTATATTGTGTATATGATATATTTGGAGATCGTAATGCAAGGAATTATTTATCTTTTAGTTTGTTTTCTTGACTTTCATGTAAAATAATTATTAGATAGAGTCCCTTATACAATAATATGTTAAGGAAATCATGATAGAGATCATGATGTGAGATTCCTACTACATTATATAGTGTTAGTACTTAAATAATCCTTAGTCATAATATTAATAAGATAGGACTTAAATGCATTAAGACTACCACGTGTTAGACTTCCTGATTTGATTAAACAGTGGTTTCCACATCCGTGAGTATTGTGATACTTAAAGTTGACAAGTGGATTCTTATTAATAAAATAAGTGCATTGGATGACCTAGTTAGGAGATAATCATATGGATAACTATTTAGTGCCAGTGATAGAATCTCATTATAACAAACATGCATGTATCCTTAGACTTCAGATCTCCAAGGTACTTCGTTTGCTGAGCATTGTACTTTGATTCTAATCTCTAGAGCTAGATCGAGGGCCACTTATAGGATGGATATTGTCTACAATGTGAGATAAACGGAAGTAGTTGAGATGGTTAATAAAGAATTCACCACTCCTAATAGTAAGGGCAAATATCTCACGGCTACCTGTTGAAATTACTACTCGTGAAATCCTTGGCCAAAGTGATTGTGTATTGGAAATAGTTCTAATTGATACACATATAGAGTAGTAGATTCCTGGTACAAATACAATTATATTTGGGCTAGAATTAATTTATATTCTAGAGGGAGTTGGTACTAATTCCATACTCCAAACCAAATGTGATATTGTATGCTGAAAGGAATTTATTGCACTATACTTTGTTATTGAAGGGTTCATGTCAAACCACTTGTCTTCCTGAACTCTTGGGTGGTAATGATGTGTTGCTAAATACCACTCATGATCTGCTTAATATGGATTTATTAATTAGAGAATTAATAAATCAATCTTAACTAGAATTAATAAGTTAATTCTAAAATTATTAAGGATTATTAATCCTAAAGACGTTTATAATAATTCATATTTTGCTACCAATCTACCAGGAAACCTAATAGGTCACATAAATAGAGAATTGAGTGCTCATATTTTTATATGATAACATTACTGGGTTGATTGTGAAAAGAAGAAGTTGTTGTGGCCAAATTATATTAGTTATAATTTATGGGTGACATTGTAATTAACAAAAATCATATTAACAATTGGTAATTAAGAATTCATGATTGCTATAGATTCTAATAACCGAAATAGTGAAGGAAAAAAATATATATGATATGTATATACATTTTGTGCGTGAAGGATTTTTGAAAACTACACAAGCTTTTTCCCTTTGGAAGCGGAGAGTTCTTTTCCTGAAAAGCATCTTCTTCTCAACAGAATATACCCTAGCTGCCAAGTGTTTTTGCTAGCACAAAAATCCCGGCATGTTCTTGAGCATAATTCTTTCTGTAGATTTCTGATAGGAATCCATCCAAGCAATATGCTAAAGCTAAAGAAGGGGGATGAAACTACAAATCACACTTTGTGGAACCTTAGAAGTATGCGAGACATGGATGCTTACAAGGGAGAATTCAAGCAAAGCCAACCAATAAGCTAAAGAACATGAAGTGTGTAAAGAGATGGGTGCCAAAGAGAAGGCTAAAGAAAGCTGTATTTGCCCAACGATTTATGTGAAGGTCAAAAGAGCACAAGAGAAAGGTTGAGGACAAGAAAAATGAAATCAGCAGTAGGACAGTGCTCACCCGGTGCCAGGCCAAGAGGCCATTGGTGCTAAGTCTCCATGGCCTACAAGCCAAATTGGGCAGATTCAACCTAGTGCCAGGCCCAAGAAGGGTACCTGGCACCAGGTCACTTCGGGCAACACTTGACTTTTTCTTCAATTTTCCTTTTTATTCTGTTTTGTTTTCAATTAAATTTCCACGACTTTTATTATGTAATAGGGATATTTTGGACTATTTAAAGGCTTGGATGGCTGATATTTTATCTCACTTTAGTTAGGTTTAGGTGCCTATATATATATATATATATATATTGCATTATAACATTTCAAAAAAAAACTTGGATATTATTATTGAAATCAAAAGACACTTTTGAGAGAGTTCTTTGAGGGTTCTTCCATGAAGGCTAAGACCAATCTTAGGATTCTATTCCTTAACTTTGATTTGAGTCTATAAACTCTTAAAGATAGATCAAACTAGCTTATCAAAATAGAATCTTATATTCTTGCAAATCTAACGGTCTAGAGTAGAGGTTATCTTTGGTTGCCTAGTTCGTCTTCTTCAAGTGCTCTTAGCTCCTTAGTTGGGTTGAGGGTTCTTGGGTAGGAATTAGTAGACTCAATTCTTATTTCTAGAGTTCTAAATTCTTTATTTTGGCTTAATGTCCTAGTATTTGAATTGTGTGTATCATTTCTTCACTAAACTCAATCCCAGAGACTTTCACATGAGGTAATATCTTCACCTATTTCAAACCCTTTTACGTATAAATGGGATCCTCGATGGGAATTCTTGATTTTATTCCGTTGTGCAACTTGTATTTGCATGACAAGGATTCCTAACAATATAAATAGCTGTATTTTGTATTTTAAATATTTTCTAATATAACTATCAGGAAATATTGACCCAAGGACAATGCTATGTTAGTTATATCTCAACCTACAAGTGGAATAAGTAAAATACCCATCTACACAGCGCTGGGCATTTAGAGAGGAAAAAGTATACTAACACCTCTCTAAAAGACATTTACCATCCTTAGGCTTCTAGTCCAGTGATCTACGACTTCTTGAAATATTTTCTCTTTCCAAGGGAGTTACCTTAAAGCAAATATCTAAGTTAAGTTCCCTAGGGCCTTGGATAATTAGATCATTTGGACAACCTCAATGAGTGATATAGTATGGAAACTATCTTGTACAAGTCTGTCTTAACTAACTAGTTATATATATATATTCAACATACATATATATTAGTCTTGCTAAAGAAACCTCAACTATAATATTTCAAAGCATATGCTTCCAACTTTGTCAGACCACCAACTCATACTCAAGCTGTAGAGTACAAGTCCACATTATAGCAGTAGTAGTCAAGATTTCTACCATATAGTACTTTTAGAGACCACTATTGTTAGTGTTGTGCCCTAGAGGCAATCACTTGTACATTGTATATGACACATTTTATTTTAATAAAAGGCATTATTTATCTTACAATTTTTTTTATTTACTTTAAGTAATATAACTGTTCGATAAAGTCCCTAGTACAACACTGCATTAAGGAAATCATGATAGAGATCATGATATGAGATTCCTACTACACTGGATGGTGTTAGTACTTAAATAGTCCCTAGTCGTAGTATCAATGAGACAGGACATCATTAATACATTAAGACTAGCATGTGTTAGACTTCCTGATTCGATCAGGCGGTAGTTCTCATAACCGTAAGTATTGAGATACTCAAAGTTAATACATGGATGTTTGTTAATGGAACAAGTTCATTGAATGGCCTAGCTTTGAGATAATCACATAGATAACTATTTAGTGCCAGTAATATAATCTCAATATAGCAAACGTACAAGTATCCTTACACTTGAGATCTCCAAGGTACTTTGTTTGTTGAGCCTTGTGCCTTGATTCCAATCTCCGAAGCTTGATCGAGGGCCGCCTATGAGATGGATATTGGGTACATTGTGAGGTAAAAGAATGTAGTTGAGAGAGTCAATAAAGGATTCATTACTCCTAATAGTAGGGGCGAATATCTCACGGCCACGAGTAGGAATTACTACTCATAAGTTCTTGGCCAAGGCATATGTGTATTGGAAAGGGTTCCAATTGAGGCACATTGAGAGTAGTGGGTTCCTTGTACAAGTATAATGATATTCGGACAAGAATTAATATATATTCTGGAGGGAGTTGGCACTAATTCCGTACTCCAAACCGAATGAGATATTGTATGGTGAAAGGAATTAATTGCACTGTAGTTTGTTATTGAAGGGTTCATGTCAAGCCATATGACTTCCTGGACTCTTGGGTGGTCATGATGTTTTGCTAGATACTGCTCATGATCTGGGAATATGGGTTTATTAATTGATGAATTAATAAACCAATCCTGATTAGAATTAATAGGATTAATTCTAATTAATAAAGGATTATTAATTTCAAAGACGTTTGGATTAAGTCATGTTTGTTACCAATTGAACCGGAAACCTAATAGGTCACACACAAAAGAGGAATATATACTCAATATGTTATTTGATAACATAGTGGGGTTTATTACAAGAAAGAGAGGTTGATGTGGTCAAATTATAATTAGTTATAATTGATAGGCCAATTTATAATTCTGAGAACTTGATGGGTTCCAATTGAAATTGGAGAATTGTTTGGAATTCTCAGATGTGGTTTTTGTAGAGGCTTTTGGTTATATGAGATATAATCAAAGTGGTTTTATTGTTGAGCAAGAAGTCATACAAAACAAACAAAAGGGCACACATGAAGGAATGGATGCTAATGCTCCTTTTTATCAACACACATGAAATAATGTGTGTGGGGCCATCCTCTCAAGAGAATAATAGAGATATGATCTTCATGTTCTCTTATACATCTCTCTCTCTCGTGTGGCTTCTTCTAAGAGGGAATCCAAGACACTTCTTCTTCTTCTTCTTCTTTTTCTAGTTTTGCTAATCAAGAAGAACAAGGAAGCTCAACCCCAGCCACCATTATTGTTTTTTGCTAGCACAGAAAATCTTGGTGCTTATGTGAGATCCTCTGTGTGGATTTCTGTTAGAGATAATTACACACTGATTATATTGGTTGGACATACAACTCTTGTGGTGATTCTTCAAAAGGATTGTTGGATCGCGCCACAACTATCTTACTCGAAGAAGGAAAATTTTATTTTCCACACAAACAAAGAAAGGTAAAAATTGTTATCTTTATTTCTTTGTTTTATATATATATGTCTTGTTTTCCACATATATGCGGATCCTGGATGGTAGTTTGTTTTTATTTTTCTGCTGCGCCGTATATGATATGCATGAGATACCTAACAACTGCTACAGGTCCAGTTCTACGTATTCCAAATATGCTTTTGTTATAAAATGAGAAGACTACTTATTGGCTAAACGTAAGTTATTCACTATTTAGAATTCATAACACAATAACCTTACTATGATGAGATTTTCATTCTCATTATTTGTTTAAGAACAACAATTTATGTGTTAAGTAACCCATGGTCCATACTTTACTGTGAAAGACCTTGATTCACATGAACCATTTACTTAAACATAAGGGGTCTTTTACAATGAAAATTGTGCAAAAAAAATAATGAGATTTCACAAATAATTTTTGAGAATAATACTTTATTAATACAAGTCAAAATTACCTAAAAAACCTAGTCTAAGAAGGCATACTTTCCAACACAAATTTCCTCTACAAATAATCTGGCAGACCTATTTACCAAGCTTTTGATAGAGAAGAAGTTTGAGGATACTGAGATGTCATAAGGGTAGGCATATATAGACTATTATAGTCAATTTAGTGCAAGTGGAGATTGTTGGAATGTATACCCAAAATGGCCTATGTATTTCTGTATTTTGAAAATTAATAAAAGTTTCATTCATTAATGATTGTTTGTTTACATATATTACACATTAAACGTGTTAGTAAGTAATCTACCTAATTGAGTCATGCTTTTACAGAAATGTGTAGATTATAGGCTACTACCACATAAGCAAAAATTTGTTCTTAATTGATTGAGGGAGTTGGGCACTTCATCAAGGTTTCGATCATTATACTATGGTTTCTAAATAAGAAATTATTTACCTTTAACCAATGAGTAATCCACTCTCACCAATAGTGTAACCGTATTTGGAATACGTAGAATTGGATCACGTGATAATAATCTTTATAAAAGTGCTAAAATAAATAAAAATTGATTTAAGATAGCTACTGCGTGGACAAGTACCGTAAGACTTAATGATGTGTTTGAATTTAGGTATAAAAAATCATATAAAAATAAGCACATTCCCAATCAAGTTTAAATTAAAACATTAATTACAAATTACACATATAAGCACGCGTACTCATCATTAACCATAGCATAGGGTTTAAAACGAGTATTGATCCTCAAGGAATAAGTATGCAGTAATCATTTTTCTTTCATTGTTTAACTGACTCAATAAAGTGAAAAAGAATAAAAAGAAAAATAAAATAAAATAAAATAAAAGAATATATATATGTCAAGATGGAGAATTATGTAACTTAAACCATTATTTTGACAAACATGACCTTAAAATACCCAATCATTTTCCTAACTAATCATTCTCTTGGCATCATGAAGAATTAAGATAGATTCACTTCTTTTCCAATTCATGAAATCACTATCTTCTAGACAAATTAGCATCGCATATGAAGTCTCAACTAATTCACCCAAAAGATGCATTAAACACAATCATTGATAAATCCCTATATCCTGGCAAATTTAAAACATGAAATTAACCAATGAATCCATATCCTGGTAGACATCAATTAACCTTTAATTACCCAGTTCTTAGCAATTAACCCTTTTTCCAAGCAAGTTAATAGACAAAAAAAAAAAAATGAAATTAATGAATTGAGAACACCATCATCCCCTTTTCCAAGCAAGTTCATAGAAGGAAACAACAAATTAATCTTGTAATTAGCATAAGTAATTAAATATCAAGAATAGCAATCAAATAATCAAAAGATCAAAGTAACTCTAAAAATAATGAATATCGAAAACAATGTTAAATTACAATAAAATAATTAATACATCTTTGTTCA
Source organism: Voacanga thouarsii (assembly GCA_026120185.1). NCBI lineage: Eukaryota > Viridiplantae > Streptophyta > Magnoliopsida > Gentianales > Apocynaceae > Voacanga > Voacanga thouarsii. The sequence goes on along the minus strand of JANUWF010003384.1, from coordinate 715,341 downwards.
AGAAAAGAAAACAAAGTTAAAAGAAAGTACTCATAGACAAGCCTTCTTCTTCTTTCTTCGTAGACCTTCTTGTACAATCCTCATTGATTTGATGAATCCTCATTGAACTTGAGTGATTTAGTGTTTTGTTCCCTTGAATTTATACCTTTAACTTGTGTTTCTCCTCCATTTATAGGCTTTAGAAGTGCCTAAATTCGTCCCTCTAGGGTTTCTGGCCAAATTGAAGTAGGAAAATACTAAAACTCTGGAAATTATCAAAAACGGGCATGAAAATTAAGGCACCACCTCTGTACCAGTGCACAACCAACGCCGCCTGTCCTGCCTAGGGCTGGTGTCGGTTGTGTCCTACCTATTTTGCCGACTTTTCTTGATTCTCATGCCAAGTTTTCCAGGTTGCAATCGGTGCTGCCTCTAGGTTCCCAACCGGCACAGGCTGTGTTCTGTTCAGCTCCTGTTTTGCTAATTTTTCATCATTTCGAAGTGTGTGCTAGTAATACGTGGCCGGGGTCACCTCTCCTATCTTGGCCGGCACCGCCTCTAGTCTGTTTAGCGATGATTTTGCCTTATTTTACCCTTAAAATCTGAAATAGTATTGCACAAAATCTGAAATAGTATAAAATACCTTTCCAAGGGTAAAATCTCAAATATGAAGAAATATGACTAGTTATTGCACAAAATGTATCACAAAATCATCTCAAATAACTAGGAAATATATGGCTAATTTAAGCCCTATCACATTCCCCCATACTTAGCTCTTTGCTTATCCTTAAGCAATGTATCAAAGACAAGTAAAAAGACACAAGTTTTCACAAAATCACTCAATCAATTTCATAATAATATTTCCAATTCTTTCTTTATTCAAGACAACAAAACATATGCTACTATACCTTTCATAACAAATACAAGACTTGTGTAAGTGAAGAACGACTAGTAGAACCATCCCAACACTTAACATCATTCTCAAACCATTGGAAAGAATTTAGTTCAACAAAAATATGCATTCCATAAGCTTACTTTTCATACACTCTCTCTACTAATCCAAGAAATATCATGATTCTACTTAGGTCAAGTAGGACTTTTAAGTTTGTAATGTAAGGCTAGAGGGTTTGTAATGTAGCTTGTCAAATGAAGGATATAGGAAAATCTAATATAAAAAAAGATGAGAGTTTGCAAGAAAAGGATAAACAAAATGTACCAATAGATTCCAAACTTTTCTTGCTTTCCTCTCACAAACTAATCAAAAACCCATAACCTTGTATAGCAATTATATTACAGTTCAAGCAAATCTTGCATTCCTTTCATCAATAGTTCTCAACGCATCAATCATATTGCACAAGATCATTAAAATTTCAGCAATTCTTATTCCAACTCAACCAACAATCTTCATGTGCTCTTCTTTTCTTTTTTTTTTTCCATCTTTTCTTTTCTTTTCTTTTTTTTTTCAAATGCTGCTTTTGTTTATTTCTCAGTTTCTTTCAATATTTTCTAGCAGCTTTTCATTTTTCTCAGTCTTTCTTTTTCTTCCTCCTTTCTCTTTTCACAACTCCAACTCTGCACATGATGCATGACTGAAAGTAACAAGTCATGACATTTACACAAGCATTCTCCCTCATAATTCTTCTACTTATAATTTTATCCATCAAGAGCAATCAAAGATTTGGAAGGTAAATCAAACTCTCAAAAAGACATAATGCACTACAAGAAAAGCAGAAATTGGCAAGGGAAATTAGCAAGGGAAAAATCCCTCGCTAAATTTGCGAGGGATTAGTGAGGGATAAATGAGTTAGGCACACAGATTGACTTTCCATCGCTAATCCCTAGCTGATTAGCGATGGATAAGCATTAGCAACAATCCCTTTCAAATTAGCGAGTGATATAAATTTCCCGTCTAATCCGTCGCAAATTTGATAAGGATTTGCGACGGATTTTTTATTTTTTACTTAATATTCATTGTAAATTTTTTGCTTCTGATTTGCGACAAGACCCAAGCTAATCCCACGCTAATTTGCGAGGGATTAGCAATTGATACTTCCGTCACAATTCAATGCCTGATTTGTGACGGATTGGAGTTTTATTTGTGAGGGATATTAATATCCCTTGCTAATCCGTCGCTGAATTCCCTCACTAATTTCTTAGGAATTTGCGAGGGATTCCCCATTTTGTGGATCCTCAAAATTTTTTCCTTACGATACTTTTGTGTGTGGTACATTTTTTTATGTAATATCCTTACAGATACGTATTTCTTCAATATTTATTGAATTATAACTAATGTATTTGCATTCATTGGAGGATTAATTACCATCGACAAGTTACGAAGTATAGATTATAATTAAATGATATGCATACATTATAACTCTGTACAAATTCGTTATGTATAGTATATATATAATACATTGATAACTTTATATGCACATACACACACACACACACACACACACACACACACACACACACACACATACATACACTATATATATATATATATATATATATGATGCATTGATCATATGGTCAATGTTTAATTATGCAATATGAACACACATTTAATTACTACGAGAGTTTACGTGCACAATCGAAGTTCTATATATTATGTTTTATTACATTTGATTAGGGTAATAAATACAATTTTGGAAAATGAAAATGAGATTTTACATGCACAATAGAAGTTCTATATATTACGTTTTATTACATTTGATTAGGGCAATACATACAATTTTGGGAAATGAAATCATGCCAATACTACTTAAAATTTTTATATATTAGTAAGCGTAACAAGATAGATGTTAATTAAATCTAAACAAACACCATGATGAATATTTAGAATTGTTCACTGGTGAAATATTTCATGCTCTTAATCCGTAGCTAAGTAGGAAGTAGCTAAGTGTTGATAGAAATAAATATGTTTTCCCAGCAGAGTATTGAAAAAAGTAAGGAAAATGTTGTAAACTAGTGACAGATTAGCGACGGAATATAACAGCGAGGGATTTGAGAGGGATTAGCGAGGGACAGAAAATTTAGAGCGAATTTGAAATTCAAAAAATCCATCGCTAATCTCTTTCTAATACAACGCAATTAGCGAGGGATCAGAAAGGCACGCGTCGGTTGACCGTCGCTAATCCGTCTCTGAATAATCTCTCGCTAATCGCACGCTATTTTGTGAGGGATTAGTGAGGGATATGTTTATTTTTTTTAGTTTCCGTCACTAATCCCTCGCTATTAGCGAGAGATTAGCGACAGAAGTGTCCCTCGCAAATCCACATGACTAATACATTTGCGTTGTGTCTTCCCCACACCCGGCTTCTTCTTTCTCTTTGCTATCTTCTCCACCTATCTTCTTCCCTTTTCTCCGGCTAATCCCTTTTAAATCCCTTCCAATCCCTTCCATCCACTAACCCACCGGTGACATTATCTCAGCACAGTAGCGAGGGACATCCACCGCCACCGCGACGTGACCTTGAGCAAGCTTCCATCTAGTGATCGATCAGCAGTAGCTCGACCTGCACAATCACCCAGCAGAGTTGATATTATCACTGTTTCTTTAAGGTATCATTGTTCCTTCATTGATTGGTGCTGTTTAATTTCGTTACCGTTACTGTTGAACTGATGGTCTCATCAACTCAATGCTAGTTTCTACTGCTACTGGGTGGGGGGGCGGCGAAGGAACAAATTTCTTCATACTTTTTTTTGGGTGGGTTTCGAAGAAAAACCATGGCTGTTTAGGATGTTTTGGTCTATTCCTTCCTTTCTACATATGTGGCCATCTTTGTTTCCACTTTTTGAATTTGTCTTTTTTATCTTGCATTGCAACTAATTCACGTTGTAGCAAGTTTCCCCTTTGGTTAGTTTTGGTAAATGCTTGTCCTTCCAAGTGGAAGTCTTTGAGCTGGGTGCTTATCCTTCCAACTGGAATTTGTATCCCCTGTAGTTAAATGTTCTTGGTAAATAAAAAGCTTTCCAAATAGGTTCAGTTAAACAATAATGGGAATTTACAATGTTTTGTCTCTAAAAAAATCTACAATGTTCCAAAAAGTAGTCAAAAATAACTTTTACTTCAATTGATCACACGCCAAAATTGGACACATAAAAGACATTAAAAATGAAGCAAATGGAAGTGGAGAACAAGAAAGAAAACAACCTGTTGAAAGAAAGAAAAAGGAAAGAAGAAAGAGAAATAAAAAGGAAGCAAGAGAGAGGGAGAAACCATGAGGTAGAGAAGAGAAAGGGAAGAAGAAGCTTGAATTCAAGATAGAAATCAACACTCACAAGATATAACAACTTCCTTCAAAAGTTAAAGTTATTCTATAGCTTTTGGTGATCATTATGACATGAATTTTTTCATAGAAACAAGCATAGACTAGCTATAGTGATTTATGATGATATGGAGTTGTGATGATATTTTGTTCAAGCGTTGTGCCGGTTACTTTGGGGGTTCTTTAGATGTGATTTTTGTGATATTTGGAGGTTCTTTGAAGGGGTTATAATGCATTGATCACGGCTGTAATTGTGGGAGAAAAATGAACTAGAGAAGAAATGGAAAAAACAAGTTGTGACTGTGGAGAATTATAGCATTAATATGCTTTGTTCAGGGCTGTAATTTTTGTTGCATATAAACCATGCTAGTTTTGTTCCTTTCATGGCTAAAAGCATGCTGCTTTGATGATGCTATGATGGAGATCGGCCTATAATAACCTTATGGTTTTGTAGCTAATGGCCTTAAGAGTATTTTTGGTACAAATATGAGGTCATTTGGACTTGTGGATCAAAGTTATGCGAAACATAATAGGGCATGTCTTGGAATAAAAAATGTAGAATTTTGTTCAAGTAATAAGTTAATGCATTGTTTTATTGGATTTAATGGATGAATGAGAAGTTATGAATTCTACATTTTTGTTTAATGCTAAGCTTTAAGTTAGAATTTTGTTCAAGTAAAATTGTTAGAATTTTGTTCAAGTAATAAGTTATGAAGTTATGGTTTTCCTGAACAAAATGATTTTGTTTCATGCTAAGCTTTAAATGGAAAAATGAATCTTTATGATCATGATTATTAAGCATTGGTTGATATTTCCAAAAGAATGAGAATATGTATAACAACCTTTTTTTTTTTTAACAAGGTTTTGGTTTCTCTTAACAAGAATATGGGGTATTTAAGTGTTTAATTTATGTGTCAGCTGTGTATCAAGAGCTTTCATTTGAAACTGTTTCTATTGAAGAAAATTGCTAAAACAATGTATGTTCATGGGGAGGAATTTTCTCTTTTGCAAGCCGTTTGTTGTTGTTGTTTGAGCTGGTTGTACAGGGATGTTTCGGTCCTTTGAAGGCTTCAATTGGTGTGTTTTGTTGTGGTGAAAAAGGAGCTACAGTGATATGAGTTGAACTGAGTGAAAATGATAAATGAAAGTTGTCCATGCCAGTGTTTGTTAAGGAAAATTTTTTTGTGAGGATTTTTTACAATGAATGTTGTGTGAATTGTGGTGGCCTTGTGCCTGGAAAACGTTTAAGTTATAGGGGAAACTTTGTCAAATTTTTTTAAAAATTGAGGTGGCATGCCAAGATATTCTTATTGATTCTTACTTAGTGTATTTCCATATGTTTTTTTCATTGTGAAGTTGATCTATGCATAGTGAGCCACATTTTGATGTATATTACTCTACTTGATAAAGAGAACTATTTTGCTTCTCCTCCTGACAATCTAATGAATGATAATTGTTGACCAACCAATAATTGTTGAGGAGTTTGTTTGATGAGGATAAAAGTAGAGGAATGTTGGTTTTGTGTTGGAGCTGAATTGGGTCTTGATTTTGAGTTGAGTGTTTGTTGATGGCTTGATTAATCTTGAGTCCTTGAGAATTGTATAAGGTGTTAAGATTATTGTGGTGTAAATTTTGCATGAATAAAGTGAAGCAAACTCAACTTATAGAGTTAGTTTTTATAAAGAAATAACATTGTTTCCTTGACTAATTTAATAGATGATTTCAACCCCTATTTTGTATTAAAAACAGAATTTTGTGTTTTATAAAGAAATAAAATTGTTTCCTTGACTAATTTAATAGATGATTTCAACCCCTATTTTGTATTAAAAACAGAATTTTATGTTTTAAGTGGGAAAATGAATTTGTTCAAAAGAATACCTATAAATGCTGCAAAATTTGATTTAAATGGATTTCGTGTGATGTTTAGGGTTGTGGGGATTATATTTGTTAACACTTTGATGATTTTCCTATATAGTATGGTTTTGAATAGTGATACCTTACACCATTACAAAATAAGTCTTTAATGAGAACTCTAATTTCTTGCAAAGCTATTTGATTTCTTGATTTGCTTGGTGTATAAATTATTATAAGTGCTACTTGATTGAGTGAAATAATTAGAGTTGCATTGTTTATTAGGGTTTGTGTGACTAATTAGTGTTTGCATGTTAATTAAGGCTTTGTCTATCCATTAGTATTAATAAGTAAATAGGAGAAACCTATGCTAAGTGGATTATGGATACTTTAGTAGATTATTAGATTTTTTGATAGGATGCCTTATAGAGTTAATTAAGCTTTGTCGCTAAGTGCTTTAGATTACTTAAGACCTAAGAAATTCCCTAATTATTCTAGGGTCTCGATGTTCATTTCTTGTTTTAGCTTTCTTGTGTAGAATACTTTATTCTCTTGAATTTTTTACAATGAATGTTGTGTGAATTGTGGTGGCCTTGCACCTGGAAAACGTTCAACTTATAGGGGAAACTCTGTCAATTTTTTTTTTAAAATTGAGGTGGCATGCCAAGATATTCTTATTAATTCTTACCTAGTGTATTTCCATCTGTTCTTTTCATTGTGAAGTTGATCTATGCATTGTGAGCCACAATTTGATGTATATTACTCTACTTGATAAAGAGAACTATTTTGCTTGTTTTTGCTTTCTTGTGTAGAACATTTTATTTTATTGATTAATGACTCCGGGATTGTGTGTTTTTTACAATGAATGTTAGGTGAATTGAGGTGGCTTTGTGCCTGGAAAATCTTCAAGTTATAGGGGAAACTCTGCCAGATTTTTTTTAAAGGATTTAGAATGCACAACTCGATAAATGATAGTATTTCTTCTGTATCATTATTCAATATTTCTTCCGTAATTCATAGCGAGTATACTAGGGTCCTCGACTTTCACAATCTACCATCGTTCTTCATTCGAATTATACACGTGCTAATAAGCTACATGGTTATGGCCTAAATATAGATGGATGATCGTGGTTGGATGTATAGAAGACACGTACAGGGAATTAAAGGAATTACATCTGAGTTTGAACAAGGGGTCAAGCGATTCATTGCATATTGTTTGTCAACTGGTCCAGCCTCAGTTATAAGGTGTCCGTGTGGAAAGTGTAAAAACAAGGCGTACCTTTCCCCAGATGAAGTGGAGCTGCACTTGTACAGATTTGGGTTTGTTGCTAATTACCGAAGATGGACTAGTCATGGTGAGGGTATTAATCCGTCGCCAACTACATCAATAACCGGTACTTGTACGACTGCAGTCGAGTCAAGCTCTAACAATCCGTATCGAGATATGGTGATTGATGCAGTTGGACATCAATTTCCAACTGGACCTTCATCATCGGAGAATGTTGAGGAACCACCAAACTTGGATGCGCAGAAATTTTATGACATGCTGGGAGCTTCAGAAACTCCGATATGGGATGGATGCAAGAATCACAGTACGTTATCAGTTGTTTCTCGGCTTTTGAATATTAAATCCGAAAACAAAGTGTGAGAAATGCTTTAATCAGGTGATGCAATTGATGAAGGAGGTATTACCAAGTAGTAATAAGCTCCCGGATGACTTCTATCAAACAAAGAAGTTGGTATCTGGTCTAGGGCTACCAGTTCAGAAGATAGATGTCTACCCAAATGGATGCATGCTCTACTGGAAGGACGACAGTGCTAGGAGGGACTGCAAATTTTGTGGCCATGGCAGATATCTGGCGAAAAGGAAAGTAGGAAAGGACAAACAACAGAAAGACGTTCCTTTCAAGAAAATGTATTACTTCCCATTAACACCCAGACTGCAGAGACTATTTGCATCCTCCACAACAGCGGAGCACATGAGATGGCATGCAAAGAGTCAACCAAAAGAGGACGTTATGAGCCATCCACGTGATGGTGAAGCTTGGAAACACTTTGACCGTAGTCATCCTGAATTTGCAGCTGAAGTTCGTAATATGCGTCTTGGGTTATGCACAAATGGATTTTCACTATTTGGAATGTCGGGAAAACAATACTCTTGTTGGCCCGTTATTGTTACTCCATATATTTTACCTCCGTCGATGTGCATGAGGGATCCATTTATGTTTTTTACCGTCATTATCCCGGGCCCTAGGAATCCGAAGTATAAAATTGATGTCTATCTACAACCTTTGGTAGATGAAATTAAGGATGATGTGGATTAGTGGAGTCTCTACATATGATATTTCAAAGAAACAGAACTTCTGTCTACGAGCAATACTTCTTTGGACAATAAATGACTTCTCGGCATATAGGATGCTAAGTGGTTGGAGCACAGCTGGTAGATTAGCATGTCCGTATTGCATGGAGCAGACAAAATCATTTCAATTGCAAAATGGAGGTAAACATTCTTGGTTTGACTACCACCGGCGCTTCTTGCCTTTAGATCATCCATACAGAAGAGATGCTAGGTCTTTCAGGAAGGATAAAGGTTGTGAGACAGCACACCCTGTACAACGCGCTTCTGGAGATGGTATGTGGGATAGAGTGTGCCATTTACCAAAAATAACCGAGACAGCTGTGGAGCTTGGTAGGGATGATGGCAGAGGCATCTACCATAATTGGGCCAAAAGGAGTATCTTTTGGGATTTGCCGTATTGGAGAACACACTTAATCCATCATAATATAGATGTGATGCACAATGAAAAAAATGTGTTCGATAATGTCTTTAACACAGTCATGAATGTAAAGGGAAAAACAAAGGATAATGTAAAGGCGCGACGTGATCTGTTGTTATATTGTGATAGACTTGAATTACACATGATTGGCTTGGGTGATAGGGGGACATTAATGACAAAGGCTAAATACTCTATTACACATGAACAAAAGAGACTTCTACTAGAGTAGGTTAGAGATTTGCGACTTCCAGATGGATATGCTTCTAATTTAAGCAAGTGTGTTGATTTGAATAAGCTGAAAATGTCGGGTATGAAAAGCCATGATTACCATGTGTTTATGGAAAGATTGCTTCCAACTGCATTTAAAGAATTACTCCCGATGTCAATTTGGAACGTTTTAGTAGAAGTCAGTCTCTTTTATCATGACTTATGTTCGCCTAAACTTTCCACAACCCATATGAAGCAACTAGAAGATAATATTGCCTTACTAATATGTAAGTTGGAGAAGATCTTCCCACCCAGCTTCTTTGACGTGATGGAGCACCTTATGGTCCACCTGCCATATAAGGCCAGGGTTGGTGGCCTTGTTCAATATAGATGGATGTATCCATTCAAGCGGTAAAATATTGTGTGTTATTATATCTATATATACACCTACTATGTGAATCAGTTCTAACTGTAAAAAATGCATTAGGTTCTTATATCATTTGAAGACTAAAGTTAAAAATAAGGTAAGAGTGGAGGGATCAATTTGCAATGCTTACTTAGTTGAAGAGGCATTTACATTCTTCTCCTATTATTTTGAGCCGCATGTGCAGACTCAACATACAGCTACGGCTGTAACACCCCGCTACCTAGGCCCGCCAGGTACGGGGATGTCGCCCCGTCCAAAGGACAAGGGGTCTTTATAACTAGGTCACACAATTAAAATAGCGAAATGAAAATAATAATTTAACTTAAAATTTATTACAACCCAAGAATAAATCCACGAATAAAATTATGAATTCCCAAGAGAAAAATAAATCCATAAATAAAATCATCCACTCTCAACTCCCCAAAGCAATACATAAAAATAAAAGACAACATTCTCTTCCAAGGTAGATAACACTAGCTACTCATCCCCACAGCAGGATCGGCCTAAAATCATGGTAAAAAGGTGATGAGACAGAAATCTCAGTAAGTCCGTGTGTGCTTTGGGTGTTCAGTGGAAATAGTTCGTGGATGCAGATTATAAAAACTTTATAAGAGAAATATTGGCAAGTAATAAACATTAGTCAAAAGCAAGAGTGGCGTTTTGGCTTTTCCAGCCATACATAATTTATAAGATCAACCACTCGAAAGAAAGGATTATGGGTTACCACACGTTGGGCCCTATAACCGGATGGTCAGTATGCCGACACTTTGTGCATACTGCCGGTCAGAATGCCGACACTTTGTGCAGACTGACTAAAGGTAGGTGATCGGCCTACCGGGCAAGATACTCCTCCTTCTCTATACCCAGACAACAATCGGGTGTTTATTCCGGCAAAACACAGTCACTTGACTGAAATAAAAACTGCTAGCTCGGACCAGCATGACTAAGTAGTACTGACGTTTCTCTAAGTTGAGTTCATCTTCTGGAGGAGGCCTCCTGCTAAAAGACTCACTCTTACTCTTCAAAACTAGTACTACCAGTCTACCCCCATTGAGTACTCAACGTAACATATCCCACTTGGGAAGAAAATGAACAAAACACAGTTCCACTTGAAAATGGCAATTAAGGTTTTCCAAAGTTTGGGGCAAAACTGGTTTTAGTAAGAGTTTTAGGTTTTGAGTAAAACCACCCCTTGATTTACAAATAATTTACTTGTCTGAAATGAGAATGGAAATAATCCTCAATTGCCTTTACAGAAATGAGTGACCATGCACTCTACATTTGGCTTGCCATAAAAAGAATCATTTTTCATCAAACTCAAGCCAAAGACTCACTTTCTCAAATAAAACTAACTCAACTTACTACAATCATATCCCTAGTGTCCCAAGCTTTAAGGCTCAATAATAAATAAAAAGGGTTTATAAAATAAATCTAGTTTGATATTAAAATAACTAGAGTTTTGGAAATAGGTACAAAAAGTTGAAGGTTTAAATCTTGCTAAAAATAAATTATGGTTTATTTGAAAAAGGGTCCAATGTGGTATTAGATAAAATAATGATTTATTAATAATTTAGTTGTTAGAAAATAATTGATAGCTAAAATTTGTTGAAAATAAATTTAATGAGTCTTGCTTGAAAAATAATAAGCAAATCCTTAATGGGTTTGATTAAAAGATAATAATTAAATTTTTAGTAATAAATATTTTATTAATTATAATTATTTCCATAAAAGGCTTTAATTGATTTTATTATTTTAAATAATATATATATTTTTTATTTGACTAAAATATCACTATTTTATATAAAAGACCAAATCCACATTTTCCTATGGTTTTCAAAATTTTACTAGAAAAATCATATTATTAAATATTTTATTAATGAAATAAAATTTAGCTTAGGGACAACTAGATCATGATCATATTCCTATAGCTAACCACAATCATGAACATATACAACCATTCAATTCATCAAATCATCCAAATCATGCATACAAGCACAAATCTCAAATTATCAAAACATGATCTTACCCCTACTAGCATAAATATAATCATGGCTTCAATAATCCAACATGAATATAAATCCCATTCACCAAAGGTGACATAATCTCTAGCATACTTCATCACAAATACTACCTATGACATGCATCAAATCTCAAATCAACATGCAATCAACCAAGATAATCCTTCCATGCATAAGTCCCATCTCCTTCACAAACATACATATATTCATACTTCAATCTCAACAATATATATATATATATATATATATATATATATATACTCTAATCCTATCACCATCCACCTATTATCAATATCACCCTAGAGACATGCTTCTAGAGTTTAAAAGAAGGGTTGATGGTACTTACTTGGTTGATGAACGCCTTGAAGGAGTTTAGAGTAGATCTTAACTCCTAAATGTCTAACTTTGTCCATAGGAGATGGCAAAAGCATGTTCATGGGAGAAAAAGTCATCCGGCCAAGAGAGGGGAATTTCGGCCATGAGAGAGAGAGAGAGAGAGAGAGAGAGAGAGAGAGAGAGAGAGAGAGTAAACCAATAGCATGTTTATTCACATAGGCTCTCACTAGAGATCAAGATTGGAGAAGATGAAGTTGTTAGAATAAATTTACCTTGAAGGTGTTCTTGACCTTAACAGAAATTTCTGGTTTTTGATCCAAAAGTGCAAGTTGGATTTTGGAGTTTGATGTTAAAAATGGTACGGATGGACTCATAGCAATGAATAGAAGCAATCTGGAATTTTTGGAGGTAGTTTGAAGTGATTTGGAGAGGTATTAGGTGAAAGGAAGGAGTAGGTGTTCTTGGTGTACTATGTGTTCTTGAGGTTGAAGAGAATAGAGAGTTCTTGGATGGAGGTTGCCGAAATTCTGAAGAGATTAGGGCTGCCAAACTGTTTGTAGGGTTTAGGAAGATGGTTTTTATGGTTTGGAAGGAAAAAGGAAAGGCTAGTTGTTAAAATCCTTGAAGAATATTTTTGGGAAGCAAATTTGGAAACTAGATATCACAAGAATATCTTTGATTATTGGAGAGCTTTCGGAGATCTTCCATGGACGAATTTCTGGGCAGTGTTTTGGTTGAATGAGAACTGGTTGAAGGAGGCTTAGGGTGGCCAAAATTATGGAGTATAATGGTGGGGAGAAGGTCTGGTTGTTTGAGGTATATTTTATAGAAAGTTGTTAAATCATGGTAGCTGGAATTTTTGTATCCAAATCAAGGAATGATTGCAGAATTTTTTTGGAAATCTTTTAGGCATCCATGGCTGGATTTTCGTGCAGAACTTTGGGAGGACAATGGAGTTCTGTTAATGGAGGTTTAAGGGTGGTTTTTGCAGAAAAAGGATGGAGTTTCGGCTAGGAGACAATTAGGAAACAAAGCTGGAAAAAAAACCACTACACAGATTTTTGAAAGGCTGGAATTTTCTGGGCAGATTTCGGCTGCCCTTTTCCAGGCGATTTGCAGAGGCTTTGAAGGGGAGTTTCTGGGGCTTTCAAGGATGGTTTCCAGCCTACTTCATGGAGGAAAAATATGGCTAGGGTGCTGTACAAAAACTGGAAGAAAACAGCTTGGTTTTGGACCTCCAAAACTGCGATTTGTACAAGATTTTTTTCTGGTTTTGCACCATCTTTGTGCAGTCCGAAAATAGCCATAAAATCCAGATTCTTAGCTGATAAAAAGGGCCATTTTCTGGCAGCATTTGGGAGGGAATAATGTTCAAGAATTTTGACACCTTGAAGGCACACAAAGCTGGAAAAATTTCAGTTCTATGTACAAAGGGAAATGAACCTAACTAGAGTGAATTTTTAGAAAGTTCACTAAGGAATTTAATTCACTTGAAATCTTTCCCCCTCATCCATTGTTTCGGTCCATATGATGTCTTTTACTAAGACATTTTGAACCTTCAAAGTCACAACACATTGCTGGAATTTTTCTAGAATAAAATTAGCTTGAACACAATGAACAAACTAATGAATTGAGAATTAGGAAAAACTAAGGATCAAGAGGAAATGAATTCCCCTTAGAAATTTTGAGTAGAGTAAAAGAGTAGGATTTGAAGACTCCTATCATGTCTCTTATAGGACAACATCTCTACCCTACTCCAAACACCACTAAGGCCGAAAGTGATACTTCCCAAGCAAAAATAAAATTTAACCGAGCTAAAGCTCCTAAGATGGAATTTGAACCCAAGACCTCAATAATTAATTCCAAAGCTCTAACCACTAAACCACAACAACTCTTGTTCTTATTTCCTCTCTAAAATTCTTTTCCTATTTAATTCCCAAGCCATCTCCATATTTTCACCTCAAGGAAAAATTACCATTTTCCCCTTCTCACTCAATAATCATAATCAAGCCCTCTAGACTATAAAACACAAATTCAATGCACATAAAATCATATAAAAATATATTTAAACATGCAATAAAATATGATATGCATCCCAACCCCCTTACTCTAAGGTTGGTTTTGAATGGGGTTTCACAACGGCTAGGAATGATGAGGGCGTTTATGATACAAACTCAAATGACACTGTGTGTTCTATATATGCCGTTCTAGGGAGGGTTTTGGGAAGTATTCACAATAGGTATCTTATATCGGATGAATTTAAGGCTGCCACAAATTACATATACCTAAACTGTAAAGAAGTTCAACCATATATTACGTAAGTATACCGCTATTGCCTTACATCGCTAGATTTTATACGTCAATACTTTGAATGAGTATCCTTAATTATGTGTTTATTTTGGTCGTTTTAGGAAATTCAAAAATGACTTGCAATTGTATGAGCCGAGTATAATAGACCCTGAAGTCGATAGGAGAATAGAGTCGGAGTTTGTAGGATGGTTTAGGACTTATGTGAGTTGAACACATCCAAAATGAGATTTTAAAATAAATTACATTGATATCGAAGGTGCATTAACGCTTTGTTTTTTGCTAGGTTCATGATCCATAAAATCAAGTGATTGAACAACACTTAAAAAGCTTAGCTTGGGGACCTTCGAGACAACTGAAATACTTTCATGGCTCCTTCATAAATGGTTTTAGGTTCCATACACATGATCGGTCATTTGGAAAAAAAATAATTAACAGCGGAGTTTGTGTTAAAGGCGACGGAGATAGTGCCGAAGATTATTATGGAGTGTTGAAGGAGATTGTCGAACTTCAGTTCCTTGGAACTCCTTGTTTAAAAGTTGTCCTATTCAAGTGTGATTGGTTTGATCCAACGTTAAATCGGGGGGTTAAAATTCATCCTCACTACAAACTTGTTGATATCAACTGCAAGAGGAATTACCCAAAATATGACTCCTTTATGTTAGCTCAACAAGCAACTCAAGTGTATTTCCTATCCTACCCGGGAGCAAAAGACCAAAATCTGATTGGGTAGCTGTTTGTAAAATGAAAGCTCGACATGTTATTGATGCACCCGTTGTTGAGGCACCATATCAAGAGTAAGTAGATGATGCACATGCAATCAATGTACGTGTTGAGGATGATAACTTTGGAAGATTAGCAGATGAGTCCGGTATTGGAGATACAATCGATTTTATAGATTCGGGTTTAATAATAGAGGAAGCACAACCGAACAACAAAAACGATGCCGAGGAAGAAGAATGGGAGATAGGATCCTCTACAGACGACGATGTGGAAGGCTACTCATCCGATGATGACAGAAGTCCATAGACTAGGTTCAAGTTTAACTAAAGTATAGATATAATTAGTAGTTCTGCTATCGTTACATTACAAGCATTTTACTTTGCTTTATACTTTTAAATTTATTATCTTTTTCTTCTCCCAAAATATGATAATTTTTATGTATTTAAATAATTCCAGATACATATGGTTTCCGATGTCTCACCCGACGATCGGTTAGCGACTTGTGAGTCGTCGAGGGCGGATGAGACACCGTCCCCGAGCATCGTCCCACATATACCTTCTCCACAGCCATTGCCTCCGGAAGAGGCCCGATCAAAGCAGGCCCCTGCCCCGATCCCAGGTTCTTCAGGGTCCATAGTTGGCGCTCCATCTACTGACGACACGCGACTGCTGATTGAGCCAGTTGGTGACTCGTAAGTCGGCTACATAATTACTTATTATACGCTTTTCTAAATTTGCAAAATTATAACTTGTCTAATATTACAAGATCTATTTTCTCAGAACAGGTTCACACATTTGATTTAATGTGTGAGGGAGATTGTTGTGATTTTTAGGCGACACTACACTGGAGCCTATGCTACCTTCTCACAAGTTCCGGTTGATGTTCGAACATGTGGTTCGATCTTTGGAGTGTGAGTTCGATTTGTAATTATTACTTGTAGTATTTTTATTATTTTTAATATGTTTTCTTATTTGTAATTACTTGTAACGGCTACTTTGATTTTGTAGTGTTTCTTCTATTGGCGCCCCGAGCATACCGCATAGATCCAGGGCTAATTGGGAGAAGAAGTGTAAGGCTAGACTTTTGGATGCATTGTCCAAGGCTCGGAAGAAGTATGGGGGTAGCTGCCCCACGTGGATTTTCCCAGACCATTGGGCTACTTTATCAGAGCATTGGGGGTCCGATAGGTGGCAGCGTATCTCTTCCGCTGCTAAACGGAACAGATCCACTGGTCAGGCATCCCACACAGGAGGATCTATTTCTTTTACTGAGCATAAGGAGCGGATGGTAAGTGTAAAATTTTTCACTTTCGGTATATCCGCTATTTCACATTTAATCAATCATAAAAGCTAACATTTAGTCATTTCTTGTTACAATGATAGGGGAGACAGTTAGGTCCTGACTTCAGCTACGTCGACCTCTTCAGACGCACCCATACATTCCAGGACGGGCCGAGGAAGGGCCAATATGTTAGTGATCGATCGTGTCACACGCTGGTAAGAATACACAATCTTATACGTTTCTAAGTTTAATATTATTTATATTTTGATCGCTAATTTTAAATATTTTATGCGTGTTTCCTTGCCCTAAATTCCACAGGATACTGTCACTGCTATTATTGAGCGTGACGTGCAGTCGGGTTCCCAGACTGATTCTACGAGCACGGTCACACCGAGTCGGGTGCCCGACGAGAAGACGCTGTTCGTCGAGATGGATGACAGAGCGTCTAAGAAGGGACACGTATATGGATTGGGCTCTGAGTCTGCGAGAGGAGGCGGAGGTTACAGTAGCCAGCTTCATCTGAGTCATCGACTTCTTCTACCTCGTTGGATGTGAGCCAGCTACAGAGAGAGTTACACACTGAGAGGAGGAGGTGGGAGAGAGTTGAGCATCAAGTACAGGTATATCAGAGCCACAACCAGAGTTTGACTGAGTACCTGATGCTTATGTCTTAGAATTTGAATCTATCTCTGCCACCACCGATGCCAGCTGTTCAGGAGGACGATGCTGAGGATGAGAAGGACTTCATCATCAGTCCTCCAGATTCACATTCAGATCATCAGCCAGGCCCTTCCGATCCACCCCTACCCCCTCCGTCGGCTCCAGCATCCACACCAATTCTTGCTTCGTAGTTAGGATATATACACTACATTTTTATGTATTATTCATATGTTTTCATCATTATATTTATTTAGCATATTTAGATAATATTTTTATATATTATTCACATTTGTCATTATTATACCTATTAATAATGACAATTTGGTGGTTTTTTTAATCTAATTAAATTTTGCATTATTTTCATAGATGAATTTTCTTCAATTACAGGGCATTTTTTAAATATTTTTAAAAAATATTTTAAAATTATACATTACTAGTGAGGGATTAGCGAGGGGTTAAGGAAATTAAATTGAGGATCCGTCGCTAATCCCTTGCAAATTACCTTGGGATTAGCGACGGATCACTTAAATCGTAACAGAAAAAGAAATATTCCGTCACTAATCCCTCGCAAATTAGTTTGGGATTAGCAACGGACATTTATATCAAACATTAAGAAGAAATTTTTCGTCGCTAATCCCTCACAAATTAGCGGGGGATTAGCGACGGACCACTTAAATCGTAACATTAAAAAGAAATTTTCCATCGCTAATCCCTCGCAAATTAGTTTGAGCTTAGCGACGGACAACTTATATCAAAACATTAAAAAGAAAATTTTCGTCACTAATCCCTTGCAAATTAGCTTGGGATTAGCGACAGAAATTCCCAACTTTTCTTAATTACTAAAATATTCCGTCGCTGATCCCTTTCTAAATAGAAATGGATCAGCGATGAAAAATAAAAATCCCTCGCAGATCCGTTTCAAAAATCCATTGTTGAAGTCGTTGGCTGCTGAAAAAATACCTCGCTAATCCGTCGCTATTTGCGACGGGTTTTTGAATCCGTCGCAAATTTTTGCCTTTGCGAGGAGGAAATTAGCGGGCGAATTTTCCCTCGCTAATTTGATTTAGTGACGGATTAGCGAGAGAAATGTCCCTCGCTAATTCTCTGTTTTCTTGTAGTGATGGACAAAGTATGATAACCGGTTTTAAGAAAGAAATTAACAATTTAAGCTCAAAATAGGCACTAGGAATAATATCAAATAGGTAGGCTTGAAAAGCTCAAACTATTCAAAGAAGATCTATTACCGTCATCCCTAAGTTAAATCATGAATGTCTTTCTTATTTCGCCTCGAGAGGTATTCAAGTATGTTCTAGAATGCTCGATGAATTTTAGCAGAAAAGCAGGTTTAAGAACAATGTAATGTATTTGATCAAGAACTACTTAGTCCAAGTGCATGCAAAAAGTCATGCATAAGTCACAAATAATATAGAACATATGCTCTATAATCTAGCACAAAGACATGCATTCAAAATACATCTTGAAAGCTCAAAAAATCAGAAAAATATTTGAAAAATATTTCAAGAAGAATTTCAAGAAGAATTCCCATTCTAACCACTCCCCCATACTTAAACTGGACATTGTCCTCAATGGCCAAACAAATAGAGTAAGGAAATATTGCCACAGGAAAAAAAAAATAAAGGGGAAAAAAGAAGAAAGAAAACATTTCCATTGCATTGTGCATTCACCTACAAAAGAGTTGAATTCAGTAGAAAGGAGCATTGTTGAAGTACCTAGAAAGAAAAATACACAAAAAAACACACCAAAGCATAAAAACTAGAAAAGAAAAATAAGTAAAAAGTAAAGAAAATAGTACAAAAAAGAAAAGTACAAGAAATAACAAGAAAAGTCATGAAAATATAAAGGAAAAAAAAGTGACAAGTAGAAACAAGTGCAGAAAAATCATCTCAGTCAAAGTTAGGAAATTAGATTACAAAAGATACACAAGATGCAAAAGATAGCACCTTTTTGTAAAAAGAAAAATTGTACAAATTTACATATTTATATAGTTAAATCAACAAAATCCAAGCTTTCATGATATTGTTCCACGGCAACGGCGCCAAAAACTTGATGTGTTTGAATTTGGGTATAAAAAATCATATAAAAATAAGCATTGATAGGGCATAAATTAGTCATATATTTTCTAGTTATTTGAGGCCACTTGTGATATATTCTGTACAATAATTGGTTATATTCCTTTATATTTGAGATTTTATCATTGGAAAGGCATTTTGTGCATTATTTCAGATTTTAGAGGTAAAATAAGGCAAAATCATCGCTAAACAGAGTAGAGGCGGCGCCGGCCAAGATAAGAGAACCGGCGCTGGCCAGGTGCTACTGGCACGCATTTTGAGACGATGAAATATCGGTGAAACGGAGCTGAACAGAATACAGCCGGTACTAGTTGGGAGTCAGAGGCGGCACCGGTTGTAATTTGGAAGAAGTGTCACGAAAATCAAGAAAAATCAGCGAACGGATGGGGAAATAGACCACAACTGATGCCAGCCCTAGGCAGCACAGACGGCACCGGCTGTGCATTGGTACTGAGACGGTGCCTCGATTTTTGTGTACATTTTTGGCAATTTGCAGAGTTTTAGTATTTTCCTACTTCTAGTCGGCCAGAAACCCTAGAGGGACGAATTTAGGCACTTCTAAAGCCTATAAATAGAGGAAAAACACAAGAAAAAGGGGATAAATTCACAAATCAAAACAAAAATCACTCAAAATTAAGGAGGAATTCTTCAAATCAAAGAGGATTGTACAAGAGGGTACGAAGGAAGAAGAAGGAGGCTTGTTTATGAGTGCTTTCTTTTAACTTTGTTTCTTTTCCTTGAACAATGATGCATTAATTATTTTATTGTAATTTGACATTGCTTTAGGTATTCATAATTTTTAGAGTTACGTTGATCTTTTGATTAATTGATTGTTATTCTTGGTATTTAATTACTTATCCTGATTACTAGATTAATTTGTTATTTTTTCTATTAACTTGCTTGGAAAAAGGGGTTGATGGTAGTTTCAATTCATTAATTTCATATTTGTTGTCTCTTAACTTGCTTGGAAAAGGGGTTAATTGCTAAAAACTGGGTAATTGAAGGTTAATTGATGTCTGCTAGGATATGGATTCATTGGTTAATTGTATTGGGACAACAATAGAGCCATTGCAAAAGTAAGGGAAAAACGGTCTCACCAACGATCCAAGAACATACTATAACGTTATCATCTGATCCGGGAGAACATATATAGAAATGATGTAAAGATAGAGAGAGTCCCCACGGATGAGAACATAGCTAACCTGCTTATAAAAGCACTATCTCTGAAGAAACACGATAGACTTATTGAGTCATTTGGTATTAGATACATGAGTGAAATGCATGTTGGAGTTTGTTAGTGTTGTACCCTAGAGACAATCACTTGTACTTTGTATATGACATATTTATTTTATAATACAAGGAATTATTTATCTTTAAGTTTGTTTTCTTTACTTTCATGTAAAATAACTACTAAATAATGTCCCTAGTAGAACAATGTGTTAATGAAATCATGATAGAGATTATAGTGTAAGATTCCTCCTACACTATATAGTGTTAGTACTTGAATAAACCCTGGTCGTAGTATTAATAAAATAGAACTTTATTAATGTGTTAGGACTAGAATGTGTTAGATTACCTGATTTGATCAAGCGGTAGTTCTCACATGCGTGAGTATTATGATATTCAAAGTTGACACGTGGATGCTTGTTAATAGAACAAGTATATTGGATGACCTAGTTATGAGATAATCACATGGATAAAAATTTAGTGCCAGTGATAGAATCTCGCTATAGCAAATGTGCAAATATTCTTAGACTTGAGGTCTCCATGGCACTTTGTTTGCTGAGCATAGTACTTTGATTCCAATCTCTGGAGCCAGATCGAGGGCAACCTATGGGATAGATATTGGGTACAATGTGAGGTAAAAGAAAGTAGTTGAGAGGGTTAATAAATGATTAACCACTCCCAATAGTAGGGGTAAATATCTCACGACTACTTGTTAGAATTACTACTCGCAAATCCTTGGCAAAGTGATTGTGTATTGAAAATAGTTCCAATTGATACACATGTAGAGTAGTAGATTCTTGGTACAAGTACTATTATATTCGGGCTAGAATTAATTTATTATTCTAGAGGGAGTTGTCACTAATTTCGTTCTCCAAATCAAATGAGATATTATATGGTGAAAGGAATTTATTGCACTATGGTTTGTTATTGAAAGGTTCATGTCAAGCCACTTGATTTCATGAACTCTTGGGTAGTCATCATGTGTTGCTAAATACTGCTTATAATATGTTGAATATGGTGTATTAATTGATGAATTAATCAACTAATCTTGATTAGAATTAATATGCTAATTCTAAATTATTAAGGATTATTAATCTCAAAGACGTATGGATTAATTCATATTTTGCAACCATTAGACTGAGAAACCTTATAGGACATACACAATTGAGGATTATGTACTCGATATGTTATTTGATAACATTGTGGAGTTAATTATGAGAAGTAGAAGTTTTTTAGGTTAAATTACAAGTAGTTATAATTTTTGGGCAAAATTATAATTGTGACAACTTGTAGGTTCCAATTATAATTAAAGAATTCTAGTTCTTTTAGAATTCACAAGACGTATGATCTGCGATTTTTTCTGGGATTGTTCTTGGAAAATAAGCCGTGGTTGTTTTATAAAAAATTATACAAAGAAAATTCAATCTCTCTGATTTTGATACACACGACTCTCTTCTTCTTTTCTCTGTGAGTCACCCTAGCCACCAAGAAATTCTCCTAGCAGAGAATTTTTGGTTTCCTTTAGAGCATACCTTGTGTGGATATTGTTAGAGGGAGTCTTACACTTAGACTCCAGTGGCGACAATGAGGAGCTCTGGTATTGTAGGATCGCGCGACGGGCAGAATAAGGAAAATTTTCATTCCCAGAGGCAATTTAAGATATATTTTTCCTTCACCATTTCAATTCCTTTTTGCATAAATGAGATCGTTGGTGGGAATTCATTGTTTTACTTTGTTGCACAACTGTGTTTGCAGGATAAGAATTCCTAACACCATGAAGTATGATTTGGTCCTTCTTCCTCTTTCTTGGAAAAAGCCTTCATGCGTAAATTGAATCCTATCACTTGTGGACAACATGCTCATCAACATTAGCATCCTGAGCTGGTGGTAGTGGAATAGAAGCCTCTAGTACATAAGACAACTTTTCTGACTTGAGAACAATTCCCAAGTTTCAATACCAGTCCAAAAAATTTAACTCGGTAAGTTTGTTTTTGGTCAACGTGTTGCAGATGACCTAGATGTAAAGAAAAAAAAGGTAGCAAAGTGTATATGCACATGTAGTACAAGTAATTTGGACTTTAATTAAGAACATAATTATTCCACTCTTTAATTCAAACCAATAGTCACCATTATTGATTTGGAAAACCCTATTAGAAGCTTTCCTAGTAAACCGATATCCAAATTCCTTAAGAATGACCTTAGGTTTGCCCAACAAACTATCCTTAAGTTCAATGGTAGATATCCAATACCAATTATATCGAATGCAATTACCAGATCATTGGGTGATTAACATCTTTTAATGTTAAAGCATTTAAGCTAACCCAATCTTGCCTCTAATTTTTTTATGCTTGACTTAGCCCAACTGGGATAAAGAAATTAGTTAAACTCAACTCATTAATTAGGCCTTCAAAATTCCATAGCTTAAACATATTCGATGTTAAGTAGGCTTGGGTTAGCCCAATGACCTGGTCTCGAAAAAGAGCT
The DNA here is from genome assembly GCA_026120185.1 of Voacanga thouarsii. Classification (NCBI taxonomy): domain Eukaryota; kingdom Viridiplantae; phylum Streptophyta; class Magnoliopsida; order Gentianales; family Apocynaceae; genus Voacanga; species Voacanga thouarsii. The sequence continues at coordinate 692,702 of JANUWF010003384.1, read as the reverse complement.
CTCGTTCTTGCTATATTAATGGAAAGCATTTGGTTTATTATTAATTGAGGAATTTGTTATATTACTAGTCTCATACATAGCATGCATAGTATCATCATATATACATGACATCAAACATAATTACGTGGTATGGTTATGGATTTTTTCTAAATTAATTTCTTGAACCCACAAAGAAAATTAATATGCTCAACCCTATGTATTCATACATGATATAAGTAGAAGGTCTACCCTCTCACCTCATTTTGGTCGCCATCTCTATTATCGAGTAAATAATTTTTCTAACAATATATAACCTATGTAATCTATATACATAAATTTCCTAAATATAAAAACTTCAAATTACATTCAAGGAGAATTAGATGAGAAAAGAATTACATAAGAATTTTAGAGAAGGAAAGACACGCAGGTCCTGTTTCATTAAATGCAAAATTGTAAGTAATTCATGAACAGATATTTTTGGAGAAATAATTAAAAATAATCATAATTACTTTTAACTGTCAAAAGGAGAAATAATTTTAAAAAATTATTTAATTTTTTAAAGAGCCAAGCTAACGTGGGCTTGGTATAGGCCGGCCGTGGCTTAGGTGTAGCCTCACGCAGGCCCGCCATAGCTTAGGCGTATAATTTGCTAAAATAGTGGCTAATTCAGGTGAATCTGTCCACGGTTTTCACCTAAAACTCCTTTAAAAAAAAAATCGCCATCTTCTCTGACGATTCCAAAAGACAATTCCTGGTCGCTTCACCAATCACTCAAAACATATTTTGATTGAAAATCTTTGTCAATCTTTATCAACCAATGACTATGATCATCATAATAATCTAACACAACAATCTGATTGTTAATTAAAGTGATTGATATAACAAAAATAAGAAATCCATTCACAGAACCATTCTGCATCATGCATACAAACCCAAAAAACCCACAAGCAAAAATGATTTCTGCAACCTAGAGGATATAAACCAAAACCTAAACACCACATGAAAAAATTTCAGTAGCGATAAACAACACCAGAAATGTGCTCGAAACAACTTCAAACATGACAACAATTTTTTTCTTTTCTTAGAAACAATTCTAAGAAAAATAGAAAGTATAATGAATTGATTTTATTAGGAAACAAAGACCCATTAACCACATATAATAGGGCTTTAATACCACTGTTAGTACCTCGGTCATGCAATTAGGTTACTTGGTAGAATAAAACCCGACAAACTACTCAATGAATCACTTGTATGCAAAATACAAATCAAAGAAAAGGTAAGAGAATATACCTTTATTACCTTTCAATGTCTGATATTCATATCCATATGATTTTCAATTTCCTAAATAAATTAAGATTTCATAACTATGATTAGAACTCATAAATTCTCATAATTATAATTTGACCAATAAATTATAACCAATTATAATTTAACCACAGAAATCTTCTTCTTCTCACAATTAACCCTATAATGTTATCAAATAACATCTCAAGTTCGTAAGCCTCTATTATGTGTGACCTATTCGGTTTCCTGCTCTGTTAGTAGTAAAATATGAATTAATCCCAACAACTTTACGATTAATAATTAGAATCAACTTATTAATTCTAATTTAGGATTAATTTATTAATTATCTAATTAATAAATCCATATTTAGCAGATCATGAGTAGCATATACCAATACATCATGACTACCCAAAAGTGCAGAAAGTCAAGGGGGTTGATATGAAACCTTCAATAATTAAACATCAGTACAATAAACTCATTTCATCATACTATATCTTATTCAATTTTAGAGTATGGAATTAGTGTCAACTCCTATTGGAATATAATTAATTCTAGCCCAAATTTATAAGTACTTGTTCCAGAATCTGTTACGCAATAAGTATATTAATTGAAACTACTTCCAACACATAATTGACATGGCCAAGTGCTTTTCTTGTATTGATTCCATAGAAGTGGCCATGTGATATACGCCCATACTATTATGAGTGATGAATTATGTATTAACCATCTCAATTACTTCCGTTTACTTTATGTTATACCCAATATCCATCTCATAAGCAGTCTTATAGGGACTCTAGAGATTGGAATCAAGGTACAATGCTCAGTAAACAATACACCTTGAAGATCTCAAGTCTAAGGATACTGATGTGTCCGGATTTAGGTATAAAAATCATATAAAAAATAAGCATATTCCCAATCAAGTTTAAATTAAAACGTTACCCCAAATTACATATATGAGCAAGCGTACTCATCATTAACCGAGCATAGGGTTCAAACGAGTGTTGATCCTCAAGGAACAAGTAGACATTAATTACCTTTCTTTCATTGTTTAATTGACTCGATAAAATGAAAACGAAATAAAAATAAAAATAAAATAAAAATAAAAATATATACATGTTAAGGATGGAGAAGTGTGTAACTCAAACCATTGTTTAGACAAACATGACCTTAAATAACTCAACCATTATCATAACTAATTATTCCCTTGACATCATGAAGGATTAAGATAGACTCACTTCTTTTTCAATGCATAAATCCCTATCTTCTGGTTAACTTAGTATCACATGTTCTGTTTCAACCAGTCTTACCCAAAAGATGCATTAAACACAATCCTTTATTAAATTTCCATATTCTGGCAAACTTAAAATATGAAACTAACAAATGAATCCATATTCTGGCAGACATCAATTAACCTTTAATTACCAGTTCTTATCAATTAACCCCTTTTTCATGCAAGTTAAGAGACAAAAAATATGAAGCCAATGAATTGAAACCACCATCAACCTCTTTTTAAAGTAAGTTAATGGAAAGAAACAATTAATTAATCTCATAATAGGCATAAGTAATTAAATACCAAGAAGAACAATCAATTAATCAAAAGATCAAATAACTCTATATATCATGAATATCTAAAATAATGTCAAATTACAATAAAATAATTAACATATCATTGTTCAAGAAAAAGAAAACAAAGGAAAGAAATAGATACTCATAGACAAGCCTTCTTCTTCTTCATTCATAAACCCTCTTGTACAATCCTCCTTAAATTATTCATCTCAAGAAAATATTGGTGATGCACTTTAAAATAAATCTAAGTCCCTACATTGTGCACCTCCCATTTCTAGGTTAAATTGGCCTTTATTTATAGGCTTACAAAGTTCCTAAAAGAATTCTAAATAAAGAAGAAATTACCTAAAAAATAATTCAAAATAAAAAGGATTAGAAATAAAATCTAACGAAATTCTAAATAGAATAACAGAGGTCCACTGTCTTTGGCTTTGCAATTCAGAAGTTGAAATCAATTTGGACTTTAATTTGGTTTTGTTGTTTTATGCTGATGACTTTGATGTTGAATTGGAATGGTGCTGAAATTAGCTTCCAATTTGATGTGCGGTCAACCAAAATTGCTGAAGCTAACTTCCCATTGACATCGGCTAAATTGAGCCACCATCTAAAACTAATGCACCACACAAAGCTGTTTCTTCTTATCTATTGCTGTGTCAGCTCAATTGAACCACCTTCCTTGCTTCGGCTCAATTGAGCCACATACCTTACAAACCCACCGAAATTCTTGCCTTATTGATCGCTGACCGAGCTGCTTTCTTTTTCCTTCTTTCTTTATTTGCATCGGCTCAATTGCACAGCCTGACATTGTTGATTTTTCATTCTTCTTGGCCCACCAAAATCTGTCTTTCTTTTCTTTGTTGGTGTTTTGCTCTCGGCTTTGTTGCATTGGCTCGGTTGAGCCACCAATTGAAGACCGAATTCCTTTTTCTTTTCCAATATCAATTGTAATTGTTCCTCTGTTTCTTCTCAATTTCTCTATGCTTTTCCAGTGGAAGACCGGCGCCGCCTACATTCTATTTTGTGATATTTTTATCTTATTTTACCCCTAAAATCTGAAATAATGCACAAAATACCTTTTCAAGGGTAAAATCTCAAATATAAAGAAATATGATCAGTTATTGAACAAAATATATCACAAAAGAGCCTCAAATAACTAAGAAAAATATAACTAATTTAGGCCCTATAAGATACTTATACATTTGTTATAATGAGATTCTATCACTGACGCTAAATAGATATCCATATGATTATCTCATAACTAGGTCATTCAATAAACTTATTCATTAACAAGTATCCATAAGTTAACTTTGAATATCACAAATATACACGTATGTGAGAATTGCCGCTTGATTAAATCAAGAAGTATAACATGTGCTATTCTTTGAGTATTAATGATGTCCTTTCTCACAATACTATGACTAAGGATAATTTAAGCACAAATACTACATAGTGTAGTAGGAATTTCACATTATGATCTCTATCATAATTTTCTTAACACTATACTATGTGTTTGGGGCTTTATCTAACAGTTTTAGACATCTATACACTGAATGATTGAATAAAATGAAAGATAAAGAATACATTATATTATAATTGTATCATATACAATATACAAATAATTTCCTTTAGAGCATAACACTAACACTCTAAACATGAATGAAGAAGAAAACTCTTCTTTGAAAGTTTAGACCATGAGTTCTTCTGCAATGCAAGACCAACCTAAGGGTCTAGTCAACCCTTGAGTAAGTATCTATAAACTCAAAAGATAATTCAACTGTTATTCTAAATAAGGGTTCTATTTGCTTATTCTTTTAGGGTTCTTGTTTGTTGCTATTTAGATGCCCATAATCTCCTATCCTTGTTGTTCTTGATTTCTCATAGAGTTAAGGGTATTAAGGTGTTATTGTGGAAGACCTAGATCTACTAAGCTAGGGGTTCTAATAGCTAGATGTACTAAGGTTCTTGCATTGTTGGAAAATGTGTCATCTTGTGTCCTTTTTATTTAGTTCCAATCTCCAAATATACATGTTCTTTGTTTTTTGTTTTTTTTTTTGTTTGTGCACAATCTACTTCAAATGCCACACAAAAGTGTTGCCAAAAGTTCACCGCAAGCTCATATCAACTCTTGGTATCAAAGCAAGATAAAGCTTAAATTCTTATCTTGGCTTGGATATAGTGAAAAAAGTTTGAAAACCAAACAAAAAATTGCAGCAGAAAGTTCAATTCTAAGGCCACATTATTACTTGTTCTTTCTTGAGATTACTTGAGAAAAAATGGTTCTTTATTGTTAAAAGATCCTTGGATCTATGTATCCTGTTGATGTGGAATTTTTAGGCTTGATTAGGTAGAAATTTACTTGGAAGTTTCTTTCAAAAAGTTTTGTAGACAAGAGGTTTGATGAAAGTTCTCAATGATATCTTACCCTATGTTCTCCATGTGTTTGATGAAATGCCATTGAGAAAATAATATGGCTTGAATGATAGTTTCGTTCCTAAAATAAAATCCTATTTCAATTCTAGTATTCTTGTCTTCCTTAATTTAGAATTCTTGTTCATGTTTCCTTAAACTTTGTTATTTCTTGCTACATTATACTCTTGCACTATCTTCTCATTATTGTTGTGTTGTGGACACCCATTTCTTGAACTCTTACTTATCCTTGTTATTGACCTTTAGTGTTCACCAAGTGTTTGACAAAATTCTTTCAAAACTTCTTTTAATTGAAGAGTCTTAAAAGTTTAGATTTACTAAAGTGAACTAAACCCTTTGAAATTGGAGAGGATTTGGATGAACAAGAAAAGAACTTGAGCGAATGAAAAGGCAAAATGGAAATATTATTATTAAAAAAGCCAAAAAGAGAGCAAACACGAGAATTGAGAGCAAACACTCAATGAGCTAAGTGAGGAACATTATCTTTTATTTCTAACCCTTTTGCAGGAATAGTTTTATGCAAAACTCCAACCATAGTTCAAGGAGAGGAAGTATCTAGGCTAAATAAAGGTGGGGTAAGTTGGCCACAAGATGACTCAGTAGATTTCTGTGAGATGCTAGTTTCTATACAGAGAAGCTTGGAAGGACTGTGGAGAAAAATGATAGAACTTTGAGCAGTAAAGCCAAACCTACACTATTGGCTAATGAAGGGGATAGGATCAACTAGAGGGTTCCAATACACCACCATTGAATGCACGACTAGGGAAAGAATATGATGAGTACTATGGAAGAATTTCAACAATCTCCTATAAGAAGAGGGAGGAATGGGTTTAGAGGAGATCGAGGTAGAGGCTAAGGTAGATTTAGATGAAATCATATGAGGGGTAAGTAGAGAAACATGGGGAGAGAATATGAATGGGATGATGGTTACCAAGAAGAAGAATATGGAGAGCAAAATAACGGTAATGAGATGAGAGGAAGAAGGAGAGAAGAAAATGAGGAAGAAAAAGAGATGAAAAACATAACAATGACGGTGCCAGCTTTCCAAGGCAAGGGTGATTCAGAGGCATAGTTTGAGTAGGAAAGAAAAATTGAGATATTATTTGATTGCTCAGATTACAGTGAGAGTAATATAGTAAAGTTTTTAGTTTTGGGTTTTTAGATTATGTATTGGTATGGTGGGAGCAAACTATGGCCAATAGGAGGAGAATGGGGAAAAATGTGGTAGGTACATGGAGGTTGATGAAGAATCTCATAAGGGTAATATTTGTACCATGTTACTATTACAATAAACTGTACCAAAGGCTACAAGTGCTCAAATAGGGAACAAAAGTGTTGAAGATTATCATAAAGAGATAGAGGTGTTGATGATAAGGGTAAATATGAATGGAGACCTAAAGCCACCAAAGTAAGGTTTCTAAGTGATTTAAATTGGGTGATAGCTAATATAGTAGAGTTACATTCATATGATAATTAGGAGGAAATGGTTCAAATATTTGTGAAAGTGGAGAAGTAAATGAAAAAAGGAAGCTTGGTGAAAAATGTTTCCAATACAAACCTACCCACCAAGGAGTACAAGAAGCTAACACCAAAAAAAGAAGGAGCTTCAAGGCCACCTCCTAAGGAATATAATAAACTACGAGAGGAATAGAGTGAAGAGAAGAGAAAAGCTGTTGAGAAGACAAGAAGCCGAGATATTAAGTGTTTTTTGTTGATTGGAGTATGGAGACACAACTTATGAATGCCCAAGTAAAAAAGTGATGTATACCAATCAATTTGCTGAGGTTTCAGCCGAGAAGGAGGAAAGTGAAAGAGGGTGCTAAAAAAAAAGAAGAATCTTCTAGTGAAGAGGGACAAGAAATTAGGCAAGTATGTGTATTATTTAGAGTAGTTAGAAGATCTTTAAACACGCAAATAAAGAAGGATGTGTTAGTGTTGTGCCCTAGAGACAATCACTTGTACATTGTATATGACACATTTTATTTTAATAAAAAGGCATTATTTATCTCATAGTTTCTTTTGTTTACTTTTAAGTAATATAACTGTTCAATAAAGTCCCTAGTACAACACCGTGTTAAGGAAATCATGATATGAGATTTCTACTATATTGGATGGTGTTAGTACCTAAATAGTCCTTAGTCATAATATTAATGAGATAGGACATCATTAATGCATTAAGACTAGCATGTGTTAGACCTCCTGATTTGATCAGGTGATGGTTCTCGTAACTATGAGTATTGAGATACTTAAAGTTAACACATGGATGCTTGTTAATGGAACAAGTTCATTGGATGACTTAGCTTTGAGATAATCACATAGATAACTATTTAGTGCTAGTGATATAATCTCAATATAGTAAACGAACAAGTATCCTTAGACTTGAGATCTCCAAGGTACTTTGTTTACTAAGCTTTGTACTTTGATTCCAATCTCCAGAGCTCGATTGAGAGCTGTCTATGGGATGGATATTGGGTACATTGTGAGGTAAAATGAAAGTAGTTGAGAGAGTCAATAAATGATTCACCATTCCTAATAGTAGGGGCGAATATCTCACGGCCACTTGTAGGAATTACTACTCGAGAAGTTCTTGACCAAGACGATTGTGTATTGGAAATAGTTCTAATTGATACACATATATAGTAGTGGGTTCCTGGTATAAGTACTATTATATTTGGGGCCAGAATTAATTTTGGAGGGAGTTGGCATTAGTTCTGTACTCCAAACCGAATGAGATATGGTATGGTGAAAGGAGTTAATTGCACTGAAGTTTGTTATTGAAGGGTTCATGTCAAGCCACTTGACTTCCTGGACTCTTGGGTGGTCATGGTGTGTTGCTAGATACCGCTCATGATATGAGAATATAGGTTTATTAATTGATGAATTAATAAACCAATCCTGATTAGAATTAATAGGATTAATTCTAATTAATTATAGATTATTAATCTCAAAGACGTTTGGATTAATTCACGTTCTCTACTAATTGACTGGAAAACCTAATAGGTCACACACAATAGAGGATTATATACTCAAGATGTTATTTGATAACATAGTGGGGTTAATTGCAAGAAAGAGAAGTTGTTGTGGCTAAATTATAATTAGTTATAATTAATGGTCCAAATTGTAATTGTGAGAACTTGATGTTTCCAATTACAATTAGGGAATTCTAACTATTTTAGAATTTTGAGATTGGAGTCTATTTTGAGCAGGATTTTTCGTGTGATATAGTGATAACACACGAAACCTTAGTAAGTGTAAGACACGAAAATAACTCTAAACCCTAAGACACATGATTTCTCTCTTCTCTCTCTCTCACGATTGTTCTTGAGAAACCCTAGCCGCTATCTTTTTCTACTAGCACAGGAAATTTTGGTGCTTGAGTATTCCTCTGTGTGGATTTCTATTAGAGATAATCACATACTGTGATTATAGTGGTTAGACGTTCAGCTCTCGTGGAGTTTGATCAAAAGGATTGCTGGATCGCGCCTCGACTTGAAGAAGAAATTTTTATTCTTCGGACGATCAAAGAAAGGTAAAAGCTGTTACCTTTTGTTATCTTTATGTCTTGTTTTCCACACATATGCAGGTCTTGGGATGGTATCTCGTTTTATTCTTCCACTATGCCGTATAGGATATGAGCCTGAGATACCCAACAAGATGAGTGTCATTAATTAACGAATAATATCTTTTATACATAATGCCTCATCAACAAAGTTCCTTATAGTGTAATTATAGATAGTGGGAGTTGCACTAATGTGATAAATGCTAGTTTGGTGGAAGAGTAAGGATTGGAGGCCAAGAAGTATTTATATCCATATAGACTACAATGATAGAATGATAGTAGAGAATTGAAAGTGAGTAAGAAAGCATTGGTTGTTTTTTACATGGGAAAGTATAAAGATGAAGTGTTGTGAGATGTTATTCCAATACAAGCTGGTCACCTACTATTAAGAAGGCCATGGTAGTATGATAGGGAAGTTGTATATAATAGAAAAAAAATACTTATACTATATACAAGGAAGGGAAAAAGTACATTCTTTTACTAATAACCCCAAGTGAATTTAGTGTACATAAAAAAAAATTATGAGGGAAAAAAAAAGAAAAAGAATATACAAGAGAGCACAAAAAAATAATAGTGTGAGAAAAATGAGAAAAGAAAAAGAGAGGAAAATGAGAGGTGAAGAAGAAAAGTACGAGGGAGCAAAAGAAAAGAGAGTGCAAAAACAAGAAAAATGAGAGAAAAATAAAGTTAATTTCTTTGCCAATGAGGTTATTGATGCTATTGAGGTAAAAGAGCATGTGTTTTTTTTTTTTTCTTGTCTTGAAAAGGAATTCATTTTACTACTGACGAAACTACTCTTGGTTTGCCAAGTGAAATTGTAGGTATTGTTGAAAAATTTCAAGATGTGTTTCCTAAAGAAGTGCCAGGAAGGTTGCCACTAATTCGAGAGATTGAGTATCAAATCGACTTTATCCCAGGTGCTATCATTCTGATATGTGTTTTATGTGCTTTGAAAATAGTATGAATAATCCACAAAAATCAAGTTTTAAATTTAAAATACTAAGACCTAAAACCGCACATATAAGTAAGTATACCTATCATATAATATAGGGAATAACAAGTATCGAATTCACGGGAATTACCACTACTTTGTATTAACTTCATTGTCTAGCCAAAATGAATAAAGAGATAAGGTAAATAAAACTAACTAATCTAAACTAATCTACTACCATAGAGCCTATATCAAACCCACACTAGAAAAGTCACAAGGATCACCAAGGTGTAGGACTATTGGAAAGGCCGTGCATAAGAAGAAATCCCCCTAAAACATGTCAAGTAAAGAGTAAATCACTACATTCATCAAATCTCAACTCTAGCATTGGTATGAGTTTTCAAGAATAAATCTAATCCTCTTTCAAGTTATGAGAATTCATTCCTATAGCTTAATTAATTAGTATCTCTACCTAATCAACTCAAAGAAGCATTACAATCACTCATCACCCAAAAGGTACCTTGAGCCCTAATGTCCCTATCTCCAGGTAATATTGAAAACCCATTGACTACCAAGTTCTAATCTTTCAACCTCTCTCTCAAATTAATCAAAAGAAAACAAACAATGGACTAATTAATTTGGTATTCAACTCCTAAGCCCATATCTCGAAATCATTAAGAGAAAACAAATCAATTGAATAAGTCAACTAAGCCAAAACAATCAATCCAATACAATAATGCCAAAGTAGTTAAATACAAGAATAGGAATTCAATAAATCATATTAACAACTCAGTACAAGAACATAAGTTAGGGTTCATCCCTCAAATGTAATTAAAATTATATAAATCTCAACATTGTTGAAGTGTAATGCAAAGAAAAAGGAAGAACTTCATTCACAGATAAAATCTTGAACTTCTTCTTCCATGGATTTCCTTCAACAATCCATTCTTCTTCTTCTTGCTCTCTAAGTGTAACCCTTTCTTAGTGAATCCTTTGAGCATCTCTTGGTTGCTAGCCAACCAAGGATATGTTTCTAGGGTTTAGAATGGTGGTTATATAGTGTACAATGAAGAAAACTATAAAAAATTTTAGAAATGCGTGAATCTATACAAGTGGGCGACCTAGGGAAGTTCAAAAGACCAAGTGGCCCAAGGAAGTTCCAGAGACCGGCGGCTCAGGGAGTTCCTTGGGTTGCTACCTGGCCTAGGCATGCTTTTTTCCTTGATCTAGGCGACCTGGGGAAGTCTTCTATCCCTAGGTTTCCATTTATTTTGTATATGGAATAGTACCAAGCAGCCTAGGGCTATGGAATAGTACCAAGCAGCCTGGGCCACCCTTTTTTTGGAAAAATTGGAAGATACAACTAACTAGGCATTAACTTCCCTAGGCCACCAGGTTATTCTTTGGCGTCTTCAAGTTTCTTCAATTTTTTCTCCATTTTCCTTCCTTTATTTTATCTTTATCACCTCTAATTGATATTTTCTTTATTTCCTACAAAAAGAGGATGAAAATGCTGTGGTGAGTGGTGATTTAAACAATAATTTATCACAACTAAAGCACAAAAATACTAGAGAATACGTATACAATAAGCCCTCATCACGCACCCCCACACTTAAACATTTGCTTGTCCTCAAGCAAACCATATTCATTCACAAATAAAGAATTGACTTAATATACAAATCTAGCACCCTACATTTATTCACAACATAACTAGTGTATAAATTAAGAAAAATACATTATTATATAAGGACAAAGAATAACTAATTCACAAGTACAATGAAAAAAAAAAAAAAAATCTACATCAAATTGTAGGTGAATAATTAAGAACAACTTAGCATAAATGCAATAAGGTCAAAATGGTATAGAGATTATTTCTTCCTCCAGTTTAAAATTCATCTCAACACTAATCTATCCAAGTTAATCTCATGTATGCTCTTATACTAAGCTAGACATAACCTAGAACCTTTAAATTAAACAAGTTTATGCTAAATAAATGTGATCCACTCAACTTCATCAATCAGGAATTCAATCAAAGTGATTCACATAAGATAGGATCAAACAACTCACTCAAGTCTCGTGGCTTTCCCTAAGTTTGCTAGAATACAACAACATCTTACACTTTGGTATAACAATACAAAAATACAATTCAATTACAATTGGCAAAGTATGAGCCTCTTATTTTTCATCATTTTTCTTTCTTTTTATAAGGGCATGCATTCACAGTGATTTTAACTTAAATACTCTTTTTGCATCCCTTATATATATATTTTTTATTTTTACTTTTCTTTCTTTTCCCTTTTCTTGCTTTTTCTTATCTTTTCTTTTTCATCATATATTATTTTTCATCATAGGACATGCATTTTGCATTCCTAAAGCCTTTTATCTCCACACTTCAGTAGGTAAATTAAGAAACCTACCTCTTGCTTCTATTTACCTTTTTATTGAAAAATACAATAAATAATTGAAATTTCTCCATATTACAACATACAAAACAAATGACTGAATCAACAAATAGGAATTTCCATGGAACTAGAGATATGTCTATGAACCACACTTTATATTTCATCACAAAGTTTTCATCCCTTCTCAAAGAATTAAGCTTCACAAACATTTTCAAAGGCATAAACAATATTAATTCACTTATCCAAACTCACTCTATGTCATGTCTAATATATAAGTGTATGTAAAAATAACTTTTCTAGAAAGGTTTTAAGTAGAATCTCAAGCAAAAAGATAAATAATAACTTCACCAAACTAACACATATCGGCATACATACCAACAAGCCTTGAAAACTAACCTAACAATGCGAAAAAAATTCGAAACAAAATTTCACCAAAATGCAAAAACAAGAAATTTAGCCAAAAGATAGAAAATTTCATAATAAATAATACAAAATTGTAAAAAAATATATTATTCAACCTCTCCCCTACACTTAAATTAGACAATGTCCTCATTGGTCACAAATTAAACAATATAAATATTTTTAATGGGACTACAAGAAATAAAAGGGAAGAGAAGGTAAAGGCAATACTCCCTTAGCATCTTGAGGCTTTATGTCTTATAGGAGGGAAAGGAAAAAGGTGACTATCTAGAAGAAAAAAAATCAACAATCCTACAAAATTAAGAAAACTACAACTGTATACCAAGGCTAAAAAGATAGCGACAAAAAGAATACTAACAAAATAATGGACCAAGAATATAAGTCAAAAACAAATATAAATAAAAACAATACAAGGAGTTGTTACAAAAAATTCATTAAGATCAATACTAATAGCAATACAAACCATCATATCCTAATATTGTACATCAATATTACTAAAAAGCTGCGAAATCAACTAATATAAGTAATACCAATGTGTGTGTGTGTGTGTGTGTGTGTGTGTGTATTGGTACCAAGAACTACACTACATCTAATACAACAAAGCCACAAAACAAATGAATACCCGAATCATTTCACTAAAGATACACTATACACATGCTAAAATACTTTCATCAAAACCTAACACATGAACAACAAAATACTAGTATACATAGCACTAAAAGTTTTATTTATACTAAGGGTTCTTACACAAAGCAAACGATTACTACTACAACATCCATTAATCAATTAGTACTACCACCTCCAAACAATACAAAAAAGCTCTTCCAAAAAATCAACAATTAATCTCAACACAAAATCACTACTAGATAAAATATTATAAGAACTTAACAAAAACTTCAAACAAAAATCAAAAGTCCACAACAACACACCCCAACAATACAAATCAATTAACTCCTCAATTATTCACCACTACTTTTTTTAAATTTTCAACCTCCATATTTATTGTACAACCACAACCAAAAGTCCAACAATACTTTCATTCTCAAAACAACACTCAAATTCTCATAACTTTAACACTACTACAAAAACAATGAAACTAATCATATTATACAACAATCAACCATAAGAATTATCATACAACAATATCCTTTCAAGTTTAGCCATTTACAACAATATTTTCATCCTAACAATACTAACATATCAACAAAGACAAATTCCCTAACAATAACAATAACAGTCGACAAGAACAACATTTGAATCTAATAAATCTACTATCTATACAATTTCATGAAGTGCTGCAGGAAAAATAAATACGCAGTGAAAGATAGCAAATTAATTTTTTTTTCCAAGCAAAAGTCTAGCAATACTTCTAGGGCATTTTATTTGAATAACCGGACTTAGATTCGGGTTCGATGGCACTTCCTCAACTAGAACGTCTACTTGTTCTGCGGGTATACTAACTAACGGTAGGCTACTTCACATTAAACACTAACCACGTTCGCTAGCTCTTGACCTTTTAGAGTATTCTCCAACCTCTTTGGACCTTTATCGGTGAAAGTATAACTAGGGTGTACAAGATTGGAAGAAAAACCAAAAAGCTAAAATGGTAAAAGAAAAACGATGGAAAAATGACAACAAGAGAAAATGGTGGCCCTTTGCTAAAGAAAACATGAAGCTGTTTCTATGATTCACAGTCAACCTCAATCCCAGGCACATGTTATTCCTTTTAGACCAACAACTTCTCTTTTATTTTATTTTCTTTTTCCTTTTCCTTTTTTTTTCTTATATAGTGGCAGCTATCCTAGGTTTTCAAAAACTTAGTAGCCACTACACACAAACCTTGGTGGGCTAGGCTTTTCTTAATTAGTCCAAGACTAATTAATTTTCTCTCTTATTAATTAATTAATCCACTTGGACCTAATATAAAATTACCCAAGATAATTAATTAATAAACTAATTAAGTGAATTAATTTTTTATTAATTAATTAATCCACTTGGACCGAATATAAAATTATCTGAGATAATTAATTAATAAACTAATTAAATAAATTGGCCCAATTAATTTTCTAGCCTAAATAAATAATTAATTGGACCCCTAGAATAATTCTTACAATAAATTCACCCACTAAGTCCATATAGTAAAATAGATTTATTAAGTCTATATGAGCTACTTTGGGGACCAAATGATTGATTATTCCTGGCTACTAAAATGATTAAAATACCCCTATTAACAAATAGTAGTATTTTTATCATTTTAAATATTCTATTTATCATCATATGGAAATATTGACCCCAAAAATAATATTACAAGTGTAATATCTTTGACCTACAAGTGTAATAACGAAATACCCCTCTATGTAACATCCATCATTAAGATAGGAAAAATTGCACTAACACATTTCTTAATAACATCTACAATCCTTTGATACCTAGTCCGATAATCCATGACTTCCAGTATATATCCACTTATCACAGGGGGCTATCCAAAAGTGTACATACATAGTCATGTTTCCCAGGACCCTGGATTATTAGATTATCTCGGACAATCGCAAGGGGTGATTTCTTCACATAATGAAGTACATAAACTCTATTTTATAAGTCTATCTTAATTAACTAGAGTCATATATACACCCAACGTATAAGGTTGTTGGCCTTGCAATAAGACCTTACCCAATATACATCAAAGTGTACAATTCTATCTTTACTAGACCACCAACTTATACTCAAGTTTTAGGGTACTCATCCACGTAGTAGTTGCGATAAACCAATCTTTATTTATTTTAGTAATTTATAAAGATTATTATCACGTGGTCCAGTTCTACATATTTCAAATACGCTTATACTATTGGTGTGAGTGGACTACTCACTGGTTAAAGGTAAACTATTTCCATTTGGAAACCATGGTGTAATGATCTAAACTTTGATGAAGTCTCGATCTCTATTAATCGATCAAGAATAATTTTTCTGCATATGTGTTAATATCCCATAATCTATGCCTTACTATAAAAGTACAACCCAATCACATAGAATATTTACTAACACATTTAGACCTTAATGTTCAACATATGTAAACAAATAACTATTAATTAATGAAACTTTAATTAATTCTAAAATACAAAAATACATAGGCTATTTTGGGCATACATTCCAACAATCTCCCGCTTGCAGTAAATGGACTATGATAGTCCATTTGTACCTACCCCTATAACATCTAAGTGTTATCGAAACACTTTCTTTACCAAAGGATTGGTAAATCGAGTTTGCCTAATTGTTTGTAGATGAAATTTTGGTCAACCATTATCTGTCATTTCTGGATGAACTCCCAGATCAAGTGATACTTCTTCTCAATGTACTTGCTCTTCCGGTGGTTTCTTGCCTCCTTACATTGTGACACAACTCTAGAATTGTCACAATATATAGTAAATGGGCCTATCAATTTGTAGCACAACTCCAAGTTGTATAAGGAACTCCCGAAACCAAACCACTTCTTTATAAGCTTCTGAAGCTGCCACATACTTAGCTTCCAGGGTAGCATCAACAATAAAAAATTGATTGTTTATGAAATAGCCCCTCTAGACAAAGTGAAAACATATCTACTAGTTGATTTTCTTTTATCTTTATCTGCTTAAAAGTTTGAGTCCGTGTAACTGGTAGGACCTAAGTCATCGGCCCTGTAAACAAGTATATAATCCTTCACTCCCTTTAGGTACTTGAGAATATGCATTTTAGCTTACCAATATTCTTCCTCTATATTTGACTGATAGCTACTAACCATGCCAACTGCAAAGTAGATATTTGCTCTAGTACAATACATGACATACATGAGACTTCCTACTACCAAGACATAGGGAATACTACTTATTCTTTTATTTTCTTCCTATGTCTTAGGACACTTATTGGAAGATAAGGTCAATCTGTGTCAAAAGGTTATGATTGCCCCTTTACACTGATCCATGCTAAACCTGGTCAATATCTTGTCAATGTAAGCAGATTAGAATAAGCATAACATTCTTTTCTTCCTATCTCTACGAAGATTTATTCTAAGAATGTAGCTAACTTCTCCCATATCTTTCATGCTAAATTAACTTAATAGCCAAACCTTTATAAATTACAATGTCCCTACAATATTCTCAATGAGTAGAATGTCATCCACATAATGTAGCATAAAAGGCACATTATTGCCATCTGTTTTCCTATACACGCATAGTTTATTCACATTTTGTATGAAATTATAAAACTTTACAGTCCCATCAAAACGTATGTTCCGTGCTCATGATGATTAAGTCCATAAATGGATTTCTTAAGCTTACAGTGTTAGGGATATGCCCTAGAGTCAATTTGTACTTACCCTATTGTTGTTTTGTATTATGTAACAATACGAGGGATTTTTTTTTCATGAATAGTGCATTTAGTTTTGTGGTCATCAAGTACATGACTTGATAGTAAAACCTTAGAATTTATACAATGACTATTCTTAAACTGTCCCTGATCAATTATTATTAGTGGAATAATAATAAATTAAGATTAGTATGTTTTACTGGTCATGGATATATGTGATATAAAGTCAAACCAAAAATAAATGTTAGAGACCATTGTATTGGACATAACCCACAATGAGAGTATTTCATGGAACATATTATAAGTACTTTCTAGCCATAATGATATTAAAAGTCCTTCGACCTGAATTCATCAAAGTTTTCTACTTGATAAATTCTATATTTTGATGTTGTCTAAAGTTGTCTTTAACCAGATAATAAATTAGATTACTATTTGATATAGAATAAATCAGGGAGAGGAATATAATTGATAGTGAAGGAATTTATCCCTCTCAATTATGGGAGAGATATCCATAGACCCCTTAATTAGTTAGATTGTTAAAATGCATGGTCGTGCTCAAATATATCAATCTAAGATATTCATATCATTTGTTTGAACACTTTACTATGAGATCAAGAAATAATTGATTAAGCTTAATAAGGACGACATGCTCCGTGCCTTATGCTTAATCTGGATATCGTGTGATAAAATGACTAAATGTAAAGTTATGGTTAGGTTCAAAGAGATCACCGATCTTCATTTAACCTGGATAGTTATAATGTTTTGCTAAAAATTGCTTATAACTTATGGGCCATTTAAATGTGATTTTGGCACATTGCCAGTGTTAAATGAACCTATAGGGTCACACAATAAGCAAACTCATTAGGTTATTTTTTTGGTAACCAGGTTTGATGAATCTAGAAATATGTCTAAGTTAATCGAACCTAGAAAGTTAACCAGATACAATGAATCTTGAAATATGTTCACATTTGATGTATCTAGATGATGTCCAGATTGTAAGAATTTGACTCGGTAAATTAATTAGTTAAATTACCAAGATAATGGCAAAATCTTATCATTTTAGTTTTAATTTTATTTGAATTTAAAATAAAATATGATAAGATATTATTAGAGTTAGACTACAAGAGGTTCGGGTGGTTTTAAAAGAAAACCCTAGCCGTTTTCTCAAGAGTGCTCTCTGTTAATATTCGTACCTCCATTCACCAAAAAAATTTAATCCTCTCAAGCCTTAGGCGCTAGCACTCCTGGGGTAATGAGTTAGTTCGCCGTGTGTATTCAATAGAGGGTGTTCGCACATTGTAACGTTTGGTGATCATTCGAGTTGCATGTATGACAGCTAAACCAGAATCCAAGGATCTTGATTACACTGAACAGAGGTAATTTAATAATCCCTAGATCATCTTAATCATTTGGCTTGGGTCCTCGGAAGGGATTCGTGCATGTTTTTCATGTTTAGGAGTCCACGAATTCTAACAGTGGTATCAGAGGAACTTGTTAAACAATTAGGTTGATTTATCTGTGTTAATCATATTGTTGAATATATGTATGATATATATGTAAATTTAAACGGTGTATATTAGCATGTTCACATGATTATAATTTTAGAATACTTAGCATGCGGACTGCCTGAATTAGGTTTAATATGTGCATCTTAATTATTTGATCAAACTAGATTATTTGTAGATTGTCTATAAATTGGTCTATTTTAATATGATATTGTATCGTAAGCATTCTATTTGTCGTTCTATGTTGCAAATTGTTTGTATTAATCTACCATGATAATTTGTAATCTTTATGAATATGGTTAAAAGGGAATGCTGATTATCTGTAATATGAAAATCCCTAGCAATGGTTACTAAGGTGTTCGAACATTAATCTGATTAATATTCGGGACCTCTGCCAGGGGTGCTGCCTCTTGGAACATCGACTAACTATTTGTTGTGTGTTATTCGTTAGTGTATTTTGATTGTAGTTGTGGATTATTCTGAATAGTGCATAGGATGGCCCATTTTACCCCATTGTGATTGGCAAGTTTCATTCTGGTTGTTTTGAGTTGTAATTTTTAAATACGGCCTGCGTGTCATTTTTTCATTGTTGTAAAATTGTATTGCTTTCCTAGAATAGGAATTATTTTAATTTTACTATCCAATGTAAAAGAAGACAGTAGCCTATATTTATAACCAATGAGAAGTATGCTCACGGCATTAGAGAATTCTCAAGGAGTTTATATACCGAGATTGACCACCTTGATCTTCAATTTGCTCGTGATGATCAATATAGGTTATAGGCCATGCTATGTCACTTTTATTTATGTCTTGCATGCATATTTGATATGTTTATTTCATACTTACTACAATCAAAATTTTATTTTAAAAAATTAAGCTTTAAATGCCTTCCAAAATCAAACACTTGTTATTACTTAGATCATCATATAGTCATTCCTGCCAAAGTAGGATGATGTTTTTGATTATCTAAGTGAGACAAGATGAAAATAGTTTTGCATATGTTTGATATAGTTTGAATTAACTGGACTATCAAAATGGTTTTGGGCCTAGGGCATTCAATGAGATTTTTAGCCGGGACATTTAATGCCCATCTCATTTAAAATTTGAGTTTTATTTAATTATAAGATTAAAGCCAAAGCTTACTTATGATTAAAATAAAATATTTATAATTTTTTTTTACCCACTAAGAAACATCAAAATGTTAAAGTTTCAAAAGTTTAAATACTTTTAGTGGGAGTTTTTCATTAAGGCCTCAAAATTAATTACTTTGCATTTTTTTGTATGTCGATAATGGCAACAAATAGTTGGAATAACTCATTGTGATTTCTACTCGAGAAAGACAAGCTTAGTGGGACTAACTTTCTTGATTGGGCACGTAACTTAAGAATCATTTTTAAGCAAGAAGAAAAAAGCTCTATGTTCTTAAAAATCCTATTTCCCCTACTCTAGAAAATACCGCCCTAAAAGCTGAAAAAGATACTTATAGTATGCACAAAGATGACTCCAACGATGTTACTTACCTTATAGTAGCAACCATGAACTTTGAACTTCAAAAACAGTTTGAAGAAGCAGAGGCATATGACATGATAGTGCATATCAAGGAAATGTTTCAAGATCAAGCACGACAAGAGAGATTTGAAACTCATAAGTTGTTAAACGCATGTAATATGGTTTCTGACACCTCGATAAGTGCTCATGTCCTTAAAATAAAGGGTTATATTGATCATCTTAAAAAGCTTGGTACTCATGCTAATCATGACATGGCTATATATTTGATCTTAGGCTCATTACCTCCTGAGTATGACCATTTTGTCATGAATTTTAACATGCATAATATAGAGAAATCCATTACTAAATTGCATGGGATGCTAAAGCAAGCTGAACTAAACATTAAAAAGAATACTCATAGTGTTCTAATGGTTTAAAAGGGAAAGGAAAAAGGAACAACCAAAAAGGCAAAGTCATGGCTAGTAAGGGCAAGGACAAGGCTAAGTCCAAGTTCAAGCCCAAACCTAAGGTCAAGACACCAAAAGAGGGAGCTTGCCACCATTGTGGGGAATAGGAACATTGGTTAAGAAATTGCAAGCTCTATTTGGAAGCAAAAAGAAGAAGGACAGTGAGACTACCACTTTAGGTATTTATGTTATAGAAATTAATTTATCTACTTCTAATTCATGGGTATTGGAGACCGGTTGTGGATTTCACATTTGTGTAAATGTGCAAGGTAAAAAAAGGAGTAGAACCTTGGCAAAAGGCGAGGTGGACTTACGAGTTGTGAATGGAGCAAATGTTATTGCAACAACTGTAGGAACTTTTGAAATAATTTTGCCCAGTGGGCTTATTTTAGAACTGAATGATTATTTTTATGTTCTTGCTATGAGTAGGAATATAATTTCAGTTTTTTGTTTAGATTTAGAAGGTTTTGAATTTGTTATTAGGAATAACATTTGCTCCATTAATAAAAATGGCATTTTTTTATGGAGATGCCACATTATCAAATGGTCTCTATATTCTCAATCTTCGTGAATCTTCGAACAAGTCTATCTATAATGTTAATACTAAGAGATTGAAATATAATGATTTAAATCAGACTTACTTCTGGCATTGTGGTTTGGGCCATATAAATGAGAAACGCATAACAAGGCTTCATAATGATCGGCTTCTAAATTCGTTCAATTTAGAATCTTACGAAACATGTGATTCTTATTTATTAGGCAAAATGACTAAGGCACCTTTTAAGAGATAAAATGAAAGGACAACTGATTTATTGGGCCTAATAGATGCTGATGTATGTGGACCAATTTATAAACATGCTAGAGGAGGATTTTAGTACTCTATTACATTTACGACTGATTTCAGCAGATATGGCTACCTGTATCTGATGAAACATAAATCTGAATCATTCCAGAAATTCAAAGAATTTCAAAATGAAGTACAAAATTAGCTTGGCAATAGTATCAAAACACTTCGATCATATTGAGGTGGTGAATACTTAAGTCACGAGTTTAACGAGCATCTTAAGAATTATGGAATTATCTCCCAATTAACTCTACTTGGAACACCTCAATGGAATGGTGTATCTGAATAGAGAAATCAATCAATGATGAGCCAAACTGGCCTTCCATTCTCCTTTTGGGGTTATGCCCTAGAGACTGCTGCATACATATTAAATCGAGTTCCATCTAAATCGGTTCAGAAAATGCCATATGAAATATAGACTGGGAGACAACTTAGTTTATTAATGGGACTAATATGTAAAGCATTTATTATCTGATAAACTTGCACCCAAATTAGATAAATGCATATTTGTGGGGTATCTTAAAAAAACTAAAGGATACCAATTTTATCTCCCAAAAGAAAATAGAGTAATTGTTGCTCAAAATGGATTCTTTATTGGAAAAGAATTTATTTCCAAAAGAATCAATGGGAGTAAAATACATCTTGATAAGATTCAAGAGCCACAATTAGTATCTAAACTAAATAATGAACCTCGATTAGATGGCTCACAAGTCTAAAATGAGCCTACTTCTATAGAACAAGACCTCAAATATCTAATAAGGTTCGTTAAACAACCTAAGAGATATGGATTCCTCATCATTGACAATCACAATGTGGAGCTTATGGTTAATGATGAGCCCACTTCCTATCAAGAAGCCATTAAGGTTCTGACTTTAGAAAATGGTTAGAGGCCATGAAGTTTGAAATGAAATCCATATATGATAACTAAGTTTGGACTTTGGTAAATCTACCTGAAGGTTTAAAAATCATTTAGTGTAAATGTATTTTCAAAAAGAAAATAGACATGGAGGGAAATGTACATACTTACAAAACACGACTGGTAGCAAAAGGTTATAGACAAACTCATGGTATAGACTATGATGAAGCATTTTCACCAGTTGCAATACTTAAATCTATTAGAATTCTTCTTGCCATAGTAGCATATTATGATTATGAGATTTTGCAAATGGATATCAAAACTGCATTCCTTAATGGAAACTTAATCGAGGGTGTATACATGACACAACCTGAGGGTTTTGATGATCCTTTGAATTCTAATAAAGTGTGCAAGTTTCAAATATCCATTTATGGATTGAAGCAAGCATTTTGAAGCTAGAATCTTGGCTTTGATGAAGTAATTAAAGAATTTCACTTTATCAAAAATGAAGATAAGCCCTGTGTGTATAAGAAAATCAGTGGGAATGCAATAGTCTTTTTGGTACTTTATGTTGGTGACATCTTACTCATTAGAAACGACATCCTAACTCTACAAAGTGTAAAGACATGGTTGGGAAATTGTTTCTCAATGAAATAATTAGGTGAAGCTACCTATAGTTTAGGTGTAAGGATCTATAGAGATAGATCTAGAAAGCTAATTGGACTAAGTTAAAGTACATACATTGACAAGCTATTGAAAAGGTTCAGTATGCAAGACTCTAAGAGAGGATTCTTGCCAATTTCACAATATATTAAGCTCAGCAAAACTCAAATTCCTTCCACAAAGGATGAAGAAGAGTGCATAAACAAGATACCATACTCTTCTGCTATAGAATCTATCATGTATGCCATATTATGTACTCAACCTGATGTGTCATATGCATTGAGCATGATGAGTAGGTTCCAGTTAAATCCTGGAGAGCCACACTGGACTGCTGTCTAGAACATACTGAAGTACTTAAGAAGAACTAAATATATGTTCTTAATTTATGGAGGACAAGAAAGCGAGCTAGTTGTAAATGGTTCCACTGATGCTAGTTTTCAGTCCTATATAGAAGATTATAGATCGCAATTAGGTTTTCTATTTTGTTTGAATGGAGGTGTTGTAAGCTGAAAATGTTCAAAATAAGATACCTTGGCTAATTCTACTACAGAAGTTGAGTATGTAGCTGCCTCAACTGCAGCTAAAGAAGCAGTTTGGATTTAAAATTTTATAGCAGAACTAGATGTAGTTCCTAGTATTGTGAGCCCAGTGGATCTTTATTGTAACAACAATGGAGCCAATGCACAAGCTAAGGAACCAAGATCACATCAGTGATCCAAACATATACTTAGATGTTTTCATCTCATTCGAGAATTGTTGATAGAGGAGATGTTAAAGTATGTAAGGTATCAATGAATAGTGCATTTACTATTGTCATTATGTATTATGTAATAATACGAGGCATTTTTTTCATGAATAGTGTATTTAGTTTTGTGATCATCAAGTACGTGACTTGATAGTAAAACCCTAGAATCAATACAATGACTACTCTTAAACTGTCCCTGATCGATTATTATTAGTGGAACAATAATAAATTAAGATTAGTATGTTTGTGACTTAATGGTTATGTTTTTCTAGTCATGGATACATGTGATATCAAGTCAAATCATAAATAAATGTTAAAGAAAATTGTATTAGACATGACCCACTATGAGAGTACTTCATGAAACATGTCAAAAGTACTTTTTAGCCATAATGATATTAGAAGTCCTTGACCTAAATTCATCATAATTTCGTACTTGATAAATTCTATATTTTGATGTTGTCTAAAGTTATCTTTAATCAGATAACAAATTAGACCACTATTGGATATAGAATAAACCAGAGAGAGGAATATGATTGATAGTAAAGGAATTTGTCCCCTTCAATTATGGGAGAGATATCCATTGGCCCCTTGATAAGTTAGACTGTTAAAATGCATGATATGCTCAAATATATCAATCTAAAATATTAATATCATTTGTTTGAATAGTTTACTATGAGATCAAGAAATAATTGATTAAGCTTAATAAGAATAACATTCTCCATGCCTTATGCTTAATCTGGATATCGTGTGACAAAAGGACTATATATAAAGTTATGGCTTGGTTCAAAGATTTCATTGATCTTTATTTAACCTGGATAGTTATAATGTTTTGCTAGAAACCGTTTCTAACTTGTAGGCCATTTAAATGTGATTTGGGCACACAACTAGTGTTAAATGAACCTATATGGTCATACAATAAGTGAACTCTTTAGGTTATTTTTCTGATAACCAAGTTCGATAAATCGCGAAATATGTCTATGTTAATCGAACCAAGAAAATTGACTAGATAAATGAATCTAGAAATATGTCCACATTCGCTGTATCTGGATGATGTCCAGATTGTAAGAATCTGACTCGGTAAATTAATTAGTTAAATTACCGAGATAATACTAGAATCTTATCATATCATTTTAAATTTAATTTGAATTTAAAATAAAATATGATAAGATATTATCAGCGTTGGACTCCAAGGGGTTCGGATGGTTTTAAAAGAAAATCTTAGCCGTCTTCTCAAGAATGCTCTCTGTGAATATTTGTGCCTCTATTCACCAGAAAAATTTATGTCTCTCAAACCCCAGTCGTTAGCATTCCCGAGGTAACGAGTTAGTTCGCCGTGTGTAACCTATAAAGGGCATTCGCACATTGCAGCGTTTGCTGATCATTCAAGTTGCACGTACGATAGTAAAACCAGAATCCAAGGTTCTTGATTAAGCCGAACAAAAGTAATTCTATAATCCCTAAATTGTCTTAATCATTTGGCTTGGGTCCTCGAAAGGGATTCGTGGATGTTTTTTGCGTTTAGGAGTCCATGAATTCTAACATACAGACCATATGCTCTAAGCTTTTAGCAATAAAGCCTTAAGGTTAGGTCATATAGATACCTTTGCTAAGATAGTGAATAACCTTAGAGAGGGGGAGGAGGGGTGAATAAGATTTTTGGCAACCAAAAATAATTTTTCCGATTTGTCTAAAAAGCTTAATATGATGATCACCAAGATACTTGTATGGACTTTATAGAAACATAGAAAGTTATCCAAGCACTGGTAGATGTGTATCCAGATTTAGGCAAAGAAAGAAACTCACAGCAGTAAATGTAAAATGAATAGGAGTTAGATAAGGAATGTATAATAGTTTGATCTACCAAGATCTACGTCCACTACCTTAAGCTCACACTTAAGGATTTTCAACCCGATTTCATTAACTTCACTTAATGAAATAGTACCACATACAAGAGAGGATCACCACACTAGGTTTTCCAAAACCTCTCAGTCACGTAAATACAACAAGGATCACCCCAACTAGGTTTTACAACATAACCTTCATACAAACACTAAAAAGGTTCACCCCAATGGGTTTTACTCCACAACCTTGATACAATAGAGATATGAATATCAATAGAACAGTAAACAGCTCACTTACTTGAGCAGGTATTCACTCGGATACAAAGCATAAGCACTTTTATCTTTGATACAAAATGAATTCACTTTGAAGTTTTGATAAAAGGAGATTTTTGAAAATTTTGACAAATTGTATTTCTAAGATGAATGTTTCAAAAATCGTATACTAATCTTGCTCTAAGGGCCATTTATAGAGCCAAAAAGTGGAGTGCCAATGATTATAAAAAAACAGCTATAAATTTTTTGTTTAAACTCATCTGTATTTTGGACTTGGGTTTTGGTCGATTCCAAAATGGCACTTAATCAATCATAATATTTCAACATAGTTTTTAGGATTTTGGATGAACCTTTTGGATTCAAACTGTTCAATCCAAAATTCTGAGATTTTTCAAAAACTTTGAAATCTTCTCATTTGGTGCTTCAAGGTAAAGTCAAATGAATTAAGAGATAAGAAGACATAGGAATTAAATGATATACCTTAATAACACTTCCTACTCTAAGGATCTTCATAAAGGACTTCTTGATATGCAAGTCCATATACTTCATTCTTTCTCTTTTGATCTTTCATTCTTGAATTCAATCATGAAAGAGTTGAAAAATAATCTTATCTGAAAGCTTTTGAAGAATAGTGGTCAAACATGCCCTGTCACAATAGATTAACAAGTTAGTCCATATCAATGTTTATCATAAGTTAAAACATAGAAGAAAGCCCTTAGGGCTAACAATCTTCCCCTTGTTGAGTGATGACAAACATAACACAAATGATATGTAATAAGCGAACATGTTGAATAAAAGTGGTGCAAATGAATGCAATCTCATAGTATAGGTCTCAAAGAGATCTTATGAACAATAGTTTGTAAATATATCTCAATGAGCCTAAAGCCTTTCATATCTCTATATAAATATTCAGAATGATTTGATAAAGAAGAGATAGCAGATAAGTTACAAGATACGATGCTCCCCCTAAATATTTTCTTATATGAGAATTTTAAAGATAAGAGGGAAAAAGCATAAATCACGATTTGTTCATCCAAAAAGTACATCCAAAATAATTTTGGAAGAAAGTATAAAACGAGCCTTTTTAGAAATTCATTTTGGATAAGTATTTTAGATGTCCAAAATATATTTTCAATTCATTAATACATCTTATAAGAACATTTGTTTGGATAAAAAAAATACTTGAGTCCAAAACTCCCCCTGACTCAATGCACGAGAATCTATCACAGAATCTAGTCTTAAGGATACCTTTAACATACAGAAAACTGCCTTTTTGAATCGAATAGCCATAAATTGAATGTCATAAACAGAAGTTTAGACAACTATCCAAAAGATTTTCAAAGAACATATACAACAAATCAGCTAATTTTAGATCAAAGCATATCAGTGATTTTTATAACAGTTCATATTTGATCTCAGTGCATAACTATTCATATTAGTAGTAGTTCATGCAGTTCATATTAGTAATAGTTCATGCAGTTCATATTTGTAATAGTTCATACAGTTTAACTCTATATACAAAGCATATGCAATCATGCCATAAATCAGTTATATACAAAACGTCATCATCAAACATATACAGAACATCAGTTATCATCATCAAACATATAGAACATCAGTTTATGTAGAACATAACTTTTTCTCCCCCTTTGTCATCAATAAAAAATAAGCATATCAGAAGGAGAGTAAAACAAAAATAGATAGATAATATGCATAAGATAGGGAAAAGCTTAAACATGTATCTAGTAGTAATTATCTTAAGGCATAATGTAAATGACAAAAAAAGTATATTGTTCAACTTGTGCAGGAATTAAATTGTTTATTAGCAAATTATGCTTCCCAACAGTGTTGCCTAGGAGATATTGATTGTTTTGGCCTTGGACCCAGCATCCTTCTTGGAATGTTGACCAACAATTCTATTTGATTTCCACTTTACTACAATATGTTTCTGTCTTTTTCTAGAAGGCTTGGGCTTAGGAGAAGTTGAAGGAATCACTCTTTCTTTCATGGAAGATGACTGTGGAGATGGTTCAGGAGAAGGATTCTTTTTTTCAGCAAGTAGCTCAGATTTCTCTTCTAAAATCAGTTCATCTTTATTATGAACAGATACTAGAGGAAGACATTAGAGTAGAAGGATTAGTAGATTTTTCAACAGCAAAAATTCTGTTACCTAGACTTTTAATTTTTGAGTTGAAAAGGTCCAATTTCTCAGCAAAATAACTTATTTCTCCCAGAAAACTTTCAGACAAACCTGAGTCTGGATCTTTTCCTTTGGCAGAAGATTCTGCCTGAAGAACTTCATCAAATTTCCTCTTTGATCGTGTACCAAAAACAGACTTCCCTTCCTCCTTAATCTTCATCAAGTTTTCCCGTTCTTTTCCTGTAGTCTCTCCCAGCAATTTCCATTTATTATCTTCCCTTACATAGCCCATCCTTTCAAAGGAATCACAACTGTAAACATTTGTTTTGGATGGATCATAGGGAGCAGAACTTAAATCTACTTCAAAAAATCTAAAAAGTTTTGTCAGCAAATTTCTAAATAGCAGAGCTCTACTTGACATGTTTCTTGACTGCAACATCAATTTAGTTGCCAGAAAACCAAAATTAATCTGCCTTCCCTCAGCTAGGGCCAACATAATCACTATTTGTAGAATACTTGTAGGAGTCTTATGCCCATAGCTAGGTACTCTCATGGTCGACACCATGTGATGCAGAATTCTACCAACACCATTCAGTCATTTTGAGCTCCTATTTCCAGAATTTCCAAAGTTCTGCTCCCTCAAAAATTTTTCAAAATTTTTCAAATAAAAAATGTCATTTCCCTCAGGAAATTTGTTTAGCTCAAAGTACTAAAACCTGGCATCTCTAACATCACAAATCCTATTGAACAATCTATGATCAAACTTTATATCTTTGCCCTTCACTCTCGACTCATACCAACGAATCATAAAACCACACTCGGTTTCTTCTAGTTTCCCTTTCCTTAAGTTAGCATAGAATTCCCAGACCAGAGGGGTATATGATTTCTTATCAATAGACAGTAGACTGCCCCACCCAATATGATCAAACATGTCTAAGATATTTGAAAGATTCAGAAAGACAGAATGGTTAACATGATAGCCACAGATAACAGTCCAATTTCTTGATACCCAGTCATTGTACTCGGTCTCGCATTTAGAATCAAGAAAGCGAGGTACCTAATTTTCAGAACACACTTGTTCTGGAGACGACTCTGATGAATTATAGTGGGATGTAGAGAAGTTCGGTTGAGTAGAGGTTTCTTTCTCTGTTGCTTTGCTTGAACCTAAAACTTTTTTCTTCATTTTCAGAGATGATTATTTCCCTTTCTTTGGTTTTGGAATGAAAGATTTAGTCTTAGCCATCTGAAAGATTAAAGCTTTTTCTGGGCTTTTGGTTTTTGAAAAGGAAGAACACGAATGATTTTGGAAGAAGGTAGTTACAAGGGTTTCGAAGGAGAAAACCAGATTACTTTGAAAACATAAGTTTTTCTGAGAATTTTAGAAAAATGCGCAAACCAATTTCGAAATAAAAAAAATATTAAGGATGGATTTTGGAATAAGACTCAATCCGAAATTATCATCCAAAAGAGTGTTTTCTTGAAATATAATTTGGATGAGGGATTTGGATTCAACAAGTGCATCTAAATCAGGTGACGATGTGTTTTGGATTCAGAACTTTGTTTCCAAAACCTTTTTCTTCACAAATCCTGCAAAAAAAAAACTTATGCCACAGAATTAGTTATCAAATTCTTGTAATTCCCAAATGTGAAACCCCAACAAAAACCAATCTCAGAGTAAGGGGGTTGGGATGCATATCATATTTTCTTGCATGCATAAATATATTTTTGTATGATTTTATGTGATTTAGATATGGGATTTGTAGTCTCGATGGCTTAATTGTGGTTATTGAGTAAGAAGGGCAAAATGATAATTTTTGCTTGAGGTGAAAATAGGGAGATAGCTTGAGGATTAAATTGAAAAAATATTTAGGAGAGAAAATAAGAACAAGAGTTGTTGTGGTTTAGTGGTTAGAGCTTTGGAATAAATTCTTAAGGTCTTGAGTTCAAATTCCATCATTTGAGTTTTAGCATGATTAAATTTTATTTTTGTTTAGGAATGCTATTTCCAGCCCTTGCATGTCTTAGGGAGGAGTAAGAATGTTGTCCTAGGGGAGACATGAAAGGAATGTCCTAATCCTACTCTTGTGCCCTACGAAAATTTCTAAGGGGTTCATACCCTTCTTAATCTCTAGCTTTCCTTACTTCTCAATCCATTGGGTTGTTCAACTTATCTAAACCAATTTTATTTCCAAAAAAATTCCAGCAAGCTTCTTTGATCTTGGAGTGTCGAAAATGTCTATGTGAGGTTCTTGACGAAAAATGGGAAGGAGTTGTGGAAGGTTCCCAAGAGAATTAATCTCCATGGTTGAACCTTCAAACTCTAACCTATGTATGTTCATCTTCTTCATGTGGTAAACTGTAAATTTTTCCAGCTTGTTGATGAGTCCAATAGTCAAAATTTGCAACCATCATTCCCTCACAAATTCTGCCAGAAAAATAACCATTTCATTTAGCTTGAGGACTGAAAATTCCAGCCAAAACTGGACTGCTCAAAAAACTGTGCAAACCAGAAAATTTTCTGGATAGTTTTCGCCGCTTGGTGAGCCAAAAACCAAGCTGTTTCTTCTTGTTTTTCAACCAGAAATTCAACCTTGTTTTTCCTCCATAAAGAAGGCTGGAAACTAGACTTAAAGGACCCTCCAATGGCCCTTCAAACTTTCTGCAAGCTAACTGATAAAATGGCAGCAAAATCTGCCCAAAAATTTCCAGCAAACTTGCAAAAAATCTGTTTAGAATTTCCAGCTTTATTTTCTTCTTCACCCTTGTCCGAAACTTCCTCCATTTTTCTGTACAAACTCACCTTGAATAGCCATGAACTGAACTTCATCTTCTTCACCATTGTTCTGCTCAAAAAACAGTTCCATGGCTGCTCCTAAAATTCCTCCATCAATCACTCCAATCAAGCCATTAATTGAAGTCCAAAATTCCAGCAAACATATTTAGTAAACTACTATAGATTACCCCTCAAACAACCAGAAAATTCCTTCACCATTGCACACCATATTTCAGCCACCCTTAAGCTCCTACGAACAGCTTTCATCCCAGCAAAAACCCCAACCAATCAGCCCGCCATTGGAGCTTCCAAAAGCTCTTCATCAATCAAGATCTTCTTACAATATTTGTTTCCAAAATTGATTCCGTAAATTATTCTTTTTGAATTTCAAACATCCAGATTTCCATTTCCACCCAAATCTGAAAATCCAATTACCAAAACCCTCCCAAACCAGTTGGCCACTCCTTCCAATAGAATTTTGGTCAGCTCTCCCTCTATTCTCTCCAAACCTTTAAGAACACCAAGAACACCTACTAGCCTTCTCACGCATAAGACCACCAAAAACCACTCCAATCTTCTCCAAAAACTCCAGATTGTACCTATTCATTCTTGTGAATCCATTCCTGCAATTTTTAACATTAAACTCGAAAATTAAAGTCTCACTTTTGGATAAAAAACCAGAATTTTCTTGAAAGCTCAAGAACACCTTCAAGGTAAGCATGAACAATCATCATCATCTTCTTCCATCTTTAACCTTGATGAGTATATACTAATGAACTCTCTCTCTCTCTCTCTCTCTCTCTCTCTCTCTCTCTCTCTCTCGGCCAAATGGTTACTTCAACCATGGCCATATTTTCTTCTTCTCTCTTGGACGGATCAAGTCTCCTAAGAGTAAGGCTTCTCTTGAAACGACTTCAAGGTAGTCATCATCCAATTAAGCCTCTTCAACCTTCTATTTAAATCTTAGATTCATGTCTCTAGAATGTTTTGGAAAAGAATGGATTATGATTAAAGTTTGAGCATGTGTTTTGTGTTGGAGTTGGGATTGAAGTATGAGAATGGATGTGTTTTGCAATGGAGTTGAGATTGAAGCATGAATGAATGTGTGTATATGATGGAGTTGGGATTGATGCATGAGTTGATTGTCTTGGTTGAATGTATGGTGTCTTAGGGTTTGTTGCATGTCTTCATGTCGTGAGTAGTATGAATGATCAAGCATGTTAGAAATTATGTCACCTTTGGTGAATAGGGTTTATGTTCATGCATTCTTGTTAAGGCCATGAATATGATTATGTTAGTAGAGTTTGGATCATGTCTTGGTAAATTTGGATCTATGTTTTAATTCATGTTTTGGATGTTTTATTGATTGGTATAGAGTGTATGTTCATGATTATAGTTAACAATAGGATTTATAATCATGACTTTGTTGTCCCTAAGCTAATTTTATTTCGTTAATAAAATGAATAACTCTATAATCTCTTCTAGCAGTTTCGAAAACCCTAGGAAAATGTAGATTTGGACTATTATATAAAATAATGATATTTTAATCAAATAAATGATAGCTTTTATTAAAGAAATAAAATATATAGATATTATAGATAATAGTAATAGCAAATAAAGCCTTTTATGTAAATAATCATAATAGGTAAAATATTAATTTTGCAAGTCTTATATTCATAAATACTATTAAAATTTATTTATTATTTTTTAATCAAAATCTATTAAAATTTACTTACAAGTAATTTTAGTTATCAATTATTTTCTAACAATTAATTATTAATAGATTATTATTTTAAATAATATCATCTAAGGCCTAGGACCCTTCACCAAATAAACCCTAATTTATTTATAGCAAGTTTTAAACCTACAACTTATTAGTATCTAATTCACAAACCCTAGTTATTTTAATATCAAGCTAGATTTATCTTACAAACCTTTTATTTATTATCTAGCCTTAAAGCTTGGGATATTAGGGTTATGATTGTAGTAAGTTGAGCTAGGTTTATTTGTGGAAGTGAATTTTGGCTTAAGTTTAATTATGGCTTATGTTTGCCCCAGGCGGGGTTAGGTCAGCTGTTGGAGATCTTTATTTTGCGCAAGGATCCGATAAGCTCTTGCATAAAACTTGTTTGATGTGAAATGGTTACTATGGCAAGCTAAATGTGGAGTGCGTGGACACTCACTTCTTAAAGGCAATTGAGGATTGTCTCCTTCCTCATTTTAGTCAAACAAATTATTTGAAAATCAATGAGTAGTTTTACTCCAACCCTAAAACTCTTTCTAAAACCAACTTTGTTCCAAACATTGGAACTCCTTAATTGCCATATTTAAGCGGAGCTTTGTTTTATTCAATTTTCTCCCAAGTGGGATAAATTACGTTGAGTACTCAATAAGGGTGGACTGCTAGGACTAGTCTTTGAAGGGTTAGGGTAAGTCTCTCGGTAGGTGGCCACCTCTGAGAGGTAAGTCCTTCCCGGATAAGATATTAGTTCAGTAGGTCGTGCCAGTCCGAGCTAGCAAGTTTTAGTCAGGTGGACTGTATGTTACCGGAATGGACAACTGGTTTTGTTTGGGTGTAGAGAATGATGAGTATTTTACCCGGTAGGCCGATCACCTACTTTTTGTTAGTCTACACAAAGTGTGGCTTTCTGACTATTGTAAGGTTATGGGGCCCAACGTGTGGTAACCCATGACCACCCTTTTGAGTGGTTGATTTTATTGTACATGTATGGTTGGAAAAGCCAAAACGCTACTCTTAATTTTGACTATTGTTTATTGTTTGCTAGTATTTCTCTTATGAAGTTCTTACACTTTGTATCCACGAACTGTTTTCACTGAACACTCAAAGTACACATGGACTTATTGAGATTTTTATCTCATCACCCTTTTTACCATGATTTCAGGTCGATCCTGCTGTGGGGATGAGTAGCTAGTTGTTGCCTGCCTTGGAAGATATTCTGAAATTTATTTTGTGTAATGCTTTGGGAGTTGAGAGTGAATAATTTTTATTTTGCATTTATTCATGAATTTTGGGTTGTAATAAGTTTCAAATTTTAAATTATTGTTTTATCTTTGTTGTGTGTCCTAGTTATAAAGACCAATTGTCCTTTGGACAGGGCGACATCCCCGGCCCCGTTGGGCCTAGGTAGCAGGGTGTTACAGCAAACCTCTTCTCAGATTGTTGAATCTATCCTCAGCTAGAGTTTTAGTGAATATATCGGCAAGTTGTTCATCCGTTGAAATATATTCAACACACACATCGTCTTTGAACACATGATCTCGGATAAAGTGATGTTTAACTTCTATGTGCTTTGTCCTAGAATGTTGTACTGGATTTTTTGTCAGATTGATAGCACTTGTATTATAACAAAATATAGGTATGCAATTAAAATTAAGATTAAAATCTAGCAACTTATTCTTCATCCACAAGATTTGAGCACAACAACTCCTAACTGCAATATATTCAGCCTCAGTGGTGGATAAGGATACGCCCGCCTACTTTTTACTGTGCCATGACAAAAAAGAGTGTCCAAGAAATTGACAATGGCCACTAGTACTTTTTCTTTCCACTTTACAACTTGCATAATCTGCATCAATGTATCCTATAAGATCAAATGCATTAGTATATGGATACCATAATCCATAATCATATGTGCCAATTAAATACCGGAGAATACGTTTAACTGCACATAGATGAGATTCCTTTGGACAAGATTGAAATCGAGAACAACGATATACTGAAAACATGATGTCTGGTCGGCTAGCAGTAAGATAGAGTAGACTCCTAATTATACCTCTATACTTATGCTCATCTGCTTTCTTACATTTTTCATCTTGCTCAAGTTTTATGGATGTACTCATAGGTGTGCTGATTTCTTTTGCTTCATTCATTTCAAATCTCTTGAGCAACTCTTTGGCATACTTAGCTTGATTTATAAAGATTCCGTCCCTAGTTTGCTTAATTTGCAGTCCAAGAAAGAAGTTTAGTTCTCCTATCATACTCATTTCAAATTGTTGCTGCATAGTCTTAGCAAACATCTTGCATAAAGAGTCGTTAGTAGCCCTAAAAATAATATCATCAACATAGATTTGAACAATCAGTAAATCACCAGAATTATCAGATTTGATGAACAAGGTATTATCAATTAAGCCTCTAGAAAATCCTTTTGAGATCAAGAATCCACTAAATCTTTCATACTAAGCTCTTGGAGCTTGCTTTAATCCATAAAGAGCATTAGAAAGTTTGAAAACGTGATTTGGAAAGTGCTCATAAGTAAAACCAGGAGGTTCTTCAACATATACTTCCTCCTCAATAAAGCCATTTAAAAATGCACTTTTGACATCCATTTGATAGAGCATGAAATTTTTGAAGCATGCAAAAGCAAGCAACATTTGTATAGATTCCAGTCCAGCAACAGGTGCAAATGTCTCATCATAATCAATACCTTCTTCTTGATTAAATCCTTGGGCAACTAATCTAGCTTTATTTTTAATCACAGTCCCATTTTCATCAAGTTTATTTCTAAAGACCCATTTAGTACCAATAACAGGATGATCATGCGGTCTAGGAACAAGTTTCCAAATTTAATTTCTTTCGAATTGATTTAACTCTTCTTGCATGGCAATAATCCAAAATTCATCATGCAAAGCAATATCAATGCAACTAGGTTCAATATTTGAAAGAAGTACAAAGTTGTCAATGAAATACCATCTAGTTTTAACTCCTTGGTTTGGATCTCCAATAATTTGTTCTTTTGGATGACCTGTTTTGTACTTCCAGTCTTTTGGCAATTGATGATTTGTAGAATCTTCAGTTTGTTCTTTTTCTTGTTCAATCTACAATTCTTCAATCTCTTCTTCTTTTGCATGAGTGTCTAATGGTGGAGCTTTGACTTGATCTAACTTGACTTCTTTTGAACACCCTACATCATCATCATCTCTTTTTGAAGTGTAAATGTTAGATTCATCAAATACAACATGCACCGATTCTTCCACACAAAAAGTTCTTTTGTTATATACTCTATATACCTTTTTGTTGGAAGAATAACCAAGAAATATGGTCTCATCGGACTTACTATCAAATTTTCCAAGTTTATCTCTTGTATTTAGGATAAAACATCTACATCTAAATACTTTAAAATAAGAGATAGAAGGAGTTTTATCAAACATAAGTTCAAATAGAGTTTTTCTCAAAAATGGTCTTAGTATAACTCGATTTATTATATAGCACGCTGTGTTAACAGCTTCCGCCCAAGAATATTTTGGAAGGACATTTTCACAAAGCATTGATCTAGCCATTTCTTGCAAAGTGCAATTTTTCCTTTCAACAACACCATTTTGTTGAGGAGTTTTTGCCGCTAAAAAATTGTGAAAGACCCTATTTTCATCACAGAAGTGAGTAAATTCACTGTTACAAAATTCTTTGCCATAGCTTCTAATAGAAATCAATTTGCATCCAATCGTGTTTTGGATGCGCTTTATCAATTTCAAAATTTCAGAAAAGGCTTCATCCTTTTGTCCAAGAAATAAAGTCCAAGTAAATCTAGAAAAATCATCAACAAGTACATATGTATATTTCTTACCACCAAGACTAGCAGTCCTCATAGGTCTAAATAAATCCATATGAACTAATTTGAGTGGTTTTGAGGTAGAAATCATTTTCTTTGGTTTAAAAGGGGTTTTGATTTGTTTCCCAAACTGACATGCATAATAGATTTTATGTTTATCAAATTTCATTTTTGGTAGTCCCCTAACAAGTTCTTTTGAGGACAATTTATTTAACAAATCAAAAAAATACATGACCTAATCTTCTATGTGAATGATAACAATCATTGTCATGAATGAATAGGCATCTAATTCCACTAGCTACAAGGTCATTAAGATAAAACACATATATATTTCCCATACTTTTGGCAGTAAAGATGATTTTGAGATTTCCACTGTCAAGTATAGAGCAAGAATCTTTTTCAAAAATGACTTTGCAACTATTGTCACAAAGTTAGCTAATGCTGAGCAGGTTATATTTCAAATCATCAATAAGTAAAACTTGCTTTATAATTGTCAAGAAACCTTCACCAATATTACCAATGCCAAGAATCTATCATTTTTTCTTGTCTCTAAATGTAACAAATCCTTCATTTGTGGTCTGAATATCTTCTAACAAAGCTGCGTTTCCAATTATGTGTCTTGAACAACCGCTGTCTAAGAATCACTTGGTGAAGCTTAAAGATCGTGCCTATACATGAGAAGGAGGAATGATTTTTGGTACACACAATTTCTTATGCCCATGACGGTTAGTAACATTTTCTTTAATTTTCCAGAATGTAACTCTACTGGTTTCCACTTTTCTCTTGATAAAGCATCTTGAAACTATATGTCCCAGTTTTTCACAATATGTGCATGCTTTATGTGTGCTGTAAGAAGAAGCAGGTTTAAGATATTGAGACTTGTTCTTTTTATTTTTATTCTCATGTTCATATCCTAAGCCACTTCGATTTCCAGCACAAACAAATCTAGGCTTGCAAATTTTGTCTTTAACCTCATGTCTATATCCTAAGCCACTTCGGTTACCAATTTGATGATAAGTTCTGAGTAACTTTTCTAGATTACTTTTACCATTTGTGAATTTTTCAATGCAATTGGTAAGATCATTTACACTAATTTTCATATCATCAAAGGTGCTAACCATACTTTCAAGAGTTTGAATTTTATCACACAAGTTTTTATTTTCTAGAGATGCATGATGCAAAGTAGTCATGATCACATCTTTCTCAATTATAGCACACATATGTGTTTCAAGAGACATTTTATAGTCATTCAACAAAGCTTCATTTTTTTCCATCAGACTTTTAACCTTCAACTTTAATTCTTTATTTTTTCTAGACAGTTTTTTTAATTCATAAAACATATCACATAACAACTCATTAGGATCAACATGTTTTTCAGCCATATATATAAGCGAATTAGGCATGCAGTCAGATGTGGAAGAGTTTACCTCATTTTTCAATGCCATGAAGCAAATGTTGGCAGTTCTTCTTCAAAATCTCCATCTTTGGACTCAGTTTCATTCAAGTCCCAAGCTCCCATCTATCATTTGCCTTTCTTTACCTTCAGATCTTTCTTCTTTTTAAACGTTTTTCCTTCCTTACCTTTTGCAATAGGACAACCCGCAATGAAGTGATCAGTGCTTTTACATTCAAAACATTGAGGTTTCAACCAGAGGTTTGTCCTTTCTTTCTTATAAACTTCCTTCCTCTTTTGTAGTTTCCTTTATTGAACATCCTTCTGAATGTTTTTGCTATCATTGCCAAATCATCATTGTCCATTTCCATGCCTTCATTGCTTTCCAATAGTTTCTCCATCTTCATTTTCAGCCTTCAGTGCAATCCCTTTTCTGCCGCTATCAGGATCATCAGATTCATGAAATCTTTTAAGCTTCATCTCATGAGTAAGAAGAGATCTAATCAACTCCTCAGTAGGTAAAGATTTTAAATCCTTAGATTCTTCTACAGGAAGAGTTTTAGGCTGCCAGCTTTTTGGTAAAGCATCTAAAATTTTCCAATTTTGTTTCCCAAGGGAACAAACCTTCCTATAAGCTTTAAGACCATTTGAGATATTAGTAAATCTCATGAACATATCAGTGATACTTTCATTTAGTCTCATAGTAAACAATTCATAGTCATGAATTAGAAGCCCCAATTTTGATTCTTTGACTTGGTTAGTCCCCTCATGGGTGACTTCAAGTAATCTCCACATATCATGGGCTGAATCACAACTACTAACACGATTATATTCAGTCGCATCTAGTGCACAACATAAAATGTTCATAGCCTGAAAATTTAAAGTCATCTTAGCATTGTCTTTTATACTATACTTATCATACTGTTTAGGAATTTTTATGCCATCAATCATCTTTGATGAAATAAAAGGACCATTTTCTATTAAACTCCATAACTCAAAGTTAATAGAACACACATAAATTTTCATTCTATTTTTCCAGAAAGTATAGTTATTTCCATTGAACAAAGGAGGACAATTTGTTGAAGACCCTTCAACATATGGAAGAGACGATAAGCTTGCCATTAAGATCTTTTCTACAAGGTTGTTAAACCAAGAATATGTAGACCTGCTCTGATACCAAATGAAAAACCTTAGAGAGGAGTGAATAAGGTTTTTGGTAAGAAAAAATAATTTTTTCGATTTATCTAAAAAGTTGAATAATAATGATCACCAAGATACTTGGACGAACATTATGGAAACATAGAAAATTATCCAAGCACTCGTAGATGTGTATCCAGCTTTCGACAAAGAAAGAAACTTACAGCAGCAAATGAAAAATGAATAAGAGTGAGACAAGGAATGTATAATAGTTTGATCTACCAAGATCTACGTCCACTACCTTAAGCTCACACTTAAGGATTTTCAACCCGATTTCATTAACTTTACTTAATGAAATAGTACCAAATATAAGAGAGGATCACCACACTAGGTTTTCCAAAACCTCTCAGTCACGTAAATACATCAAGGATCACCCTAACTAGGTTTTACAACATAACCTTCATACAAACACTAAAAATGTTCACCCCAATGGGTTTTACTCCACAACCTTGATACAATAGAGATTTGAATATCAATAGAATAGTAAATAGCTCACTTACTTGAGCAGATATTCACTCGGATACAAATCATAAGCACTTTTATCTTTGATACAAAATGAATTCACTTTCAAGCTTTGATAGAAGAAGATTTTTGAAAATATTGAGCAATGGTGTTTCTAAGATCAATGTTTCAAAAATCATATCACTAATCTTGCTCTAAGGGCTATTTATAAAGCCAAAAAGTGGAGTGCCAATGGTCATAAAGAAACGGCTATAAATTTTCTATTTAAACTCATCCGTATTTTGGACTCGGGTTTTGGTCGATGATGCATCCAAAAAGTAAGTCCAAAATGGCACTTAATCAATCAGAATATTTCAACATAGTTTTCAGGATTTTGGATGAACCTTT
Organism: Voacanga thouarsii; assembly: GCA_026120185.1. Classification (NCBI taxonomy): domain Eukaryota; kingdom Viridiplantae; phylum Streptophyta; class Magnoliopsida; order Gentianales; family Apocynaceae; genus Voacanga; species Voacanga thouarsii. Next base: position 653,195 of record JANUWF010003384.1, on the reverse strand, counting down.
TAGATTCAAACTGTTCAATCCAAAATTCTAAGATTTTTCAAAAACTTTGAAATCTTCTCCTTTGGTGCTTCAAGGTAAAGTCAAATGAATTACGAGATAAAGAGAAATAAGAATTAATAGATATACCTTAATAACACTTTCTAGTCTAAAGATCTTCATAAAGGACTTCTTGATATGCAACTCCATATACTTCATTCTTTCTCTTTTGATCTTTCATTCTTGAATTCAATTATGAAAGAGTTGCAAAATAATCTTATTTGAATGCTTTTGAAGAATAGTGGTCAAACATGTCCTATCACAATAGATTAGCAAGTTAGTCATATCAATGTTTGTCATAAGTAAAACATAGAAGAAAGCCCTTAGAGCTAATAGATAGTTATTAAGAAAAGTCTTGACATCCATTTGCCATATGTCGTAATCATAATGACATGTGATAGAGAAGAAAATACGTATGGATTTAAGCAAGGTAACAAGTGACCAATGGCCTCATCGTATCTAGTGGGATCTTGTTCTTGATGATCAGAGACTACTTCAAAGGCTTCTCCAGTCCATCTTTTAGGAACCATAGATATCCTCCCAATACGATGTGGTTCATTTTGTATAGGAACATCTAGTTGTACCTCTTTAGGTTCCTCAATTGGGGTACTTGAAGTTGAAGTGTCACTCAACTTCTCTTCCAATTCTATCTTACTCGAAACCTTAGTGGACATATTTTATTCATCCTCTAAGCATCTAGCATGACTACTAATATATACCTTTTGCTATTAGGGATGATAAAAGTGTCCACCTCTTGTTCCTTTTGGATATCCTATGAAGTAGCACAATTCTGATCTTGGTTTTAGCTTACTTCCTTTAGTCAGTACATATGCTAGACAACCCCATACATTGAGATGATTCATACTGGGTTTTTGTCTAGTCCACATCTCATAGGGTGTCTTAGGCACGGCTGTTTCCAAAGCATATCCCCAAAAAGAAATAGGAAGAGTTGTATGACTCATTATGCTTCTGACTAATTCCACCAATGTTCTACTTTTTCTCTCAGCTACTCCATTATGCTAGAGAGTCCCAGGTGCAGTTATCTAAGATACTATACCCTGATGTGCCATGTACCCATTGAATTCACCAAAAAGATACTCTCCACTACGATATGATCTTAGATTTTTGACTAGTTTACCTATTTGACGCTCCATCTAAGCCTTAAACTCATTGAATTTGTTAAAGGTGTCAGACTTGCACCTTATCAAATAAACATAACCAAAATGAATGTGGTCATCTATGAATGATGAAATATTCATAACCTCCTCTAGCAGGTGAAGACATAGGACTACAAACATCAATATGAACTAATTCCAATATTTAAAGACCTTTTAGTCATTTTACCCATAAGATAATATTCACATTAAAGTCATTCTTCTTATTTCAATGAGTCCAAAGACCCATTTTGGATTCATCTCTGAATCTGATTAAGATTTACATATCCTAATCTCAAGTGTCTTAAATAAGAGTTATTTGACGTGACCTTTTTCTTCTTATTATTAGATTCTGTCTGAGTATTATTTATTTGACAATTAATAGAATTAATATAGAAAAGATTCCCATGCATGTTTGCAACACATATAATATTTCTATTTCTACTAATTGAAATACCAGAATAGAAAGAAATAGAATATCCTTGATAAATCAATCTTGAAACTGAAATCAAATTCTATTTAAAACTTGAAACATATAAAATATCTTTTAAAACTAAAATCCTATTATAATCCAATAAAAGCTCCAAGTCTCTACTACTTTAGCCCACACTTGTTCTTCGTTGCCTACTCTTAGTCCATGCTTTCCTTTATTGAGTCACCCTATCCTGTTGAACCTCTGTAAGGAGTTACAGATATGGTTAGTAGCTCCAGAATTAATGATCTAAGTGGATCATGACCCAATCATCAATATAGACTCTAAATATAGAGTAATACCTAAAGAGGACTTGGCCAGGAAGTCCAGACAATCCTTCTTGAAGCCTCTTTTCTTGCCACACTTGCCCTTAGGCTTGTCACTGGGCATGGACGGACCGGGCTTGGATTCTTTGGGCCGGACCCCTGTATTGTTCTAGGCCTTCTTCTTCTTCTTGAACTTCTTAGGCTTAGGTTAAGTTCTAGAAGGTGAACTAGAACGAGTAACCAAGGTCTTTGACTCAGGTTTTATAATTTTCTTTGCAGCCTGGAGTTCTTTCATCAACTCAGTCAAAAACATATTCAACTTGTTCATGTTATAATTTTACTTGAACTAAGAATATGAATTTGGAAAAGTCTTAAGAACCATGTCACTTTAACTCTCAACATCGATTGTTACCCCTAGGACTTCAGCCTCCTCAAAGTGAGCAATCATCTTGAGCATATGCTCGCAAACCGATACCCCCTTAGCTATTCTAGTATTCATGATTGCTCTAATAGCTTATTGCCTTGCAGGACGGCTCTTGTCAACAAACATGGTGTAGAACGATACATCAATGTCATATGCAGTAGTCATGTTTTCATGCTTAGACTAAAATACATTGGGCATAGAAGTCAACATATAGCATCGAGCCATTTCATTAACTTTCCTCTATGCCTTCTCAGTCTTACGATCCTTGTCTGTGGAATCTTCACCAATTTTAGGATAGGGGTTGGTCAGAATATACTTGTACTCTTCCATAGTGAGTACTATGTTCAGATTCCTTTCCAGGCAACATAGTTAGGTCCAGTTAACTTATTCTCTTTGAGAATAATGGACAAATGACTAGACATTTCTATTGATTGGAAAAAAAAACTTCATTTAGAAAAATGTTTATTTTGGAAAAACATATAGAAAAGCACATTTAAAACATCATATTATTTCCATGATATAGTTAGCCTATTAAAACAATTATAAAAAATATGAAAATTTTAGCTCATAGAAAAATTGACAGAGCTTCATATGAAGGTTAACAATTTTCTAAGTTAAGTGTATAATAATCACAAATTAAACTTTCTTAATAGGCAATGATTCAGAAATAGTTTTATCGATAGGATGGCTACTACTCTCACCACCTACGGATAATCCAATATTAATGCCTCAAATAATAGGTTGGCCGACACTAACACTTATCCTTGGCTTTAATTATAATTTCTCGGTTAGTTCAAGATTTTCATGGAAATCTATCCTATAGGGGGCCATGCTCAAAATGATGCAAAGAAATCCACAATCTCTAACAGGAATTCGTGATGGAAGCCGTAGGGCGTTAGAACCTCTTTCTTGCTTAATATTTTGAGAAAAATAGGTTTTTAGGAAAAATATTTCTTTAAAATTTAATTGGTTTTTATTAACTTTAGTGAAAATCCAAAAATTCAACTATTATTCTCTATGTCAAGGATAAAACCCTTTAAGAGAATAAACTATGAATTTTTATTTCACCTTTTAAGTTAAAACCATTTTCTAGGAACTAAATTTAAAATTATTCTCCATGCCAAGGATAAAACCCTTTGGAAGAATAAACCTTGAATTTAATTTAAATTACTTAGTTCCATTCTAAAACATTTTCCTTAATTATTTTTTTCTAGAGAAAAATTAATTTCTCAAAAACTTTGTGCATTTGATCATAAAATTAAATAAAATAGACATGCTCTAAAAAATAAATTTTATACATGCTATTTCTAACATTTAATTCTTATGTGACCAAATAATGGATTAAATATCATATCAACAGTAAAACTAAAATGATCTTGTTTAATCCTAACATGGTTCAGCCTTTAGTAACCATTTTTATGCAAAACTATTTAAAACCATAAATAAACCATTGCAAGAAAAAAACCTCATGTGATATGGGCTCCCAAAAGGTAAAGAAAATGAAATTAAATAAATAAAGCTTTCTAGAAGACCGAATATGGTGACCCACGACCCTAACCAATAGCAGTTAAAAACCCGATCCACCAGTGTGCAAGCCGTCTGTTGTTTCTTTCCATCTAGTCGCTGTTTCAAGTAGTAAAAAACTTGAAGCTGCCTATAGCTTCTAGGGATCTGACCACGACTTCTGGGAGAAATTCTCCCAAAAGTGGGTCGCAGATTCCTGCAAGCCAGCTACAGCTCTGGGAAAATTTCTTCTCCCATCCGACTATGGCTTGGTCCCCAACTGGCCACGGCTAGCCCTCTTATGCGCCTCCATTTTCATTCTGTTTTTCTTCCCTTTTCTATTTATTCTTCAGGTTTTCCTACAGGGATTTTTGTATATTCATCCAAGCACTAGTTTTCATACAAGAATTCATAAAATAAATTGAAACACAATTTTAAATGCCTATGCCTTTCAAAACAAGATGTACACAAATTCTACGAAATGCGATTAAAAATAAATTACATGTATCTATGCCTCTATGTGTGAGGCGTATACAAAATCTACCCATTTCAAGAACCATGAAGGATCCATACAATCACAAATATCATACTTTTATTAGTAAAGGAATCACTTTTTTTCTGGCTTTTAACCCTAGGCATGCTCTTAGATTAAACCATGGCTCTGATACCACTTGAAGGACCATGGGAAAAATAAATACGCAGTGGAAGATAGAAAATTAAAATTTTTCCCGAGCTAAAGCTTTGGAATACTTACTTCTAGGGTGTTTTACTTGAATAACTGAAGTTGGATTCGGATTCGACGGTGCTTCTTCAATTAGAACGTCGACTTGTTCCGCAAGTATATCAGCTAACTGTCGGCTCCTTCACATTAAATACTTACCACATTCGCCAGCTCTTGACCTTCCAGAGTATTCCCTAACCTCTATGGACCTTTACCGGTAAAAGTAGAACTACAGTGAAGAAGATTGGAAGAAAAATAGAAGAGCTAAAACAATAAAAGAAAAACAAAGGAAAAGTGACAACCAGAGAAAACAGTGGCCCTTTGCTAAAGAAAACCTAAAGTTGTTTCTATGATTTTTGTTAACCTCAATCCCAGGCACACACAATGCCTTTTAAACCAACAACTTCCTTTGTCTTTTAGTTTCCTTTTCCTTTTTTTCCCTTAGACATTGGTGGCTATCCTAGGTTTCCAAAACCTATTAGACGCTACCAACAAACCTTGGATTAGTTCAAGACTAATTGATTAGCTCTCTTATTAATTAATTAATCCACTTGGCCGTAATATAAAATTATTCAAGACAATTAATTAATTAAATTACTTCTTTTATTAATTAATTATTCCACTTGGGCCCAATATAAAATTACCCAAGATAATTAATTATTCTAGCCCAAATAAATAATTAATTGGACTCATTGAATAATTCTTCCAATAAATTCACCCACTAAGCCCATATAGTAAAATAGATTTCCTAAGGTTATTTGATCTACTATGGGGACCAAAAGGCATTATTCTTGGCTACTAAAATGACCAAAATACTACTACTAAAAAATAATATTATTTTTATCATTTTAAATATTTTATTTATCACCATATGGAAATATTAACAACTAGAATATTATTGCAATTGTAGTATCTTTGACCTATAGGTGTAATGATGAAAATACCCCTATACATAACAAGCATCATTAAGATAGGAAAAAAAATGCACTAACATATTTCTCAAAGACATCTACCATCCTTTGATAGTTAATCTGATAATCCATGACTTTCAGTGTCTATCCACTTATCATAGGGAGTTACCCAAAAAGTGTACATAAATAGTCTTGTTTTCCAGGGCCCTAAATTATTAGATTATCCCAGACAATTACAAGATGGTGATTTCTTCACATAATGAAGCATAGAGACTCTATTGTATAAGTCTGTCTTAATTTACTAGAGTTATACACCCAACGTAGGAGGTTATTTGCCTTACAATAAAACCTCAACCAACATACATCATAGTGTACAAGCTTAGCTTCACTAGACCACCAACTTATACTCAAGTCTTAGGGTACTTGTCCATGTTGTAGCTATGATAAATCAATCTTTATATATTTTAATACTTTTGTAAAGATTATTATCGTGTAGTCCTGTTCTATGTATTCTAAGTACGCTTACACTATTAGTGTAAGTAGACTACTCACTGGTAAAAAAGAAACTATTTCCTATTTGAAAATCATAGTATAATGATATAAACCTTGATGAAGTGTCCAACTCCATCAATCGATAAAGAATAATTTTTCGCTTATGTGTTAGTATCTTATAATCTACACCATACTGCGAAAGTACAATCTAATCACATAGATTACTTACTAACATATTTATATCTTAATGTGCAACATATGTAAACAAACAACCATTAATGAATGAAACTTTTATTTATTTCTAAAATACTGAAATACAAAGTTAATTTTGGGCATGCATTCCAATATTTCCTAATATAGCAATATATAACAATATCAAAAATAAAAATGATACAACACATTGAAACCTATACAAATTATTTATCTAAAAAAAAAAATGAATCAAACTAATATACAAACAAGGTGAAGTCTATATACAATTAATTGTTAGTATTATGCACAAATATAGAGATAAATATTTACATAAAAGAATTAGTAAAATTTACTCATATATACATAGCAAAATCAATAAGACTCAATAGTTTTTGATATTGCCAATCCATGGCAACGATATCAAAAACTTGATGCGTGTTTTACGTGCATTAAAAATAGCATGAACAATCCACAAAACTATGTTTTAAATTTAAAATGCTAATAACTAAAATAACATATATGGTTACTTATACCCATCATATAGTATAAGGAATAGCAAGTATGGGAACTTAGCAATTACCAGTACTTTACTCTAATCTCATTATCTAGCTAAAATGAATAAAGAGATAAGATAAATAAAACTAACTTAAATTAATCTACTACCGTAGAGAGTACATCAGACCCATACCAGAAAAGTCACAAGGATCATCAAGAAGTAGAAATATGGGAAAGGCTATGTTCAAGAAGAAATCCTCAAAAAACATGTCAAGGAAAGAGCAAATCATTAGGTTCATCAAATCCCAACTCTGGCACTGGTATTAGTTTTCAAGAATAAATTTCACTCTCTCTTGAGATAAGTGATTTCTTTCCTAAGGCTCAATTAGTTAGCATCTCTACCTAATCAATCTAGCCTAAGAAAGCATTACACTAACTCATAATCTAAAAAGTCCCTAGAAGCCCCAATATCCCTATCTCTAGGCAATATTAAAAATCCATTCACTACCAAGTTCTAATCCTTCAACCTCTCGCTCGGGTTAATCAAAGGAAAATAAACATTGGACTAATTAATTAGGTGTTCAACTCCTAACCTCATCTCTTGAAATAATTAAGAGCAACCTAATCAATTGAATAAATCAACCAAGCCCAAACAATCAATCCAACACAATAATGCCCAAGTAGTCAAATATAAGAATAGGAATTCAATAAATCATAATAACAACTCAATACAAGAACATAAGTTAGGGTTCATTCCTCAAATACAATTAAAATCATATAAATCTCAACACTATTAAAGTGTAATACAAAGGAAAAGGAAGAACTTCACTCATAGACATGATCTTGAACTTCTTCTTTCATGGATTTCCTTTAGCAACCTCTTCTTCCTCTCCTTACTTCTCCAAGCTCTTCCATTTCTTGGTGAATCTTTTGAGCATCTTTTGATTGGTAGCCAACTAAGGATGTGTTTTTAGGATTTATAGTGGTGTTTATATAGTGTACAATGAAGAAAACTCAGAAAAATTACAAAAATGCATGAATCTGTGCAAGTAGGCAACCTAAGGAAGTTTTCCAAGACTGCCTAGTTTTCTAGAGACCAGGAGCGTAGGGAAGTTCAACTACCCTGGGCCGCTAGGTACCTAGCCTAGGTGTTCTTTTTTACTTAGTCCGTGCGGCATAAGGAAGTCTAACTTCCCTAGGCAACACCATTTTTTCTGTATACGGAATAGTACCAGGTGGCCTAGTAAAGTCTAACTTTCTTAGGTTGCTTGGCTTCTGGAAAAATTGTAAGATACAGCTAACTAGGCATCCTAGGGAGGTCCAACTTCCCTAGGCCACCAGGTTATTCCTTAGTGTCTTCATGTTTCTTCAATTTTTGCTCTATTTTCCTTTCTTTTCGACTTTATCATCTCTAATTGGTATTTATTTTTTATTTCCTACAAAAAAGATGTCGTGAGTGGTGATTTAAACCAGGATTTATCACAATTAAAGCACAAAATACTAGAGAACATTTCTACAATGAGCCCTCATCACATTCCAAACCTATCCATTTATAGGTGCAATCTTAAAGAAGCTAAAGAGTTGTAAAGGCAAGTTGAGGAATTGCTCAAGAAAGACTATGTTTAAGAAAATTTGAGTCTATATGCAGTTCTTGTCAAACCCCACCTAAAGCCAACCTTAGGTTAAATGACTTATTTATGCTTGTTGGGTAGAAAAGGGTAAAAAGGTAATTTAGCTTGAGGTCAAAATAGGAAGATGGCTTGAGGTTTAGATAAGAAGAATATTTAGGTGAGAAAATAAGAACAAGAGTTGTTGTGGTTAAATGGTTAGAGCTTTGTGAATTAATCTCTAAGGTCATAAGTTCAAATCCCATCACTTAAGTTTTATTCATGATTATCTTAGCTATGTTTGAATTTTTTATTTTCTTACATTCCCTAAAGATAGGAATGTTGTCTTAAAGGAGACATGAAGATAATGCCTTGATCATGTGACCATGTCCTAAAAATAATTCTAGAGGAATTCTTGTCCCCTTTAATTTCTCTAGCCTTATCCTAACATCTTTATAATTTAAACTATCCTTAATCCATTAATCCATTCTTTTAATTCCAAAAATTATGTGATAAACCCCTAGCCTTGAAATTTGAAAATCAGTCTTGAGGGATGGGGATTGCCGAAAATAGGGAGGAGAGTTAGGATGGGTTTCCAAGGAAAAGAAATCACCATAGTTATACCTTCAATCCTACTTTCATTTTGTTCATGATTTGGTAAATGAAAAATCTAGAAAATTTTCCAGAATTTCTGCAAGGTTATTTTCAAAAGTTCAGCCAACATTCTTCCCTCGTTTGCTGCCAGAAAAATGTCCATTTCATGTGTGGTTGAAGGCTGAAAATTCTGAGAATTTTCGGACTGCACAACTTTACAGATCAGAATTTTTCCTTCAGCAAATTCGCTGCCTTGAAGCTGGATTTTTCAGCCACCTTTAAGTCATAAGAACAGCTGGAACTTCCTCTATTTTTCTTCAGAAAGAAGGCTGGAAAACCACCATTAAAAAACCTTCAAATACCCTCAAAAACCAGCTACAAATCGGGCCAAAGAAAGCAGAAAATTCTGCACCAAAAACCATCTTCATTCTAGGTACTTTGGAAGCATTGAAAACCAGAAAATTTCCAACTTTGTTCCTTAAGGCAAAGGCCGAAAAACTTTCATTCAAAACTCTGAAAATTAGACCTTGTTCAGCTGGACTGAACACCATTGATCTCTATACTAACCTTAAGTGCTTAGACTCCATGATCACATCTCAAAAAGCTCCTAAGATTACTCTATCCAAAACTTATTTGAACTTCAAACTAATTCCAGAATTTTTGCTCCATTAAAACACTCTTGTAGCAAGTGATCAAATCAGAATTTCTCTGCCATTATAGACTAAGTTTCGGCTAGCATTATAAGCTGAACGAACCTCCATTCCTTGCTAGCCTTACACCATTGAAGAGCAAGAGACCTTCTATGAACAACCACCATTAACTAATCCTCTACCTCAAACAATTCCAGAAATTCTTTAGCCATTTTCTCTCAAACTCTCTTAAGAATACCAAGAACACAAACTTCACATCTTCAAGCCTAAACCTATCCTAAACATCTCCAATCACTCCCAAATACTCCAGATCACTCATATTTAATCCCTAGTCTTCATTTTTGGTCTTTATAACACGAAATCACACAAACCAGAATTTTTGAAATGATCAAAACCAGTATTTTTTTTAAGGTTCCAAGAACATTAAAAGGTAAAACAAGAACAACCTTCTTGTTCTTTCTCTTCTACTCAACTTTTAATATTCCATCCTAATGCCCTTCTCTCTCTCTCTCTCTCTCTCTCTCTCTCTTGGCCAAAATGGTGATGATCAACCATGGCTGTTTTTTTCAGAACACGAAAGGCTCTCAAACGCGTGGACCTTCATTAATCAAGAAACCTTCATCAAGCAATCATCTATCAAGTATTTCTTCTTGAATCATCCTTTTTAATTTCTGAATTCATGTCTCTTAGATGTTGATAGGAAGATTGAATATAAATGGGGGTTGAGTATATGTATGTGGATGAAGGGGATGGAGTCAGGACATGAGGGTTAAAATGTATGATTAGGCCTCATAGATTTTTCTTTTGAATCAATATATGCTCATCATGATTAATGAGATTTATGGTTGTTTTGATGCATGATAGATGTTATGACACCAATGGTGATTAGACCTTTATGTTCTTAATTTTCAATAAAGCTATGGATGATGATTATGACTAGTAGGAAATTGGCCAAGTGTTAGTATGTGTTAATTCAAGTATATGTTCATGAATGGATTAGCTTATTATTTAATGTTTGGGAATGTGTTCATGAATCTTTTCTAACAATAGGAAATCATGGTAAAAGACTATTTTCTTTGTTAATTCTAAAATTATTTTTATTAACAAATTTTATTTATTTAATTAGAATTATTGTTATATTTACTCTATAAAATTCGAAAACATTAGGAAGGTTTGGAAAAAAGATATTAATGAAAATATTAATATTTTTATTAGTTGAATAAATAAAATCTTTTATTAAAAGGAAATAATAATTAAATAATAAGATATTATAATTAATTAAATGACCTTGTAGACCATAATTAGCCTTACTAAAACTTTTATCTATATCCATAAATATTATTTATATTAAAATTTATTTACTATTTAATAATTAAAAAATTATAATTTATTTATTATTAATTTTATTGGTTATTTATTATCTATTATTCAATAATTAAAAAGCAAAGTGTAATTTACTATTTATAATAATAGTATTTAAATATGACCATTTATCAATATTATTTAGGACTCAGTACTATTCAATATTTAACACTAGTTTATTTATTAGCAATAATACTCATAATTTATTATTTAAAACTATAACTTATTAGTATTTATTTTAGAACCCCTAGTTATTTTAACTCATCAAGCTGGATTTATTTTATAAAATACTTTGTCAACTAGTATTAGAGCCAAAGACATTATGGTTATGGTTAGTTGTGGTTGTGACTAGTTGAACTAGGGATTGTTTATGTAAGGCAGATATGGTCCGAAGGTTATCTTATGCTTTGTGTTTACCCCAGGCGGGGTTAGGCTGACCTTAGAGGATTTTTGAGTTCAAGAAGAGCAAAGGATCAGGTAAGTTCCTGCATGGAGTTATTTGAAGACCAAATGTGGCAAGCCAACCTGTTGTATACGAGAATTTGTACTGTAAAGCAATTATGGACAATTTTTCTTTTCTTTCAATCAAGCAAGCTATTTAAAACTAAGCAAACGATTTTACATGAAACTCTAAACTTTTCATGAAACTCAACTTTGATAAGAATTTTAGAAACCATAATTGCTATTTTCAAGTAAATCATTGTATGGTCATTTTTCTCCAAAGTGGGACAAACAATGTTGAGTACTCAATAAGGGTAGACTGCTAGGATTAGTCTTTGAAGGGTTAGGGTAAGTCGCTCAGTAGGTGGCCATCTCTGAGGGGTAAGTCCTTCTTGGATAGGATGCTAGTCCTGTAGGTCATACCAGTCCGAGCTAGCAAGTTCAGTCAAGTGGACGGTGTATTTTTGGAGTGAACAACCGATACTTTTGGGGTGTAGAGATGGAGGAGTATCTCACCTGGTAGACCGTACACCTACCTTATGTCAGTATGCTCAACGTGTGACATTCTGATCGTTATATTGTCATGGTGCACAAAGTGCAGTGCCATGGCTACCCCTTTTTTGAGTGGTTGTATTTATTGTGCACATGTATGTTTTGGAAAACAAAACACCACTCTTCATTTATGACATTTATTTAATGCTTGCCAGCACTTTCTTTTATGAAACTTTTACAACTTGCATAAGTGAACTGTTTTACCTGAAACACTCAAAGCACATAGAGCTTACTAAGATTTTTATCTCACCACCTTTTATACTATGTTTTCAGGTCAATCCTGCTGTGATGGTCATTACCTAGAATGTTACCTATGTATTGAAGACTCTTTGTTATCTTTCCCATGTATTGCTTTTTAGAGATAGTAGCAGACATTTATTATTTTTTTTGAATTTGTTCATGTATTTTTGGGTTGTAACACATGAACAGAGTTAATGCTTGCAGTATTTCTTCTATTTTATTTGATGTGACCTAGTTATAAAGACCTCTTGTCTTGTGGATGGGGCGACATCCCCGGCCCTAATGGGCCTAGGTAGTGGGGTGTTACAGTTCCAGCACTATTAGTGCCTAAGAAAGGTTTTTCATAGAGAACATGTGTTGACCGTAGGACCATTAATAACATAACGGTAGAATATCGCTATCTCTTTCCTAGGATTAATGATTTGTTAGATGAATTGTATGGATCATGTATATTTTTAAAAATTGATTTAAATTTTGGATATCATCAAATTAGGATTAGGGAAGGAGATGACTAGAAAACTGTGTTTAAAAAAAATAAAAAATAGAGCATGTATGAATGGCACGTGATGCCATTTGTTCTTTTAAGTACACCTTGTACTTTTATAAGATTGATGCATCATACGTTGAGAGAATTTATTTGGAAGTTTGTTGTAGTGTATTTGATGATATTTTGAATTATAAAAAAATATATGAGGATTGTCTTCATCATCTCAAACGTGTGCTTGTTACACATAAGAAAGAAAAATTACATGTAAATTTCAAGAAATGTTCATTCTATTGGGAAAATATAACATATTTTGGCTTTGCTATGAGTTCTAAAAGAATTGAGGTCAATGAGAAGAAAATCAATGCTTTCCCGGATTGGCCAACACCCAAAACTATGACATAGATAAAGAGTGTCGTTTTTCCTTTGAACAAATTTTGATCTGTTCTTGTTTTATTTGCTAAGAAAAGTTGAATCAGTTTATAAAACAGAAAAGAAAATTTGGAATCAATTAGAGAATAGTTCTCTGATATTGTCGCAAAAGACATGAATCATTTCTTCTAGAAATCATTTCTGGAAGACGAAGAAGACAACGAATTTTTTTTTTTTTTTTTTTTGCCCCAAGCCGTGGCTTGAGACACAAAAATCCACAAGCCGCGCCTTGCATGGGTCATCGTGGTTCACTTGGATCTTCTTTAGTGATCATGGGGAGGTTGTATATCATCCTCCCCAGGATGTAATTTTGTCTCTTACGTGCTTGATATAAAATAAATAAATAAATAAGTTTTTTTTTTTATTAATTCTCGTTTTGAGAATTCAATCTAATTATGACTAGTTTTTATTTGGGACCCATGATTTGGGATAAAATTATATTTTAGAAATTACTATATTTTCTAAAATATTGATTTTAATTATATATTATGATTATTTAATTCCTAAAATATGATTTTAGCAATTAATAATTTTTCTAAAATATTAATTTTAGATTTATCCTAATTAAATTTCTAGAATTTAGTTTTATAAAATAAATCTAAAATATTAATTTTAGATTTTATCTTAATTTAAGTTCTAGAATTTGATTTTAGAAATTAAATCTAAATTTGTTTTATTTTTTCAAAATAGAGATTTTGGAACAACAAAATTATATGTTTAATTTTGTTTAAGCATAATTAATGGCATATTGGATGGTTATGGATTAAAACCAAATTATATTTGTTCATGCATTTTTATAGTTTTTGGTTTTTATTAAATAGGACTTGCGAGTCCTGCCTTCTCTAAAATCCTTTTGTAATTCTCTTCTCATCTAACTTCCATTGAATGTAACTCGAGGTTTCTCTATTTAGGAAATTTATGTAATTAGATTACATAGGTTAGATAGGCATGAATTATTTCAATTTTTGGAGATAGCGAACAAAACAAGGCGAGAGGGTAAGACCTTTTACTTAAATCATGCATGAACACATATGGTTAACCTTGTTAATTTCCTTTTTAGCTTAAGGAAATTAATTTAGGGAAAGTCTATAACTGTACCATATAATAGCATTATTACCACGATTATCAATTTTTATGTGATTTATTGATATATTTATGTATGTCATTTGATGAAATCACTAAAAGGAATAAATCCCTCAGTTAATATTAAACCTAATTCCTTCTGTTAATATAGTAAGAACGAGAGTCCTTTTTCGAGACCAGGTTGTTGGGCTAACCAAGCCTACTTGATATCAGGCATGTTCAAGCTATGAAATTAAATTCTTGATTAATGGGTTCGATTTAACTAAATTCTTTATTCCGATTAGGCTAACTTAAGCATAAAGAAATTTAGAGAAAATATTGGGGTAGCACAAAAGGCTTTAAGATTAAAAGTGTTAATTATCCAATGATCTGGTAATTACATATGATGTAATTTGCATTAGATACCTACCATTGAACTCAAAGATAGATTATTAGGCAAACCCAAGGTTATTCTTGAGGAATTTGGATACCAGTCCACCAGGAAAACTTCCAACGGGCTTTCTCGAATCAATAGTGGGGCTATTAGTTTCAGTAAAATAGTGGAACAACAATGTGATTAATTAAAAACCTTATCTACATTACATGTGCATATACAGTTAGTTAATTTTCTCTATCTTTACATTTAGGTCACATGCATCATGTTAACCAACCTAAACTTATGTAGCATTTTGGAGACCAACAAACTAACTAAATTGAACTATCTTGACTGGTATAGAAATTTGAGAATCATTCTCAAGTCAGAAAACTTTCTCTACGTGCTAGACACTTCTATTCCGCCACCACCAGCTCAAGATGCTCATGCTGATGAGTATGCTATCCACAAGAAGCATAAGGAAGATAGTGACACAATATCTTGTATCATGCTGGCATCAATGACTCCTGAGCTGCAAAACTAGCATAAGCATATGGATGCTCAATTGATGATTCTCCATCTTCGAGAGTTGTTTGATGCCCAGGCCAGAACAGAGAGATATGAAATCTCGAAGCAATTATTTCATTGTAAAATGTCTCAAGGTGCTTTTATGGCCACTTATAGGCTGAAGATGTTGGGGTGATTGACAAGCTTGGGTCTCTTGGGTTCTTGATGGACTATGATTTAAGTTTTGACTAAATTCTACAATCTTTGCCTAATAGTTTTTTACAATTTGCGATTAACTATCAGATCAATAAGATTGAGTCTACTATTCCTAAGTTGATCAATCTTCTCAAGACTAGGGAGTCCTCTATGAAGAAGGATTCCAATGCGGCCTTGATGGTAGAATCTTCTTCTTCCAAGAAGAAAGTTCAAATGAATAAGAAGAAGGCTCTCACTAAGCCCAAAGATGGTGTGAAGAAGAAGGATGCAGCCGCTGAAGAAGAAGGATGTAGCCACCAAAGTCCCATGCCATTACTATGGCAAAATAGGCCACTAGAACACAACTGCAAAACCTACTTCGGGAGCGTCAAGGTGTTGGAAAATATGCCCTCAAAAACTATGTATTCTGTATAAATATATTGCAATAAAATATTTATTCATTCAATTTAGTCTATTTCTTATATTATTACACATTTAATGTCCAAGTATGATAAGTAATGGTTTATGTGTTGGGTAGTTCTTCAAAGTAAGGTATAGACCAGGGTACTTATCGTACAAGTAAAATTGATTTCTTAGTCATTTGATGGAATTGAGTTCCAATGAGAAATGGTATACATTGAATCCGTGAGTAGTTCACTCACATTACTACCATAAGCGTTTTTCGAATATGCAGAACTGAATCTGTAGTTGTAGTCTCTTATAAAGTACTATGATTATAGAAACTATTACTGCTACGGCGTGGACAAATACTTTCATACTTGAGCATGAATCGGTGGTCTGGTGAAGCTAGGGTTTTATACTTTGAAATATGTTGGGTGAGATTTCTTTTGTAAGATCAATATCCTTGTATGCTGAGTGTATTACTTTGGTTAGTTATGATGGACTCATGCAACGGAGTTTCTATGCTTCACATAGTGAAATTAAATCACCCCTTGTGATTTCTTAGGATAATCTAATGATGTAGGGCCCTAAGAATGTAACTCTAAAGTGTGTACTTTTGGGTAGCTTCCAATGATGAGCAAGTACATTAAAGTGAGTTATGGATTATCAGACAGGAGATCTAAGGATGGTAGATATCTTTGAGATGTGTGTTAGTACATTTATCCTATCCCATTTATGGGTATTACATAGAGAGGTATTTCCGTCATTTCACCTATAGGTCGGAGACATTGCTTTAGCAATATTATTCTTGGGGTCAATATTTTCCATATGGTGATAAATAAGAATATTTGAAATGGTAAAAATGTAGCTATTTAATAGTAAAAGAATTTTGATCATTTTAGTAGCCATGAATAATATGCCTTTTGGTCCTCGGAGTAGTTCAAGTTAGCTTGGTGTTTTTTAGACATAATCTGAGCTTAATGGAATGGAAGAGAACAAATTTATTCTAAGAGTCCAATTAGAATTAATTAATTAGTCTTGAAATTTTATAAGGCCTAGAAAAGATAATTAATTAATTAAGAGAATCGGGCTAGAATAAATTAATTAATTGGGCTGATATATGTTGACATATATTAAGAGTCTAATTAGAATTAATTAATTAGTATTGAGAATCTAATGAAGCCCATAAAAGATAATTGATTAATTAAGAGGATTGGGCCATTCTTGGACTGATTTATCAGCACAGCATGAAGCCCATTAGGGCTTGATGATTTTGGCCATTAGGGTTTGAGAAAGCTTTAAGGCTAGCCTAAATTAAGAGAAAAGGAGAAGGAAAAAAATAACGATGTTAATTTTTTCTTATTCTCTCTGGTGTGCCGTCTTTCCTTCTTACTCTCTATTCCATGTTCTTCTCTTCTTTCTCTTTTGAAGAGTATCTTGATTATCCAAAGAAGAAGCTTTCACCAAGCTAACCGAAGAGCAAGGTAGAGTAATACTCTGGAAGACGAAGAGAGGAAGCTTGGAGACATTTGATGCGTAGAGTAGAAGATTGGCGAGAATACCGGTCGAACCACAGGCATCTCCTTTTCCCCTTCCAACACACGTTCTAGTGCAACTCAACCCCTTGTTGGTTAATGCGCGACCAATAAAGAAAAGTAAATACTCTCTCCTAGATGTGGCTCAGAAAACTTAAAAATTTTCCGCTACACTATCTTTGATTTTTTCTGTTTTGACCCTTCAAGTGGTATCAAAGCCACAGTTTTCATCTACGAGCATGCACTAGGGTTAAAAACTGGAAAAAGGTGGTTCCTTTACTATTAAAAATTAATCTTTTGTAATTTCATGCGATTCCTTATACATTAGTTTCTAGAGTTCATGTACACCTCACGATTAGAGGCATAGGATCATGTATTCTGATAGTTTTCCTATTGTTTTTCTAGTTTTAAGTAGATTCGTTGTATGTCTTGTGGTTAGAGGCATAGGTGCTTGTAAAGGCATGTTTTTATTCCTAGTTTTGCGTTTTTCTTAACCTATAAATTTTAAGGATTGAAGAATGTGATTGCTAGGATTGTTGAAAGGCGAAAAATGGCTGAAAAGTAGGATTTTTCTAGAAATTGGCGAACTCTAGAACGGACTTGGCGCTAGGTGGCCCGATCGGACTAGGCACAGGTCCACTCAACCCAGCTGGAGGTTTTGGAGAAATAGAGCAGACTTGGTGCCACGAGGGCCCAATGGACCAGGTGCCAAGTCCACTCTGCCCAGAGGTAGATGCGTGTAACTTTGTCTAATAAAAGGGAGAGCATTGCTGAAGTTCTGTACCTTAATTTTTCCTTGGTGTAATCATGTTTCGAAACTATTGTATAAGGTTAATTTTTTGCAATAGTTTTTTTTTTTTTATCTATGGATGATTAATTTGCATAAAATGAGTAGTAAACGATGGAACCATCTTAGGATTAAACAAGATTATTTATTTTAAATTCATGATGTTTAATCCACTGTTTGGTCACTTAGGTATAAATGAATAGTTTGAGCATAAAAAAGTTGACTTTTGTTATCATGCTTATTTAGTTTTTGTGATCAAATGTGCAAGTTCTTGTGAGTCCAAAGTCTCACTAGATAGAATGGTTTTTGATAAAACGTTTTAATCTAAGAAATTTTAAAATAAAAGAGTTCTTGGTTTATTCTCTTAAAGGGTTTAATCATTGACATAGAGAATAATGTCGAACTTAAGGTTATTTAATAATATTTTACTTGGTTATTAACGTAGAATAGTAAAATAAATTCATAGTTTATTCGCTCAAAAGATTTGATCATTGACATAGAGAATAATATTGAATTTAATTTTTTACTAAAGTTAATGAAATCATAAGATTATAGAAAATGTTTATGGGCCTAAAACTCTATTTCCAATAACTGATTAAGTGGGAGAGAGGTTCCACCGACCTCATGCCTTCGATCACAACTCTTATTAGAGATAGTGGATTTTCTTATGTCATTCTGAACATGACTCCCTATAGGATAGATTTTCTCAAGTATCTAGAACTAATGGAAGAGTAAAATTAAAAGCTTATGGTGTTTGCTATGATTGACCAACCTACATTGGAGGTTTTTAGCACTAAATTGCCATAGGTGGTGTGAATCAGTGGCCATCCTATCGGTGGAACTTTTTCTAGACCATTACCTATTTAGAAAGTTTTGATTTATGATAATTATATACTTAACTTAAAATGCTATAAATCTTCCTACAAAGATCTGATAGTTTTTCTAAGAGCCAAACTATTTATATTAGTGATAATGGTTTTAATGTTTGGTTTTAGTCCGTTGTCAACCATTCTCAAGAAGAATAAGTTAACATGTCCAAATTATGTGGACTGGAAGAGGAACCTGAACATAGTACTCACTGCCGAGGAGTACAAGTATGTCCTTATGGATCCCTGTCCTGAGATTGGGGAAAATTCCACTGATTAGGATCGAGAGGCCGCAAAGGCATGGAAGAAAGTTGATGAGATGGCTAAGTTTTATATATTGGCTTCCATGTCTAGTGTGCTTTAATCTAAGCATGAGCATATGACCACTACGTACGACATGGATTTATCATTGCATACCATATTTGCTGACAAGAGCCGACCCACAAGGTAAAAAGCTCTTAGGGTAATCATGAACACTAGGATAGTTGAGGGGGCATTGGTTTGAGAGCATCTGCTCAAGATGATTTCCTACGTGGAGGAGGCTGAGGTCCTAGGTGCAACAATAGATCTTGAGAGCTAAATTGATATGGTTCTTGAAACTCTGCCTAATTCATATTCTCAGTTCAAGTTGAACTACAACATAAACAACTTAGATATGAATTTCATGGAGCTTATGCAAGAGCTCTAGGCGACAGAGAAAATCATGAAGCCCATGTCAAAGGTTTTGGTCTCTCGTTCTGCTTCTTCTTCTGGAATTAAGGCAAAACCTAAGAAATTCAAGAAGATGAAGATCCAGAATAACGCAGGGTCCTAGGCCAAAGGATCTGGTCAGGCCAAGCCCAATGGGAAGCTCAAAGGCAAATGCTTCAAGTATGGTAAGAAGGGGCATTGGAAGAAAGATTGTCCAGACTTCTTAGCCAAGTCTACTTCTGGTATTGTTCTGTACTTAGAGTTTATTTTGATGGTTGAATCAACATCTTCCTAGATAGTTGATTCTGGAGCTACTGACCATGTCTATAACTCTTTATAGGGGTTTAGAAGAACAAGAAGACTCAGCAAGGGTGAGCATGGACTTCAAGTAGGTAATGGAGCAAGAATATAGGTTGAAGCAGTGGGAAATCTTGAGCTTATTTTTTATTGTAATAGGATGTTAAATTTAAAAGATATTTTATATGTTTCTTGTCTTAAACAAAATTTTATTTCAGATTCCAAATTGATGAATCAAGGATATTCTGTTTCTTTCCATTAGTTGAGATAGTAATTTAATTTGTACAGGAAACATGTATGGAAATGTCTTTTATATACATCCTATTAGAAATCAAGTAAACAATATTAAAACTGAACTTGCTAATAAAAAAAGAAAGGTTATATCAAATGACTTGTATTTGTGGCATCTATGATTGGGACATATAAATCCTAATCAAATTCAGAGGCTAAACCATGATGGGCCTTTAGGTTCATTGAGATTGGAAAAATGGCCTTAGTGTGAATCTTACCTTAATGTTAAAATGCCCAAAAGGTCCTTTATCGAAAAGGCAGATAGACCCTTAGGAATAGACTAGTTAATACAGATGTTTATGGTTCGATGACTACACTAGCTAGGGGAGGTTACAAGTACTTTATCACTTTCACAGATGATCACACTCATTTTGATTGTATTTATCTACTAAGGTGCAAGTCTAACTCTTTTGATAAATTTAATGAGTTCAAGGTTGAAGTGTTGCGTCAAATAGGCAAATTAATTAAAACTTTGAGACCAGATCGTGGTGGAGAGTACCTCATCGGTGAGTTTAAGGATTACTTGGTACATCACGGCATAGTATCTCAATTAACTGTGTCTAGAGCTAAGATTAGAGTTATGCTACGTCATTGGGTACCCCAAAGGAACAAGAGGTAGATATTTCTATCATCCTTAAGAGCATAAAGTACTTCTTAGTACTAATACTAGATACTTAGAGGATGAACAAGTTACTTCCACCTTAGGTACAAGTAGAAACAAGTTAGAAGAGATATTGGTCACTGATTCAACTTTAGGTACTTCTAACAGCCCGATCGAGGAACCAAGAGAAACACTACCAAATGTTCCTATACAAACAGACCTTCATCGTAACGGGAAGATCACAAGAGTTCCAAAAAGATGGACCGGAGAGATCTGTGATCTAGTCTATAATTATCAGGAATAAGATCCCACTAGATACGAGGATGCCATTGTTGATGTTAATGCAGAAAAATGGCAACTAGCCATGAATGCCCAGATTGAGTCCATGTCCCTCAATCAAGTCTGGGATCTTATCACTGTGGCCTAACGGGATAAAACCTATTGGGTGTAAGTGGGTATACAAGAGGAAGAGAGATGCGGATGGAAAGGTTGAAACATATAAAGCAAGATTGGTTGCTAAAGGTTATACTCAAAAAGAAGGGATCCATTATGAGGAAACCTTTTCCACCAGTAGCCATGCTTAATTCTATTTGAATTATCTTAGCCATCACAAGTTATTATGACTATGAGATATGGTAAATGGATATCAAGACGGCCTTCTTAAATGGCTATCTTAGCGAAGACATCTATATGTCCCAGCTAGAAGGTTTTGTTACTAAAAGTCAAGAACAAATGGTCTGTAAGCTTAAAAAGTCCATCTATGGACTTAAAAGTGTCACAAGGATAGAACATACATTTTGATAAAACTGTGAAAGCTTATGATTTCATTCAAATTATAGATGAACCATGTGTGTATAGGAAATCAGACAGTAGCAAAGTGATTTTCTTAATACTTTATGTAGATGACATTCTATTCATTAAAAATGATGTAAGGATATTGTCATCCGTTAAGGTTTGGGTATCTAGTCAATTTAGCATGAAAGACATAGGGGAAGCTAGCTACATTCTAGGTGTTAAGCTTCTAAGAGAAAGGAAGTAGAGAATGTGAGGCTTATCACAGTCTACTTATATTGACGAGATATTGATCAAGTATAGCATAGATCAATGTAAATGGGCTATTATACCTTTAGACATGGATTATCCTTACCTTCCAAGTAGTGTCCTCAAACACAACAAGATAAGTAGAAAATGAACAGGATCCCTTATGCTTTGGCTGTGGGAAGTCTCATGTATGCTATGCTTTGTACTAGGCCAGATATCTGCTTTAATGTAGACATGGTTAGTAGATATTAGTCAAACCTAAGGGAAGCTCACTGGTAAGCCATCAAGCATATACTCAGATATCTCAAGAAAATGATAGATTATATGCTTCTATATCATGTTGATGATTTGATTCCTACCGGTTACATAGACTTAGACTTCCAGGCGGATAGAGATGAAAGAAAATTCACTAGTGGATATGTCTTCACTTTGTCTAGATGAGCTTTCTCATGGAGAATTATCAATCAATCCTACATTGCTAATTATACCATGAAAGCTAAGTACGTTGCTGCTTCAAAAGCTTCTAAAGAAGCTGTGTGTCCCTAAAAGTTCCTCATAGAACTTAGAGTAGTACCGCACATAGATAGGCCTATCACGATTTATTATGACAACACTGGAGTGGTATCACAATGCTAGGAACCTCGAAACCATAAGAAGGGCAAGCACATAGAGAGGAAGGATCACCTCATTCAAGAGTTCATCCAGAAATGAGAGATTGTAGTCGATCAGATTTTCTCTATCAACAATCTGGCATATCCCTTTACCAAGCCTTTAATAGAAAAGGTATTTCGCAGACACTTAGATGTTATAAGGGCAGGCACTTATGGACTTTCATAGTCTTTATAGTGCAAGTGGGAGATTGTTGAAAAGTATGCCCTCAAAGATTATATATTCTATATAAATATATTGTAATAAAATGTTTATTCATTTAATTTAGTTTTTTCTTATATTATTGCACATTTAAGGTCCAAGTATGACAAGTAATGGTCTATGTGTTGTGTCGTTCTTCACAGTAAGGTATAGACTATGGTTACTTCTCATACAAATAAAATTAATTTCTTAGTTGTTTGATGGAATTGAGCATTTCAACAAGGTAAGACTATTATGCCATGAGGTCCAATGAGGAATGATTTACATTAAATCAGTGAGAAGTTCACTCACATCATTAGCATAAGTGTATTTTAAATACGAAAAACTAGACATGTAGTAGTGGTCTCTTATAAAGTGCTATGATTATAGAGACTGGACTATTATAGCTATAGCATAGATGGATAGCATGATACTTGAGTATGAGTTGGTGGTCTGGCAAAGCTAGGGTTTTATACTTTGATATATGTTGGGTGAGATTTCTTTTGTGCAATCAATATCCTTGTATATCGGGTGTATTACTCTAGTTAGTTAATAGGGACTCATGAAACAAAGTTTCTATACTTCATTTAGTGAAGTTAAATCACCCCTTTGTGATTATTCGGGATAATCTAATGATTCAAGGCGCTAGGAACGTGACTCTAGAATGTGTGCTTTTAAGTAGCTTCTAATGATGAGCAAGTACATTCAAGTGAGTTATGGATTATCGGACTAGAGATCTAAGGATAGTAAATGTCTTTGAGATGGGTGTTAGTACATTTATCTTGTCACATTGATGGGTGTTACATAGAGGGGTATTTTCGTTATTTCACCTATAGGTCAGAGACATTACTTTACCAATATTATTTTTGGGGTTAATATTTCCATATAGTGATAAATGATAATATATGAAATGGTAAAATGCAACTATTGAATAGTAAGGGTGTTTTTGTCATTTTACTAGCCATGAATAATGTCTTTTGGTCCCCGGAGCAGCTCAAGTTACCTTGGTGTTGCTTAGATACAATCTGAGCTTAATGGATAATTATATGGAAGAGAATAAAATTTATTCTAAGAGTCGAATTAGAATTAATTAATTAGTCTTTGAATTTTATAAGGCTCAGAAATGATAATTAATTAATTAAGAGAATTGGGCTGGAATAAATTAATTAATTGGGCTGATATATGTTGACATATATTAAGAGTCTAAATAGAATTAATTAATTAGTCTTTAGTATCTAATGAAGCCCAAAAAAGATCATTAATTTATTATAAGAATTAGGCTAGTCTTGGACTGATTTATGAGCACAGCACCAAGCCTATTAGGGCTTGATGATTTCATCCATTAGGGCTTGAGAAAGCCCTAAGGCTGGCCGAAATTATGAAAAAAAGGATAAGGAATGTTATTTTTTTCTTATTCTCTCTAGTGTACCGTCTCTCCCTCTCACTCTTTGTTCCACGTTCCTCTCTTTTTTTGCTGTTGGAGAGTATCTTGATTATTCAAAGATGGAACTTTCACCCTGCTAACCCAAGAGGAAGGTGGAGTCATACATCGGAAGACGAAGAGAGGAAGTTTGAAGACGCTTGATGCAAGGAGTAGAAGATTAGCGGGAATATCGGTCAAACCGTAGGTGCCTCTTTCTCCTTTTCCAATGCAACCTGACCCCTTGTTAGTTAATGCACGACCAATAAAGAAAAGTAAGTACTCTCTCTTAGATGTGGCTCGAAAAATTGAAAAATTTTTCGCTACTCTTTCTTTGATGTTTTCCATTTTGATCCTTCACAAGGAAAAGAAGCAGATGGAGAAGCTTGCGGACACTTCTACTTCTACTCCTGATATGTTTATGATTGAGATAAATACTACATTTGCAAATAAGATATGGGTATTGGATACTAGATGTCGATCTAATTTGTGTAATAACTTACAGGGGCTAAAGGGCAGTAGAAGGCTAGAGAAAAGCAACGTTAACCTACGTACTATAAATGGAGCAAAGGTTACTGCATTTGTTGTGGGAACGTACGAGCCGAACTTGCCTTCAAGATTGGTTTTAGAATTGCAAAACTATTATTTTGTACTAGTTTTAATGAAAAACATTATCTCAGTTGCATGCCTAGACGTGTATGGGTTTTATTTGATATTTAAGAATAAATGTTGTTCTATTTCATTGAATGATATTCATTATGGTTCTGTAACTTTGGTTAATGGTTTATATGTTCTAGACAATGATAATCTATTTCTCAATATAAATAATAAGAAACCAAAGATTGATAACCCAAACACCTTTTACTTATGGCATTGCCGTTTAAGCCATGTAAATAAGAATTGTTTTTCTAAGTTACACAGGCTTGGTGATTGGGATCATTTGATTATGAATCATATAACATTCGAGTGTTGTTTACTAGGTAAAATGGCTAAAACCCCTTCTCTGAACAAGGAGAAAGGGCCAAAGAGTTATTAGAACTCATACATTCTGATGAATGTGGCCTAATGTCTATACAAGTAAAAGGATGTTACAACTATTCCATAACCTTTATCGATGATTTCTCACAATATGGATATTTGTATTTAATGAAATACAAATCTAAAGCTTTTGAAAAGTTTAAAGACTTCAAGAATGAAGTAGAAGAACAAATTAGCAAAAATATTAAGACTCTAAGATCGGATTGAGGAGGTGAATACTTAGGCCAAAAGTTTCAGGGTTATCTTAGAGATAATAGGATATTATCTCACTGGGCTTCACCACATACACCTCAACATAACGGTTTATCTGAGAGAAGGAATCAAAACCTTCTGGACATGGTACAGACCATGATGGCTTCTGTAGACTTACCAAAATTGTTTAGGGGTACACACTAGAGACTCCTGTTTATATTCTAAACAGAGTTTCGTAAAAAACGGTTGATACTAAAGGATAAAAGAAAAACATCAAAGGAAAACGCAGTGGAAAATTTTCAGTTTTTCCAAGCCACACATAGAAGAGAGTACACACTTTTACTTATTGGTTGTGTTTAACCAATGTAGGGCTGGGTTGCACTGGAACTTCTTGCATTGGAAGGGGAGAATGAGGCACCTCTTATTCAACTGGAATTACTGCTAATCTTCTACTCCTACACATCAAGTGTTTTTCTTTTCGTCTTCTGGAGTATGACTCTAATTTGGTCTTGGCATTAGCTTGGTGAGAGCACCTTCTTGGATAATCAAAACACTCTCCAAGAGAAAAAGAAGAGAAGGACAAAAACCAGAGAGGGAGAGAGAGAGAGAGAGAGAGAGAGAGAGAGAGAGAGAGAGAGAGAGACGGCACACCAGAGAAGAAAAAAAAACTTAAAACTCTCATTCTATTTTTTTCTCCTTCCTTCCCCTCTTATTTTTCGCCAGCCTTAGGGCTTCCTTAAGCCCTAATGGCAAAAAATGATCAAGCCCTAATGGCTTGGTGTTGTGCTTAAAAATCCAATTCAAGACTAGCCCAATCCCCTTTATTAATTAATTATCTTTTCTAGGCCTCATTAAATACCTACGACTAATTAATTAATTCTAATTAGACTATTAATATACGTCAACATATATCAGCCCAATTAATTAATTTATTCAAGTCCAATTCTCTTAATTAATTAATTATATTTTTTGGGCCATATTAAAATCTAAGACTAATTAATTAATTCTAATTGGACTCTTAGAATAAATTTTATTTCTCTTCCAAATAATTATTCATAAATACCAGATTGTGTCTAAAAAACACTAAGGTAATTTGACCTACTTCGGGACCAAGTGACATATTATTCATGACTACTAAAATAACTAAAAGGTCCTTACTATAAAATAGCTGTATTTTATCATTTTAAACATTTTCATGTATCACCGTATGGAAATATTGACTCCAAGAATAATATTATTAAAGTAATGTCTCCGACCTACAAGTGAAATGATAAAAATACCCCTCTATGTAACACTCATCGATGAGACATGATAAATGTACTAACACCCATCTCAAAGACATCTACCATCCTTAAATCTCTTGTCCGATAATCTATGACTCACTTGAATGTACTTACTTATCATTGGAAGCTACCTAAAAGCACACTTTCTAGAGTTACGTTCCCAGGGCCTTCAATCATTTAGATTATCTTGGACAATCACAAGGGGATTGTAACATCCTATATTTCCATAACGTAGTGGACTATAACTTTGTAGGATGTCGCTTCGTCTGATTGCATAGACAAGAGGCCTTTATAACAAACTTTACTCAAAAGGCAGTGGAAATTTTTTTTCCCAGCATAAAAAGTACAAGAATTTAGCTTCTAATACATACACTAGTGAATATAACAGGTCCAAGATGTAGCATGAGCGTCTGGGAGTCCACCACGCTTCTGCTTTACCTTTGATCCTGAATTTTTCAAGGAAAATAACACGCGTGTGAGTGAAAATCACTCAGTGAGTCCCGTGTATGCTAATGCTTTAGTAAGGGGCCAAAGTACATAAAACCCTTGTAGGGAAAACATTTCATTTGTTCACTGGAAACAATTCAAAAACTCTAAAAAAAAGAGTTTATTCAGAACTCAAACATTTTTGGAAAAATTCATTTCATATTTCAAATCATTACCCTAGTTTTCAAATCACAGGCATACTTTCAACTGAAGGTTAGCCAGTATGCAAAGCTCTCAAGGCTACGCCTTCAGCACCACGTATCATTATGCTTAGACCGCAGCCTACAGCACTCAACCATGCATCGCCGGATAAGTAAGTACACCGCAGTTTACTACTGAGAATCAAGTTAGTGCATACGCCAGGTATTTAAGTTAGTGCTTATGCCAGGAATTTAAGTTAGTGCATACACCATGTATTCAAGTTAGTGCTTATGCCAAGAATTCAAGTTAGTGCTTACGCTAGGAATTCAAGGATTGTCAAGTTCAAGAAATCAAGAATTCAAAAATCATATTATTCATCATATTTTCAAATCCAAAAAAGCTTGTACTTGAGCACATCCAGAAACCATTTTTCCATGTCAAGAAAAAACATTTTTGGGGAAAAATATAATCTCTCAAAATTTGATCCTATTGACTCGCAAGTCAAATCATCATTCACATAGGCTTCACAAAGCCAAATAATTCATTCCATGGCACATAAGGCTAATAACATAATTTCAGGGATCAAAAGGTCATTTTTCAAAAGTCAATCTCATCACTAGAGATTCTTTTCCAATATCATGTTGAAATAGGATAAAGAGTTCTGTTCACACATCAAAGCATGTTTCAAATAGTATTCGGGTGGTTTTTCCCGTACTCGATCACAAAAATCATTTTCCAAGGGTATTTAGGTCATTTTACCTATACTCGATTCTTAAAGAATTTCTAAGGGTATTTGGGTCATTTTACCCTTACCCGATTTAAAAGTATTCACAAAAGTTCTAATAAAGGTATTTCGGTCATTTATTGTATACTCGTTTTCAAAAGTTTCCATAAACATTCCGATAAGGACATTTAGATCATTTTCCAAATACCCGAGTTCAATAGGGAACTCATTTTAAGAAATCTGGAATTCTAATCCCAAAAGAGGATTGAATTCAAAGTTTCTAAACATATTTTCATAAAATGTTCCAATAAGGGCATTCGAGTCAATTTATGGATACCCGATTCCAAAATTTACCATTTTCTGAAAATCCCAAATGTTTAATCCAAAAAGGACTAAATTCACAAAATTCATACTTTAATCATCCAGTAAGGTTTCCAAGCCAATTGTGATGTTCAATCGAGCCCAAAATTGCATAAAATAATTCTTCCTCAGATAAACTTTAAACATGTTCAGGGATTTCCAAAATGGTATTAAACATAGCATTTCATGGAAAGGTGAAGCATACTAGCTTTCAAAAGGTTTTAGAAATCAAAGGGACTTACCTTGTGTCCTGACTAAACTTTTCTATTCACGGTCGTTCGGCCACCATTTCTACCGTGTTCACCGTTTTGTTGGCCGTTTATTGTTAAACCTACACCAAACATCATTTTCATGTCAATTCATGATTGGCCGAAAAATAGCCGACGTCTAGCCGATGTGCCTAACGTTTAGCCGATGTTCAACCGACGTTAGCCATCGAGGCCGACGGTTAGCCGACGGTTAAGGAAAACACTTAACTTTCGTTCACATCGTTTTTTTCGTTGTTTGATCAATTCTTTTGTTTTCATTTTTGCACAACCTTTCTCCATTCATATACAATGGATTCACTTCATATTTTCCCCTAATTTCATCCAAAATCACCCAATTAATCATCCTTAAATTCATCCATTTTCAGACTACTTTTCTGAAATTTCACTGGTTTGACACATCATTTTGTTTTGCACATAAATTTCAATCCACAACTCCGATTTGGCTCTATGATATACCAAATCAACCATAAGACTCTTAAATTTATTATATATAGGCATTATTCAGAGTTCTGGTTCCCTAACATGCTACTGGGCAAAAACAGCCCCAATAGTTTTGCCTCAAACCTACTATTCATGCTTTCCTTTATTTTCCTTTAGCCTTTAGCACCTTGGAACCATTAATTCACTCAAATTTCCTTCAAATAATCTTTAATTTTTTGATTTCTAGATTCCAATAGATCACAAGAGTCACACTTATTCAACACAATTTCACTTCTTCAAAACAAAAGCTAGTATAATTCATTGTTCCAACCAAGTAACTTCCATTTTTATTCTACTTTGGTCATCAACCAAAAGCAATCCTTCAAACTACCATAAATATTCAGTTCTTCGTTACACAAAACAATATCCATAAGGCTTCTAGGCAGCCGACATACATGTAACATAGGTATATACAAGGTTCACACACAAAATTTACAAACCCTAGCTTTAATCTAAAATCAAGACATGAAAATCATGTTTCATGTTAAAATTGATATCATAATGATCACCATAATGAAATCTACAACTTTAATTCTTGAAGCATAAAATTTTACCTTATGTTTAAGGCTATTTGAAGTGATTTTGCTCCAAGAACACACAGACTTCTTTCTCTCTCTCACACATTTTTCTCTTTCTCCCTATTTTTCTCTAGTTTTTCTTTCTTTTTCCTTCTTCAAGGCTAGCAAAAATTCTGGATATTATAATAGCCTTCCCACCACTATTCTCATCAAAAATTTGTCCAAGAAAATTTTAAATCAATTAATTGTATGGTGGCTAATGTATACGTGTGTCGCAATGAAAAATTTTCACTCCAACCACTTTTATTTCCTCCACAAAAATTCCCTTATTTCTTCTTGCAAGGCCAATGAAATTCTTAGCCAATTTCCAGCCATTCATTCATCTTCTCTTGGTCCAAATATTAGCCAATTATATTGCTCAAGATCTTAATCAAACGGGCCCACAAGTGATGTGTTCCAATCACAAAATTACATATCATTCTTCATTTACTTTGCAATCCTTTAATTCCATGTGTCTTGCTTGAACTCTTCATGAAACCTCTCTTAAATTGACACATGTCCATGGGCTACCACTCACAAAATGCCACAAGCATCATTTTTAACCGCGATTTCCTATTGTCTTCAGA
Source organism: Voacanga thouarsii (assembly GCA_026120185.1). Classification (NCBI taxonomy): domain Eukaryota; kingdom Viridiplantae; phylum Streptophyta; class Magnoliopsida; order Gentianales; family Apocynaceae; genus Voacanga; species Voacanga thouarsii. The sequence goes on along the minus strand of JANUWF010003384.1, from coordinate 623,134 downwards.
AATGACCAAAATCGAGTCCGAAACGGAAAAATATTTTATTTCACCATTCAACTCCAAAAATTCCACTGAATCCACTGGTAACACTTAAAATTTTATATTCCCTTTCTATTTGGTCAAATTTAAGGTCAAAGTTGCGGCGCAGTCAAAATGATAAAAATGCCCCCAGTGTCTCAGATAGCGTAATTCACACCAAAACGTGTGTTTCATCGCACTGATCAATTTCTCTTCGCAAAGTACCCTCAAATTCATATTTTATTAATAATAGTAGACTTCCAAAGATTTGGGGTACGGGTAGAACAAATCCAATAATTACATCCAGGTCCCAACCAAATATTGTCATGCCAAAATATTCGTCTTATTATACTGATCAATTTTTGTTCTGACTATTGATATAAATTTTTATCCTATTACAAGTAGTAGCTAATCAAAAGTAAACTGCGAGGTATTACAAGGGTGATTTACCCTCAGTAAGAGAAGCATAGAAACTCTGTTGCACGAGTCCGTCTTAACTAACTAGAGTAATACACCCAACATACAAGAATATTGATCTCACAAAAGAAATCTCACCAACATACATCGAAGTATAAAACCATAGCTTCACCAGACCACCAACTCATACTCAAGTATGAAGGTATTCCTCCATGCTGTAACAATAATAGTCTTGTCTCTATAATTTAGTACTTTAAGAGAAATCACTACTACTAGTCTAGTTCTATGTATTCGAAATACGCTTATGCCTATGATGTGAGTGAACTACTCACTGATTTAAGGTAAACCATTTCTCATTAGAAATCATGGCATGATAGTCTTACCTTGACGAAATGCCAAGTTCCATCAAACGACTGAAAACTCAGTTTTATTTATATGATAAGTACACATGGTCTATACCTTGTTGTGAAAAACAACCTAACACATAGACCATTTTTTGTCATACTCTGACCTTTAAATGTGTATTAATATAGAAACAAACTAAATTGAATAAATAAATATTTTATTTTATTGCAATATGTTCACACAAAATACATAGTCTTTGAGGGCCTATTTTCCAACAATCTCTCACTTGCACTACAATGACAAAGAAAGTCCATAAGTGCCTACCCTTATGACATCTAAGTGTTTGCGAAATTCCTTTTCTGTTAAAGGCTTGGTAAGGGATCAACCAGATTGTAGACAAAGAAAATCTAATCAACCACTATCTCTCATTTTTGGATGAATTCTTAGATGAGGTGATACTTTCTCTCTATGTTCTTGCCCTTCCTATGGTTTCATGGATCCTTGCATTGTGACACTGCTCCAGAGTTGTCACAATAAATAGTGCATTGTGACACCGCTCTAGAGTTGTACTACTCTAAGTTCTATAAGGAACTTTCGGAGCCACACAGCTTTTTTAGAAGCTTTTGAAGGAACAACGTACTCAGTTTCGATGGTAGAATCAATAATGTAAGATTGCTTGATACTTTTCCATGAAATAGTTCCTCTAGACAAAATGAAGACATATCCACTAATAGATTTTCTTTCATCTTTATTTGCCTGAAAGTCTGAGTTAGTGTAACTGGTAGGAACCAAATCATCAGCACATTATACATGCATATAATCTCTCATTTCCTTGAGATATTTAAGTGTATGCTTTACGGCTTGCCAATGGGCTTTTCTTGGGTTTGACTGATACCTACTAACCATGCCTACTATAAAGCAGATATCTATCACAGTACAAAACATAGCATACATGAGACTTTCCACAGCTGAAGCATAAGGGATCCTGCTCATTTTCTACTTATCTTCCTATGTCCAAGGACACTGCCTGGAAGATAAGAATAATCCATGTCTAAATGGTATGATAGCCCATCTACATTAATTTATGATGTACTTGACCAATATCTTGTTTAATATAAGTAGACTAGGATAAGTCTAACATTCTTTGCTTCCTATCTCTAAGAAGTTTAATGCCTAGAATGTAGCTAGATTTTCCCAAGTCTATCATGCTAAATTAACTAGATATCTAAACCTTAACGGATGACAATATCCCTATATCATTTTCAATGAGTAGAATGTCATCCATATAAAGTACTAAGAAAATCACTTTGCCACATCTAATTTCCTATACACACATGGTTTATGCATGTTTTGAATGAAACCATAAACTTGTTATGTTTGCATAAACCTATACGATTTCATAAACCTATAAACCATAAACCTATACGATTTCATCAAAATGTATGTTCCATGCTTGTTATGTTTGCATATGTCCATAGATGTACTTCTTAAGATTACAGACCATTTGTCCTTAACCTCTAGCAACAAAACCTTATGGCTAGGACATATAGATGTCTTCACTATGATTGCCATTTAAGAAGGCCATCTTGACATTCATCTATCATATCTTGAAGTCATAATAACATGCGATGACTAAGAGAATTCGGATAGACTTACGCATGACTACTGGTGAAAAAGTTTCCTCATAATCGATCCCTTTTTTCTAAGTATAATCTTTAGCAACCAACCTTGCTATATAGGATTGAACCTTTCCATCCGTACCTCTTTTCCTCTTGTATACCCACTTTGTAACACATCACTACCTACGTACCCCAAAAGGAGCGGGGATGTCGCCCTGTCCTTAGGATAAGTGGTCTTTATAACAAGGCAATATAAAATATAAAAGAAAATAACTTAATAATAATCTTATTACAACTCCAAAACAAAACCTGTACAAGTCTTAAAATAAATAGAAGGTAACTAAAATCTCTAACAAAGAAATACATCAAAGTAAATCTTCCACGCTCATAGCAACATAAGTAAATCAACCTTCGAGGCAGGATCGACCTAAAGACATGATATAAAAAAAAGGTGTGAGAAATATTTCTCAGTAAGTCATGTGTGTGCTCATGACAATTTAAGAAAAGATTTCATGTATGCAAGTTTTGAACAAGTCAGAACAAAAAGTTTGCAAGTCCTAAAATTTGCCTTTAAATACTAAGTGGTGTATTATTAGCATTTGTAAAGTAAAAGTGCTCAACTTGTAAAGAAATAACCACTCAAATAAAGTTGACTATGAAACATGCATCATGAATGGACATGGCACCACACATTGTGCACTATGATAAGATAACGGTCAGGATACCACACTTTGTGCATCACGACAACGGAATGATCGGGATGCCACAATTTGTGCATTTTGACACAAGATGGGTGTACGGCCCACTGGGTGAGATATACCTCCATCTCTACACCCAAACTTATTAGTTGTCCACTCCAAAAATAAATGGTACACCTGAACTGTACTACTAGCTCAGACCGGCCTACCCAACAAGAACTGTCATCTTATCTAGGCCGAGCTTGCCCCTCAGAAGTGACCTCCTACTAAAAGACTTACTCAATCCATCAAAGACTAGTCAAGGTAATCTACCCTTATTGAGTACTCAACGTTATGTTTATTCCACTTGGAAAATGTAAAATCAATGAAGAGCTTTCTTTAAAGTAGCAATTATGGTTTTCAAACAACCTTAGGTAAAAATTTATTTTATGAAAATTTATTATTTTGGTTGGAAAATTGTTTGCTTGGCTATTCTATTTTAACAGAGGGAGTAAATTGTCCATAATTGCATTCTAAAATACATCTTCCACAGCAATCCGTGCATTTGACTCGCAGAAGCACTTTTGGTCACAAACATCTTTACGCAATGACTTACCTTGAAGTTTTGATTCCACTTGGCAAATAATCCTCCAAGTCTTGCTCAAGACAACCTAACCATGTCTGGAGTAAATACAGGGTGTACATCACTATTGATGCACAACTAAGCAACAAAATTACATAGGTACAAATAACTTTAAACTTTACATACACATAATCAATAGCAACACTCAAATATGATGTTAATGGTGTAGGAGTTCTAATATTAATAAATAAAATATTTAGAGGTTAACATTAATATCTAATGTGTTTAGATTTGGGTATAAAATCATATCAAAACTAAGTATATTCCCAATCAAGTTAAATTAAAACGTTAACCCCAAATTACACATATAAACAAGTGTACTCATCATTAATATAGCATAGGGTTCAAACGAGTGTCGATCCTCCAGGAACAAGTATGCATTAATCACTTTTCTTTCATTATTTAACCGACTCAATAAAGTGAAAACGAAACAAAAAGAAAAATAAAAGAAAAGAAAAGAATATATACTTGTCAAGGATGGACAAGTATATAACTCAAACCATTATTTTGATAATCATGATCTTAAAGTACCCAATCACTATCATAACTAATTATTCCCTTGGCATCATGAAGGATTGAGATAGATTCACTTCTTTTTCAATCCATGAAATCACTACCTTGTAGATAAATTAGAATCACTTGGTCTCGTCTCAACTAATTCATCCAAAAAATGCATTAAACACAATCATTGATTAAATTCCCTTACCCTCGGTGAATTCAAAACATGAAATTAACCAATGAATCATCCATTAAACACAATCCTTGATTAAATTCCCTTAGCCTCGGTGAATTCAAAACATGAAATTAACCAATGAATCCTTGGTCTCGGCAAACATCAATTAGCCTTTAATTACCTAGTCCTCATCAATTAACCCCCTTGGTCTTGGTGAGTTAATAGACAACAAATATAGAATCAATAAATTGAAATCACCATCAACTCCTTTGGTCTCAGCGAATTAATGGAAAGAGCCAACAAATCAATCCTGTAATAAGCACAAGTAACTAAATACCAAGAAGAACAATCAATTAATCAAATAACTCTAAATATCATGAATATCTAAAATAATGTCAAATTACAATAAAACAATTAATTCATCATTGTCAAAAAAAAAAAAAAAGAAAACAAAGTAAAAGAAAGCGCTTATAGACAAGCTTCATTCTTCTTCTTTTGAAGACCTCCTTGCACAACCCTCCTTGAATTGAAGAATTCCACCTTTGGCTGAGTGATTTTCTATAATGATCAATGAATTCTCTCATTTTTTCTTGCGTTTTCCATCTATTTATAGGCTTAGGAAGTGCCTAAACTCGTTGGTGTAATGTTCTTGGCTGATAGAAGTGGGAAGATACTAAAACTCCACAGATTAACAAAAATCGCGTACAAAAATCAAGACCCCGTCTTTTCCTTAGAGTACAGCTGGTGCCACCTTAGCTGCCGGAGCCAGCGCCGGTTGTGTTCTGTTTCTTCCTTTGTTTGCCAATTTTTTCTTGATTTCAGAACTATGTTATCCAAAGTGTAGCTGGCGCCGGTTCAATTCTATGCTGGTCTGTTTCAACAATTTTTTGTCACCTCGAAGTTTGTGCAACTAGTACATGGCTGGCGCTGGTTCCTCTGTCCTGACCGGCGCCACCTCTATTCTGTTTTGCGACGTTTTTGCTTCGTTTTACCACTAAAATCAGAAATAATGAACAAAATACCTTTCCAAGGGTAAAATCTCAAATATGAAGGAATATGGCTAGTTATTGAACATAATGTATCACAAAAGATCCTCAAATAACTAGAAAAAATATGACTAATTTAGGTCCTATCATATTCCCCCATATTTAGCTCTTTGCTTGTCCTCAAGCAAAGTATCAAAGACAAGAAGGAAAAACACAAGTTTTAACAAATCACCCAATCAATTTCAAAATAATGTATTCAATGATTTCTTCATTCAAGAACATACAACATATGCTACTACATCTTTCAAAACAAATGCAAGACTTATGTAGGTAAATAATGACTTAGTAGAACCATCTCAATACTTAACAATATTCTCAAACCATTAGAAAGAATTTCGTTCAAAAAGAATATGCATTCCATAAGCTTACTTTTCATACACTCTCTCCACTAATCCGAGACAAATCATGATTCTATTTAGGTCAAGTAGGACTTTTAAGCTTATAATGTAAGGCTAAAGGCTTGTAATGTAGCTTGTCAAACGAAGGATATAGGAGAATCAAATATCAAAGAAACTGAGAGTTCAGAAGAAAAGGATAAACAAAATATATCAATAATTTTCAACTCTTCTTGCTTCCTATTCCAATCATCAATCAAAAACTATAACCTTATTTAACAATTACAATTCAACTCAAGCAAATCTCGTATTTTTTCCTCCTTTTCATTTCATTTCTTTTCATTCTTCTCTATTTTCCACAAGATCGCTCATATTTTTAGCAATGGTGTCAAAGATTTGATATGAACTCAATTTTTACAGCTCAATCACCATTCTTCTTGTGATCTTCCTTTTCTTTCTCTTTCAATTTTTTCTTTCACTCCTCTTTTGTTTTCACTACTGTTGTTTTTTTTTTTCTCTTTCCATTCTTTCTAGCAGCTTTTGTTTTTCTTTTCTTGTTTTCAATCCCTCTTTTCTCTTTCTTTTCTCTTTCTTGCGCAACACAACCATTGATACATGATTGAAAGCAACGAGTCATTATCTTTTTCCCTTTTATTCTCCCTTAACATTCTCCTTCATATACTTTCATCCATCAAGAGCACAAAGATTTAGAAATTTATTCAAGCTCTCAGAAACAAGCAATGGACAAAGTATGCTAACGGGTTTTAAAGGAAGAAATCAACACTTTAGGCTCAAAATAGGCACTAGGGATAATATAAAAATAAGTAGGCTTAAAAAGCTCAAACTATCCAAAGAAGGCCTATTACCATCATCCCTAAGTTAAATCATGAATGTCTTTCTTATTTCGCCTCGAGAGATATTCAAGTAAGTTCTAGAATGCTCCATGAATTTTAGAATTAAAACAGGTTTAAGAACAATGTAAAGCATTTGATCAAGAACTACTTCGTCCAAGTACGTGCAAAAAGTCATGCATAAGCCATAAATGATCTAGAACATATGCTTTATAATCCATCATAAAGACATGCATTAAAAATACAGCTTGAGATCTCAAAGAAAATCAGAAAAAAAATTTGAAAATTTTTTGCTCCCAAGTCACAAGAAAGATAAAGTATATGCACAGAAGAATTTTCAATCGAATCATTCCCCACACTTAAACTAGACATTGTCCTCAATGGCCAACAAAATAGAACAAGAAGAAACGATGTCGTGGGGCTAAAAATATAAAGGAGAAGAGATAAGAAAGACAATACTTCCATTCATTGTGCAATGTGTTGTACATGAGCTGAATTCTTGAAGAACGAGGCAGTGGCAAAGCACGTAAAAAGAAAAATACAAAAGAGCACACCAAAGCATAAAAACTAGAAAAGAAATAAATCAAAAATAAAAGAAAGAAAACAGTACAAACAGAAAAGAAATAAAAAATTGACTAGAAAAGACATAAAAAGATAAAGGAAAAAATAAGAGTGATCAATAGTGGAAAATGTGGAACAATCATCATCATCCTCATCAGCAGCCAGTGCAAAAGTTCCCTCGCCACCATGTTGCCTAGAAGAATGCTGCCTCCATTCAGCCAATTGCTACTCCATAGTAGCTTACCGTCTTGCCATGTCATCCGTGCATCCTTGAAAGTGTAGGAGCATCTCTGTTTGCTGGGCTAACTATCCCAGCACTATAGTCTCAAAGTCAGTCCGGGGTTGGGACTGAGAACTGCTAGCTCGCGCACATGCCGGTGGTGGTGGGTGCTCCTCCTCCACGGTGGGTGGCCTAACTTGACCAGGATGTCTGACCTCAATGGGGGTTAGCCACTTTTCCAACACCTGGCTGTATTTGTACCCACAACTTATCAGAGTTTGTTCTGTAACCATATCGTGCTCAGTGGTAGCCTCCATCAGTTCTCTCTCAAAACTAACACTAAAGTCTTTCAGAATTTTCATTATAACTAGGGGGAAAACAAAGGCTTTTGTAGAGAGACGGTGATGAACCACATCCCTAATAGATTGGATAATCAGGGGTGAAAGAGATAGGCAGAGTGTTCATCATTCGATGCAAAATGTAAGTGTCAATAAGTCAAGTCTTATTAAAACCACTAGCATGGGGTACAACATTAAACCCAAACATATAGACTAGAGCTCGAAAGTTGGCAGCCAGATCATTGTTAGAATAGAAACTATTGGCTTGGAAGGCATTATGTTTATATAACCCTAGAGTGGCTCTAGTCCCACTGGCATCCCAATTCGGGTTAGAAAGAATTTTTGATTATTCACGTCTACCCCTTGCCAAGAATCATCATCAAACACCTGGAGGAGATTAGCTAATTAATTTTGGGTGATGACAATGGGGGTCCTTTTCACTCTCGTTTCAATATGGGGAAGGTGATTATTACCCTTGTCAACCATATTAGCATAGAATTCCTTGATGAGCACTGGATAATACTTCCCTTTCAACTGTACTATTGACCCCCATCCTAGCTTCCTAAACATCATTCCCACTTTAAGGGCATGGTCTAGGGTAGGTGAAAAAGTACGCTCTACAATGACTTTATTGGATACTCCCCTATTGTACCATTCCTTACAAGAGGGATCAATAAACTCAGTTGGTCTAAGGAACAAAGGGTCGATGGATGAGAGGTCCGAAGAAGAGGAAGCTCTTGCCCTTTTAGAGGAATGACCCATTGCTCTAGACATGTTATCAAGTAAGGAGTGGTGAAAATAGGAGGATAGAATAGTTGAGCTTAAAGACTTAACACAGGGTGTAACTACTCGTGGCAAACACAATCTCAACTCTCACACAACCTCAACTAATCTCACAACCACAAAGCCTAAACTCCTGTAATGTATATCACACTCCAACCAACAATTAATTCAATCCCCTTCAATCAATTTAACACAACTTGCAACAATACATGTAAAGTTCACTGCAAAGCATAAACGTGTTGAATATCCCCAATGCATGCAAGTAGACATGATCATGTGAATAAAGGCATTATCATGGCAGTACATAAAAACCAATTCAAGTTCCATATGTAACGATTATTCAACCATTATAAATAGCCACAATTCTAACCTTAGATATAGGCATAAAGTTCCTAATGATCATGTGCATGAATGAAGTATCCAAGAACCGTTAACTCCTAATCTATCCAAACTCACGAAGCTCAAGGAGTAATGCATAATTTAAGATAACATAAACAATCCCAATTTTCGGCCAAAATTGTCCCTAAAATTAGAAAAGTCATCTATACCATTTTAATCGTAAGAATTGAATAAAAATCATACATTTGTGCTCGTGTATGCTTGGGCAAATGAAAGATGTAAGATTTTTGCAGAAAACCAAGCTCCTTGCTTGTGGATGAAAGGTGATGTTGTTATGAAAAATGGAAGATTTTGAAATTTTTGATCTGTAGGATCAACAAAAGAGAAGTAGATAGATGTTATAGGAGTGATTAGGAGGTGAAAAATCAAATTTTGGGAAGTTGAGGAAGTGAAGCCTGCGCGGGTTAGAGAGGTTTTGAGAGGGAGTTGGAGAGTTTGAATGAAAAAGTGGCCAAAATGGCCTATATTATGCACCTTACCCGACAGGAACCGGCACTGGTCAAAGCCCTAGCTAGCGCCGGTTTTATTCTGTCCGGTTCTCTAAAATTTTTTATTATTATTTTTAATTAAGAAAAATGATGAACACACAATAATGATAAACAATGCACTTTAATTTATGAAAAATACTCAACCAAAACAACAAAAGTAAAAATTGTCTCAAACGCATAACTAAAAGTAAAGTAAAAGAAAAAAAAACTAGCTTCAATGCTGTCCACGGCTCTAATCCCACGAATTTTCCTCAGTATTTCCTGGCAATGTCTCGGATTGATGATCCCCCAGTAGTTTAGCCAGTTGACCAATTTGGTTTTCCAAGTTGCGCATGAAGGCCTCTAAGTTCCTTGTTGTAACATCGACCCCTTGGAAATTAGTCTCCGTTGTACTTACCAATTGGCCAATCAATTCCTCCAATGGTGTCTTTGAAGGTGCTGTAGTATTGTTCATGGGGTTTTGGTTCTTTTGATTTCCTCCAAAATTGAACGAGCCCTGCCTAGGTTGATTTTCATTGCTCCAAGAGAAATTAGGGTGACTTCTCCAACTAGGATTATAGGTAGAGCTATAAGGGTTGTTACTTGGCTAGACGTTACCTACAAAGGCCGCTTGCTCTGGGGTTTCTTGGAGTGACCCCATGTTTTGGCATTCATGATTTATGTGTCCCTCTCCACAGAAATCACAACTTACGTTCAATACTTAGCCTTGAGGCATCACCATTTGTTCCATCTTCTGAGTTAAGGTGTCCACCTTAGCCTCTAATGCTGCCACAACATCTACTTTGTGTACTCTTTGCACGTGAGCTTTAGCCCTTGTACTTCCCCAAGAATAGTTATTAGAAGCCAGATTTTCAATAAGATCAAATACGTGTTCCGGGGTCTTATGATAGATAGAATCCCCTGCAAAAGAGTTCACCACTTAGCGTGTTGCAAACGTGAGGCCATTCAAAAAGATAAGCATCTGTATTCCTAGCTCAAATCTGTAGTGTGGGCATTTTCTAGCTCAAATCTGTAGTGTGCTCAAATCTGTAGTGTGGGCATTTTCTTAGCATCTCCCTAAATCTATCCTAACTTTTATATAAGGCCTCAGAATCTAATTGTTGGAAGGCAAATATTTTGTTCCTAAGTTTGGCTGTCCTAGCTAGAGGAAAATATTTGGCTAGAAATTTTTCAGCTAGGACATTCCAAGTAGTGACGGAACCTGTAGGTAAAGACTTTAACCATGATTTGGCTCTATCCCTCGAAGAAAAAGGAAAAAGTCTTAACTTTATAGCATCCTCATAAACACTATTCATCTTAAACGTATCACAAATCTCAAGGAAACTAGTTAAATGAGCATTGGGATCTTTTTCAGGTAGCCCATCAAATTGAACCATATTTTGAACCATCTGGATAATATTGGGCTTTATTTCAAAATTATTTGCATCCACCCTAGGCATAGTAATACTTGAGCCTGTGCCCGAGATTGCAGGTTTCACAAAGTCATCCATAACCCTTCTATTCCCAGCATTGTTATTTTGTGCACCATCCATTTCAATGATCAAGTTCCTTTGGATTGTCTGGCGGATCTTTGATAGTGTCCTTTCGATTTCAGGGTCAAAATCGACTATCTCGCCTTCGGATTTTTAGGTCATGTACCTAGGATAACACCTAGAAAAAAAACAAGAAGTAAGTTAGCTACAAAATTTAAGATTAAAACAAAATTAAAAGATTACAAAGTTAGTCAAAGTTACATAGTCAAAATTAGTAGGTTAGGTTACAAAGGTATACAAGATACACAAGATAACACCTTTTTGCGAAAAGAACAATTATATATATTTACATATTTACATGGTTAAATCAACAAAATCTAAACTTTCATGATATTGTTCCCCGACAACGGTGCCAAAAACTTGACGTGTTTAGATTTGGGTATAAAAATCATATAAAAACTAAGAATATTCCCAATCAAGTTAAATTAAAATGTTAACCCCAAATTACACATATGAGCAAGCGTACTCATCATTAACATAGCATAGGGTTCAAAGTATGCATTAATCACTTTTCTTTCATTGTTTAACCGACTCAATAAAGTGAAAACGAAATAAAAAGAAAAATAAAATAAAATAAAAGAATATATACTTGTCAAGAATGGAGAAGTATGTAACTCAAACCATTATTTTGTAATCATGATCTTAAAGTCCCAATCATTATCATAACTAAGTATGCCCTTGGCATCATGAAGGATTAAGATAGACTCACTTCTTTTTCAATCCATGAAATCACTACCTTCTAGATAAATTAGAATCACTTGGTCTCATCTCAACTACTTTATCCAAAAGATACATTAAACACAATCCTTGATTACCCTTGGCCTCGGTGAATTCAAAATATGAAATTAACCAATGAATCCTTGGTCTCGGCAAACATCAATTAACCTTTAATTACCTAGTCCTCATCAATTAACCCCCTTGGTCTCGGCGAGTTAATAGATAACAAATATAGAATCAATAAATTGAAACTACCATCAACTCCTTTGGTCTCAGTGAATTAATAGAAAGAACCAACAAATCAATCATGTAATAAGCACAAGTAACTAAATACCAAGATGAACAATCAATTAATCAAAAGGTCAAATAACTCTAAATATCATGAATATCTAAAACAATGTCAAATTACAATAAAACAATTAATTCATCATTGTCAAGAAAAAGAAAACAAAGTAAAAAAAGCTCTCATAGACAAGGCTCCTTCTTCTTCCTTTGAAGACCTCCTTGAATTGAAGAATTCCTCTTTTGACTGAGTGATTTTCTGTAATGATCAATGAATTCTCTCATTTTTTCTTGCGTTTTCCATCTATTTATAAGCTTAGAAAGTGCCTAAACTTATTGGTGTAATGTTCTTGGCCGAGTAGAAGTAGAAAGATACTAAAACTCCATAGATTAACAAAAACCGCATACAAAAATCAAGATCCCGTCTTTTCCTCAGAGCACAGCAGGTGCCGCCTTGGCTGCCGGAGCCGGCACTGGTTGTGTTCTGTTTCTTCCTTTGTTCGCCGATTTTTTCTTGATTTTCTGCACTATGTTGTCCAAAATGTAGTCGGCGCCACCTTGGCTACTGGAGCCAGCGCCGGTTCAGTTCTGTCCCAATCTTTTTCAACAATTTTTTTCGTCGCTTTGAAGTTCATGCAACCAGCCCATGGCCGACGCCGGTTCCTCTGTCCTGATCGGCGCCGCCTTTATTCTGTTTTGTGACATTTTTGCTTCGTTTTACCCCTAAAATCTGAAATAATTAATAAAATACCTTTCCAAGGATAAAATCTTAAACATGAAGAAATATGGCTAGTTATTGAACATAATGTATCACAAAAGAGTCTCAAATAACTAGGAAAAACATGACTAATTTAGGTCCTATCAATATCACAGTAATTTGATACTATTGTAACATAAGTTGGTGACATAGGTATTAATTGAGTATAACAAAAAATAATAACATCGTCAAAAGTGTTGATAAAATATTACCAATTTTATAGATAATATTATTGTTATAAGGAGAATAAAATAGTAATGATGATATTATTATGCCTATATTTATATTTATTACTTTTTAAAGAAAAAAATAATACTTAATAAATTCAATAGTAATAATATTTATTATATTAACATTAACAATAATATCATTAAATAAAAATATTATGGCTAATAGCATTAATAATTTAATTTTATTAATATTTTTCTAAAATAAAAATATTTAGTAATAATATTATTATTAATAATATCGGTAATAATTAAAAATAACAATATCAATAATAATAATATTATTATTATTATTATTAAAAATAACAATATTAGTAGTAATGTTAATGATAAAAGTAATTATAGTGATTTAAGTCTCAAAAGTAGCATTTATATTACCATTAGTATTTAAAGGTAGTAATAATTTTGTTATTAATAAATAAAGTAGTAATAATACAAGTAGAGTGATAATAATAATTTTCATTGCAAAAGTAGTATCATTAGCCATATAGATGTTTGCATGGCAATTTATGGCACGATCAACAAATATCAAAACTTTAGCAAAATCATATTAGCAACAATCTCCCTATTTACCATATCATCTCATGCTAGTGTCATATAGACCCAATTCACAAATATACTAACAACATATCATAACCTCATGTTAAAATCAAAATCCAAATCAACTATACACATCTCAATCTGTACATCATAAAATCATCCACGTCATATAAACATGCAATTATTTTCCCCAACATGAATAGATCATCCATCATCACTTCAATAAGCCATCATCCTAATAATCTTGAGTTAGAAAATAAATAAGGGAGTTTAGGACAAAATACTTGTTTGATCATTGATATAAGTTTAAGATGTCACTTTGATAATCGAAGCCTTGAATGCCTTGATGAGTCTTTAGGAGACCAAGTTTTGAAGAAGTCTAAGTTGGCCCCCAATGAATTCGGCCAAGAGAGAGAGATTGAGAAGAGAATATGAAAAAATGTAAATAAAGAAATGAGAAAGAAAGAGGAAGCTTGGACTTTGTTTACCTTATAGTGTTCTTCTTCACTTGCTGAAAAAAAAATGCTTGTTTAATCTAAATGGAGGGTGCCCGTTGGTTGTTTTGGTGTTATAAAGTGTACCAAAGGAAAAAATATGATGATCTCTAGTTGATTTGAAGGTTTTAGAGTGGTTTGGGATGTTTAGAAGTGACTAAATTGTTGAAGGGGGGTAGTGTGTACTCTTGGTGTTCTTGAAAGAATAGGAGAGAAAGTTAGATGAAGTGGGAGAGTGTTATTAGATGATGTGGCCAAAAATCTTGGTGGTAATGAGTGCAGAATTCCTGGTTTAGTTTGATAGGATTGGTTGCTAGATAAGTAAGTGTTTGATGGAGCAAAAAGTGGGTTTTAAATTTCAAATTCAAAGTATTTTGAATGGAGAGAAACTAGGAGAGTTTTGAGGTACTTTAATGGAGTCTTATTGGCCAAGGTTGGTGGAGAAGAAAGGATGTTCAACTGGTTCCCTAGTATGGTCGAAAATATGGTGAAGAAATGAAGGAGAATTGAAGAAGAAAATGAAGAGGAATACTAGCTGGTTGAAGGTTGGAAAAGCTGGAAAACATTTTGGTTAGCTAGCTAGAAGAAGTAATAAGATCTAGGTCGTTTGTTAGTAAGAATTTGAATTATTTTGAATGGATTTGTAGCTGTAAAATAGGAGTGTTTCAAGGTCTATTAATGTTGGTTTCAGCCATCATCTTGAAGGAAAAGAAAAGGACTTTAGATGAACTTGTGCATGGGTTGAATGCTCAACTCGTATAGCTAAATTACTTTGTGGTTTGGTGCAAAATTTTCTAGTTTGTTGAAGCTATGACAGCTTCGAATTTCTAAGGGATTTTTCAGCTTTATGCATACATGAAATAGCTGTTGATAGCAAGGAAAGAGAAGGTAATTTTTCTGCATATTTTCGGAAGTTTAACCAAGAGGAAGAGCTGGGAAAATTCCAACTTTGCACCAAAATAAAAATAGGCAAAATGAAGTTCTTTAGAGAAGAACTCATGGTGATTTAATTTTGCAAAACAAATACACTAATATCACTCCTACATTTTGGCCAACTAATTCCCCAAGAGCTGGGATTTTTCTTTTCAAATTATAGCCCAAGATAATCTAAAATATTACATAAGCAAATTTAATTGAATTCAAGAAATATGAATATTTCAAATCCAAACATGCTAGGACATTAGTTGCTAAAATAATGGGGATTAAATCTCCTATAGATTTTCTTTTAGTACAAGATCACATGGTTAGAATATTACCATTATGTCTTCCCGAGACATCATTCCTAATTTAATGGAATGAAAGAAATAAATTTCAAACATTAATTAGGATAATAAAAAATAATACATATTTAATGGGATCTGAACTCAAGACCATAGGAATTAACCACAAAGCTCTAACCACTTAACCACAATAATTCTTATTCCTATTTTCCCAACCTAATTCTCTTCTCTTTTAAAAACCCAGGTCTCTTTATATCTCATCCCTAAGCAAAATTCGCCAATTGCCCCCAGCACATATCATGCATAAATAATTCACAAAAGCCACATATAGCAATTTAAAAAATGTGCAATTTCACACATAAATAATTTATTCATGTAATATGCCATGGAATGCAACCCTTCCCTCTATTTCTATGGTAGTCTTAGGTGGGGTTTTACGTCCTCCCATCCTTAGAAGAATTTCATCTTGAAATTAAGTATGTACCTATCTCTCGAGTCGAGATATTTCTACTTTGTCTATTTTTCCACTTCCCATGTGGAATCTTATGTGCTAGCATGCTGAACTTCAAATCAAAACCCATAGATATTTGGAGTTACTCCATGCAACTTACTATTTCTCGTACATATGTCCGAGCTAACTTTTCCAAAAGGTCCTTTACACTTACTAGGATAAAGTGCGCTATCTTTGTCAGTCGATTAACCACTACACTAATGGCATCCTTTTGGGTCTTTAACATAGACAAGCCAGTGACAAAATCCATCGTTACCTGCTCCTATTTCCATTTTAGTATTGGCAAATGTTAAAATAAACTAGTTGACTTCTTGCATATCATGATGCTCCCATAACACTTTCACCTTTAGCATCTTGCTTATTTCAAAGATTAGAATCTTAATCGGTTTCCCCATGTAATGCAAATCGGGTTACAATAGCAAAGGCTTGTCGTTAAAACGTGTTCTGGATCAGGAACATACATCTTTAGCTGAGATATATGAAACATGATAGGGCCTAAATTAGTCATATATTTCCTAGTTTTTGGAGGCCATTTTGTGATACATTTTGCGTAATAACTAGTCATATTCCTTCATAGTTGAGATTTTTTCCTTGAAAAGGTATTTTGTGCATTATTTCAGAATTTAGGAATAAAATAAGATAAAATCGTTGCTAACAGACAAGAAGCGGTGCCGGCCAGGACAGGACAGGCAGTGCCAGCCACGTGTTGTTGGCACGCACTTTGAGGTGATCAAAATCGACGAAACAAGGGCTGAATAGAATATAGCCCTGTCGGTTGGGAGCCTAGAGATGGCGCCAGTTGTGACCTGGAAGACTTGGCATGAAAATCGAGAAAAATCAACAAACGAATAGAGAGACAGAATGCAACTGGCGCCAACTGTGCACTGGTACAGAGGCGGTGCTTCGATTTTTGTGCACGTTTTTGACAATTTTTCTACTTCTATTTGGCCAAAAATCCTAGAGGGACGAATTTAGGCACTTCTAAAGCCTATAAATAGAGGGAAAATATGAAACTCCAGTTGAAACCAACCTTAGAGTAAGGGGGTTGTGATGCATATCATATTTTCTTGCATGCATAAATGTATTTTTGTACGATTTTATGTGCTTTAGATATGTGATTTATAGTCTAGAAGGCTTAATTGTGTTTATTGAGTAAGAAGGGTAAAATGATAATTTTTGCTTGAGGTGAAAATAGGGAGATAGCTTGAGGATCAAATAGGAAAAAATATTTGGGAAAAGAAATAAGAACAAGAGTTGTTGTGGTTTAGTGGTTAGAGCTTTGGAATTAATTCTTGAGGTCTTGGGTTCAAATTCCATCATTGGAGTTTATCATGATTAAAATTTTATTTTTGTATGGGAAGGCTATATTTCGGCCTTGTATGCCTTAGGGAAGAGTAGAGGTGTTGCCCTAGGGGAGACATGATAGGAATGTCCTAATCCTACTCTTGTACTCTACAAAAAAATTCTAAAGGGTTTGATACACTTCTTGATCTCTAGTTTTCCTTAATTCTTAATCAATTAGGTTGAGTAATTTATCTAAGCCATTTTGTTTCCAGAAAATTCCAGCAAGGTTCTTTAAGGTTTAGGTTTCGAAAATGGCTATGAATAAGTTATCTTGTGGCCGAAAATGGGAAGGAGTTTTGGGGAGGTTCCTAAGAGAATTAATCTCCATGGTTGAACCTTCAAAACTCCAACCTAGCTATGTTCATTTCCTTCATGTTGTAAATTGAAATTTTTCCAGCTTCTGGTTCAGTCCAAGTGTCGAAAATTTCAGCCATATTTTCCTCCCAAATGCTGCCAGAAAAATGGTCATTTCACTTAGGTTGAAGACTAAAAATCCTAGCCAAAACCAAGCGGCACAAAATCTGTGCAAACCAGAAAATTTTCTGGGCAACTTTTGCAGCATTGGTGAGCTAAAACCAAGCTGTTTCTTCCAGTTTTTCACCCAGCAACTTAACCACATTTTTCCTCCATAAAGAAGGCTGGAAACCAGCCTTGAAAGACTTCTGAATACCTCTTCAAATCTTCTGCAAGCTGACTAGAAAATGGCAGCAAAATCTGCCTAGAAAAATTCCATCAAACTTGCGAAAATCCTGAACAAAAATTCCAGCTTGTTTCTTCTTCAGCCTTGTCCAAAACCTTCACCATTTTTTTGTACAAACTTCCCTTGAACAGCTATGAACTGAGCTTCATCATTTTCCCCAGCATTTTGTTCAAAAACCAGCCCATGGCCGCTCCTAAAATATCTCTATCAATCACTCCAATCAGGCCATTGATTGAAGACCAAAATTCCAGCAAACATATTCAGGAAACTACCATAAATCATCCCTCAAACAATCAGAAATCCCTTCACCATTGTACATCATATTTTTGGCCACCATTAACCTCCCTTGAATAGCTTTCATCCCAGAAAAAACCCTAGCCACTCAGCCGGCCATTGGAGCTTCCAAAAGCTCTCCTCCATCAAAGATCATCTTACAATATTTTGTTTTCAAAATTGATTCCCTAAAATATTCTTTTAAGATGTCAAACAACCAGCTTTCCCTTTCCTCTCAAATTAGAAAATTCAACTTCCTAAACCCTCCAAATCAGTCAGCCACTCCTTCCTAATCTCTCCATTCTCTCCAAACCAAGAACACCTACTAACCCTCTTATTCCTAAGACCACTCTAAACCATTCCAATCTTCTCCAAAAACTCCAAATTACACCTACTCAACCCCTTGAATCCACTTATGCAATTTTTAACATCAAATACCAAAATCAAAGTCCATTTTTTGGATCAAAAAACCAGTATTTTCGTGAACGCTCAAGAACACCTTCAAGGTAAGAATGATCAATCATCTCCATCTTCACTCATCTTCAACCTCTAATGAATATATATATATATATATATATATATATATACTAATGAACTCTCTTTCTCTCTTTTCTCTCTCTCTCTTGGCCGAATGGTTACTTCAACCATGGCCATGTTTCTTTCTTCCTCCATTGGACGGATCAAGTCTCCTAGCGAGAGGATTCTCTAGAAATTTCCCCAAGGTAGTCATCATTCAAGTAAGTTTCTTCCATCTTCTCTTTAAATTCTAGATTCATGTCTCTAGGATGTTATTGGAAGGAGATGGATTATGATTAGGGTTCGAGCATGTATTGTTGTGATGGAGTTGAGATTGAAGCATGAATAAATGTGTGTATATGATGGAGATGGGATTGATGCATGAGTTGATTGCCTTGGTTGAATTTTATGGTTTTTAAGGTTTGTTGCATGTCTTCATGTCATGAGTGGTATATGTGATGAAGCATGTTAGAGATTATGTCACCTTTGGTGAATATGGTTTATGTTCATGTATGATTGTTAAAGCTATGAAAATGTTTATGTTAGTAGAGTTTGGATCATGCCTTGGTAAATTCAGATTTATGCCTTTCTTCATGATTTGGATGTTTTGTTGATTGGTGTAGAGTGTATGTTCATGATTATGGTTAGCAATAGAAATGGTGATCATGGCCTTGTTGTCCCTAAGCTAATTAAAGTAACCAATTATATTTCATCAATAAAAATGATTTATGCTATAATTCCTTCTAGTAAATTTCGAAAACCCTAGGAAGATGTGGATTTGGTCGCTTATATATAATAGTGATATTTTAGTCAAATAAATGATAGCTTTTATTAAAGAAATAAAATATATAAATTTTATATAAAATAAAATATATAGAAAATAATAATAAAGCCCTTTTCCATAAATAATCATACTAGGTAAAATATTAATTTGGTAAATCTTATATTCATAAATACTATTGAAATTTATTTATTGTCTTTTAATCAAAACCTATTAAAATTTATTTATTATCTTTCAATCGAAACCACTAAAATTTACTTGCAACTAGTTTTAGTTACCAATTATTTTCTAACAATTAATTATTAATAGATTATTATTTTACATAATACCACCTAGGACCCTTCATCAAATAAATTCTAATTTATTTATAGCAAGATTTAACCCTTCAACCTACTAGTACCTATTTCCCAAAACCCTAATTATTTTAATATTAAACTAGACTTATCTTATGAACTATTTATTTATTATCTAGCCATAAAGCTTGGGACACTAAGATCATGGTTGTAGCAAGTTGAGCTAGAATTATTTGTGGAAGTGAATTTTGGCTTGAGTTTAATTATGGTTCATGTTTAACCTAGGTGGGGTTAGGTCAGCTGTTGGAGACCTTTATTTTGAGCAAGGATTAGGTAAGCTCCTGCATAAAACTTGTTTAATGTAAAATGGTTATTATGGCAAGCCAAATATGGAGTGCGTGGACACTCACTTCTGTAAAGGCAATTGAGGATTGTCTCCTTACTCATTTCAATTAAATAAATTATTTGAAAATCAATAAGTAGTTTTACACAAACACTAAACTCTTTCTAAAACTAACTTTGTCCCAAAATTTGGAAATCTTTAATTGCCATTTTCAAGTGGAGCTGTGTTTTATTCAAATTCTCCCAAGTGTGGAGCTATGTTTTATTTAGTTTTCTCCCAAGTGGGATAAATTATGTTGAGTACTCAATAAGGGTGGATTGCTAGGACTAGTCTTTGACGGGCTAGGGTAAGTCTCTCAGTAGGTGGCCACCTCTGAGGGGTAAATACTTCCCTGATAAGATGTCAGTTCAGTAGGTCGCCTTGGTCCGAGGTAGCAGTTTTCAGTCAAGTGGACTGTGTGTTACCGGAATGGACAATCGATTTTGTTTGGGTGTAGAGATGGAGGAGTATCTTACTCGGTAGGCCGATCACCTACTTTTTGTCAGTCTGCACAAAGTGTGGCATTCTGACCATTGTATGGTTGTGGGGCCTAACGTGTGGTAACCCATGACCACCCTTTTGAGTGGTTGATTTATTTGTATGTTATGATTAGACAAGATAAAACACCACTCTTGGTTTTAACTATGGTTTATTGCTTGCCAGTATTTTTCTTATGAAATTCTTACACCTTGCATTCATGGACTGTTTTCACTGAACACCCAAAGCACACACGGACTTATTGAGATTTTTATCTCATCACTATTTTTACCATGATTTCAGGTCGATCCTGTTATAGGGATGAGTAGCTAGTGTTGTCTGCCTTGGAAGAGATTTTTTTATGTATTTTTTTTTATGTAATACTTTGGGGAGTTGAGAGTGAATAATTTTTATTTTGGATTTGTTTTGAATTCTTGGATTGTAATAAGTTTTAAGTTTAAAGTATTATTTTTATTCTATTATTTTGATTGTGTAACCTAGTTATAATGACTCATTGTCCTTTAGACGGGGTTACATCCCCGGCCCTGTTTGGCCTAGGTAGTGGGGTGTTACAAAAAACACAAGTCAAAAGTATGAATTCAAGGAGCGAAACACAAAATCACTCAAGTTCGAGGAATTCATCAAAACAAGGAGGATTATAAAAGAAAGTCTACAAAGGAAGAAGAAGGAGGCCTGTCTATGAGTACTTTCTTTTAACTTTGTTTTCTTTTCTTTAATAATGATGTATTAATTGTTTTATTGTAATTTGACATTGTTTTTTGTATTCATGATTTTTAGAGTTACCTTGATCTTTTGATTAATTGATTGTTATTCTTGGTATTTAATTACTTATGCTGATGACGAGATTAATTTGTTCTTTCCTTCTATTAACTTGCTTGGAAAAGGGGTTGATGGTGGTCACAATTCATTAATTTCATATTTGTTGTCTATTAACTTGCTTGGAAAAGGAGTTAATTGCTAAGAACTGGGTAATTAAAAGTTAATTGATGTCTGTCAGGATATGGATTCATTGGGTAATTTCATGTTTTAAATTTGCCAGGATATGGGGATTTAATCAAGGATTGTGTTTAATGCATCTTTTAGGTGAATTAGTTGAGACATGATATGTGATTCTAATTTGTCTAAAAGATAGTAATTTCATGGATTGGAAAAGAAGTGAATCTATCTTAATTCTTCATGATGCCCAGAAAATGATTAGTTATGATAATGATTGGGCACTTTAAGGTCATGTTTGTCAAAATAATAGTTTGAGTTACATAATTCTCCATCATTAACATGTATATATTCTTTTATTTTATTTTATTTTATTTTTTATTCTTTTTCACTTTATTGAGTCGATTAAACAATGAAATAAAAGTAATTAATGTATACTTGTTCCTTGAGAATCGATACTCGTTTTAAACCCTATGTTATGCTTAAGGATGAGTACGCTTGCTCATATGCGTAATTTGGGGTTAACGTTTTAATTTAAACTTGATTGGGAATGTGCTTATTTTCTTATGATTTTTTATACCCAAATTCATACACATCAAAACACGTCTCGTAATCTCAACAAAATGACTGGTAAGTCTAATCTATAGGTGTCAATTCCAACATTCTCCTCCTATCAATCGCATAGCTCTTTTGCCGACTCTGAGTCACCTTCAGTCTTTCTTTTGTTACTTTTACTTTGTCTGCCATTTCTTGAACACAAACTTTATCGAATTTGATAATCTGCCTATTTCTTCTATTTATCCCTACTATAATGGTACTTGACATATCTAGCTTTGCATTGCTTTATATAGGGCCATACCAATAGAAGATCAGTAATTATCGTTGTACGCCTACTTGCACGACACTCATTCAATCCATTTATCAACCAAGTCCAGTATACAAGCCCTAAATATGTGCTTTGGCTTCTGAATAAGTCTCTCCTATTGGCTATCAATTTTGAGGTTATGCAGCAGCACAAAACTTCCAAGTTAACCCCATTATCTCTAGGAACTTAATCTAAAATCTTGCAATGAACCTAAGATCCTGCTTGGATACACTACTTGAAGACATCCCATGAAGCCTCTACCTTGGCTAAGGCTACCTTAAAACCGCCCCTAATTACCTCTCATTCCAGAAACAAAACCATGCTCAACTAAACTTTCAATTACCAAGCTCAACTGAAATTTATGCTATCTCCAATTTCTATCACCAATTTCAATTGTTCCATGTCCATAATGGCATTCAAAATACATTAAGTATTATCCAAAAAGGCACCATAAAATTATCAAAGCAGGATTGAAATCTGATGTATCTACTTCATAAACAATAGAGCATTTGTCAATCATTAAGGCATCACCACCTGTTCTTAGTACTTATTCCCAATATTAGTCGCAATCTCAAGTATATCCCCTTCTCAAATTCGTACCTACTGATATCCCTATCTCAAGTCTAACTTAGGAATAACCATATATATTCTTGATAACCACTCTATCCAATATTATCTTGTCTATATGTAGCTTTAAAATTCCTCCTTTTCTTATATCATTGCTGCTAGATCTTGCAGGCCACAACACCAGGCTAGATATCCTTAGTATTCCTTCAATAATAGTTTATGAACCTCTGCTCCTAGAATTATGCTCTACACTTCCTTCACCTTACCTCTTCTAAAATTTAATCATACCTATATGATCCACAAAGATGCATTATTCTATCTCTATAACCAACTTAACTCCTTACTTCGACCATCATTCCATGCCTAATATGCTATAATAATCCTCAAAAGAAAAATGAGTTAGATTCTCGATAAATTTTACTTTTATAGCCAAAATTTCATCTCTTAAATCAAACCTATAGATCCCTACTTCCTTACACGATGAAGGATGCTTAACCAATTAATAAGAAAATCTATACTATTCGCAGTTAAAATATTTAACTCTTATGGCTTAGCTTATAACTACTTAAAATGAATGGTACACTACACAATATATATAAGGTATACAAAACAAAGATCAAAGAGAATATTCTTTCAAGAGAAATAAAGAATTCACCTGGCATCATGGCTACATCTGATCCCACGTCTTCTTCGCTTAACCAACTTGGTCATCACCTATAGTTTTAACTTATTTCCTCCAACAACTACATTTCCTCAGCTGGCTATATTTAATAGCAGGGTCTTAATTGGGCCTATCCAACTATCGCCTTAGAAGATCCCTCAAGTTCTGTCTCTTGCTCTTTTTCGTGCTCTTTTCTCACATCTGGCTATTAGTGCTTTGTGGGCTCATCTTCAGGTGTTGAAGGTTTTTGGACATGACCAGTTCTTCCTCTTGCTGTAATTTTATGTCTGGGGCCATCTTTGATCATCATCACCACAATTATTGGTCCACAAATGCATATATATGAATGCAAACATATAATGCAAAGATAACATATATAGCTTTTGCTCACTTATTGAACATATGAGAGTTTTTTTTTTTTTTTTAAGTGCAATACTCAAAATTTTATTCAAAATAAATCATACTTTAACATAAAAAAATTGGATATCAAAGATGATACCTCTATAGGAATCAAATACTTATAGACAACAAAGTAAATAAGGCCATGAACTCAATAAATAGATTCCTTAATCAACAAATTGTATCACTCAAGTAGTCAGAAATAGATTCTTTGAACCATCATTCTCTTATCTTCCTATAGTTTATTCCTAATCCGAACTTAAGTGTACAACCACTAGTTCCACTTTTCCTAAGATTTTCCTCCACCTTCCCTTTTCCCCTGTCCTTCGCTACTTAGACTAACTCCCGAAGTGCTCTCATACCAGGGGTGAGTCTATCATTCTTATTGGGTCCCTCATCACCGGACTCAAAGTCAAAGCTAAAAAGGATAATGTCAATCTCTCCTATTGGTGGAGTCCGATGAGGCACAACTACCTCCTCCTCAGACTCTTCTATCCCCCCTTCTATTTTCACTATTAGAGTCATCTATCTCTTCTCCTCCCTTATCATCAGCATTACTCAGTTCCTCACCTCCCTCACCATCAGCATCACCCATCTCCTCTCGTCCCTCACCACTTAAGTTAAGATCAGGAGCTATCTCCCTAGCCTCGCTATTTGAGACTAAATCAACCACTGGTATATGATGAGACTCCGTTTCATCATAGAGGTCAAGATCAAGGAGAGGGAAGCGTGGCCGAGCAAGGGCAAGGACCAAGGACAAGATCTAGGGCTAAGAAGCTTCAAGATGATTTTCAATTACTTATAAAACCATTCATGAGGATAGAAGAGGGTTGGAAGGTTGAGGAAACTAGCCAAGAGTTCATTTTGATAAGTATGCAAGAAGGACCCCAAGAATAACTCAAGCCCGCATCAAAGATAAACGAAATTTGACTGAAAGGGGGCCTTTTAGTGGACGGCCGGCATCGGCCCCAAGCAACCGAATCAGCACTGGCTTCAACCTGCGCAATAAGGCTCGGAAGCAGCGCGTAATCGGTGCTGGCTCCATCTTGGGCAGCCGATTGCTGCCTCGTGCTTTTTACGTTTTCTCCGATTTTACTCCATTTCAAATGTTT
This sequence comes from Voacanga thouarsii, assembly GCA_026120185.1. NCBI lineage: Eukaryota > Viridiplantae > Streptophyta > Magnoliopsida > Gentianales > Apocynaceae > Voacanga > Voacanga thouarsii. The sequence continues at coordinate 598,123 of JANUWF010003384.1, read as the reverse complement.
GTAAAGATATATTAAGACTCTAAACTATAATAGGACCTCAAGGATTACTTAGCTAGGGTTAGAGTAGTATAAATACAACCTTTATTGATTTGACAATATAATTCACATTTTTTATTCAAATTTGAAGAGAGAGTCTTGAAAGGTCCTAGCCTCCTAGTTCATCATGTTCAAGACCATGCTTAAGGGTTAGTCCTCCTTATGAATGAGTCTATAAAATCTTTTAGATGATCCAATGTGGTTTCTTGAATGGGTCTTAGTTGCTTTGCTCTTCTAAGGTTTGTTTGAATTCCATTACTTAGGTGCCTATTTTCTCTAATCTATTTGTTCTTGTTTACCTTCATTATTTCAAGGATATTGGGGTGAGATTATAGTAGAACTATCTACTATTCTTGAGGGTCTTTGAAGCTTAGTTCTTTAAGGGTTTGATAGAGGGTAAGTTATTAGTTTCATTTTCTCCTTTTTATCTCAAGAAATTCTCTATTATGGCCCCTTGGTTTGAGTGGAACTCATAACCAACTAAACCACCCACAACACCAAGAAAAAGCCCACTCAAGATCATATCAAAGAGTTTGGTATCAGAGCAAGGAAAGTTTTGATTCCAATCAAAGCTTGAAAGCAAGAAAATGAGCCCCACCAAGTTGAAGAAAAAAAGAACAGAGAAATCCCATAACTCAAAAACACTCTAAAAAGGTCATGAAATCTTTGTTATGCCTTGATTTTTCTTTGGGGAAATTACTTCTTGATGTTAATATAATCCTTAGGAACAAATTATTTCTGTGTTTGTGGTGAAAATGGGCTTGAATATGGATGAAAATGTTGGTTGTTTTTAAGTGACGGGATTGTAGTCAAGGTGTTTGATAAATGTTCTATGAGAATGCTTTTGGCTGTAGTTAGGAACTTTAATTCTTGATTTTTATTCCTTGGGATTTTGGGACTTAGTATATCACTCTATTGTTGAATTCTATACTCATTAAACTCAACTTTACTAGTGAACACTTGTGATTATCTTATCCTTCAAAATCCTAGTTCTAGTTGTTCTTATTTCTTTGTTCTTGATAACTTTTTTTTGTTTCTTGTTTAGTAGTGTTTCTTTATGTGTCAAGTATTTGTTCTTGTGTTGATTGAGTCCATATTTCTTGAAATTATTGATTAAAACTTGATTGCTTGAGGTGCCCAACAAGTGTTTGTTGAAATTCCCTTAAGACCCCCTAATTGGAAAAATCCATTGATTTGTGTGATTCACTAAATTGGACTAAATATTTAGCTATTGGGGAGAATTGGGATTGAACAAGAAGGCTTGAGTATTGAGAAAAAGGTAAGAGGGTGAGACTATTACTAAAAGAGCCTAAGAGAGCAAACACCGAAGGTGGAGTGACCAACCTTTGAGAGCCAACACGTAAGGAAGCAAAGTGGGGATCTATTTTTCTCTCTAATCTATTTTGTTTTGTAAGTATAAATAAGTAAATATTCCACCACCATGGCCCATGATCAAGAGATCTCTAGGCCTAACCCAAGTGGACCTAGTAGACCTCAAGAAGAACAATTTGATACTAGGGTTTTGTGTGATGACTTGCAAGCTATGATAAGGACTATGCAAAGTGAGTTTCAAAACATGACATGAGAATTGATAAATCATTTTGGACAATCTTTTACCGTCACACAAAGGAGAGGCCAAGATCGATTTGAAGTACCTAGCCCTAGGATGAGGGATAGTGATGCCCATACTTCTCCGTTAAATGCCCAATAAGGGGAAGAGTGGGATAAGCACTCTATCGGGAGATTCCAACAAGCTTCTATGAGAGGGGAAAGATATGGCATGACAGAAGGACGAGGTAGAGGTTAAAGATGACTGGTGGGAACAATTTAAGGGGGTTAGAAAGAGAGTTTGAAGGAGTTGATGAATGGTATGAGGGGGAACAAGTTGAAACCTTTGGCGAACATAATAGAGGATGTGGCAATAGAAGAGGTAGGAGAGAAGGAAATGATGAGGAGAAGGAGTTAAACCACATCAAATTGAAAGTGCCCACATTCTATGGCAAGAGTAACCTCGAAGAAAATTTTGAGTGGGAAAAGCAAGATGGAAATCTTCCTAGAAAGTCATAGCTATAGTGAGAGGTTAAATGTGAGGTTGTCTATTTTGGTATTTTCAGAATATGCTTTAGTTTGGTGGGAGTATGTTAGTGCACAACGGAGACAAATAGGAATGGAAACTGTGGCTAGTTGGAATTTATTGAAAGATATGATGAGGGCAAAGTTTATACCACACCATTACTACAATGATCTTTACCAAAGGCTCCAATTACTCAATTAAGGGAAGAAGAACGTGGAAGATTACCATAAAGAGATATAAGTAATGTTGATGAGAGCTCAAATCAATGAGGATCTTAGAGCAACGAGGGCAAGGTTCTTGGGAGGATTAAATAGGGAAGTCGCCAATTTAGTAGAATTTCACCACTATGAACGAATGGAAGATATGGTACATATCACTATGAAGACTGAGAGGTAATTAAAGAGGAGGGCATTTGCCAGACCACCACTTCCAAATCTCAACACTACTAGCAAGGTGCCAATTAAGAATGATGAAGCCCCTAAGTCATTCCAATTGGACTTCAACAAACTAAGGGAGGCTTGGAAACCTAGAAAGGATTGGAAGCCTAGGGAGGATTGGAAACCTAGGAAAGGTTGGATAAGGGAAAAGCCATGGAGTGGCCACAAAAGAATAGGGACATCAAGTGTTTTAAGTGCCTTGGATATGGACATACTTCCCTTGAGTGTCCAAACAAGAGAACGATATATACTAATCCCTATGGTAAGGTTTCTACCGATGAAAAAGAAGGGGGAGAAAGGTACCAAGGAGACTAAGAGGGAAAAAAGGATGAGTAAAGTGATGAAGGGGAAGGTGTTAGTTAATAATATTCTTTAGTGGGAGTCACAAGAAGGTCATTGAATTCACAAGCCATTGAAGATTAAGATCACCAACAAAGAGAAAATATTTTCTACACTAGATGTCTAATTAACAAGACTCATTATAGTGTAATTGTGGATAGTGGGAGTTGCACTAACATGATTAGTGCAAACTTAGTTGAGGAATTGGGCATGAGTTAGATTAAACACTCTAAGCCCTACAAATTGCAATGGTTGAACTATAGCGGGTAAATGAAAGTAAATAAATAAGTTTTGGTATCTTTTGAGATAGGAAAGTACAAGGATGCTTTGCTATGTGATGTGGTACCCATACAAGCGGGTCACTTGCTCCTATGGAGGCCTTGGCAATATGATAGGCATGTAAAGCATGATGGAAGGAAGAATACTTATTTCCTACTCAATGAGGGAACTAAATTTACTCTCACCCCCATGGCCCCTAGTGAGGTGAACAAAGATCAAAGAATCATAAAGGAGAAAGAAAAGAAAAAGGAAGCACAAGATATCAAACAAAAATAAGAAATTGAGAGGAAAGAATAAGAGATGAGAGAAAAAGAGTTGAGAGAGAGGATAGACAAATAAGTACCTTTGATGATCAAGGGTATGAGTGAGCAAGGATAAAAAAGGGGAGGTAAAAGAAGAGTGAATTTCTTTGCAAAATAAAGTGAGGTCATAGAGGTTATAGAAGCTAAGAAATCGGTTATTCTTCTTTTATGAAAAGATTCTTATGTTTCTACTAATGAATTTACATTGTCTTTGCCTAATGAAATTCAGCTATTCTTCAAGAATTTGAAGATGTTTTTCCAAAGAGGTGCCCGGAGGACTACCACCCATAAGTGGGATTGAGCATCAAATCAACTTTGTACCTGGAACCGTCATCCCCAACCGACCGATGTATAGAAGCAACCCGAAGGAGTTTAAGGAATTGCAAAAGCAAGTAGAGGCATTACTTGAGAAGGGATATATGAGAGAGAGCCTAAGCCCATGTGGGGTTCCAGTTCTCTTGGTGCCTAAAAAGGATGGGACATGGCATATGTGCGTGGATTGTCGCACTATTAACAACATCATGGTAAAATACCGCTATCCCATTTATATGCTAGATGACTTGCTTGATGAGCTATTTGGTGCGTGCATTTTCTCTAAAATTGATTTGAAATCCGGTTATCACAAAATTAGAATAAGATAAGGGGATGAATGGAAAACGACTTTTAAAACCAAACAAGGATTGTATGAGTGGCTTGTCATGCCCTTTGGATTGTCTAATGCTCCTAGTATTTTTCATGCGATTAATGCACCATGTTTTGAGGGAATTAATTGGAAAATTTGTTATTGTATACTTTAATGATATAATAATCTATAGAAAATCATATGTGGATCATTTGAATCATGTTCAAAGTGTGCTTGTTGTCCTCCGAAGAAAGAGATTATATGCTAACCTTGAGAAGTGTTTTTTTTTTTTTTTTTTTGTTTGGAGAGGATTACATTCCTTGGGTATGTTGTGAGCGCCAAAGGGATTGAGGTTGATGAGGGCAAAGTAAAAGCCATCCAAGATTGGCCCACCCCTACCACCATTACCCAAGTCCGTAGTTTCCATGGGCTAGTTAGCTTCTATAGGAGGTTCATCCAAAATTTTAGCACCATAGCAGCCCCTCTAACTAAAGTGGTAAAGATAAATGTGGGATTTAGGTAGGAGGAAGCCCAACAACAAGCCTTTCAAACCCTCAAAGACAAATTGAGCCAAGCTCCAATTCTTTTTCTTCCTAATTTTGAGAAGGCGTTTGAGATAGAGTGTGATGCAAGTGGGGTTGGAATAGGTGCGGTCTTGACCCAAGATAGAAAACTCATTACATACTTTAGTGAGAAATTGTCCGGGGCGGCCCTCAATTACTCTACCTATGATAAAGAGCTTTTTGCCTTGGTGAGGACCCTAGAATATTGCCAACGCTATCTTTTACCAAGAGAGTTTTTCATTCATACCGATCATGAGACCCCTTAAACACCTCAAAATCTAACAAAATTTGAACAAGAGGCATGCAAGGTGGATGGAGTTTATTGGGACATTTCCTTATGTCATTCAATATAAGAAGGGTAAGGACAATGTGGTAGCCGATGCACTATCTCGAAGGTATGCACTACTAAACTTTTTGGATACTAAACTTCTTGGTTTTAAACTTGTGAAGGATTTGTATGTTGATGATGAGTAGTTTGGGGATATTTTCCATGCTTGTGAGAAAAGTGTATTTGCTAAATATTATAGGCATGATGGTTTCTTGTTTAGGGAGGCAATGCTTTGTGTGCCAAAGGGTTCTATTATGGTGTTACTAGTTAGAAAGGCCCATAGCAGGGGACTAATAGGGCATTTTGGTGTTGTAAAGACTTTAAGCATCCTTAAGGAACATTTCTTTTGGCAAAAAATGAGAAGGGATGTGGAAAAACATTGTTCTTAATGCATTATTTGTAGGCGAGCTAAGTCTAGATCTCTTTCATATAGTTTTTATACTCCTTTGCCCACACCTAATGTGCCTTAGGTTGATATTTCAACGGACTTCATCTTAGGATTGCCTAGGTCCAAGGGGGGTAAGGACTCCATATTTGTGATTGTTGATCGATTCTCTAAAATGGCTCATTTTGTGGCTTGTTCCAAAACTAATGATGAGTCCTACATTGCAGATTTATTCTTTAAGGAAGTGTTGAGAATGCACGGGATTCCAAGACTATTGTCTCGGATAGGGATACTAAATTCCTTAGCCACTTTTGGAGAGTTTTATGCAACAAACTTGGTACTAATCTATTATTTTCCACAGCTTGTCATCCTCAAATAGACGGACAAACGGAGGTGGTCAACCAAACACTCACCCAACTCTTGCCGACCATAATTAAGAAAAACTTAAAAAATTGGGAAGAGTGCTTGCCATACATTGAGTTTACTTACAAAATGGCTACTTATTCTACCACTTCTTATTCTCCTTTTTGGAATTGTATATGGTTTTAATTCTCTAACTCCTTTAGATTTGGTTTCTTTACCTATAGGTGAGCGGTTGAACCTCGATAGAGCTAAGAAGGTGAAAATAGTGAAGGCACTCCATGAGAAGGTGAAAGTAACCATTGCAAAATAAAATCAAGAGATAGCCCATAAGCGGAATTAAGGAAGGAAAAAGGTGTCATTTGAGCTGGGTGTTGGATATAGGTGCACCTTCACAAGGAGAGATTTCCCACTCAACAATGGAGTAAACTAGATCTAAGGGGGAATGGTCCATTTCAAGTTCTTGCCAAAGTTGGAGATAACGCTTATAAGATAGATTTACCCGGTGAGTATCATGTTAGTGCTACTTTCAATGTTGGTGACCTCTCTCCCATTGATGTAGATTATAGTAATGATTTAGAGACGAATCCTTTTCAAGGAGGGAGAGATGATGAGACCCCGCTTCATCATGGAGGTCAAGATTAAGAAGGGGGAGGCGTGGCCATGCAAGGGTAAGGACCAATGACAAGATCTAGGGAAAAAAAGCTTCAAGATGATTTTCAATTGCTCATAAAATCATGCTTGAGAATGGAAGAGAGTTGGAAGGTTAAGGAAGCTAGCCAAGAGTTCATTTTGATGACTATTGAAGAAGGACCCCAATAAGAACTCAAACTGGCATAAAAAACGGACGAAATTTGACCGAAAGGGGCCAGTCCAAAGTAACCAAACTGGTGTTGGCTTCAACCTGCACAACAAGGCTCGGAAGTAGCACACAACCGATGCCTGCTGTAGAAGCCCTAGCCGGCACTGGCTCCATTCTGGGTAGCCAACCACTGCCCCACGTTTTTTATATTTTCTCCGATTTTACTCCATTTCAAATGTTTGTAAAGATTTATTAAGACCTTAAATTATATTAGAACCTCAGGGATTACATAGCTAGGGTTAGGGTAGTAGAAATACAACCTTTAGTGATTTGACAATACAATTCACACTTTTTATTCAAATTTGAAGAAAAAGTCTTGAGAGGCCCTAGCCTCCTTGTTCATCTTATTCAAGGCCATGTTTAAGGGTTAATCCTCCTTATTAATCAGTCTATAAAATCTTTTGGATAATCCAATATGGTTTCTTGAATGGGTTTTAGTTGCTTTGCTCTTTTAAGATTTGTTTGATTCCATTACTTGGGTGCCTATTTTCTCTATTCTATTTGTTACTTCAAGGCTACTGGGGTGAGATTATAGTAGAACTATCTACTATTCTAGAGGGTCTTTGAAGCTTAGTTCTTTAAGAGTTTGATAGAGAGTAGGTTGTTAGTTTCATTTTCTCATTTTTGTCTCAAGAAATTCTCTATTTTGGCCCCTTGGGTTGAGTGGAACTTATAACCAACTAAACCACCCACAATACCAAGAAAAAGCCCACCCAAGATCATATCAGTATGGGAGGTCTACCGCTTGCACATCCTCAACATCTCCTTCCAGTTCGGGTAACTCTAGTGCAACAACCTTGACTTCTATCTTCTCTTCCTTACCATCATTAGGCATAATAGGGTAGGAAACCTTAATCTCCATCTCACTGTACTTCATTCTAACTCAAACCAATATGACCAAGGTTCGGGTTCTGTGTCAGAGGAGGATAGATCTACAATATAAATTGGAGCAAGTGTTCTACCATACCTAAAAGGCCAATCTCGGGTAACGGATGTGAATCTTCTAACCATCCTACAAACAGAACCATAGATTAGAACTAGAGATTATAAAGGTTAATGTAATAAATTCAAATATTATCAATAGTTTCCCAAACCTAGGCTTTTATATCACTTGTAACACCCCACTACCTGCGTAGCCCAAAAAGGGTGGGGATGTCGCCCCGTCCTAAGGACAAAGGGTCTTTATAACTAGATAATATGAAATATAGAAGAAAATAACTAAATAATAATCTTATTACAATCCCAAAATAATACATGTACAAGTCTTAAAATAAATAGAAGGTAACTAAAATCTCTAACAAATAAATACATTAAAGTAAATTTTCCACGCTCATGGCGACATAAATAAATCAACCTTCAAAGCTAGATCGACCTGAAGACATGATATAAAAAAAGGTGTAAGAAATATTTCTCAGTAAGTCCTGTGTGTGCTCATGACAGTTTAAGGAAACATTTCATGTATGTAAGTTTTGAAAAAGTAGCAACAAAAAGTCTGTAAGTCCAGAAATTTATTTTTGAACACTGAGTGGTGTATTATCAGCATTTGTAAAGTAAAAGTTCTCAACTTATAAAGAAATAACCACTTAAATAATGTTGACTATGAAATCGTGCATCATGAATGGACGTGGCACCACACATTGTTCACCATGACAAGATAATGGTCGGGATGTCACACTTTATGCATCATGATAAGAGAATGATTAGGATGCCACAATTTTTGCATTCTGATACAAGGTGGGTGTATGGTCCACCGGGTAAGATACTTCTACAGCTCTACACCCAAACTTACTAGTTGTCCACACCGAAAATAAACAGTCCACCTAAACTGTACTACTAGCTCGGACTGGCCTGAACAACAAGAACTGTAGTCTTGTTTAGGTAGAGCTCGCCCTTCAGAGGTGGCTTCCTACTAAGAGACTTACCCGACCCTTCAAAGACTAGTCCTAGTAATCTATCCTTTTTGAATACTCAATGTTGTTAGTGTTATGCCCTAGAGGCAATCACTTGTACATTGTATCTGATACATTTTTATTTTAAACTAAAAATGCATTATTTATCTTACAGTTTCTTATGTTTACTTTTGTGTAAAATAACTATTAGATAAAGTCCTTAATACAACATTGTGTTAAGGAAATCATGATAGAGATCATGATATGAGATTTTTACGACACTATATAGTGTTAGTACTTAAATAGTCCCTAGTCGTAGTATTAATGAGACAAGACATCATTAATGCATTAAGACTAGTATGTGTTAGACTTCCTAATTTGATAAGGTGGTGGTTCTCATATCCCTAAGTATTAAGGTACTCAAAGTTAACACATAGATGCTTGTTAATGGAACAAGTTCATTGGATGACCTAACTATGAGATAATCACATGGATAACTATTTAGTGCCAATTATATAATCTCAATATAGCAAACGTACAAGTATTCTTAGACTTGAGATCTCTAAGGTACTTTGTTTGCTGAGCTTTGTGCTTTGATTCCAATCTCTAGAGCTAGATCGAAGGCCGCCTATGCAATGGATATTTGACACATTGTGAGGTAAACGAAAGTAGTTGAGAGGGTCAATAAAGGATTCACCACTCCTAATAGTAGGGGTGAATATCTCACGGCCACTTGTAGGAATTACTACTTGAGAAGTCCTTGGCCAAGGCGATTGTGTATTGAAAATAGTTCCAATTGATACACATCTAAAGTAGTGGGTTCCTTGTACAAGTACTATTATATTCGGGACAGAGTTAATATATGTTCTGGAGGGAGTTGGCACTGATTCTGTTTTCCAGACCGAATGATATATTGTATGGTAAAAAGAGTTAATTACACTTTAGTTTGTTATTGAAGGGTACATGTCAAGCCACTTGACTTCCTGGACTCTTAGTGGGTCATGATGTGTTGCTAGATACCGTTCATGATCTAGAAATATGGATTGATTAATTGATGAATTAATAAACCAATCCTAATTAGAATTAATAGGATTAATTCTAATTAATAATGGATTATTAATCTCAAAGATGTTTGGATTAATTCATGTTCGCTACCAATTAACTGGGAAACCTAATAAGTCACACACAATAGAGGATTATTGAAGAGACTCCACTTCAACATGGAGGTTAAGATCAAGGAGGGGGAGGCGTGACCATGCAAGGACAAGGACCGATGACAAAATCTAGGTCCAAGAAGCTTCAAGATGAGTTTCAATTGCTCATAAAACCATGCTTGAGGATAAAAGAGGGTTGGAATGTTGAGGAAGTTAGCTAAGAGCTCATTTTGATAACTATCCAAGAAGAACCCCAACAAGAACTCAAGCCGGCAACAAAGATGGATAAAGCTCTACCAAAAATGAGGCCTGCAACATACAGTCGGCACCGGCCTAAGCAGCCGAACCAGCGCCGGCTGTAGAAGCCATAGCCGGCTCCAGCTCCATCCTCGCGTTTTTTATATTTTCTCCAATTTTCTCCATTTTAAATGTTTTGTAAAGACCTATTAAGGCTCTAAATTGTATTAGAGCCTCAGGAATTACTTAGCTAGGGTTAGGGTAATATAAATACAACCTTTAGTGATTTGACAACCCAATTCACACATTTTATTTAAATTTGAAAAGAGAGTCTTGAGAGGCCCTAGCCTCCTTGTTCATCTTGTTTAAGACCATGCTTAAGGGTTAGTCCTCCTTATGAATGAGTCTATAAATCTTTTGGATAATCTAATGTAGTTTCTTTGAATGGGTCTTAGTTGCTTTGCTCTTCTAAGGTTTGTTTGAATTCCATTACTTGGTTGTCTATTTTCTCTATTCTATTTGTTCTTGTTTGCCTTTGTTGCTTCAAGGATATTAGGGTAAGATTATAATAGAACTATCTACTCTTCTTGAGGGTCTTTGAAGCTTAGTTCTTCAAGGGTTTGATAGATGGTAGGTTGTTAGTTCTATTTTCTCTTCTTTTTTTTTTTTTTTTTGGTCTCAAGAAATTCTCTGTTTTGGCCCCTTGGGTTAAGTGGAACTCATAACCAACTAAACCACCCACAACACCAAGAAAAAGCCCACTCAAGATCATATCAATTATATACTCAAGATGTTATTTGATAACATATGGGGGTTAATTGAGCGAAAGAGAAGTTGTTGTGGATAAATTATAATTAGTTATAATTTATGGTCCAAATTGTAATTGTGAGAACTTGATGTTTCCAATTTCAATTAAGAAATTCTAGTGGTTTTAGAATTCTCAACTGGATTGGTTTTAGAAGGGTTTTTTCGTGTGATATATTGATACGCACACAATACCGATTGGACAGGGGATTCACGGTAACAACCAACTCTATCCAAAACCCTCTCTTCTCTCTCTCTCGCTCTCTCTCTCTCTCTCGTAGTTCTTGCAACCTAACCCTGGCCGCCACTTAGTTTTTCTACTAGCACAAAAAACTTCGTGCTTGAATGTATCCTCTATGTGGATTTCTATTAGAGATAATCACACACCGTGATTATAGTGGTTGGACGTTCAACTCTCGTGGTGTTTCATTAAGAGGATTGCTGGATCGCGCCTCGACTTGAAGAAGGAAAATTTTATTTTCCACACGATCAAAGAAAGGTGAAAAGCTGTTACTTTTTTTCTCTTTATGTCTTGTTTTCCACACATATGCAGATCTTGGGTTGGTATCTCATTCTTATTTTTCCGCTGTGCCATATATGATATTCGTGAGATACCTAACAAATGTGATGTTTATTCCACTTGCAAAATGTTAAATCAATGAAAAGCTTTCTTTGAAGTAGCAATTACGGTTATCAAACAACTTTAGATAGAATTTTGTTTAAGAAAAATTTATTGTTTTGTTTGGAAAAATGTTTACTTGACTAAAATTATTTTATTTTATTTTAGCAGAAGGAAAAATTGGTCCATAATTACAACCCAAAATACATCTTCAACGGTAGTCCGTGCATTTAACTTGCAGAAGCGCTTTTGTTCACAAACATCTTTATGCAAGGACTTACTTTGAAATTTTGATTCCACTTGACAAAATAATCCTTCAAGTCTTTCTCAAGACAGTCAAACCCTATCTGGTGTAAATATAGGGTGTATGTCACTATTGATGCACAACTAAGCAACAAAATTGCATAGGGACAAATAACTTTTAACTTTACAATAGTAATGATGATATTATTATGTACATATTTATATTTATTATTTTTTAAAGAAAAATAGTAGTGTTTAATAAAAACAAAGGTAATAATATTTATTATATTAATATTAACAATAATATCGTTAATTAAAAATATTATGACTAATAGCAATAATAATGTTAATTTTTTAATATTTCTCTAAAATAAAAATGTTTAGTAATATTAATAATACCAGTGATTCTTAAAAATAAAAATACCAATAATAATACTTATAATATTATTAAAAATAACAATATTAGTATTAATGTTAATGTTAAAAGTAATTATAGTGATTTAAATATCAAAAGTAGCAATAATATTACCATTAGTATGTAAAGGTAGTAATAATTTTGCTATTAATAAATAAAGTAGTAATCATACAAGTAGAGTGATAATAAAAATTTTCATGGCAAAAGTAGTATCATTAGCCGTGTAGATGTTTGCTTGCCGATTGATGGCAAGATCAACAAATATTAAAACTTTAACAAAATCATATTAGCAACAATCTCCCTATCCACCATATCATCTCGTGCTAGTGTCATATACACCCAATTCACAAATATACTAACAACATATATAACATCATGTTAAAATCAAAATTCAAATCTATTTTATAGAATAGTCCTAATACACAACTCAATCTATACATCATAAAATCATCCACACCATATAAACATGCATGTATTTTCCCCAGCACCACTAGATCATCCACCATCATATGAATAAGCCACCATCCTAATAATCTTCAGTTAAAAAATAAATGAGGGAGTTTAGGACAAGATACCTATTTGATAATCGTTATAAGTTGAAGATGTCGCTTTGACAATCGAAGCCTCGAATGCCTTGATGAGTCCTTTGGGAGACTAAGGTTGGAAGAAATCCAAGTTGGCCCCAATGAATTCGGCTAAGAGAGAGAGTTTGAGAAAAGAATAAGAAGAAATGGAAGTAAAGAAACGAGAAAGAAAGAGGAAGCTTAGACTTAGTTTACCTTATAGTGTTCTTCTTGACTTGCTAAAAAAAATACTTATTTGATCTAAATGGAGGGTGCACTTTGGATGTTTTGGTGTTATAAAGTGTACCAAAGGAACAAATATGATGATCTGTAGTTTATTTGAAGGTTTTAGAGTGGTTTAGGATGTTTAGAAGTGACTAAATGGTTAAAGGTGGGTAGTGTGTGTTCTTGGTGTTCTTGAGAGAATAGGAGAGAAAGATAGATGAAGTGGAAAAGTGTTCTTGGATGGTGTAGCCAAAAATCCTTGTGGAAATGAGTGTAGAATTTCTATTTTGGTTTGATTGGATTTGTTTCTAGATATGTGAGTGTTTGATGGAGCAAAAAGTGAGTTTTAATTTTCAAATTCAATGTATTTTGAATGGAGAGAAACTAGGAGAGTTTTGAGGTGCTTTAATGGAGATTTGTTGACCAAGGTTGGTGAAGAAGAAAGGATGTTCAGCTAGGTCTCTAGTATGGCCGAAAATATGGTGAAGAAATGAAGGAGAATTGAAGAAGAAAATGAAAAGAAATGCTAGCTAGTCGATGGTTGGAAAAGCTGGAAAAAATTCTGGTTTGCTGGCTAGAAGAAGTGATAAGATATTGGTGGTTTGTTAGCAAGAATTTGAATTGTTTTAAATGTATTTGCAGCTATAAAATAGGAGTGTTTCCTAGGTTTATTAATGGTTATTTTCAGCCATCATGTTGAAGGAAAAGAAGAGGACTTTAGATGAACTTATGCATGCATTGAATACTCAACTCCTATGGCTAAATTACTTTGTGGTTTGCTAGAAACTTTTCTGGTTTGTTGAAGCTATGATAGCTCCGAATTTCCAAGGGATTTTTTAGCTTCCTACACACATGAAATAGCTGTTAATAGCAAGGAATGAGAAGGTAATTTTGCTGCATATTTTTGGAAGTTTAACCAAGAGGAAGAGCTCGGAAAATTTCAAATTTGCACTAAAATAAAAATAGGCGAAATGAAGTTCTTTAGAGAAGAACTCGTGGTGATTTAATTTGGAAAATAAATACAATAGTATCACTCCTATATTTCGGCCAACCAATTCCCCAAGAGCTGGGATTTTTCTTTTAAAAATTCAAGCCCAAGATAATCTGAAATATTATATAAGGAAATTTAAAAAAATACAAGAAATATGAATATTTCAAATTCAAACATACTAGGGCATTGGTTGCTAAAATAGTGGAGATTAAAACTCCTCTAGATTTTTTTTTAGAACAAGATCACATGGTTAAAATATTACCATTATGTCTTCACCAAGACAAAATTCCTAATTTCATGGAATGCAAGAAATAAAATTCAAACATTAGTTAGCATAACATTGATGGGATTTGAACTCAAGACCTTATGAATTAACCACAAAGGTCTAATCACTTAACCACAATAATTCTTATTCTTATTTTTCCAACCTAATTCTCTTCTTTTCTAAAAACCTTGGTCTCTTCTTTTCTCATCCCTAAGCAAAATTCTCCAATTGCCCCCAACACACATCTAGGACAAATAATTCACAAAAACCACAAATAGCAATTTTAAAAATACACAATTTCACACATAAAGAATTTATTCATGTAATATGCCATGGAATGCAACCTTTCCCTCTATTTCTACAATAGTCTTAGGTGGAGTTTTACACACTTACACCCAATGGGTTTTATTCTATCAGGCGCAGTGACAATATCCCAGACCACAAAGTAATTTAGACTTAATCTCAACATTCATGGCCAACTGCCATTTGTCCGCATCAGCATCAATAATGGCCTCCTCGTATCTAGTAGGATCTTATTCCTGATGATCAAAGACTAGATCATAGATCTCTCCAGTGTCCACCTTTCTGAAACTCTTGCGATCCTCCTACTACATTGGGGCTCAATTTGTATAGAAGCATCCGATTGTGTTTCTCTTGCTTCTTCGGTCAAGGTGTTAGAAGTACCTAAAGTGGAGTTAGTGACCAACTTCTCTTCTAACTCTATTCTTTTTAAACCGTGGTGGAAGTAACTTGTTCATCCTTTAAGTATCTAGCATTAGAACTAATAAGTACTTTATGCTCTTGAGGATGATAGAAATATCCACAACTTATTCTTTTTGGATACCCAACGAAGTAGTATAACTTTGATCTTGGTTCTAGCTTACTTCATTTTGTCAGCACATAACCTAGACAACCCCATATCTTGAGATAGTTCAGATAGGCTTTCGTCCAGTCTACATCTCATAGGGTGTCCTAGGTATTGATTTGGAAAGTATCAAGTTCAATATATATGCCGCTGTTTCTAAGGCATACCCCCAAAAAGAAATAGGAAGAGCAGCATGACTCATCATGCTTCTGACCATTTCCATCAAAGTTCTATTCCTTCTCTCAGCTACTCCATTCTGCTAGGGAGTCCCAAGCAGAGTTAACTGAGATATTATGCCATGGTGTACCATGTAGTCCTTAAACTCACCGAGGAGGTACTCTCCACCACAATCCGATCTTAAAATTTTAATTAGTTTCCCTCTTCAACACTTTATTGTAGACTTAAACTCCTTGAATTTATCAAAAGAGTCAAACTTGTGCCTCATCAGATAAATGTAACCAAAACGAGTGTGATTATTTGTGAAAATGATAAAGTATTCGTAGCCTCCTCTTGCTAGTGTAGTCATCGGACCACGCACAGTCGTGTGAACTAATGCTAGTATTTTCATGGCTCTATCCGTGTTTTTGGTAAAGGACCTTTTGGTTATATTGAAGCTAATAAACCAGAAGAAGCCATGCACGCATAGATAATAAAACTAGAAAAGGCACCAAACATGACACAGTGGAAGGTGGAAAAATGAATACCTCTTTTAGACGTTGCTTTGTTTGGCCACGCGGAAGATGACGGAATGGCAATCATGTCTCCCTCACCGGTTAGCACTTCCGGTTGTTGACATGCCAATCTCCTACTTCTCCATGGCATGAACGCGAAGCTTTTCGCTTCTCAGAATATTCCTCCGCCTAATCTATATTGGGGAAACAAGCTAGCGAGGAATGGTCCTTCTTAATCCCTTTTTGTTAATTAGCAAAATTAAGAAGATGAAAGATGAAGAAAAGAAACAATAGAGAATAAAGAGAAAAGCTCTATTTTTTTCTTCTATGTCAGGTGTCTATGCTTTTTTCTAATTGAAGACCACGACTATTTACAACCAAATAACCTAACTCCGGTGGTTTTGATATTTCAAACATTCGAGGGCTATCAACAAAAGATGTTTGGCTTAGCCTTAACTTTTCTATTCTGTAAATAATAAAAAATCCTTTAGTCCAGGCCTTTGCGCCAAAATAATTTATTATTTCTTTGGACCCAATAAGCCCAAAAATAATAACCAATAATTATTTATTTCTTGGGCCTAATAAAATAACCCAACAAATAATTAATGAGCCCAAATGAACTATAATTTTTTACCCTTTTATTAACTAATTGAAGCCAAGTTAATTTTTCTATTTATTCAATCTGGGCTTAGGCCCTGAATAATTAATTAACCAATTAAATGAGATAACAAATTTAATCTCTCTCATTCTTTTATTTTATTCCAGTCTAAAAATAAATTAAACTTCCTGAATAATATAAAACTCTTTTTTTATTGTGACCATTTCCTCAACCTAAAATAATTAGGACTTACGGACAATTTCGAGGACCAAGAAGACACATCGTCTTGGCTACTAAAATGACCAAAATACCATTGCTATATAAATAACTGTATTTTCCATTTTTAAATATTTTCTAATATCACCATAAGGAAATATTGACCATAAGGACAATGCTAGGTTAGTTATTTCTTCGACCTATAGGTGAAATGACCAAAATACCACTCTACACATCGCCGTGTATTTAGAGAGGAAAGAGTGTACTAATACCTCTCCAACATCTACCATCCTTAGGCTTCTAGTCTAATGAACCACGATTTCTTGGAATATTTTTTCTTTCCAAGAGAGCTACACTAAAGCTAATATCCAAGTCATGTTCCCGAGGGCCTTGCATAATTAGATCTTTGGGGACAACCACAAGGGGCGATATTGTGTAGACATTGTCGTGAACAAGTCTGTCTTGACTAACTAGTTATATGTACCTAACATACAAGTATATTGGTCCTTGTCAAGAACCTCAACTATAGTATCTCAAAGTATACACTTCTAGCTTCGTAAGACTACCAACTTATACTCACGCTATAGAGTACAAATCCACGCTGTAGCAGTAGTTGTCTAAGTTTCTATCAATAGTACTTTTAGAAAATACTACTACATGTCTTGTTCTACATATTCGAAATACGCTTATGTTATGAAATGAGAAGACTACTCATTGGCTAAAGGTAAGCCATTCTTTATTTAGAATTCATAGCACAATAACCTTACCATGATGAAATTTTCATTCTCATCATTTGGTTATGAATAGTAGTTTATGTGTTAAGTATCCCACGGTCTATACCTTACTGTAAAAAACCTCCATTCAAATGAACCATTTACTTAAACAAAATGGGTCTTTTCTAATAAAATCCTGCACAAATATAAAGAAGATTTCATAAACAAATTCTGAGAAAAATACTTTTATTAATAAAAGTCAAAATTACATTAAAAACCTAGTATAAAAGAATATACATTCTAACAATCTCTCATTTACACTCTAAGACTTAGTAAGTGTATAGGTGCCTACCCCTATAGTGTCTAAGTATCTTCTGAAGACTCTATCCGCCAAAGGCTTCGTGAAAGGATTTGCTAGATTGTTCTTCAAGGCAAATTGTTCCACCACGACTTCTCATCTCTAGATGAAATCCCGAATCAGATTGTACTTTCTCTCTATGTGCTTCCACTTTTTGTGCTTCCTTGGTTCTTTAGATTGTGAAACTGCACCAGTGTTGTCATAATACATCACAACCGATTTGTCCATTTGTGGCATGACTCCAAGTTCCAAAAGGAACTTCCAGAGCCAAATTGCTTCCTTGGATGCCTCCAAAGTTTCCACATACTCAACTTCCCTGGTTGAATCAACAATGTAAGATTACTTGATGCTTCTTCATGAAATGGCTCCTCTAGATAAGGTGGAAGACATATCCACTAGTGGATTTTCTCTCTTCCTTATCCACTGAAAGTTTGAGTCCATGTATCACGTACAAACCAAGTCATCAGCCCTATAAACCAGTATATATCCTTTGTACATTTGAGATACTTGAGAATATGCTTTACAGCCTGCTAATGAACCTATATGGGGTTTGACTGATATTTGCTAACTAAACCTACGACAAAGTAGATATCTAGCCTAATACGCAACATGGCATACATGAGACTTCCCACAACTGAAGCATAGGGAATCCTACTTATTCTATTTTTTTCTTCTTGAGACTTTGGACAGTCATTTGAAGAAAAATACAACCCATGTCTGCAAGGGATCAACATCCCTTGCATGAGTTCATGCTGAACTTGGCTAGCATCTTGTCAATATATGTAGCTTAGGATAAACCTAACATTCTTTACTTCCAATTTCTAAGAAGCTTTATTTCGAGAATGTAACTGGCTTCACCCAAGTCCTTCATACTAAATTGACTAGATAGCCAAACCTTAGTAGTGATAGTGTCCCTACATCATTACTATTTAATAGAATTCCATCCACATACAGGACAAGAAAAATCACATTTATGCCTTTCAGTTTCCTATACACACATAGTTCACCCTCATTTTGAATGAAACCATAAGACTTTACAGTCTCGTCAAAATAAATGTTCCATACTCTGGATGTCTACTTAAATCCATAAATAGATTTCTTAAGCTTACAAACTATCTATCTTTTACCTTTTGCAATAAAGCCTTCTAGTTGGGATATATAGATGTCTTCACTAAGATGGCCATTTAAAAATGCCGTCTTGACATCCATTTGCCATATCTTATAGTCATAATGACAGGCTATGGTAAAGTGGATATGGATGGAATTAAGCATGGCTACCAGGGAAAAGGTTTCCTCATAATCAATCTCTTCTTTCTAAGTATACCCTTTCGCCACAAATCTAGCTTTAAAGTTTTCCACCTTCCCATCCGCTTCCCTATTTCTCTTGTACACCAACATACACCCAATCTAGTTTATTCCTTCAGGTGAAGCTACAAGATTCCAAACCTGATTGAAGTACATAGACTTAATCTCGGCTTTTATTGCTTCATGCCATAGGTCTACATTAACATCAGTAATAGCCACCTCATATCTAGTGGGATCTTGTTCCCGATGGTCAAAAGCCTCTCCAGTTCATCTTTTTGGAATTCTAGATATCCTCCCACTATGGCGAGATTCTATTTGTATAGGTTCCTGAGACTGTGCCTCTTCTTGTTTTATAATCGGGTTGGGAGAAATTAATTCAGAAGATAACTTCTATTCGAGTTTCAACTTTTTTGAACCTTTAGTGGATGTACATTGTTCATCCTCCAAGTATCTTGAAGATTAAATTGCGAGCGAAACACGGCTAAAAAATTAGCCGAATAACAGGAAAAATTGCAGCTTTCCTGCATAAAGAAGAAAAGGGAAAAAAATAATTTTTCCTTATTACCTTTTCTTGTTCTCAAAATTGGCTGGACTGGAATATGTGGAACTGGGGTAGGCACGCTGGTGGAAACCTCTGGTGTGATTCCTGCAAGCCTCCTACTCCATCTTTGCATGTATGCGAATGCCAATATCTCGATCTTCCAGTATATGGCCTGCCTAATCCCGTTTGGTGAACAACTTACAAGCTAAGGAATATTTTTTGGGGAGAGACGCCTGGTTTTTTTTTTTTTTTTCATAGAGAAGAAGCAGTGGAGAAAAAAAAAACAACGTTGTTATTTTCATTCTCCTATTTAATCTAAATAAAACCCTAGGTTAAACTAGACTGGCCTATTGAACTCTTAGTTTAGCTTTTTGGACCAAATTAATTATTCTAATTAGAACCAAACAAATTACCCAATAAATAATTAATTTTTTGGCCCAAATATACTAGTCCAATTAATTAGTCTATATTAGTTTAGTCCCAAGTTAATCTCCAATTATTCAAACTGGGCTAAAGCCCTGAATAATTAATTAACTCACCAAACTAATTTAATTAATTCTCTCTCTCCATGGACCTTTATTTTATTCTAGCATAATAATTAAATTAGACTACTTAAATAAAATAAATTCCATTTAATTTAATTTAATACTAATTCCTTAGCTTGTATTTAATTAGGACTCATGGTCTATACTGGGGACCAAAAGACACACCGCCTTGGCTACTAAAATAACCAAAATACCATTGCCATATAAATAGCTGTATTTTGCATTTTAAATATTTTCTAATATCACCATAAGAAAATATTTACCCCAAGGACAATGCTGCATTAGCAAAGTCTTTGACGTACATGTGAAATGACTAGAATACCCCTCTATACATCATCGTGCATTTAGAGAGGAAGAAGTGTACTAACACCTCTCTAAATGACATCTACCATCCTTAGGCTTCTAGACCAATGATCCACGACTTCTTGGAGTGTTTCCGCTTTCCAAGGGAGCTACCCTAAAACAAACGTTCAAGTCATGTTTCCTAGGGCCCTGGATATTTAGATCATTTACACAACCACAAGGGGCGATATAGTATAGAAACTATCTTGTACAAGACTGTCTTAACTAACTAGTCACACATACCCAACATCCAAGTATATTAGTCCTACAATAGAACCTCAACTTTAGCATATCAAAGTACATGCTTCCAGCTTCGTCAGACCATCAACTTATACTCAAGTCGTAGAGTACTAGTCCACATTGTAGCAGTAGTAGTCTAGGTTTCTACCATATAGTACTTTAAGAAACTACTACTATAGGTCCTATTCTACGTATTTGAAATACGCTTAAGTCATGAAGTGAGTGGACTACTCACTGGCTAAAGGTAAGCCATTCCCCATTTGGAATTCACAACATAATAACCTAGACATGATGAGATTCTCATTCTCATCAATTGGTTAAGAACGAACGTTTATGTGTTAAGTAACCCGTGATCTATATCTTACTATGAAAGACCTCCATTCACATGGACCACTTACTTCAACACAATGAGTCTTTTCCAAACGTAATTATGCACAAATAAAAATATAAATTCACAAATAATTTCTGAAAATAAATTCTTTTATTAAAACATTCAATATTTACATTAGAAACCTATTCTAAGAGGGCATATTTCCCCACATATCAGGCATTAGTACTCATGAGTACTTTTTGCTTCATAGGATGATCAAAGTAACTAGCCTTTGTACCTTTTAAATACCCTGTAAAATAGCATAATTCTGATCTCTATTCTAACTTGTCTCCCTTAATCAGTACATAAGCCGAACAATCCCATATCTTGAGATGATTTAGACTTGGCTTACGCCCAATCAACATCTCATAGGGAGTTTTAGATACTAACTTGGAAGGTACGAAGTTCAGAATATATGCTCCTGTTTTTAGGGCATACCCCTAAAAAGATACTAGAAGAGTAGTATAAGATATCATGCTTCGGACTATTTCCATCTATGTCATGTTCCTTCTCTGAGCTACTCCATTTTGCTGGGGTGTCCCCAGCGTAGAAAGCTGGGATACTATCTTATAATGTACCATGTAGTCCTTAAATTCACCAAGGAGGTATTCTCCACCATGATCCGATCGTAAGGTCTTAATTTGTTTACCTGTTCGACGCTCTACTTTAGCCTTAAACTCTTTAAACTTGTCAAAAGAGTCAGACTTGTGTCTCATCAGATAAACATAACCATACCTTGTACAATCATCTGTGAAAGTGATGAAGTACTCAAACTCTGTCTTACTAGTGTAGGCAAAGGACCACACACATCAGTGTGAACAAGACTCAACGCTTCTTTAGCTCTACCCGCCTTTTGGGTAAAGGACCTTTTGGTTATTTTTCCCATAAGTCTGGATTTGCACTGAGGCCAACTTTCCAATCTTAATGAGCTTAAAGGCCTATCATGGATTAACCTCTAAATCTTGGTTGAGTTAATGTGACCTCACCTTAGATGCTAAAGATATAAGTCATTAACATTAGTCTTCCTCTTCCTATTTAAAGGTTCAAATCGAGTATTATTCAATTGATTGTTAATAGGATTAATGAAGAATAGATTAACATACATGTGCCCAATGCATATTACTTCTTCATTTCTAATAATAGTAATGCCAGAATGAAAAGAAACAGAATATCATTTATTTATTATTTTTGCTACTGAAACCAAATTCTATCTAAAATTAGGAACAAATAAAATATCCTTCAAAATAACTATTATATTACAATTAAAAGTATGTTTCAGTTCTCCCACAGCAAGAGTCCATACATGTGCTCCATCTTCCACGTGTAGTCTATGTTCGCTCTTCAAGAATCTTTTAATCTTCCAAAACCATAGTAAGGAGTTACAAATATGATTAGTGGCTCCTGAATCAACAATCCAAGTGAAAGTTGATCTAACCATTGATATAGAATCTAGATAGAAAACGTTATTTGTGGGGTTTTTCTTGGCCTAAACATCTAGACCCTCATTTTTTAGTGTCCTTTCTTTCCACATGTAAATCATTTGCCCTTTAGTTTATCTTTGGGCTGGGATTTAGGCTAGTGCACTGCATTTTCCTTTTTCTTTAACTTTTTGGGCTTGGGCCCAGTTCTCGAAGAAGAGGCCATCATAGCTCTAGCCTGTGGTTTCATAACCTTCTCTGTCACTTGGAGGTCCTTCATCAACTCCGTTCAACTAATGTTTAACTTAGGCATGTTGTAATTTAATTTGAACTAAGTGAAGGAGCCGAGAAAAGGTTCGAGAACCACGTCTACTTAGCTCTTGGGTTCAATAACAGCTCCAGAGACTTCTTCTTCCTTGAAAGCAGCAATCATCTTGAGCATATGTTATTTGACTGATGCTCTATCAGCCATCTTGGTGTTTATAATTGATCAAAAAGCCTCCTGCCATGTGGGCTGGCTCTTATCCACAAATATTGTGGCTAGTGATATGCTTATGTCATATGCAGGGGCCATGTGCTCGTGTTTGGATTGAAGCACATTTGACATGGAGGCTAACATATAACATCAGGCCATCTGGTTAACCTTCTTCCATGCCTTTTCAGCCTCACACTTGATGAGACTCCGCTTCATCATGGAGGTTAAGATTAAGGAGGCGGAGGCGTGACCATGCAAGGATAAGGACCGATAATAAAATGCAAGTCCAAGAAGCTTCAAGATAAGTTTCAATAGCTCATAAAACCATGCTTGAGGATGAAGAGGGTTGGAAGGTTGAGAAAGCTAGCCAAGAGCTTATTTTGATGACTATCCAATAAGGACCCCAACAAGAACTTAAGCCGGCAATAAAAACGGATGAAACTCGACCAAAAAAGAGGCCTCCAGCGTACAGCCGGCACCGGCCCAAGCAGCCGAACTAGCACTGACTTCAACCTGCATGCGACGGCCCGGGAAGTCGCGTGTAACTGGCCCTGGCTCTAGAAGCCATAGCCAGCGCCGGCTCCATCTTGAGCAGCCCTTACATTTTTTAGGTTTTCTCCGATTTTTTCCATTTTAAATATTTTGTAATGACCTAATAAGGCTCTAAATTGTATTAGAACCTCAAGGATTACATAGCTAGGGTTAGAATAGTATAAATACAACCTTTAGTGATTTGACTACACAATTCACACTTTTTAATCAAATTTGAAGAGAGAGTCTTGAGAGGCCCTAGCCTCCTTATTCATCCTATTCAAGACCATGCTTAAGGGTTATTCCTCCTTATGAATGAGTCTATAAATCTTTTGGAAAATCTAATGTGGTTTCTATGAATGGATCTTAGTTGCTTTGCTTTTCTAAGATTTGTTTGAATTCCATTACTTGGGTGCCTATTTTCTCTATTCTATTTGTTCTTATTTGCCTCTGTTGCTTCAAGGATATTGGAGTGAGATTATAGTAGAACTATCTACTATTCTTGAGGGTCTTTGAAGCTTAGTTCTGCAAGGATTTGATAGAGGGTAGGTTGTTTGTTTCATTTTCTCCTATTTTTTTTTCTCAAGAAATTCTCTGTTTTGGCCCATTGGGTTGAGTGGAACTCATAACTAACTAAACCACCCACAACACCAAGAAAAAGTCCACTCAAGATCATATCAAAGAGTTTGGTATCAGAGCAAGGAAAGCTTTGATTCCAATCAAAGCTTGAAAGCAAGAAAATGAGCCCTAAAAAGTTGAAGAAAAAGAAACAGAGAAATCTCGTAACTCAAAAACATGCTCCAAAAATGTCATGAAATCTTTGTTATATCTTGAATTTTCTTTTGGGAAATTACTCCCTGAAGTTAATATAATCCTTGGGAATAAAATTGTTTTATGTTTGTGATGAAAATTGGCTTGAATATGGGTGAAAATATTGGTTGTTCTTAAGTGATGGGATTGCAGGTAAGATGTTTGTTAAATGTTCCATGAAAATGCTTTTGGCTATAGTTGGAAACTTTGATTCTTGATTTTTATTCCTTGGGATTTTGGGACTTAGTATATCACTCTATTGTTGAATTCCATGCTCATTGAACTCAACTTTACTAGTGCACACTTGTGATCATCTTGTCCTTCATAATCCTCGTTCTAATTGTTCTTGTTTCTTTGTTCTTGATAACTCTTATTTGTTTCTTGTTTAGAAGTGTTTCTTTATGCATCAAGTGTTTGTTCTTGTGTTGATTGAGTCCATATTTCTTGAAACTCTTGATTAAAACTTGATTGCTTGAGGTTCCCAACAAGTGTTTGTTGAAATTCTCCTAAGACCCCCTAATTGAAAAAATCCATTGATTTGTGTGATTCACCAAGTTAGACTAAATCTTTAGCTATTGGAGAGAATTGGAATTGAACAAAAAGGCTTGAGTATTGAGAAAAAGGCAAGAGGATGAGACTATTACTAAAAGAGCCTAAGAGAGCAAACACAAGGGTGGAGAGACTAACCTTTGAGAGTCAACACGCAAGGAAGCAAAGTGAGGATCTATTTTTCTCTTTAATCTCTTTTCTTTTGTAGGTATAAATAAGTAAATATTCCACCACCATGGCCCATGATCAAGAGATCTCTAGGCCTAACCTAAGTAGACCTAGAAGACCTCAAGAAGAACCAATTGATGCTAGGGTCTTACATGATGACTTTCAAGCTATGATGAGGACTATGCAAAGTGAATTTCAAAACATGACAAGGGAATTGATAAATCATCTTGGGCAATCCTCTTCCGTTGCACAAAGGAGAGGCCAAGAGAAATTTGAAGTACCTAGCCCTAGGATGAGGGATGGTGATGCCCATACTCCTCCGTTAAATATCCAACAAGGGGAAGAGTGGGATGTGCACTCTATCGGGGGGATTCCAACAAGATCCTATTAGAAGGGGAAGACATGGTATGGGAGGAGGATGAGGTAGGGGTCAAGAAAGGAATGGTGGGAACAACCTAAGGGGGTTAGAAAAAAAGAGTAAGAGAGTTGATGAATGGTATAAGGGAGAACAAGATGAAGCCCTTGGGGAACACAATAGAGGATGGGGCAATAAAGGAGGAATGAGAGAATGAAATAATGAGGAGAGGGAGTTGAGCCATATTAAATTAAAAGTGCCCACATTCTCTGGCAAAAATGACCCCGAAGCATATTTCGAGTAGGAAAGCAAGATGGAGATCTTCCTGAAAAGTCATACCTATAGTGAGAGGACAAAGTTGAGGTTGGCTATTTTGGAATTTTCGGAGTATGCTTTGGTATGGTGGGAGCAAGTTAGTGCATAAAGGAGACAAATGGGAGTGAAAACCGTGGCTAGTTGGAATTTATTGAAAGATATGATGAGGGCAAGGTTTATATCACACAATTACTACAATGATCTTTACCAAAGGCTCCAATCACTCAAGCAAGGGAACAAGAGTGTGGAAGATTACCATAAAAAAAATGGAAATAATGTTGATGAGAGCTCAAATCAATAAGGATTCTAGAGCAACGAGGGAAAGGTTTTTGGAAGGATTAAAAAGGGAAGTTGCCAATTTGGTAGAATTGCACCCTTATGAACGATTGGAGGATATGGTACATGCCACTCTAAAGATTGAGAGGTAATTAAAGAGGAGGGCATTTACTAGACCACCACTTCCAAACCCCAACATTACTAGCAAGATTCCAATCATGAAGGATGAAGCCCCTCATCCATTTCAAAGGGACTTCAACAAACCAAGGGAGGCTTGTAAAGGCTTTAACAAGGGAAAACATGGGGCACGCAGTAGAAGCAAGAACAAAAAAAAATTGAAAAACTGAAGTACAGGGAGCTCCGAACAGAGCCGACGTCAACTCCAGCAGCCCTAGCCGGCATCAGTCGTGCTCTGTATGGATTCCGAGGTTTTAAAAAAATACCTCTTTTCCTCATTCTTTGAATTGGCTAGACCAGAATGTGTGCAACCGGGGTAGGTATGCTGGTAGAAACCTCTAGTGCGATTCTTGCAAGTCACCTACTCCGTCTTTACATGTAGGTGAACGACAAACTCTCTATCTTCCAGTATATGGCCTGGCTAATTCCGTTTGGTGAACAACTCACAGACTAAGGAACTTTTCCTAGAGAGAGAGAGAGAGAGAGACGCCCGTTTTTTTTATAGGGAAGAGGCAGTGATTAAAATAACGTAATGTCCAATCCTCCTGTTTAACCTAAATAAAACCCTAGGTTAAACTGGACTGGGCCATTGGACTCTTAGTTTAGCCTTTTGGACATAATTAATTATTCTAATTAGTACCACATAAATGGCCTAATTAATAATTAATTTTTCCAGCCCAAATAAACTAGTCCAATTAATAAGCCTATATTAGTTTAGTCCCAAATTAATCCCTAATTATTCAAATTGGGCCAAAGCCCTGAATAATTAATTAACCTACCAAACTAATTTCATTAATTCTCTCTCTCCATGGACCTTTATTTTATTTTAGACCAATAATTAAATCAAGCTACTTAAATAAAATAAATTTAATTTAATTTAAGATCAATTCCTTAACCCGTATTTAATTAGGACTCACGGTCTACATTGGGGACCAAAAGACACACTGCTTTGGCTACTAAAATGACCTAAATACCCTTGCCATATAAATAGCCGTATTTTGCATTTTAAATATTTTCTAATATCACCATAAGGAAATATTGACCCTAAGGACAATGCTGCGTTAGCAAAGTCTCCGACCTACAGTTGTAATGACTGAAATACCCTCTATATATCGACGTACATTTAGAGAGGAAGAAGTGTACTAACACCTCTCTAAATGACATCTACCATCTTTAAGCTTCTAGTCTAATGATACACGACTTCCTGGATTGTTTCCGCTTTCCAAAAAAGCTACCCTAAAGTAAACATCCAAATTATGTTTCCCAGAGCCCTGAATATTTAGATCATTTAGACAACCACAAGGGGCAATATAGTATAGAAACTATCTTGTACAAGTCTGTCTTAACTAACTAGTCACACATGCCCAACATGCAAGTATATTGGCCCTACGATAGAACCTCAACTATAGCATATGAAAGTATATGCTTCTAGCTTTGTCAGACCACCCACTCATACTCAAGTCGTAAAATGCTAGTCCATGCTGCAGCGGTAGTAGTACTCTAGATTTCTACCATATAGTACATTTAAGAAACCACTACTATAGGTCTTGTTCTACGTATTTGAAACACGCTTATGCTATGAAGTGATTGGACTACTTACTAGCTAAAAATAAGCAATTCCCTATTTGAAATTCACAACATAATAACCTAGACATGATTAAATTCCCATTCTCATCAATCGGTTAAGAATGAATATTTATGTATTAAGTAACCCGTGATCCATACCTTATTGTGAAAGACCTCCATTCACATGGACCACTTACTTAAACACAGTAGGTCTTTTCCAAACGTAATTGTGCACAGATAAAATGTAAATTCACAAATAATTTCTGAAAATAAATTCTTTTATTAAAACATTCATTTTTTACATCAGAAACCTAGTCTAAGAGGGTATATTTTCCAACAGCTTGGAAACCTAGAGAGGATTGGAAGCCTAGGGAGGATAGGAAACCTAGGGAAGGTTGGAACAAAAACAAGGAAAATGCCATGGAGAGGCCACAAAGGAATAGAAATATCAATTGTTTTAAGTGCCTTGGATATAGACATACTTCCCATGAGTGTCCAAGAAAGAGAACGATGTATACTAATCTCTATGGTGAGGTTTCTACAGTTGAAGAAGAAGAAGGAGAAAGGTACTAAGGAGACCAAGAGGGAAATGGGGATGAGCAAAGTGAAGAAGGGGAAGTTGTTAGTCAAGAATACTCTTTAGTGGGAGTCACAAGAAGGTCATGAATTCACAAGCCATTGAAGATCAAGATCACCAACAAAGAGAGAACATTTTCTACACTAGGTTTTTAACCAACAAGACTCCTTGTAGTGTCGTTGTGGATAGTGAGAGTTTCACTAACGTGATTAGTACAAACTTAGTTGAGAAATTGGACATGAGTTGGATTAAACACCCTAAGCACTACAAATTGCAATGGTTGAACGATAGTAGGGAATTGAGAGTAAACAAACAAGTTTGGGTATCTTTTGAGATGGGAAAGTACAAGGATGATGTGCTATGTGATGTGGTACCCATGTAAGCGGGTCACTAGCTCCTAGGGAGGCCTTGGCAATATGATAGGCATGTAAAGCATGATGGGAGGAAGAATGCTTATTCCCTACTCAATGAGGGAACTAAGTTTACCCTCACCCCTATGGCCCCTAGTGAGGTGAACAAAGATCAAAGAATCATGAAGGAGAAAGAAAACAAGCAGGAAGCGCAAGATGTCAAATAAAAAAAAGAAGTTGAGAGGTGATAGGAGCTAAATTGGTTATACTTTACTTAGTTATTTGAGGCTCTTTTGTAATATATTTTGTGAAATAACTAGTCATATTCTTTTATATTTGATATTTTACCCTTGGAAAGGTATTTTGGTCATTACTTCAGGATTTTGGTAAAACAAAGCAAAACCATCGCGAAGCAAAGCAGAGGCGGCGCCGACTGCACTCTGGAACGTATGCGCACAATTCGGAGAAAAATCGGCGGATGAGTGGAGAAACAGAACCAAGGAGGCGCTAGCACCGAAGGACTAAGGCAACGCTGGCTGTGGTCTGTCCCTGAGGTGGTGCTGCGATCTTTTTACGCGTTTTTTGAAATCTGAAGAGTTTTAGCAGCTTCCAACTTCTACTCAGCCAAGAACTTTGTACCTACGAGTTTAGGCACCTCTTAAGCCTATAAATAGATGGAAAACACAAGGGAAAAAGGGAGAATTCATTGATTATCATAGAAAATCACTCAGTTTAAGGAGAATTCTTCAAAGTTCAAGGAGGGTTGTACAAAAAGGTTTTCAAAGGAAGAAGAAAGAGGCTTGTCTATGAGTTCTTTCTTTTATTTTGTTTTCTTTTTCTTGAACAATGATATGTTAATTGTTTTATTTTAGTTTGACATTGTTTTAGATATTCATGATTTCTAGAGTTATTTGATCTTTTGATTAATTAGTTATTATTCTTGGTATTCAATTACTTATGCTTATTATGAGATTAGTTAGTTGATTCTATCCATTGACTTGCTAGACCAAAGGGGATTGATGGGTGTTTCAATTTATTAGTTTCATATTCTGTTGGCAATTGACTTGCTGGACCAAAGGGGGGTTGATTGTTTAAGAACTGGTAATTGAAGATTAATTGATGTCTTCCGAGACCAAGGGTTCATTGATTAATTTCATGTTCTAAATTCGCTGAGACTAAGGGAATTTAATTAAGGATTGTGTTTAATGCGTCTTTTGGATGAATTAGTTGAGACGGACTAAGTGATTCTAATTTATCTAGAAGATAGTGATTTCATGGATTGACTATCAAAGTGAGTCTACCTTCATCCTTTATGGTGCTAAAAGAATGATTGGTTATGATAATGATTAAGTTCTTTAAGATCATATTTGTCTAAACAATGGCTTGAGTTGCATAAATCTACATCCTTGACATATACATATATTTTTTAATTTTCTTTTTATTTGTTTTTCACTTTTTCGAGTCGGTTAAATAATGAAAGAAGGGTAATTAATGTCTACTCGTTCCTAGAGGATCGACACTTGTTTTAACCCTATACTCAGTTAATGATAAGTATGCTTGCTCATATGTGTGATTTGGGTTTAACATTTTAATTTGAACTTGATTAGGAATATGCTTAATTTTGTAAGATTTTTATACCCAAGTCTGAACGCATCAAGTTTTTGGCACCGTTGCCGGGGAACAATAGCATGAAAACTCAGATTTTGTTGATTTAACCATGTAAATATGCAAATATGTCAATAGGTAAATATGTATATTCGTTCTTACTGCAAAACGGTGCTATCTATTATATTTCATGTATTCTTGTATAACTGTGTAACCTAACTTAAACTAACCAACTTAGACTATGTCTTTTAAACTAACTACATACTCTTGTAGATTCCATGTGTAACTCGTCTCCTTGTTCTGGAGAAATGGCGAATTGGGATCTAAGAAGGTCGAACAGGGGGCAGTACCTCCATCACGCGTCGAAAGGAACACTCATAGCACCAGAATCAACAGAGCTTGAAACCTTAATTGGCAAATTTGTAGTGCATGTCACGAGGCATTTCCAAGAAATCGATTCCACATTCAAGAAATTCGATGCAATGATTCGTACATGGAACAACAAATTTGGTTTTAGACGGATAAGGTAATAAAATCTCATGAACTCACACCGTTAGCCAGTATGGAAATAGCTGCTGTCACGTTGCGAAGTGGAAAAGAATTACCAAACAGACCAGATGAAGGCCGGCGCCAGCTGGAAGAAGAGAACCGGCGCCGGATATCCATAAACACCAAAACGATACAACACAAAATGGAATCGGTGCCAGCTGAAGCACTGGAATCGGCGCTAGCTGAAGCACTGGAACTTGCGCCGGCTATCCCCTGTCCACTTCTCGAAAAACCTACTTTTCAGCCTAACGTACCATACCCTACCCATCTACATAAGGCCCGAAAAGATGCTCAGTTCAATAAATTCCTAGAGGTATTTAAACAACTTCACATAAACATTCCCCTCAATGAAGCTTTAATCCACATGCCCAAATATGCTAAATTCCTCAAAAGCATGCTTGTTAACAAAAAGCAACTAGAAGAATTGTCTACAGTAGTCCTCAACAAAGAATGCTTAGCCATCCTGCAGGACAACTCGAGTTTGCCCCAAAAAGCGAAAAATCCAGGAAGTTTCTCTATCCCATGTCGAATTGGCATTCTTCATATCTGTAATGCATTAGCTGACCTAGGTGCTAGCATTAATTTACTACCATATAAAACATTTAAAAGGCTAGGCCTAGGAGAACCACAGACCACTAAGATGAGTATTCAACACACGGATCGATCTATCAAATACCCTAGGGGCATCATTGAAAATGTGTTGGTAAAAGTTGATAAATTCATATTCCCTGTGGATTTTGTTATTCTTGACAAGGATGAAGATTCTAAAATCCTCTTAATCTTAGGTAGACCCTTCCTAGCTATAGCAAAAACATTAATTGATGTCCATAGGGGGAGGTTAACACTGAGGGTTGGGGATGAGGAAGTCATAATTTGAATCCACAAGAGCATGCAACAACCTATGACTTGTGATGATTTATGTCTAAGAGTTGATATTCTTGACAAACCAATTTTTTAGATGATGCAGGAATCTATTGAGGAAGAATTGATGCAAACATCAATGGCATATTTGGAGGAATTTCATAGCGAGGATGGGAGGCAGAGTTTTGACGTAGAAAAATGCAGCTTGGGGAGAATGAAATCATCTATAGAGGATCCTCCCGAAGTAGACTTAAAGGACCTACCCGAGCATTTGGAATATGTGTTCTTGGCTAAGGATCGTAACTTGCTTGTTATCATTGCCAAAATTCTCAAGGCAGAACAAAAGACCAAGCTGGTAAGTCTGTTGGGAAAATATAAAAGGGTGATAGCTTGAAAGATCACTAATATTAAAGGTATTAGTCCATCCTTCTGCAAACACAAATCTTGATGGAATAAAGTACAAAACTCATAGTGCAACCCTAACGTAGGTTGAACCCACATATGAGTGAAGTGGTAAAAGATGAGGTGGTTAAGCTCTTAGATTCTGGCATCATTTACCCTATTTCAGATAGCAGTTGGGTAAGTCCTACTCAAGTAGTACCAAAGAAGGGAGGAATGACGGTGAGCCCCAACGATAGAAATGAGTTAGTCCCTATGAGATTGGTCATGGGTTGGAGATTTTGCATAGATTATAGGATGTTAAACAAAGCCACTCGAAAAGATCACTTGCCTCTTCCTTTCATTGACCAAATGTTGGAAAGGTTAGCCGGACACGAGTATTATTATTTCTTAGATGGATTCTCAGGCTACCTGCAAATTGCCATAGCTCCGGAGGACCAAGAAAAGACCACTTTCACGTGTCCATATGGTACTTTTGCATATCGTAGGATGCCATTTGGCCTTTGCAATGGCCCCGGAACATTCCAAATGTGCAGACAGCTATAAATGAAGGACTTGTGGGGAATATCATGGAGGTATTTATGGATGATTTCTTAGTTTTTGGTGATTCATTTGACTTGTGTTTATCTAACCTTGAGAAGGTACTCGCAAGATGTGAAGAGACTAGCCTCATGCTTAATTGGAAAAAGTGCCACTTTATGGTACAAGAAGGTATTGTGCTAGGGTATAAAATTTCAAAGAAGGGTATTGAGGTCGATAGAGCAAAAATTGAAGCAATCGAGAAGCTACCTCCTCCTACTTCGGTAAAAGCTATAAGGAGCTTTCTTGGTCATGCAAGTTTCTACAGGCAGTTTATCTTAGACTTCTCAAAAATTTCGAAACCTCTTACTTCTTTATTTGAAAATGATGCTGTGTTTAATTTTGATTATAAATGTCTCAACGCTTTTACCATACTTAAAGAAAAATTGATTAATTCACCCATTCTAATTGCCCGAGATTGGTCTCTTCCCTTTGAACTAATGTGTGATGCAAGTGACTTTGCAGTTGGTGCAATATTGGGACAATGACGGAACAAGCACTTCCAACCGATATATTGTACGAGCAAGACTCTAACGGATGCATAGGAAAATTACACAACAACAGAGAAAGAGTTGCTTGCCATAGTGTTTGCCTTTGATAAATTCCGCTCTTATCTTATTTTGTCCAAAGTCATTGTATATACGGACCATTCAACCCTGAAGTACCTACTAACCAAATATGATTCCAAACCAAGATTGTTAAGATGGGTTCTATTATTGCAGGAATTTGATTTGGAGATTAGGGACAAAAAGGGGGCAGAAAACTTGGCTGCCGATCATCTGTCAAGATTGGATAATCCAAACCTGGAATCCTTGCTAGACGAAGACATTGATGATGCTTTCTCGGATGAGCAACTCTTGCTCATAGAAGGTGAGATCCAAACCCCACCATGGTTTGCCGACTTTGCTAATTACTTAGCTGTAGAAATTACCCCAAAAGACCTCGCGACACATCAAAAGAAGAAATTCTTCTCCGACGTACGACATTACTTTTGCGATGATCCATATTTGTTCAAGTGTTGTGCGGACCAATTCATTCGGAGATGTGTGGATTCTAGGGAAGGGGAAGATATTCTTCGACATTGTCATGAAGGACTTGTTGGAGGTCATGTAACACCCCGAAACCTAGGCCCGCCAGGGCCGGGGATGTCGCCCCGTCCAAAGGACAAGGGGTCTTTATAACTAGGTCACATAAATAAAATTTGCTAAAATAAAATAATACTTAACTTAAAAATTTATTACAACCCAAAATACTCCAAGAGTAAATCCATGAAATTCCAAAACAAAAACCATAAATAAAATTATCCACTCTCGTCTCCCCAAATCAATACATAAAATCAAAAGACACATTCTCTTCCAAAGCAGATATTACTAGCCACTCAACTCTACAGCAGAATCATCCTGAAATCATGATAAAAAGGTGATGAGACAAAAATCTCAGTAAGTTCATGTGTGCGTTGGGTGTTTAGTGAAACCAGTTCGTGGATGCAAAGTGTGAAACCTTTACAAGAAAAACATTGGCAAGCAATAACCATTAGTCAAAACCAAGAGTGGTGTTTTGGCTTATCCAGCCCTGCTTAATTAATAAAATCAACCACTCAAAAGAAAGGGATATGGGTTACCACACATTGGGCCCCATAACCGGTCAAAATGCCGACACTTTGTGCAGACTGACAAAAGTAGGTGATCGGCCTACTGGGTAAGATACTCCTCCTTCTCTATACCCAAACAACAACCGAGTGTCCATTCTGGCAAAACACAGTCACTTGACTGAAAACAAACTGCTAGCTCGGACCGGCACGACTCACTGGATTGACATCTTATCCGGGAAGGACTCACCCCTCAGAGGTGGCCACCTGCTGAGAGACTTACCCTAACCCTTCAAAGACTAGTCCTAGTAGTCCACCCTTATTGAGTACTCAACGACGTTTCCCACTTGGGATAAAATGAACAAAGCATTGCTCTTCATGAAAATAGTAATTTGAGGGTTTCCAAAGTTTTGGGAGAAATCAGTTTTAGAAAGAGTTTTAAGTTTGGAAAATCTGCTCAGTAACTTTTAAATTATTTAAGTGTTGGAAATAAGAACAAATTCAACCCTCAATTGCCTTCAAATAAATGAGTGTCCATACACTCCATATTTAGCTTGCCATAAGGAAAACATTTCACATAGATAGGTTTTATGCAGGAGCTTACCTGATTCTTGCTCACAACAACAAGGTCTCAAACAGCTGGCCTAACCCCACATGGACAAATACAAATCTTAATCAGATTCAAGCTACAACCCACTTCCTCAATTTTAAATCAACTCAATTCACTACTACCATGATCCTAGTGTCCCAAGCTTTAAGGCAAGACACTAATTAAATAGGTTTATAAGCTAAATTTAATTTGTTATTTAAAATAATTAATGGTTTGGGAAATAAATTCTAATAAGTTGAAAGTTTACATCTTGTTAAGAAAAATCTAGAGTTTATTTGATCAAGAGTCGTAGGTGGTACTAGGTAAAATAGTGATTTAATGATAGTTTAGTTGTTAGAAAATAATTGATAGCTGAAACTAGTTGAGATTAAATTGAATAAGCCTTTCTTGGAAAATAATAAGTAAATCCTTAAGGGTTTTGATTTAGTAAATATTTTACTAAGCATAAATCTTTTTCATAAAGGTTTTAATTGATTTCTTTATTTTAAATAATATTTATTTATTTTACTTTCTAGCAAAATTATTATTTATTTGGCTAAAATATCCTTTATGAATATAAGAATCCAAATCTACCCTTCCTAGGGTTTTCAAAAATACTAGGAAATTATTTTATTGAGTATTTTATTCATGGAGTGAAAATTACTTTTAGGGACAACTAGATCATGGTCAATTTCTATGGCCAACCTCAATCAAGAACATGCAAAATCCTTCAATTCATCAAATCAACTAAATCTTGCATCTAGGCATAGATCTAAATTTATTAAGACATGCTTTAACCTCTACTAGCATAAATATGAACATAGCTTAAACAATCCCATATGAATAAAAATCCTATTCACCAACGGTAGCATAATCTCTAGCATACTTTATCACAAATACTACCTATGACATGCATCAAACCTCAAATCAACATACAATCAACCAAGATAAACCTTTCATGCATAAATCCCATCTTCTTCACAATCATACAATTGCTCATGCTTCAATCTCAACAATAAATATATACTCAAATCCTACCACCATCCACCTTTTAACAACATCATCCTAGAGACATGATTCTAGAGTCTAAAAGAAGGATTGAAGGTACTTACTTGGTTGATGAATGCTTTGA
This sequence comes from Voacanga thouarsii, assembly GCA_026120185.1. Classification (NCBI taxonomy): domain Eukaryota; kingdom Viridiplantae; phylum Streptophyta; class Magnoliopsida; order Gentianales; family Apocynaceae; genus Voacanga; species Voacanga thouarsii. Next base: position 562,498 of record JANUWF010003384.1, on the reverse strand, counting down.
AAGAGTTTAGAGTAGATCTCAACTTCTAGATGGCTAATCGTGTCCAAGAGAGGTGGCGAAAGCATGGTCATGGGAAAAGAGACCATTCGGCCAAGAGGGGGAATTTCGGGCCATGAGAGAGAGAAAGAGAGAGAGAGAGAGAGAGAAGAAGTGATCATTAGTATGTTCATTCACATAAGTTCTCATTGGAGATCAAGTTTGAAGAAGATGAAGTTGATAGAGTAAATTTACCTTGAAGATGTTCTTGACCTTCACAAAAATTTCTGGTTTTGATACAAAGTAGCAAGATGATTTGTGGAGTTTGATGTTAATAATGGTGTTGATGGATTCACAGCAAAGAGTAGATCAAATCTGGAGATTTTTGTGATGGTTTGAAGTGGTTTGAAGGTGTATTAGGTGAAAGAATGTAGTAGGTGTTCTTGGTGTAGTGTGTGTGTTCTTGGTGGCTAAAGAAAATCGAGAGAGGGAGGTTGGGAGCAGCTGTTGAATTTCTGTGGAATTAGGACTGTCAAAATTCTATTGGGTTTAGAGAGTTGTTTCTCTGATTTGGAAGGGAAATGAAAGGTTAGTTGTTACAATCCTTGAAGAATATTTTTAGGAAGAGAATTTGGAAACTAAATATTCTAAGAATATCTTGATTATTTGGACAGCTTTGAAGTCTCCCATGGCCGACTGAATGTAAAGCTTTTCCGAGGAATTAAAGCTGGTTAAATGAGGCTTATGATGGCCGAAACTAAGGTGAACAATGGTGAAGAAGATGTCTGGTCAATGGTGTAAGATTTTATGGAAAGTTGCTAAACAAGATGGTTGAAATTTTGGAAACCAATCAAGCTAAATTGCAAGGATTTGTTGGAAAGATTTTCGGACAGCCATTGCTGCCTTTCATCCAGAAGCTTGAAGGAAACAATGGAGCTCTGCTAATGGAGGTATGAGGGAGGTTTTGACAGAAGTAGGTTGGTGTTTTCGGCTGGAGGAGAAATAGGAAACAAGTCGGAAAATTTTCCTGCACAAAAATTTCGCTGCACAGGAATTTCTGGGCAGATTTTCGGCTGCCACATCTAGCCAATTTGCAGCGAGCTGGAAGGGGGGTTTTAGGGGTATTCAAGGCTGGTTTCCAGCCTTCTTCATGGAGGAAAAACATGGCTAAGGCTCTGTACAAAATCTGGAAAAAACAGCTTGATTTTGGACTCTCAAAGTAGCGATCTTGCCCAGAATTTTCACTGGTTTTGTACAGCTCTTGAGCAGTCCGAAAATGGCTGAAATAATTCATGTTTCAAGCTGATCTTAAGGCCATTTTTCTGGCAGCATTTGGAAGGGAATGTGAGCTAAGAAGTTCGACATTTTGAAGGTACACAAGCTGGAAAATTTCAGCTCATTCCAAGAAGGAATGTGAACTAGCTATAGAGTAAAATTTCAGCAAGCTTACTAGAGGGATTTTCCTCTTGGAATTTCCCACAATTCATCCACATTTTCCATACCATGAGAAGCCTTTTACTAGGACATTTTGATCCTAAAAGACCTCAACACTTTACTGAATTTTCTGGAAAGAAAAAGGATAGAACACCTTGATCAAACTAAGGAGTTGAAAATTAAGAAAAATTAAAGATCAAGGGAGAATGAATTCCCTTTAAGAATTTCGAGTAGAGCAAAGAAGTGAAATGAGAATTCTCCTAACATGTCTCTCCTAGGTCATTATCACCACCTTGCTCCTCTCAGACATTACTTACCAACAAGACTTCAAAACAATAAAACTCAAATCCAAAGCACATAAAATCATATAAAAATATATTTAATCATGAGATAAAGTATGATATGCATCCCAACCCCTTACTCTAAGGTTGGTTTTGACTGGGGTTTCACATCCTCCCCTCCTTAGAAGAATTTCGTCCCGAAATTCAAGCATACCTCTATTTTAGCTCGGGATACTTCCGCTTCACCCTTTCTATTGATTCCCATGTAGCATCCTGTGTGCCATGGTGCTCCCACTGAATCTTAACCATCGGTATCTGCTTGTTCCAGAGAGTTTTGACACCGCGGTCCAATATCCGCACAGGCTTTTCCACGTAGCTTAAGTCTGGCTGCAACACTAACGGTTCCTCATTCAACACATGATCAGGATCCGCATTATACTTCTTCAACTGCGAAACATAGAACACATCACGAATACCCGTCAATCCATCCGACAGGTCTAATCGGTAAGCTACTGGTCCGATTCTTTCCTTAATAAAAAATGGCCCCAAATATCTCGGATTCAACTTTCCGCCCTTCGGATGCTTCACAATCCCCCTGTTGGGTGTTAGCTTCAGAAATACACGGTCCCCGACTTGAAATTCCAATTCTCTTCTCCGGTTGTCCGCATAGCTCTTCTGCCGGCTCTGAGCCGCCTTTAACCTCTCCCGAATCAGTTTCACTTTATCCAACATTTCTTGGACACAGACCTCTTCGGTTTTGCTCACATGTCCATCTTCCGTGCAACTCCAATACAACGGTACCTGACACTTGCGCCCATACAAAGCCTCGTATGGTGCCATCCCAATCGAGGCCTGATAGCTGTTGTTATAAGATAGCTCGGCATACGGTACACACTTGATCCACTTATCCCCGAAATCCAGGACACAGGCTCTCAACATATCTTCCAATATCTGGATTACCATTTCTGACTGCCCATCAGTCTGCGGATGCGCCGTCGTACTGAATTTCAAATTCGATCCCATTGCTTCCTGGAACTTTCTCAAAAAACGAGAAGTAAACCTCAGATCTCGATCTGATACTATGCTCGAAGGTACTCCATGAAGTCGGACTACTTCTCGAACATATATCTGAGCCAGCTTCTCCACGGAGTCCCTTACATTTACCGAGATGAAGTGGGCCAATTTGGTCAGTCGATCCACCACCACCCATATGGCGTCCTTCTGAGTCTTCGACATGGGAAGTTCGGTGACAAAGTCCATAGTCACCTCCTCCCACTTCCATTCCGGCACTGGCAATGGCTGCAATAGTCCTGCTAACTTCTTATGCTCCGCTTTAACTTTCTGACAGGTAAGACAAGTCGAGACATACTTGACCACATCTCGCTTCATTCGGGGCCACCAGTATGCTCTCTTCAAATCCTGATACATCTTGACCTCCCCCGGATGAATGGCGTACTTGCTCTTGTGTGCCTCCTCCAAAATTCTGTCCTTTAGTTGCTACTCTCCGGGTACACACAATCGATCTCTGAAATGGAAAATTCCTGCCTCATCTTGACGGAATTCACTGCTCGGTCGCTTAAGCTCCTTGTCCCGGAAAATTTGAAACTCGGTGTTGATTCGTTGAGCTTCCACTATTTCTTGCTTCAAATCCGGCACCAACTTCAAATTGCTGATGACGATTCTTTTGTCTTGTACTTCCGCCCTTCTGTCCAACACATCTTGCACTGCTTGCATTTCTTGCACCTTCAGTCTGGCCATTCCAACTTTTCTGCTCAGAGCGTCCGCCACAACGTTAGCCTTCCCGGGATGGTAGTTGATCGGGCAACGGTACTCCTCCAGGAATTCCATCCACCTTCGTTGCCTCAAGTTCAAATCCTTCTGAGTGAAGATATACTTCAGACTCTTATGATTGGTGAACACCTCATACTCGGCTCCATACAGGTAGTGTCGCCATTTCTTTAGGGCGAACACTATAGCCGCCAACTCCAAATCGTGAGTAGGGTAGTTCACTTCATGCGGCCGTAACTTCTGGGATGCATAAGCAATCACTTTCCTGTCTTGCATCAATACCGCTCCTAGACCTTCTTTCGAAGCATCTGTGTACAGCGCGTAAGATTTGCCCTCCTCCGGTAGACTCAACACCGGTGCCGTCATTAGTCTCTCCTTTAGTTCTTGGAAGCTTTTCTCACATTTTTCGTTCCATACAAACAGAACATCCTTCCTCAACAAACGGGTCATTGTCGAGAATCCCTTGATAAACCTTCGGTAGTACCCAGCCAATCCCAAAAAACTTCGAATCTCGGTAATATTCCCTGGCTTCTTCCAATTTGATACCGCTTCAACCTTTGCCGGATCTACCTTAATACCCTCCTTGGTCACCACGTGGCTAAGGAATGCCACACTGTCTAACCAGAATTCACACTTGCTGAACTTCGCGTACAGCTTGTGCTCCCACAGTTTCTCCAGTACGAGCCTCAAATGCTCCGCATGCTCCTCCGGACTCTTGGAGTAAATCAAAATGTCGTCGATGAAGACCACCAAAAACTTGTCCAGATAAGGTCGGAATACTCGGTGCATCAGGTCGATGAATACTGCTGGAGCGTTAGTCACCCCGAACGGCATCACCACGAACTCGAAATGTCCATAGCGGGTGTTAAAGGCTGTCTTGGGGATATCTTCCTCTCTTATCCGCACTTGGTAGTAACCTTGCCTCAGATCCAACTTGGAATAGCAACTGGATCCTTGCAGCAGATCAAATAGCTCGTCAATCAATGGAAGAGGGTACTTGTTCTTAATCGTCAAATTGTTCAGCCCTCGGTAGTCGATGCATAGCCTCAAGGTTCCGTCATTCTTCTTTACAAATAGCACAGGCGCTCCCCAGTGCAACGTGCTCGGTCTGATATAGCCTTGTCCTACTAACTCCTCCAACTGCTCTTTCAACTCTTTCAACTCTACCGATGCCATCCGGTATAGAGTCCGCGATACTGGTTCCGCTTCGGGAACTAAGTCTATTGTGAATTCCACTTCTCGGCTAGGAGGTAGAGAATCAAGCTCCGCTGGGAATACATCGGGAAAATCCTTCACCACTTCCATGTCCTCCGTAGTACACTGGTCCTTAGGCTTGTTCATCACGTAAGCCGATAACCCCGACATCCTTGCCTTAACAATTTCCGGCCTTAGCCCCCGCAATCAAGTACTTCAGCCTCTTTCACTCTCTTGCCATTAAATTCTAACACATCATAACCCGACTCGACGAACCGAACCGACTTATTTTTACAGCCTACCCTAGCCCCATGCTTGGCTAACCGATCCATCCCCAAAATCAAGTCATAGTCCTCAATGTCTAGCACAATCAAATCTCCCTCCAGATTTTCTCTCCCCAGCTTAATCTTACAATCCCTTACATACCGATCCGCTTGTACCATTTTCCCCAAAGGTGTGCTTACTTCTAAAGTGAAAGGTAACTCTACTCCATCCCGACCCAAATGATATACACACAACTTGTTTATATAGGAATGAGTAGAGCCATGATCAATCAAATCATTAACGGAACGTCCTTAAATAGTGAACGTACCTTCTACCACCGCTGCATCAGCCCCAACTTCCTCTTTGTTGAGAGTGAATACCTTGGCCTTCACTTGCGGCTTCGGTGCTCCACTCCCGGATGCTCCCGTGGCGTTAGCTCGGTTGGGCCCCGAGTTCTGAGCCGGGTTTCCTTGCCCGACCCGGTGCAACTTGGGGCAGGTATTCCTCAGATGGTTCGAGTCACCACAGTGGTAGCACTTTCTATCTCCACCCTTGGACCAGCAATTCCTCTCGGTATGGCCTTTCTTCCCACACCGCCCGCATGTCGGGAGGTTCGGTGCAGTCCAGCTGGTGCTGTCCGGCTTGCTTTCCCGGTTCTCGCCATTGATGATTAGCAGTGGCGCTTGTGAAGTTGCGGCCTCGAGAAATGTCCCCGCCGCTGCCTTGGCGGCCGGAAAGGCTTGGCCGCCATCCCGCTCGCGGTCCTCATTCTCCGTGCGAGTAGCTGCGTCCACCGCCCCCGAGTAAGATGTCGGTGGAGCAGGTGCCAATGCTCTCCTCGGCTCCGGCCTTAGCCCTTTGATGAACTGCCTCATCCTATTCTCGCTCGGTGTCGACCAATCTTCTGCAAGTATTTCGACAATTGCGTAAATCGCGCCGCATATTGAGCCACCGACATGCTCCCTCGTTTCGCATTCTAAAATTCGTCCTCCCGCTTCTCCACAATCCACCGAGGGATGTACTCAGCCTCGAAGGCTTCAACGAAGTTGGACCACGACCATTCTTGCTCATCCATCACCCAAGTCCTCTTGGACCCGCCGCCACCATGCCCGAGCCGGCCCTCTCAATCGAAAAGCCGCAAACTTAACCATCCGCTCCTCCGAATACCGGAGCGTTGCGAAGATGTCTTCCACTTGTTCGACCCATTGCTCGGCCTTCTGGTCTTGCTCGCCTTCACCCATAAAGATGGGCGGTTGGAACTTTAAGAATTTCTCCAATGCCTCGTCTTCCCTCTATGGTGCCTTCGCTCGGTCGGCGTCTCGAAGAATCTCGGCCACTTTGTTGAGTGCCCGGCCCATTGACACATCTACCGGGGCATCAGACCCCATGCCCATCTCGGGATCACTTTGTCCATTTCCCTAATGGGGTGATTGCATCCGCTCGCTTTCAACTTCCGTGCTACTCGGTCTACTTCTGGAATCCTTCCGTCGAAGAAGTTGCACGTCTCTTGGGTGCTATTCCATTCCATACCCCAGATGTTAAATGTATGCACTCAAGTATCAAATCATTTTACTGGTGCAAGCATACATAGCCAAGTATGAGTAGAAAGAAGTCAGATGCAACTTATTTGAAGGATTGCTCATAAATTTTGATTTCAAAAATTGACTTGCATAAATCTAAAGTTGTGAATAGAGCATAAAATTGAAAATCTTTGACATACTAGTTCTTGAAAGATAACAAATAAATAATCATCTAAAACAAAATAACTCTCAGTTCTCTAGTCCTCGTCCGAACCCGCATCATCAGACTCATGCAACCAACCCCCACTGTTCTTAGAAAAATCTACTCCGTCCCCGCTAGTAAATCCCTCCATTGGCTCCTTCCCAAGGCGCCTAGAGCTCTCTCTGGTCTCAACTCGGCTGAAGGAAGGAATGAAAGAAGGCCTGGGTGGAGACTCATAGTCTATCTCCCCCGGGTCATCACTAGCTGCTGCTAAATCCACTTCGGGATTAGGAGGGTGGGGTTCAGGCTCCACTATCATCACATCATCCTTACTGTCAGAGCTTATGTCTATCACCGGGATTGGAGGTGGCTCTAGAATCTAGACCTCGTCCTCACTGCTATCCTCCATAGGGATAACCTCGACATCATTGTTATCCTCTATAGGGACAACTGGCTGAGGGGCAGGCTTGGGAACTGGAAGGTCCTCCTGGTCTAGATAGTAAGGTCGGTGCCACTGCTGCCCTTTCCTTGCTGTCCTAAGCAATCTAACCATCCTACAACATTAACAAAATAGGTTAGATAAGATTTAAACTTAAATAAATAAATCATAAATCATTAATATTTGCCTATAACCTAGGCTCTGATACTACTTGTAACACCCCGAAACCTAGGCCCGCCAGGGCCGGGGATGTCGCCCCGTCCAAAGGACAAGGGGTCTTTATAACTAGGTCACACAAATAAAATTTGCTGAAATAAAATAATACTTAACTTAAAAAATTTATTACAACCCAAAATACTCCAAGAGTAAATCCATGAAATTCCAAAACAAAAACCATAAATAAAATTATCCACTCTCGTCTCCCCAAAGCAATACATAAAATCAAAAGACATATTCTCTTCCAAAGTAGATATTACTAGCCACTCAACTCCACAGCAGGATCATCCTGAAATCCTGATAAAAAGGTGATGAGACAGAAATCTCAATAAGTTCATGTGTGCGTTGGGTGTTTAGTAAAACCAGTTCGTGGATGCAAAGTGTGAAACCTTTACAAGAGAAATATTGGCAAGCAATAACCATTAGTCAAAAGCAAGAGTGGCATTTTGCTTTTCCAGCCCTGCTTAATTAATAAAATCAACCACTCAAAAGAAAGGGATATGGGTTACCACACATTGGGCCCCATAACCGGTCAGAATGCCGACACTTTGTGCAGACTGACGAAAGTAGGTGATCGGCCTACTGGGCAAGATACGCCTCCTTTTTAAACCCAAACAACAACTGGGTGTCCATTTCGAAAAAACATAGTCACTTGACTGAAAACAAACTGCTAGCTCTGACCGGCACGACTCACTGAACCGACATCTTATCCGGGAAGGACTCACCCCTCAGAGGTGGCCACCTGCTGAGAGACTTACCCTAACCCTTCAAAAACTAGTCCTAGTAGTCCACCCTTATTGAGTACTCAACGCCGTTTTCCACTTGGGATAAAATGAACAAAGCATTGCTCTTCATGAAAATAGTAATTTGAGGGTTTCCAAAGTTTTGGGAGAAATCAGTTTTAGAAAGAGTTTTAAGTTTGGAAAATCTGCTCAGTAACTTTTAAATTATTTAAGTGTTGGAAATAAGAACAAATTCAACCCTCAATTGCCTTCAAATAAACGAGTGTCCATACACTCCATATTTAGCTTGCCATAAGGAAAACATTTCACATCGATAGGTTTTATGCAGGAGCTTACCTGATTCTTGCTCACAACAACAAGGTCTCGAACAGCTGGCCTAACCCCACATGGGCAAATACAAATCTTAATCAGATTCAAGCTACAATCCACTTCCTCAATTTTAAATCAACTCAATTCACTACTACCATGATCCTAGTGTCCCAAGCTTTAGGGCAAGACACTAATTAAATAGGTTTATAAGCTAAGTTTAATTTGTTATTTAAAATAATTAATGGTTTGGGAAATAAATTCTAATAAGTTGAAAGTTTACATCTTGTTAAGAAAAATCTAGAGTTTATTTGATCAAGAGTCATAGGTGGTACTAGGTAAAATAGTGATTTAATGATAGTTTAGTTGTTAGAAAATAATTGATAGCTAAAACTAGTTGAGATTAAATTGAATAAGCCTTTCTTGGAAAATAATAAGTAAATCCTTAAGGGTTTTGATTTAGTAAATATTTTACTAAGCATAAATCTTTTTCATAAAGGTTTTAATTGATTTCTTTATTTTAAATAATATTTATTTATTTTACTTTCTAGCAAAATTATTATTTATTTGGCTAAAATATCCTTTATGAATATAAGAATCCAAATCTACCCTTCCTAGGTTATTCAAAAATACTAGGAAATTATTTTATTGAGTATTTTATTCATGGAGTGAAAATTACTTTTAGGGACAACTAGATCATGGTCAATTTCTATGGCCAACCTCAATCAAGAACATGCACAATCCTTCAATTCATCAAATCAACCAAATCTTGCAACTAGGCATAGATCTAAATTTATTAAGACATGCTTTAACCTCTACTAGCATAAATATGAACATAGCTTAAACAATCCCATATGAATAAAAATCCTATTCACCAACGGTGGCAGAATCTCTAGCATACTTTATCACAAATACTACCTATGACATGCATCAAACCTCAAATCAACATACAATCAACCAAGATAAACCTCTCATGCATAAATCCCATCTTCTTCACAATCATACAATTGCTCGTGCTTCAATCTCAACAATAAATATATACTCAAATCCTACCACCATCCACCTTTTTACAACATCATCCTAGAGACATGATTCTAGAGTCTAAAAGAAGGATTGAAGGTACTTACTTGGTTGATGAATGCTTTGAAAGAGTTTAGAGTAGATCTCAACTCCTAGATGGCTAATCGTGTCCAAGAGGGGTGGCGAAAGCATGGTCATGGGAAAAGAGACCATTCGGCCAAGAGGGGGAATTTCGGGCCATAAGAGAGAGAGAGAGAGAGAGAGAGAGAGAGAGAGAGAAGAAGTGATCATTACTATGTTCATTCATATAAGTTCTCATTGGAGATCAAGTTTGAAGAAGATGAAGTTGATAGAGTAAATTTACCTTGACGATGTTCTTGACCTTCACAAAAATTTCTGGTTTTGATCAAAAGTAGCAAGATGATTTGTGGAGTTTGATGTTAATAATGGTGTTGATGGATTCACAGCAAAGAGTAGATCAAATCTGGAGATTTTCGTGAGTGTTTGAAATGGTTTGAAGGTGTATTAGGTGAAGGAAGGTAGTATATGTTCTTGGTGTAGTGTGTGTGTTCTTGGTGGCTAAAGAAAATCGAGAGAGGGAGGCTGGGAGCAGCTGTCGAATTTCTGTGGAATTAGGACGGCCGAAATTATGTTGGGTTTAGAGAGTTGTTTTTATGATTTGGAAGGGAAATGAAAGGTTAGTTGTTACAATCATTGAAGAATATTTTTAGGAAGAGAATTTGGAAACTAAATATTCTAAGAATATCTTGATTATTTGGACAGCTTTGAAGTCTCCCCTGGCCGACTGAATGTGCTGCTTTTCTGAGGAATTAAAGCTGGTTCAATGAGGCTTATGATGGCCGAAACTAAGGTGCACAATGGTGAAGAAGATGTTTGATCAATGGTGTAAGTTTTTATGGAATGTTACTAAACAAGATGGCTGAAATTTTGGAAACCAATCAAGCTAAATTGCAGGGATTTGTTGGAGAGATATTCAGACTGCCATTGCTGTCTTTCGACCAGAAGCTTGAGGGAAACAATGGAGCTCTGCTAATGGAGGTTTAAGGGAGGTTTTGACAGAAGTAGGTTGGTGTTTTCGGCTGGAGGAGAAATAGGAAACAAGCTGGAAAATTTTCCCGCACAAAAATTTCGCTGCACAGGAATTTCTGGGCAGATTTTCGGCTGCCACTTCTAGCCAATTTGCTGCCAGCTGGAAGGGGGGTTTCAGGAGTATTCAAGGCTGGTTTCCAGCCTTCTTCATGGAGGAAAAACATGGCTAAGGTGCTGCACAAAATCTGGAAGAAAACAGCTTGATTTTGGACTCTCAAAGTAGCGATCTTGCCAGGAATTTTCACTGGTTTTGTACAGCTCTTGAGCAGTCCGAAAATGGCTGAAATAATTCATGTTTCAAGCTGATCTTAAGGCCATTTTTCTGGCAGAATTTGGAAGGGAATGTGAGCTAAGAAGTTCGACATTTTGAAGGTACACAAGCTGGAAAATTTCAGCTCATTCCAAGAAGGAATGTGAACTAGCTATAGAGTAAAATTTCAGCAAGCTTACTAGAGGGATTTTCCTCTTGGAATTTCCCACAATTCATCCACATTTTCCATACCATGAGAAGCATTTTACTAGGACATTTTGATCCTAAAAGACCTCAGCACTTTACTGAATTTTCTGGAAAGAAAAAGGATAGAACGCCTTGATCAAACTAAGGAGTTGAAAATTAAGAAAAACTAAAGATCAAGGGAGAATGAATTCCCTTTAAGAATTTCGAGTAGAGCAAATGAGTGAAATGAGAATTCTCCTAACATGTCCCTCCTAGGTCATTATCACCACCTTGCTCTAGGCCCTTAAGGCCGAAACTAATCCTCCTTAAGCAAAAATAAAATTTTAATCAAACTAAAGCTTCTATGATGGAATTCGAACCCAAGACCTCAAGAATTAATTCTAAAGCTCTAACCACTAAACTACAACTACTCTTGTTGCTATTTTTACTAGAAAATTAATTCCTATTCCTTCCACAAGCTATCTCCCTATTTTCACCTTGGGCAAAAATTACCATTTTGCCCCTCTCAGACATTACTTACCAATAAGACTTCAAAACAATAAAACTCAAATCCAAAGCACATAAAATCATATAAAAATATATTTAATCATGAGATAAAGTATGATATGCATCCCAACCCCTTACTCTAAGGTTGGTTTTGACTGGGGTTTCACATCCTCCCCTCCTTAGAAGAATTTCGTCCTGAAATTCAAGCATACCTCTATTTCAGCTCGGGATACTTCCGCTTCACCCTTTCTATTGATTCCCATGTAGCATCCTGTGTGCCATGGTGCTCCCACTGAATCTTAACCATCGGTATCTGCTTGTTCCAGAGAGTTTTGACACCGCGGTCCAATATCCACACAGGCTTTTCCACGTAGCTTAAGTCTGGCTGCAACACTAACGGTTCCTCATTCAACACATGATCAGGATCCGCATTATACTTCTTCAACTGCGAAACAAAGAACACATCATGGATACCCGTCAATCCATCCGACAGGTTTAATTGGTAAGCTACTGGTCCGATTCTTTCCTTAATAAAAAACGGCCCCAAATATCTCGGATTCAACTTTCCGCCCTTCGGATGCTTCACAATCCCCCTGTTGGGTGTTAACTTCAGAAATATACGGTTCCCGACTTGAAATTCCAATTCTCTTCTCCGGTTGTCCGCATAGCTCTTCTGCCGGCTCTGAGCTGCCTTTAACCTCTCCCGAATCAGTTTCACTTTATCCAACATTTCTTGGACACAGACCTCTCTGGTTTTGCTCACATGTCCATCTTCCGTGCAACTCCAATACAACGGTACCTGACACTTGCGCCCATACAAAGCCTCGTACGGTGCCATCCCAATCGAGGCCTGATAGCTGTTGTTATAAGATAGCTCGGCATACGGTACACACTCGATCCAGTTATCCCCGAAATCCAGGACACAGGCTCTCAACATATCTTCCAATATCTGGATTACCCTTTCTGACTGCCCATCAGTCTGCGGATGCGCCGTCGTACTGGATTTCAAATTCGATCCCATTGCTTCCTGGAACTTTCCCCAAAAACGAGAAGTAAACCTCGGATCTCGATCTGATACTATGCTCGAAGGTACTCCTTAAATTCGGACTACTTCTCGAACATATATCTGAGCCAGCTTCTCAATGGAGTCCCTTACATTTACCAGGATGAAGTGGGCCGACTTGGTCAGTCGATCCACCACCACCCATAAGGCGTCCTTCTGAGTCTTTGACATGGGAAGTCCGGTGACAAAGTCTATAGTCACCTCCTCCCACTTCCATTCCGGCACTGGCAATGGCTGCAATAGTCCTACTGACTTCTTATGCTCCGCTTTAACTTTCTGACAGGTAAGACAAGTCGAGACGTACTTGACCACATCTCGCTTCATTCCGGGCCACCAGTATGCTCTCTTCAAATCCTGATACATCTTGACCTCCCTCGGATGAATGGCGTACTTGCTCTTGTGCGCCTCCTCCAAAATTCTGTCCTTTAGTTGCTGCTCTCCGGGTTCACACAATCGATCTCTGAAATGGAAAATTCCCGCCTCATTTTGACGGAATTCACTGCCCGGTCGCGTAAGCTCCTTGTCCCTGAAAATTTGAAATTCGGCGTTGCTTCGTTGAGCTTCCACTATTTCTTGCTTCAAATCCGGCACCAACTTCAAATTGCTGATGACGATTCTTTTGTCTTGTACTTCCGCCCATCTGTCCAACACATCTTGCACTGCTTGCATGTTGGATTGTATGCCCTCTTAGACTAGGTTTCTGATGTAAAATCGAATTATTTAATAAAAGAATTTATTTTCAGAAATTGTTTGTAAATTTACTTTTTGTTTGTGCACGATTTTCGTTTGGAACAGACCTATTGTGTTTAAATAAGTGATCCATGTGAATGGTGGTATTTCACAGTAAGGTATGGATCACGGGTTATTTAACACATAAACATTTGTTCCTAACCTATTGATGAGACTGGGAACCTTATCATGTTTAGGTTATTATGTTATGAATTCCAAATGGGGAATGGCTTACCTTTAGCCAGTGGGTAGTCCACTCACTTCATGACATAAGCGTATTTCGAATACGTGGAACAGGACCTGTAGTAGTGGTTTCTCAAAGTACTATATGGTAGAAACCTAGACTACTACCGCTACAGCGTGGACTAATACTCTACGACTTGAGTATGAGTTGGTGGTCTAGCGAAGCTGGAAGCATATACTTTAATTTGCTGTAGTTGAGGTTCTATCATAGGGCCAATATACTTGCATGTTGGGCATGTGTGACTAGTTAGTTAAGACAGACTTATACAAGATAGTTTCTGCACTATGTCACCCCTTGTGGTTGTCCGAATGGTCTAAATTATCTAGGGCCCTGGGAAACATGACTTGGATGTTTGCTTTAGGGTAGCTCCTTTGGAAAGCAGAAACACTCCAGGAAGTCGTGGATCATTGGACTAGAAGCCTAAGGATGGTAGATGTCATTTAGAGGGGTGTTAGTACACTTCTTCCTCTCTAAATGTACGACGATGTGTAGAGGGGTATTTTAGTCATTTCACCTGTAGGTCGGAGACTTTGCGAATATAGCATTGTCCTTGGGATCAATATTTCCTTATGGTGATATTAGGAAATATTTAAAATGCAAAATACAGCTATTTATATAGCATGGGTATTTTGGTCATTTTAGCAGCCAAGGCGATGTGTCTTTTTGGTCCTCGGGATAGCCCGTAAGTCCTAACTATTTTTGGGATGAGGAATTGGTCTCAGTTGAAGAGGATTTTATTTTATTTTGTTTTATTTTATTTTATTCAGGAAGTCTAATTTATTATTGGACAAGAATAAAATAAATAAATAAATAAATCAAATAGGAGTTGAGAGAAATTAATTATCTAGTTTATTTGGTTAATTAATTATTCAGGGCCTAGGTCCAGTATGAATAATTAAGAAATTAACCTGGGCTTAAACTAGGGGAAATAATTAATGTTTAATTATTTATTGGGTTATTTATGTAGGCCCAAGAAATAAATAATTAAAGATTAATTATTATGGTTCATTTGGGCTCATTAATTATTTATTGGGTTACTTATGTAAGCCCAGAAAATAAATAATTAATATTTATTATTTTGGGCCTTTTGGGTCCAAGAAAAATAATAAATATTTATCTGGCCCAATAGTTTGGACCTTAGGGTTTTTTCCAGATACGGTTAAGAGGAGTTTAAGGTTAGGCCAAACTGTTTCTCAGGATAACATCCGGGTATTTTGAAATCCCGGGGATATGTTTATCAGAGATTGAGAGACCTAATTTTGGCAAAATATAAAAACAATTCTTTGAAAAGAAAAAAACTCTAATTATTTTCCTTCCCAAGAAAAGACTCACGCGAGTCTCTCTCTCTCTCTCAAAGGCTCTCTTCTTCTTCTTGTTTTTCTCTTGTTCTTTGCTAATCAATAGCGAACGAACCAAGGAGAATTAAGACCCTTCCTCTTCACCATAGTGTTCACCGACTAGAGGTTAGGCTGAGGAATATCCCGAGAGCTGGAGAGCTAAGCGTTAATGCAAACAAGACGAAGTCGAAGGGTAGCGGGTGTTCAACCGGAAGCTCTTTCAACTGTGCAAAGCGAGGCGATTCCAGCCGTTCAATCTGTTCCTACGCAACCTAGGAGGGTTAAGGAACGCAAAGGTATGATCTTCACGCTTCCGCATGGCCTTTATGGCTCGCGTTTAATTTTTTTTTTTTTTGTCTCTGTTTTTCCGTCCATGGCTCCCTGTTTCTGCGTTTTGCCATCAAAGTGGTATCAGAGCCATTGGTTTTGATCAATATAGGGAGCATGGTAGTTAATAAAATGGAGAAGATGATTATACCTATGATACTTCGCTGTTTTGGTATGGGATAGATGGTTTTGTAAGCTTCACAGTGGAAGCATAGGATCTCTGTAAATTTTTTGGCTTTGGTGTTTTAATCGTGTAAACCCAATTTTAATGGGTATAGGCGGTTGTGGTTATGTTTTGGATGAGTTTTTAAAAGTAAAAATGTCCAAAGAAGCCAAAGAAGACAGAAAAAATTCGAAGAAAAATTTTCGGTGAAAAAATTCGCGCGGGTGAAAAAACGGAGAAGAAGAAAATTGTTCATAAGCCGCCGCGTGGAGCCGAGCCGTCGAGCCGAGCTGCTTCTGTTCTGTGAGTGGAGCCGTGCTTCTGGAGCCGCTAAGCCGAGCCAATTGGGAGGGGATTTGAAGCCGATTTTGCAATTGCAAAATTGCAATTGCAACTTCAAATTCGCGCGGGTCATGCGCGGGTCGGACGCCAGAAAACGGGCCAACACGCGGGCGGGTGAGGTGGAGCTGGGCGCGGGTCGCGGGCGGGCGGAGCGCTCCACGGGTTGAAGCAACTGCCAATCAAGTGCGGCTGGTGCACCGAGGGGCACGGTGGACCGCAGTACAAAAGGCGCCGATTTGGTGCATCCGGTGCAGTGGACCGCCAGCGTTTTTTTTACACTTTTTGTTTTTTTTCCTTTTTCGTTTTGGGGTCCCATACCAGGCGAAGTTAATATTTTTGCAATATTTATATTCTTGGAATATATTTGCATGAAAAATATTAGTAAGGGATTTTAGGATTAAACAAGATCATTAATTAATTAATTAATGTGTTTAATTCTATAATTTGGACACTTAGGTTTAAAAAATAGAAAAGCATGAAAACGTTTATTGTTTTCTAGCATGCTATTTTTTTTATGTACCTATGTGTGCTTTTCCTCAAAGACCAAAGTCTTTGGGAACCTCTTGTTTTGGCAAGGAAAAATATTTTTCTTTAAAAACTAAATGGCTATTTTAATTGGTACAAAAAATTAATCCTTGACATAGAAAATATATTGGATTTCAATATTTTTGTAAATTAAGATGGAGAGCCATTTTGTTTTGTTTTGGACTAGAAAAATGATTTTGTTAAATAAACTTGAGACCAAAGTCTCTAAGTTTTAATTGGAAATTTTTGAAATCATCAAGTTTTAACTTATATAAAATTAGTCCATGGAGGAAATCTCTCAAAGGATATAAGTCTTGACATAGAGATTTTATTGGACTTAGATATTTTATTTTTGAGTTAAGAAAAACTTAATGGAAATTTCAAAAGGATATTTTCCAGAAAACCTTTATTTTAAAAGACTAAATGGGAGAGGGGTTCCAACGGCCCCACGGCTTCCATCACGGTCCTCATTAGAGATCGTGGATCCCCTCACGTCACCCTGGGAGTGAACCCGTATAGGATGGGGATACCACAAGGATCTAGATCTAATGGAAGGATGTAATTAATAACCCGGGGCACGTACTATGATCGGCCAGCCCACGTTGGAGGTTATAGTGCGAGGTATGTCCATAGGAAATGAGAGGAAACGGCCATCCCACGATGGAGTTATTCTCTAGATCATTACCTAGAAGGGAAATTAATTTGTGGTGGTTAATACACTTAGCTTAGGAAACTGTTAATCTTCCCAAGAAGCTATATCAATTTTCCTAAGAGCCAAATTATTTTCAGTGCACAAATTTCATTTTTTTTTCACAAACTAATTTCTTTCTTTTATTTTCGATTTTCAGAAATGGTGGGAGGTTCTTTTAGTCCATTGGCCGTTATTCTCAGGGAGAATAAGTTAACGGGTCCAAACTATGTGGATCGGAAAAGGAACCTGGACATAATACTCACAGCCGAGGAGTATAAGTATGTCCTTTACGAAACCTGCCTTGTTATCAGGGAAGGTTCCACCGCTGAAGAGCAAGAGGCTGAAAAGGCATGGAAGAAAACTGACGAAATGGCACGTTGCTATATGTTAGTTTCCATGTCTAATGTGCTCCTGTCAAAACACGAGCACATGGCTTCTGCATATGACATAAGTCAATCGTTGGCAACTATGTTCGCGGACAAGAGCCGGCCCGCAAGGCAGGAGGCTCTTCGAACAATTGTAAACACTAAGATGGCCGAGGGAGCATCGATCCGAGAGCATATGCTCAAGATGATTGCCGCTTTCGAGGAGGCGTAAATCTTAGGGGTCGTCATTGACCCCGAGAGCCAAGTGGACATGGTTCTCGAATCTCTACCGGGCTCTTTCACTCGGCTCAAGTTAAACTATAACATGAACAAGTTGAACATGAGTTTGATCGAACCGATGAAGGAGCTCCGTATGGCGGAGAAGGTCATGAAGCCGCAGCCTAAGGCCATGATTGCTAAGGCCTGTTCTTCAAGAACCGGGCCTAAGCCCGTAAAGTTCAAGAGGAAGAAGGGGAATGCAAGCAGCCCAGCCCAAGAACCAGCCCAAGGACAAACCAAAGGGCAAGTGCTTCAAGTGTGGAAAGAAGGGACACTGGAAAAAGGAGTGTCCAGATCTTCAAGCCAAGAAAAACCCCACAGGTAATGTTTACTATCTAGAGTCCATATCAATGGTAGGATCAACTTCCACTTGGATTGTTGATTCAGGAGCCACTGATCATATCTGTAACTCCTTGCAGGGGTTTAGGAAGATAAGAAGACTCAAGAAAGGCGAACATGGGCTTCGAGTAGGTAATGGACCACAAGTCTGGGCCCTTGCAGTGGGAGAGCTGGATCTTATTTTTTATTGTAATAAGATAGTGGTTTTAAAAGACATTTTATATGTACTCGGTTTTCGTCGAATTTGATTTCAGCTTGCAAAACTTATTAATCAAGGATATTCTCGTATCTTTCCATTCTGGTATTTCTATCAGTAGAGATGGAGAAATTTTATGTACTGGGCACATGTATGAAAATTTGTTCTTTTTAAACCTTATTAACAAACAATCAAATAACGCTCAGCCTGAACCTTTAACTAAGAAGAGAAAGACCAATATCAACGATTCATACCTTTGGCACCTGAGGTTGGGTCATATTAACTCAACCAGGATTCAAAGGCTAATCCATGATGGGCCTTTGGGCTCATTGAGATTGGAAAGTTGGCCTCGCAGTGAATCCTCGCTCGATGGGAAAAATGACCAAAAGGTCTTTTACACCAAAGGCGGATAGAGCCAAGGAGGTGTTGAGTCTTGTTCACACTGATGTGTGCGGTCCATTGTCTACACCAACTAGGGGAGGTTTTGAGTACTTCATCACGTTCACTGATGATTGTACGAGATATGGTTACATTTACCTGATGAGACGCAAGTCTGACTCTTTTGACAAGTTCAAAGAGTTTAAGGCTGAAGTGGAGTGTCGGACAGGTAAATTAATCAAAACCTTACGATCGGATCGTGGTGGAGAGTACCTCCTAGGTGAATTCAAGGATTACATAGTACATCATGGGGTAGTATCCCAGCTCTCTGCGCCGGGAACCCCCCAGCAGAACGGAGTAGCTGAGAGAAGGAACAAGACATTGATGGAAATGGTCCGAAGCATGATGTCTCATGCTACTCTTTCAGTGTTCTTTTGGGGATATGCCCTGGAAACAGCGGCATATATTCTGAACTTAGTGCCTTCCAAGTCAGTACCTAGGACTCCCTAGGAGATGTGGACTGGGCGTAAGCCAAGTCTGAATCATCTCAGGATTTGGGGGTGTCCAGCTTATGTACTGATCAAGGGAGACAAGTTGGAACCAAGATCAGAATTATGCTATTTTGTTGGGTATCCAAAAGGGACAAAAGGAGGCTACTTTTATCATCCTAAGGAGCAGAAGGTACTAGTCAGTACCAATGCTAGATACTTGGAAGATGATCAAAGTACTTCCACTAAAGGTTCAACGAGGTTGGAACTTCAGGAGAAGTTATCTATGGAATCAACTTCTATTGACCCGATTTTGGAACAAGAAGAGGCACAACCTCAAGAGCCTGTACAAATGGAGCCTCGTCGTAGTAGGAGAGTGTCTAGGGTTCCGGATAGATGGACTCGGAGAAGCCTTTGAGCCGGTTTCCGACCATCATGAACAAGACCCCGCTAGATACGAGGAGGCTATTGCTGATGCCGATGCAAATCTGTGGCATGAAGCAATGAAAGCCGAGATTGAGTCTATGTACCTCAATCAGGTTTGGGATCTTGTAGCTTCACCTGAAGGGATAAAACCCATTGGGTGCAAGTGGGTATACAAGAGGAAGAGAGGAGCGGATGGGAAGGTGGAAACCTTCAAAGCTAGGCTTGAGGCGAAAGGGTATACTCAGAAAGAGGGTATCGACTATGAGGAAACCTTTTTCCCGGTAGCCATGCTTAAATCCATTCGCATCCTCCTTGCCATCGCCTATCACTATGACTACGAGATATGGCAAATGGATGTCAAGACGGCATTCTTGAATGGCCATCTTAGCGAAGACATCTATATGTCCCAACCGAAGGCTTCATTGTCGAAGGCCAGGAACACATGGTTTGCAAGCTTAAGAAGTCCATTTATGGACTTAAGCGAGCATCAAGAGCATGGAACATTCGTTTTGATGAGACCGTAAAGTCTTATGGTTTTATTCAAAACGAAGATGAACCATGCGTGTACAGGAAACTTGAAGGCATCAATGTGGTTTTTCTTGTCCCGTATGTGGATGACATTCTACTCATTGGAAATGATGTAGGGACATTGTCATCTACAAAGGTTTGGTCTGTCTAGTCAATTCAAGTATGAAGGACTTGGGAGAAGCCACCACATTCTCGGATTAGGCTTCTTAGAAATAGGAAGCAGAGAATGTTAGGATTATCCCAAGCGACATACATTGACAAGATGTCGGCCAAGTACAAGCATGGACTCATGCAAGGGAGCTCTAATCCCTTGCGTACATGGGTTGTCATTTTCTTCGAAGGACTCGTCCTAAGTCTCAAGAAGAAAAGGACAGAATGAGTAGGATTCCCTACGCTTCGGCGGTGGGAAGTCTCATGTACGCCATGTCGTATACTAGGCCGGATATCCGTTTTGCCGTGGGCTTAGTTAGCAGATATCGATCAAACCTGGGGAGGTTCATTGGCAAGTCGTAAAGCATATTCTCAAGTACCTCAAGGGAACGAGAGATTATATGTCGGTTTACTGTGGTCGATGATTTGGTTCCTACAGATACACGGACTCGGACTTCCGAGCGGATAAGGATGAGAGAAAATCCACTAGTGGATATGTCTTCACCTTGTCTGGAGGAGCAATTTCATGGAGGAGTATCAAGCAATCTTGTATTGCTGACTCAACCATGGAAGCTGAGTATGTGGCAGCTTCAGAGGCGTCCAAGGAAGTAGTCTGGCTCCGGAAGTTTCTTTCAGAACTTGGAGTCGTACCACATATGGATAGGCCGGTTGTGATGTATTGCGACAACACTGGAGCAGTGTCGCAATCTAAGGAGCCTCGGAACCACAAGAAGGGGAAACACATCGAGAGGAAGTACCACCTGATCCGGGATTTCATCCAGAGACGGGAAGTCGTGGTGGAGCATATTACCTCAGAAAACAATCTAGCAGACCCATTCACCAAGCCTTTGGCTGAGAGAGTCTTCAAGAGACACTTAGACGCCATAGGGGTGGGCACCTATGGACTTACCTAGTCTTAGAGTGCAAGTGGGAGATTGTTGGATTGTATGCCCTCTTAGACTAGGTTTCGATGTAAAATCGAATTATTTAATAAAAGAATTTATTTTCGGAAATTGTTTGTGAATTTACTTTTTGTTTGTGCACGATTTTCGTTTGGAATGGACTCCATTGTGTTTAAATAAGTGATCCATGTGAATGGTGGTCTTTCACAAGAAGGTATGGATCACGGGTTATTTAACACATAAACATTTGTTCCTAACCTATTGATGAGACCGGGAACCTCATCATGTTTAGGTTATTATGTTATGAATTCCAAATGGGGAATGGCTTACCTTTAGCCAGTGGGTAGTCCACTCACTTCATGACATAAGCGTATTTCGAATACGTGGAACAGGACCTGTAGTAGTGGTTTCTCAAAGTACTATATGGTAGAAACCTAGACTACTACCGCTACAGCGTGGCCTAATACTCTACGACTTAAGTATGAGTTGGTGGTCTAGCGAAGCTGGAAGCATATACTTTGATTTGCTGTAGTTGAGGTTCTATCATAGGGCCAATATACTTGCATGTTGGGCATGTGTGACTAGTTAGTTAAGACAGACTTATACAAGATAGTTTATGCACTATGTCACCCCTTGTGGTTGTCCGAATGGTCTAAATTATCCAGGGCCCTGGGAAACATGACTTGGATGTTTGCTTTAGGGTAGCTCCCTTGGAAAGCGGAAACACTCCAGGAAGTCGTGGATCATTGGACTAGAAGCCTAAGGATGGTAGATGTCATTTAGAGGGGTGTTAGTACACTTCTTCCTCTCTAAATGTACGACGATGTGTAGAGGGGTATTTTAGTCATTTCACCTGTAGGTCGGAGACTTTGCGAATACAGCATTGTCCTTGGGATCAATATTTCCTTATGGTGATATTAAGAAATATTTAAAATGCAAAATACAGCTATTTATATAGCAGGGGTATTTTGGTCATTTTAGCAGCCAAGGCGATGTGTCTTTTTGGTCCTCGGGATAGCCCGTAAGTCCTAACTATTTTTGGGATGAGGAATTGGTCTCAGTTGAAGAGGATTTTATTTTATTTTGTTTTATTTTATTTTATTAAGGAAGTCTAATTTATTATTGGACAGGAATAAAATAAATAAATCAATCAATCAAATAGGAGTTGAGAGAAATTAATTATCTAGTTTATTTGGTTAATTAATTATTCAGGGCCTAGGTCCAGTATGAATAATTAAGAAATTAACCTGGGCTTAAACTAGGGGAAATAATTAATGTTTAATTATTTATTGGGTTATTTATATAGGCCCAAGAAATAAATAATTTAATATTAATTATTATGGTTCATTTGGGCTCATTAATTATTTATTGGGTTACTTATGTAAGCCCAGAAAATAAATAATTAATATTTATTATTTTGGGCCTTTTGGGTCCAAGAAAAATAATAAATATTTATCTGGCCCAATAGCTTGGACCTTAGGGTTTTTTCCAGATACGGTTAAGAGGAGTTTAAGGTTAGGCCAAACTGTTTCTCAGGATAACATCCGGGTATTTTGAAATCCTGGGGATATGTTTATCAGAGATTGAGAGACCTAATTTTGGCAAAATATAAAAACAACTCTTTGAAAAGAAAAAAACTCTAATTATTTTCCTTCCCAAGAAAAGACTCACGTGAGTCTCTCTCTCTCTCTCAAAGGCTCTCTTCTTCTTCTTGTTTTTCTCTTGTTCTTTGCTAATCAATAGCGAACGAACCAAGGAGAATTAAGACCCTTCCTCTTCACCATAGTGTTCACCGACTAGAGGTTAGGCTGAGGAATATCCCGAGAGTTGGAGAGCTAAGCATTAATGCAAACAAGACGAAGTCGAAGGCTAGCGGGTGTTCAACCGGAAGCTCTTTCAACTGTGCAAAGCGAGGCGATTCCAGCCGTTCAATCTGTTCCTACGCAACCTAGGAGGGTTAAGGAACGCAAATGTATGATCTTCACGCTTCCGCATGGCCTTTATGGCTCGCGTTAATTTTTTTTTTTTTTTGTCTCTGTTTTTCCGTCCATGGCTCCCTGTTTCTACGTTTTGCCATCATTGCATTTCTTGCACCTTCAGTCTGGCCATTCCAACTTTTCTGCTCAGGGCGTTCGCCACAACGTTAGCCTTCCCGGGATGGTAGTTGATCGGGCAACGGTACTCCTCCAGGAATTCCATCCACCTTCGTTGCCTCAAGTTCAAATCCTTCTGAGTGAAGATAAACTTCAGACTCTTATGGTCGGTGAACACCTCATACTGGGCTCCACACAGGTAGTGTCGCCATTTCTTTAAGGCGAACACTATAGCCACCAGCTCCAAATCGTGAGTAGGGTAGTTCACTTTATGCCGTCGTAACTTCCGGGATGCATAAGCAATCACTTTCCTATCTTGCATCAATACCGCTGCTAGACCTTCTTTCGAAGCATCGGTGTACAGCGCGTAAGATTTGCCCTCCTCCGGTAGACTCAACAACGGTGTCGTCATTAGTCTCTCCTTCAGTTCTTGGAAGCTTTTCTCGCATTTTTCGTTCCACACAAACGGAACATCCTTCCTCAACAAATGGGTCATTGGCGATACGAGCGTCGAGAATCCCTTGATAAACCTTCGGTAGTACCCAGCCAATCCCAAGAAACTCCGGATCTCGGTAATATTCCCTGGCTGCTTCCAATCTGATACCGCTTCAACCTTTGCTGGATCTACCTTAATACCCTCCTTGGTCACCACGTGGCCAAGGAATTGCACACTGTCTAACCAGAATTCGCACTTGATGAACTTCGCGTACAGCTTGTGCTCCCGCAGTTTCTCCAGTACGAGCCTCAGATGCTCCGCATGCTCCTCCGAACTCTTGGAGTAAATCAAAATGTCGTCGATGAAGACCACCACAAACTTGTCCAGATAAGGTCGGAATACTCGGTGCATCAGGTCGATGAATACTACTGGAGCGTTAGTCACCCCGAACGACATCACCACGAACTCGAAATGTCCATAGCGGGTGTTGAAGGCTGTCTTGGGGATATCTTCCTCTCTTATCCGCACTTGGTAGTAACCTTGCCTCAGATCCAACTTGGAAAAGTAATTGGATCCTTGCAGTTGATCAAATAGCTCGTCAATCAGTGGAAGAGGGTACTTGTTCTGAATCGTCAAATTGTTCAGCCCTCGGTAGTCGATGCATAGCCTCAAGGTTCCGTCCTTCTTCTTTACAAATAGCACAGGAGCTTCCCAGGGTGACGTGCTCGGTCTGATATAGTCTTGTCCTACTAACTCCTCCAACTGCTCTTTCAACTCTTTCAATTCTGCCGGTGCCATCCGGTATGGAGTCCGCGATACTGGTTCTGCTCCGGGAACTAAGTCTATTGTGAATTCCTCTTCTCGGCTAGGAGGTAGAGAATCAAGCTCCGCTGGGAATGCATTGGGAAAATCCTTCACCACTTCCGTGTCCTCCAGAGTACACTGGTCCTTAGGCTTGTTCATCACGTAAGCCAGATAACCCGGACATCCTTGCCTTAACAATTTCCGGGCCTTAGCCCCCGCAATCAAGAACTTCAGCTCTTTCACTCTCTTGCCATTAAATTCTAACACATCATAACCCGGCCTGACAAACTGAACTGACTTATTTTTACAGTCTACCCTAGCCCCATGCTTGGCTAACCAGTCCATCCCCAAAATTAAGTCATAGTCCTCATGTCTAGCACAATCAAATCTCCCTCCAGATTTTCTCTCCCCACCTTAATCTTACAATCCCTCACATACTGATCCGCTTGCACCATTTTCCCCAAAGGTGTGCTTACTTCTAAAGTGAAAGGTAACTCTACTCCATCCTAACCCAAATGATACGCATACAATTTGTTTATATAGGAATGAGTAGAGCCAAGATCAATCAAAGTATTAACGGAACGTCCTTTAATAGTGAACGTACCTTCTACCACCGCTGCATCAGCCCCAACTTCCTCTCTGTTGAGAGCAAATACCTTGGCCTTCAGTTGCGGCTTCGGTGCTCCACTCCCGGATGCTCCCGTGGCGTTAGCTTGGTTAGGCCCCGAGTTCTGAGCCGGGTTTCCTTGCCCGACCCGGTGCAACTTGGGGCAGGTATTCCTCAGATGGTTCGGGTCACCACAGTGGTAGCACTTTCTATCTCCACCCTTGGACCAGCAATTCCTCTTGGTGTGGCCTTTCTTCCCACACTGCCTGTATGTCGGGAGGTTCGGTGCAGGTCCAGTTGGTGCTGTCCGGGCTTGCTATCCCCGGTTCTGCCATTGATGATTAGCAGGGCGCTTGTGAAGTTACGGCCTCAAGAAATGTCCCTGCTGCTACCTTGGCGGCTGGAAAGGCTTGGCCGCCATTCTGCTGCGGTCTCATTTTCCGTGCGAGTAGCTGCGTCCACCGCCCCCGAGTAAGATGTCGGTGGAGCAGGTGTCAATGCTCTCCTCAACTCCGGTTTTAGCCCTTTGACGAACTGCCTCGTCCTATTCTGCTTGGTGTTGACCAATCTTCGGAAGTATTTCGACAATTGCGTAAACCGCACCGCATATTGAGCCACTGACATGCTCCCTTGCTTCAGATTCTGAAATTCGTCCTCCCACTTCTCCACAATCCACTGAGGGATGTACTCAGCCCTGAAGGCTTCAATGAAGTTGGACCACGACCATTCTTGCTCATCCATCACCCAGTCCTCTTGGACCCGCTGCCACTATGCCCGAGCTGGCCCTCTCAATCGAAAAGCTGCAAACTTAACCATCCGCTCCTATGAATACTGGAGCTTTGCGAAGATGTCTTCCACTTGTTCGACCCATTTCTCGGCCTTCTAGTCTTGCTCAGCTTCACCCATAAAGATGGGCGGTTGGAACTTTAAGAATTTCTCCAATGCCTCGTCTTCCCCTCTAGGGTGCCTTCGCTCGGTCAGCGTCTGAAGAATCTCGGCCACTTTGTTGAGTGCCTGGCCCATTGACACATCTACTGGGGCATCAGACCCCATGCCCATCTCGGGATCACTTTGTCCATTACCCTGATGGGGTGATTGCATCTGTTCAGTTTCAACTTCCGGTGCTACCTGGTCTACTTCCGGAATCCTTCTGGCTGAAGAAGCTGCACGTCTCTTGGGTGCCATTCCATACCATACCCCTGATGTTAAATGTATGCACTCAAGTATCAAATCATTTTAGTGGTGTAAGCATACATAGCCAAGTATGAGTAGAAAGAAGTCAGATGCAACTTATTTGAAGGATTGCTCATAAATTTTGATTTCAAAAATTGACTTGCATAAATCCAA
The DNA here is from genome assembly GCA_026120185.1 of Voacanga thouarsii. Classification (NCBI taxonomy): domain Eukaryota; kingdom Viridiplantae; phylum Streptophyta; class Magnoliopsida; order Gentianales; family Apocynaceae; genus Voacanga; species Voacanga thouarsii. Next base: position 536,303 of record JANUWF010003384.1, on the reverse strand, counting down.
AGTTGTGAATAGAGCATAAAATTGAAAATCTTTGGCATACTAATTCTTGAAAGACAACAAATAAATAATCATCTAAAACAAAATAACTCTCAGTTCTCTAGTCCTCGTCCGGACTCGCATCATCAGACTCATGCAACCAACTCCTGCTATTCTTAGAAAAATCTACTCCATCCCCGCTAGCAAATCCCTCCATTGGCTCCTTCCCAAGGCGCCTAGAGCTCTCTCTGGTCTCAACTCGGCTGAAAGAAGGAATGAAAGAAGGCCTGGGTGGAGACTCATAGTCTATCTCCCCCGGGTCATCAGTAGCTGCTGCTAAATCCACTTCGGGATTAGGAGGGTGGGGTTCAGGCTCCACTGTCATCACATCATCCTTACTGTCAGAGCTTATGTCTATCACCGGGATTGGAGGTGGCTCTAGGATCTGGACCTCGTCCTCACTGCTATCCTCATAGGGATAACCTCGACATCATTGTTATCCTCTATAGGGACAACTGGCTGAGAGGCAGGCTGGGGAACTGGAAGGTCCTCCTGGTCTAGATAGTATGGTGGGTGCCAATGCTGCCCTTTCCTTGCTGTCCTAAGCAGTCTAACCATCCTATAGTATTAACAAAATAGGTTAGATAAGATTTAAACTTTAATAAATAAATAAATCATAAATCATCAATATTTGCCTATAACCTAGGCTCTGATACTACTTGTAACACCCCGAAACCTAGGCCCGCCAGGGCCGGGGATGTCGCCCCGTCCAAAGGACAAGGGGTCTTTATAACTAGGTCACACAAATAAAATTTGCTGAAATAAAATAATACTTAACTTAGAAATTTATTACAACCCAAAATACTCCAAGAGTAAATCCATGAAATTCCAAAACAAAAACCATAAATAAAATTATCCACTCTCGTCTCCCCAAAGCAATACATAAAATCAAAAGACATATTCTCTTCCAAAGCAGATATTACTAGCCACTCAACTCCAAAGCAGGATCATCCTGAAATCATGATAAAAATGTGATGAGACAGAAATCTCAGTAAGTTCGAGTGTGCGTTGGATGTTTAGTGAAACCAGTTCGTGGATGCAAAGTGTGAAACCTTTACAAGAGAAACATTGGCAAGTAATAACTATTAGTCAAAAGTAAGAGTGGTGTTTTTCTTTTCCAGCCCTGCTTAATTAATAAAATCAACCACTCGAAAGAAAGAGATATGGGTTACCACACGTTAGGCCCCATAACCGGTCAGAATGCCGACACTTTGTGCAGACTGACAAAAGTAGGTGATCGGCCTACTGTGCAAGATACTCCTCCTTCTCTATACCCAAACAACAACCGAGTGTCCATTCCGGCAAAACACAGTCACTCGACTGAAAACAAACTGCTAGCTCTGACCGGCACGACTCACTGGACCGACATCTTATCCGGGAAGGACTCACCCCTCAGAGGTGGCCACCTGCTGAGAGACTTACCCTAACCCTTCAAAAACTAGTCTAGTAGTCCACCCTTATTGAGTACTCAACGCCGTTTCCCACTTGGGATAAAATGAACAAAGCATTACTCTTCATGAAAATAGTAATTTGAGGGTTTCCAAAGTTTTGGGAGAAATCAGTTTTAGAAATAGTTTTAAGTTTGGAAAATCTGCTCAGTAACTTTTAAATTATTTAAGTGTTGGAAATAAGAACAAATTCAACCCTCAATTTCCTTCAAATAAACGAGTGTCCATACACTCCATATTTAGCTTGCCATAAGGAAAACATTTCACATCGATAGGTTTTATGCAGGAGCTTACCTAATTCTTGCTCACAACAACAAGGTCTCGAACAGCTGGCCTAACCCCACATGGGCAAATACAATTCTTAATCAGATTCAAGCTACAATCCACTTCCTCAATTTTAAATCAACTCAATTCACTACTACCATGATCCTAGTGTCCCAAGCTTTAGGGCAAGACACTAATTAAATAGGTTTATAAGCTAAGTTTAATTTGTTATTTAAAATAACTAATGGTTTGGGAAATAAATTCTAATAAGTTGAAAGTTTACATCTTGTTAAGAAATATCTAGAGTTTATTTGATCAAGAGTCATAGGTGGTTCTAGGTAAAATAGTGATTTAATGATAGTTTAGTTGTTAGAAAATAATTGATAGCTGAAACTAGTTGAGATTAAATTGAATAAGCCTTTCTTGGAAAATAATAAGTAAATCCTTAAGGGTTTTGATTTAGTAAATATTTTACTAAGCATAAATCTTTTTCATAAAGGTTTTAATTGATTTCTTTATTTTAAATAATATTTATTTATTTTACTTTCTAGCAAAATTATTATTTATTTGGCTAAAATATCCTTTATGAATATAAGAACCCAAATCTACCCTTCCTAGGGTTTTCAAAAATACTAGGAAATTATTTTATTAAGTATTTTATTCATTTAGTGAAAATTACTTTTAGGGACAACTAGATCATGGTCAATTTCTATGGCCAACCTCAATCAAGAACATGCACAATCCTTCAATTCATCAAATCAACCAAATCTAGCATCAGGGCATAGATCTAAATTTATTAAGACATTCTTTAACCTTTACTAGCATAAATATGAACATAGCTTAAACAATTCCATATGAATAAAAATCCTATTCACCAACGGTGGCAGAATCTCTAGCATACTTTATCACAAATACTACCTATGACATGCATCAAACCTCAAATCAACATACAATCAACCAAGATAAACCTCTCATGCATAAATCCCATCTTCTTCACAATCATACAATTGCTCATGCTTCAATCTCAACAATAAATATATACTCAAATCCTACCACCATCCACCTTTTAACAACATCATCCTAGAGACATGATTCTAGAGTCTAAAAAACGGATTGAAGGTACTTACTTGGTTGATGAATGCTTTGAAAGAGTTTAGAGTAGATCTCAACTCCTAGATGGCTAATAGTGTCCAAGAGAGGTAGCGAAAGCATGGTCATGGGAAAAGAGACCATTCGGCCAAGAGGGGGAATTTCGGGCCATGAGAGAGAGAGAGGGAGAGAGGGAGAAGAAATGATCATTAGTATGTTCATTCACATAAGTTCTCATTGGAGATCAAGTTTGAAGAAGATGAAGTTGATAGAGTAAATTTACCTTGAAGATGTTCTTGACCTTCACAAAAATTTCTGGTTTTGATCCAAAGTAGCAAGATGATATATGGAGTTTGATGTTAATAATGATGTTGATGGATTCACAGCAAAGAGTAGATCAAATCTGGAGATTTTCGTGAGGGTTTGAAGTGGTTTGAAGGTGTATTAGGTGAAAGAAGGTAGTAGGTGTTCTTGGTGTAGTGTGTGTGTTCTTGGTGGCTAAAGAAAATCGAGAGAGGGAGGTTAGGAGCAGCTGCTGAATTTCTGTGGAATTAGGACTGCCGAAATTCTATATGGTTTAGAGAGTTGTTTCTCTGATTTGGAAGGGAAAGGAAAGGTTAGTTGTTACAATCCTTGAAGAACATTTTTAGAAAGAGAATTTGGAAACTAAATATTCTAAGAATATCTTGATTATTTGGATAGCTTTGAAGTCTCCCATGGCCGACTGAATGTGCTGCTTTTCTGAGGAATTAAAGCTGGTTCAATGAGGCTTATGATGGCCGAAACTAAGGTGCACAATGGTGAAGAAGATGTCTGGTCAATGGTGTAAGATTTTATGGAAAGTTACTAAACAAGATGGTTGAAATTTTGGAAACCAATCAAGCTAAATTGCAAGGATTTGTTGGAGAGATTTTCGGGCAGCCATTGCTGCCTTTCGTCCAGAAGCTTGAGGGAAATAATGGAGCTCTGGTAATGGAGGTTTAAGGGAGGTTTTGACAGAAGTAGGTTGGTGTTTTCGGCTGGAGGAGAAATAGGAAACAAGCTGGAAATTTTCCTGCACAAAAATTTCGCTGCACAGGAATTTCTTGGCAGATTTTCGGCTGCCACTTCTAGCCAATTTGCAGCGAGCTAGAAGGGGGGTTTCAGGGGTATTCAAGGCTGGCTTCCAGCCTTCTTCATGGAGGAAAAATATGGCTAAGGTTCTGCACAAAATCTGGAAGAAAACAGCTTGATTTTGGACTCTCAAAGTAGCGATCTTGCCCAGAATTTTCACTGGTTTTGTACAGCTCTTGAGCAGTCCGAAAATGGCAGAAATAATTCATGTTTCAAGCTGATCTTAAGGCCATTTTTTTGGCAGCATTTGGAAGGGAATGTTAGCTAAGAAGTTCGACATTTTGAAGGTACACAAGCTGAAAAATTTCAGCTCATTCCAAGAAGGAAGGTGAACTAGCTATAGTGTGAAATTTCAGCAAGCTTACTAGAGGGATTTTCCTCTTGGAATTTCCCACAATTCATCCATATTTTCTAGATCATAAGAAGCCTTTTACTAGGAAATTTTGATCCTAAAAGACCTCAGCACTTTACTGAATTTTTTGGAAAGAAAAAGGATAGAACACCTTGATCAAACTAAGGAGTTGAAAATTAAGAAAAACTAAAGATCAAGGGAGAATGAATTCCCTTTAAGAATTTTGAGTAGAGCAAAGGAGTGAAATGAAAATTCTCCTAACATGTCTCTCCTAGGTCATTATCACCACCTTGCTCTAGTCCCTTAAGGCCGAAACTAATCCTCCCTAAGCAAAAATAAAATTTTAATCAAACAAAAGCTTCTATGATGGAATTCGAACCCAAGACCTCAAGAATTAATTCTAAAGCTCTAACCACTAAACTACAACAACTCTTGTTGCTATTTTTACTAGAAAATTAATTCCTATTCCTTCCACAAGCTATCTCCCTATTTTCACCTCGGGCAAAAATTACCATTTTGCCCCTCTCACACAATACTCACAAAGAAGACTTCAAAACAATAAAACTCAAACCCAAAGCACATAAAATCATATGAGAATGTATTTAATTATGAAATAAAGCATGATATGCATCCCAACCCCCTTACTCTAAGGTTGGTTTTGACTGGGGTTTCACAAGTCATTACCAAGCCAACAACACTGCACAAAAGGTGCTAGACTCCAGATTCTATTGGCCCTTGTTGTTTAAAGATGCCCACAAGTTTGTCCAAAATTGTGATAGGTGTCAACGCACAGGTAACCTTTAAAAATCTAATGAGATGCCATTACAAATTTTTCAAGCATGTGAAGTATTTGACTGTTGGGGCATAGACTTTATGGGACCTTTTCCTAGTTTAGGGAATAAATATATCTTAGTGGCAGTGGATTATATCTCTAAATGGGTAGAAGCCCAAGCCTTACCCACTAATAATGCAAGGGTGGTGGTTAAATTTCTGAAAAAACTTTTCACTCGTTTTGGTGTGCCTAAGGTTCTCATTAGTGATAGGGGGACTCATTTTTGCAATGCACAAATGAAAAAAGTTCTCACACACCTTGGTGTGCACCATAGATTAGCTACCCCATATCACCCGCAAATAAGTGGACAGGTTAAGGTGGTTAATAGAGAACTCAAACGAATTTTGAAAAAAACTGTCAATCAAACTCGGAAAGATTGGAGCTTAAAATTAGATGATACCCTTTGGGCATACCGAACAGCCTTTAAGACACTGATTGGTACAACTCCGTGTCGGTTAGTTTATGGCAAATCCTGTCACTTACTCGTTGAAATTGAACACAAGGCTTATTGGGCGATAAAACTAGTTAACCTCGATCTTGAGTTAGCTGGGAAGTCCAGGTTACTTCAACTCACAGCCTTGGAGCACTTGCAAAATGATGCTTATGATCATTCCATACGGTACAAGGAGAAAGTCAAACGGTGGCACGACAAGCATATCACTTACCAACCTGAATTTGAACCAGGCGAGCAAGTACTGTTATTCAATTCTCGTTTAAAACTCTTTCCCGGCAAGTTGAAATCTCGGTGGTTGGGACCATTCACGGTAAGTAAGATCGGCCCTTTTGGCACCCTCGAACTCACTCACCCCACTCGAGGCACTTTCAAAGTCAATAGCCATAGGGTGAAACGTTATGCGTGTGGCAGTCTTCCATATCCCGAATAGGTGGACATGGTCTTTGACGAATCCACATAGAAAATGTGTGGTTTCCCAAGCAGTGGTACGTTGATGTTGCCTCCCTCTTCATGCATTCAGCTCTTGTACGCCACAATGAATGAAAGTTTGTTTTTCCTATCTTTTTTCTTTTATTTTGCTTGGTCCCATGGTATTAGTTATTTTGGTTATATTTATTTGGCCATTGAGGACAATGTCCAGTTTAAGTGTAGGGGAGTGGTTTGATTGACAATTCTTCTATACATATTCTTGCATGTGGGATATTTCAAAATTTTCAAAATTTTTCAATTTCAAGGTGTATTTTTTTTAGTGCATGTATTTATGATGGATTATAGAACGTATGTTCTAGATCATTGATGGCTTATGCATGACTTTTTGCACTCACTTGGACAAAGTAGTTCTTGATCAAATTTTGTGCATTATTCTTAAACCTGTTTTTCTCTCAAATTCATGTAACATTCTAGAACTTACTTGAATACCTCTTGAGGAGAAATAAGAAAGACATTCATGATTTAACTTAGGGATGACGGTAATAGGCCTTCTTTGGATAGTTTGAGCTTTTCAAGCCTACCTATTGTTATATTTTCCCTAGTGCCTATTATGAGCCTAAATTGGTGATTTCTTTCTTTAAAACCCGTCACGATATTTTGTCCATTCCTTGTGCTAAGAGTTTGTATAATTTCCAAATCTTTATGCTCTTGAAGGATGAAAGTATATGTATGTTGGAAAAAATGTAGGGATGGAGATCATGACTTGTTACTTTCAGTCATGAATCAATTATGAGTGGAGTTAGGAAAAGAAAGGAAGTGGAATGGAAGGAAAAAGTTGAAAAAAATTAAGAAAGAAAAGAATGGTGAGCTGAAAAAGATGAGAAAGAAGAAAAGAAAAGAGAGGAAGTGAAAAGAGAAAACAACAAGCTACTAGAAAGAAAAGTGAGTGAAATAGAAAAGAACAGTAGCAGTGAAAAGAAAAGGAGAGAGAATTGAAAAAGCAGTGGGAAAAAAAAAGAATGGAAAAGATCACAAAAGGGATGGTGAGTGAATTGTAAAAGTAAGTTCATATAAAGCACTTAACACCGTTGATGGAAAAATTGAGTGATCTTGTAAGGAAAAAGAGTTGATGATAAGAAGAGGGGAAAAAGAGTTGAAAGAAAAAGAGAAAAAATGTAGGATTTGCTTGAAATACATAAGGGTTGTTATATAAGGTTGTAGTTTGATTGATTCATAGAATAGGAGAGCAAGAAGAGTTGAGAATTATAGGTTTATTTTGGTTATCCTTTTCTTGCTTACTCTCAGTTCTTCTTTGACTTTTGATGTTCCTATATCCTTCGTTTACTAAGCCGCGTTACAAACCTTTAGCCTTACATTACAAGCTTAAAAGTCCTACTTAATCTAAGTAGAATCATGATATGTCTCGGATTAGTGGAGAGAGTGTATGAAAAGTAAGCATATGAAATGCATACTCTTTTGAACTAATTTCTTTCCAATGGTTTGAGAATATTGTAAAGTATTGAGATGATTCTACTAAGTCACTTATCACTACACAAGTCTTGCGTTGGCTACGAAAGATTTAGTATCATATGTTCTATGTTCATGAATAAAGAAAGCATTGAAGATATGGTTTTGGAATTGATTGAGTGATTAAAACCTTGTGTTTTTCCTACTTGTTCTTGATACTTTGCTTGAGGACAAGCAAAGAGTTAAGTGTGGGGGAATGTGATATGAGCTAAATTGGTTATACTTTGCTTAGTTATTTGAGGCTCTTTTGTAATACATTTTGTGAAATAACTGGTCATATTCTTTCAAATTTGAGATTTTACCCTTGGAAAGGTATTTTGGTCATTATTTCAGGATTTTGGGTAAAACAAAGTAAAACCGTCGCAAAGTAGAGCAGAGGCGGCACCGGTTGCACTCTGGAAAGTATGCGCACAATTCGGAGAAAAATCGGCAAACGAGTGGAGAAACAGAACCAAGGCGGCGTCGGCTCCGAAGGACCAAGGCAGCGCTGGCTGTGGTCTGTCCCTGAGGCAGTGCTGCGATCTTTTTACGCGTTTTTGGAAATTTGAAGAATTTTAGCAACTTCCAACTTCTACTCAACCAAGAACTTTGTACCTACGAGTTTAGGCACCTCTTAAGCCTATAAATAGATGAAAAACACAAGGGAAAAAGGGAGAATTCATTGATTATCATAGAAAATCACTCAGTTCAAGGAGAATTCTTCAAAGTTCAAGGAGGGTTGTACAAGAAGGTTTTCAAAGAAAGAAGAAGGAGGCTTATCTATGAGTTCTTTCTTTTACTTTGTTTTCTTTTTCTTGAACTATGATATGGTAATTATTTTATTGTAGTTCGACATTGTTTTAGATATTCATGATTTCTAGAGTTATTTGATCTTTTGATTAATTAGTTATTATTCTTGGTATTCAATTACTTATGCTTATTACGAGATTAGTTAGTTGATTCTATCCATTGACTTGCTAGACCAAAGGGGATTGATGGGTGTTTCGATTTATTAGTTTCATATTCTGTTGGCAATTAACTTGCTGGACCAAAAGGGGTTGATTGTTTAAGAATTGGTAATTGAAGATTAATTGATATCTTCCAAGACCGAGGGTTTATTGATTAATTTCATGTTTTAAATTCGCCGAGACCAAGGGAATTTAATTAAGGATTGTGTTTAATGCGTCTTTTGGATGAATTAGTTGAGACGGACCAAGTGATTCTAATTTATCTAGAAGATAGTGATTTCATGGATTGACCATCAAAGTGAGTCTACCTTCATCCTTCATGGTGCTAAGAGAATGATTGGTTATGATAATAGTTAAGTTCTTTAAGATCATGTTTATCTAAACAATGGCTTGAGTTGCATAAATCTACATCCTTGACATATACATATTTTTTATTTTTATTTTCCTTTTTAAATTTCTTTTTATTTATTTTTCACTTTATCCAGTCGGTTAAATAATGAAAGAAGGGTAATTAATGTCTACTTGTTCCTAGAGGATCGACACTTGTTTTAACCCTATACTTAGTTAATGATAAGTATGCTTGCTCATATGTGTGATTTGAGTTTAACATTTTAATTTGAACTTGATTGGGAATGTGCCTAATTTTGTATGGATTTTATACCCAAGTCTAAACGCATCAAGAGGAAAGAAAAAGAGTTGAGAGAGAGAGGATAGACAAACAAGTACCTTTGACGATCAAGGATAAGAGTGAGCAAGGACAAGAGAGGGGAGGTAAAAGAAGAGCGAATTTCTTTGCAAAAGAAGTGAGGTCATAGAGGCTATAGAAGCTAAGGAACCAGCTATTCTTCTTTTATACAAAGGTTCTTATGCTTCTACTAATGATTCTACATTGTCTTTGCCTAATGAAATTGCAGCTATTCTTCAACAATTTGAAGACATTTTTCCAAAGAAGGTGGTCAACCAAACACTTACCCAATTCTTGAGGACCATAATCAAGAAGATCTTGAAAAATTGGGAGGAATGATTGCCACACATTGGGTCTACTTACAAAAGGGCTATTCACTCAACTACTTCTTATTCTCCTTTTGAAAATGTGTATGGTTTAAACACTCTAACTCCTTTAGATTTCATTCCCTTGCCTATAGGTGAATGAATGAACGTTGATGGAGCTAAGAAGATGGAAATGGTGAAGGCACTCCATGTAGATGATGGAAATGATTCGGAGACGAATCCTTTTCAAGGAGGGGGAGATGATGACACTCCGCTTTATCATAGAGTTCAAGATCAAGAAGAGAGAGGCGTGACCATGCAATGACAAGGACCAATGACAAGATCTAGGTCCAAGAAGTTTCAAGGCAAGTTTCAATTGCTCATAAAACCATGCTTGAGGATGGAAGAGGGTTGGAAGGTTGAGAAAGCTAGCCAAGAGCTCATTTTGATGACTATCCAAGAAGGACCCCAACAAGAACTCAACCCGGTAACAAAGACAGACCAAACTAGACCAAAAAGGAGGCCTCCAGCATACAGCCGGCGCTAGCCCAAGCAGCCGAACCAGCGCTAGCTTTAACCTGCACGCGACGGCCCGGGAAGCAACGTGCAACCGACGCCGACAGTAGAAGCCATAACCGGCGCCGGCTCCATCCGTCAGTTGCCCTGCGTTTTTTATGTTTTCTCCGGTTTTCTCCATTTTAAATGTTTTGTAAAGACCTATTAAGGCTCTAAATTGTATTAGAACCTCAAGGATTAGTTGGCTTGGGTTAGGGTAGTATAAATACAACATTTAGTGATTTGACTACACAATTCACACTTTTTATTCAAATTTGAAGAAAGAGTCTTGAAAGGCTCTAGCCTCCTTGTTCATCTTGTTCAAGGCCATGCTTAAGGGTTAGTCCTCCTTGTGAATGAGTCTATAAATGTTTTGGATAATCCAATGTGGTTTCTTTGAATGGGTCTTAGTTGCTTTGCTCTTCTAAGGTTTGTTTGAATTCCATTACTTGGGTGCCTATTTTCTCTATTCTATTTGTTCTTGTTTGCCTTTGTTGCTTCAAGGATATTGGAGTGAGATTATAGCAGAACTATCTACCATTCTTGAGGGTCTTTGAAGCTTAGTTCTTCAAGGGTTTGATAGAGGGTAGGTTGTTAGTTTCATTTTCTCCTTTTTTTTTCTCAAGAAATTCTCTGTTTTGGCCCCTTGGGTTAAGTGGAACTCATAACTAACTAAACCACCCATAACACCAAGAAAAAGTCCACTCAAGATCATATCAACGCTCCTCAGTGGTGGAACCTTCCCCAATTACTGGGCAAATTTCTATAAGACATGCTTATACTCCTCAGCTATGAGTATTATGTCTTGGTTCCTTTTCCAATCCACATAGTTTAGACCCGTTAGCTTATTCTCGTGGAGAATAACGACTACGATATTGAATGAACCTCCACCAACCATTTCTAAAATTTTGAAAAATAAAAGAAATTCTCAGTATATATAAAAAATAATAATTTTGTACACTTTATCCTCATATTAAACTTAATAATAACTAACCCTATTACTACTATCTTTAACATGATTATTTTGACACTTAGGAAAACTGACATAGCTTCTTGGGAAGATTAATAGTTTTCTAAGCTAAGTGTGTTACCCATCACAAATTAATTTCTCTTCTAGGTAATGATCTAGAAGATAACTCAATCGAGGGGATGGTCGTTTCTTCTCATTTCCTATGGACATACCTCGTATTATGACTCTAACGTGGGTTGGCCGATCATAGTACGTGTCCCGGGTTATTAATTACATCCTTCCATTAGTTGTAGATCCTTATGGTATCTCCATCCTATACGGGTTCACTCCCAGGGTAACGTTAGGAGACCTACGATCTCTAATGAGGATCGTGATGAAAGCAATGGGGCCATTGGAACACCTCTTCCACTTAAATTTTTTAATAAAGGTTTTCTTGGAAAAATATCATTTGAAAATTTTCAATTAATTTCTCCTTTAACTTAAAATAAAATGTCTAAATCCCTAAAAATTTCTATGTCAATGTTTATACCCTTTGAGAAATTTGTCCTTATGTATTAATTTTATTTAACTTAAAAACTTTACAATTTGAAAAATTTTCCATCTAAAAATTCCTAGAGATTTTGATCTCAAGGTTTTATTTGGCAAAAATAATTTTTCCTTTCCTAAAATGAATTAAAATAGCTTTCCATTTTAACTTATAAAAATTTCTAAATCCAAAATATTTTCTATGTCAAGGATAAAAAACCTTTAAGAAAATAACCAAGGATTAATTTTTTTTAAGGTTAAAATAACTATTTAATTAAAGAAAAATATTTTTCCTTATGAAATAAAAATTTTCAAATACTTTGGTATTTGAGAAAACGTGCACACATGACTTAAAATAATCAACATATTAGAAAATTGTAAATGTTTTCATGCTTTTCAATTTTAAATCCTAAGTGCACAAATAAAAGAATTAAACACATTAATTAAATTAATTAATAATCTTGTTTAATCCTAAAATCTTTTACTATTATTTTTCATGCAAAATATTCAAAGAATATTAACTATTGCAGTAAAAATAACTTCGTCTGGTATTGGACCAAAAAAAAAATTCTTGGTCCAGTGCACTCGCCACATTGGATCATGGCCCATAGGAAGACCCAGGGACCATGGTCCGCGGGCGGGTGCCCGAGACCTTGCCTACCTACGTGGACCTGGGAAGTCCTGGCTAGGATACATTGCATCATGGCAAGGATGCCTCAACATCCGTAAGGATGCTAACAACATCCGCGAGGATGCTTTCCTCAAGCGGACCGAGCCGAGGCGTACTCTAGCCCGGCTGCGGCTTCAAGCCGTGGCTGGACTAGGCGCAACCTCGGCTCCAAACATGACCAAGCCGTGGCTCGGCTCATCTTCCTCCTTAGATTTGTTGTTTTTCACTGTTTCATCCGTGATTTTTCTCCAGACTTCTCTACAACGCTTTGAGATCATCGTAGGCAGCCTCTTGTTATATTTTTTCCACAAAAAACATGACATTCACCTATACCTTTTCAAATCGGATTTACATGAAAACTTAACAAAGCATTGCGGAAAAATTATTGAGGCTCATATACCTCAATAGTGAAGTTCACAACGTAACTACCCATACCAAAATAGTGAAGAATCTCAATATATTCATCAAATTAGTCTTGCTAATTTTATTAACTAGCATGCACTAATCCTAAGCCATTCAAAGTAATAAGCTTGATACCACTTGAAGCTAATGAACAGGAGGAAGCCATGCACGCACTGATAATAAAACCAAAAAATGCACCAAACACAGCACAACGGAAGGCAGAAAAATGAATACCTCTTCTAGACATTACTTTGTTTGCCTGTGAGGAAAAAATGATGGAATGACAGGCACGTCTCCCTTAACTGTTAGCACTTCGGTTGATGACTCACCAATCTCCTACTTCTCCATGGCATGAACTCGAAGTTTTTCACTTCTCAAAATATTCCTCCGCCTAATCTATGTTGGTGAAACAACCTAGGAAAGGAATGGTCCTTCTTGATGCTTTGCTATTAATTAGCAAAATCAAGAATATGAAAGAAGAAGAAAAGAAACGAGAGAGAATAAAGAAAAAAGCTCTATTATTTTCTTCTATGTTGTGTGTCTGTGTTTTTTTCCAATTGAAGGCCATGACTATTCACAACCAGATAACCGAACCCCATTGGTTTTGATATTTCAAACATCCAAAAGTTATCAACATAAGAGATTTGGCTTAGCCTTAACTCTTCTGTTCCATGAATAATAAAAAACCCTTATGTCTGGGCAATTGAGCCAAAATAATTTATTGTATTCCTTAGACTCAATGAGCCCAAAAATAATAACCATTAATTATTTCTCCTGGGACTATTTAAATAACCCGATAAATAATTAATGAACCCAAATGAACAAAAATAGTTTTTAAGCCTTTTATTAACCAGTTTAATCCCAGGTTAATTTTTCTAATTATTCAATCTGGGCTTAGGCCATGAATAATTAATTAACCAATTAAACTAGATAATAAATTTAATCTCTCTCCTTCTTTTATTTTATTACAGTCTAAAAATAAATTAGACTTCCTGAATAAAATAAAATTCTTTTTTTTTTATTGTGACCATTTCCTCGACCTAAAATAGTTAGAACTTACAGGCTATTCCGAGGACCAAAAAGACACATCACCTTGGCTATTAAAATGACCAAAATACCCTTGCCATATAAATAGTTATATTTTTTATTTTAAATATTTCCTAATATCACAATAAGAAAATATTAACCCCAAGGACAATGCTGCATTAGCTATGTCTTCAACCTACAGGTGAATGACCAAAATACCCCTCTACATATTGCTGTGCATTTAGAGAGGAAAGAGTGTACTAACCCCTCTCCAATAGACATCTACCATTCTTAGGCTTCGAGTCTAATGATCCACGACTTCTTGGAATATTTTCACTTTCCAAGGGAGCTACTTTAAAGCCAATATCTAAGTCATGCTCCCCAATGCCTTGGATAATTAGATCATTCGAACAACCACAATGGGCGATATAGTATAGACACTATCTTGTACAAGTCTACCTTGACTAACTAGTCACATATACCTAATATACAAGTATATTAGGTATATGTGACTAGTTAGTCAAGGTAGACTTGTACAAGATAGTGTCTATATTAGTCCTTCTCAAGAACCTCAACTATAGTATATCAAAGCATACGCTTCCAGCTTCGTTAGACCACCAACTTATACTCAAACTGTATAGTATAAGTCCACACTATAGCAGTAGTAGTCTAGGTTTCTATCATATAGTACTTTTAGAAACTACTACTACAAGTCTTGTTCTACGTATTTAAAATACACTTGTATTATGAAATAAGAAGACTACTCATTAGCTAAAGGTAAGCCATTCCCTATTTAGAATTCATAACGCAATATCCTTGCCATGATGAGATTCTCATTCTTATTATTCGGTTATGAATAGTAGTTTATTTGTTAAGAATCCCAAGGTCTATACCTTACTGTGAAAGGCGTCCATTCACATAACTATTTACTTAAACACAATAGGTCTTTTCTAATAAAATCGTGCACAAAATGAAGAAGATTTCACAAACAAATTCTTAGAAAAATACTTTTATTAATACAAGTCAAAATTACATCAGAAACCTAGTCTAAAGGGGTATACATTCCGACACATTTTACCTTCAAGGCAAGATTCATACTGAGGCCATTCTAGTAATCTCAATGAACCTAAAGGCCTATTATGGATTAGTCTCTGAATCCGATTGTGATTTATATGTCCCAATCTAAGATGCCACAAATACGAGTCATTTGATATGGCCTTTCACTTTTTATTATCATATTCAATTTGAATATTGTGTACTTGATTTCGAATAGGATGTATATAAAAAAGATTCCCATACATGTTTCCTGAACAAATTAAATTACTATCTCTACTGACGAAAACACCAAAATGGAACATAATATCCTTGATTCATAAATTTGGAAATTGAAATTAAATTCCATTCAAAACAAGAAACATATGAAATATCTTTTAAAACTAACTTTCTTTTACAATAAAAAATTAGCTTAATATCTCCGACTGCTTGAGCTTATATCCTTACTGAATCTCCTTATCCTTTTAACCCCTGCAAAGAGTTACAAATATGGTATAGCAGCTCTAGAATCAAATATCCAGGAGGATGTTGATCCAAGCATCAAAATAGACTCTAGGTATAGAGCAATACCTGAAGTAGACTTATATAAAAAGTCTGGACAATCTTTCTTCCAATGTCCCTTCTTGCTATACTTGAAACATATGCCTTTGGGCTTCCCGTTAGGTTTGGCCTAACCAGATACTTTGGGTTAGGCCCCTGTTTTGTTCTGGACCTTTCTCTTCTTGAATATCATAAGCTTCGCCTTAATCCTAGATCTTTTTTATCTCCTAGAACTTATGAAAAAGCAAAACAAAAGACCAAAACCTTTGACATAGGCGTCCTGATCTTCTTTATCACCTGGAGCTCTTTTATAAGCTCTATGAGATTCATATTCAACTTGTTCATGTTGTAGTTCAACTTGATATAAGAATATGAGTCATGCAAAGATCTAAGAACCATGTTAATTTAGCTCTTAGGATCTATCATTATTCCTAGAACTTCGGCCTCCTCAAAGTAAGCAATCATCTTAAGTAGATGCTCTCAAACCGATGCCCTTTCAACCATCCAAGTGTTCATGATTGCCCTAAGAGCTTCTTGCCTTGCGGGCCGGCTCTTGTCAGCAAACATGGTACGCAATGACAAATCAATATCATACGTAGTGGCCATGTGCTCATACTTAGATTGGAGCACACTTAGACATGGAAGCCAACTTGTAACACTTAGCCATCTCATTGGCTTTCTTTCATGCCTTCTTGGCCTCCTGATCCTGTTCACTGGATTCTTCCTCAATCTCAGGATAGGGATCCATAAGAACATAGTTTTACTTCTCGACAATTAGTACTATGTTCAGGTTAGTCTTCCAGTCTACATAATTTGGGCCTATCAACTTATTTTCCTTGAGCATGATTGATAATGAACTGAAACCAGACATTTCTTAAATATTGTGAAAAACATTCATTTAGTTTGTGAGAAATAAAAATGCACATTCTTTATATTATTTCTTTGATAATAGATAACTTTTAAAATCATTATCTATAATATAAATAATTTAGCTCTTAGAAAAGCTAACAGAGCTTCGTAGCAAGATTAATAACATCCTAAGTTAAGTGTATAACCATCATGAATAAAAACTTCCTAAAATAGGTAATGGTTTAGGAAAAGTTCCACCAATAGGATGGCCACTAAATCATACCACCTATGGGTAATCAAATGCTAAAACCTCCAACGTAGGCTGGTCGATCCTAACAAACATCCTAGGCTTTTAATTTTACTCTTCCATTAGTTCTAGATACTTGTGAAAATCCATCTTATAGGGGGTCATGCTCTGAATGACACGACAAAATCTACAATCTCTAATGAGAGTTGTGATGGAAGCCATGAGGTCATTGGAACCCCTTTTTTACTTAATCTTTTATTGAAAATAGAGTTTTATGCCCAAAAAACATTTTCTATAATCTTATAGTTTCATTAACTTTAGCAAAAGTCTAAAATTCAATATTATTCTCTATGTCAAGGATTAACTCCTTTAAGAGAATAAACTATGAATTTATTTTACTATTCTAAGTTAATAACCAAGTAAAACTTTATTAAATAACCTTAAGTTCAACATTATTCTCTATGCCAAGGATTAAATCCTTTAAGAGAATAAACCATGAAGACTTTTATGTTTAAAGTTTCTTAGACTAAAACATTTTGTCAAAACCCGTCCTATCTAGTGATACTTCAGCCTCACAAGAACTCGTGCATTTGATCATAAAAATAAAATAAGCATGATACCAAAAGTAAACCTTTTCCCATACTCAAACTATTCATTTATTCCTAAATGACCAAATAATGGATTAAACATCATCAATTAAAAATTAATGATCTTGTTTAATCCTAAGGTGGTTTCATCCTTTACTATTCATTTTCATGCAAATTATTCATCCATAGATAAATAAAACTATTGTAAAAAATTAACCTCATACAATGGTTTCAAAACATTATTACATCAAGGAAAATTGAGGAATAAAACTTCAACAACTGCTCATCTATTTCTTAGACAATTTGTCGCTTCCCTTCTCATCCAAAACTACGCACAACCACCTCAGGGCAAAGTGGACTTGGCGCTGGGTTAGTTCGGCCCACCGGGCACTGGGTCCAATCTGTTTTTTCTTAAAATCGAAAAATTTCAGCACTATAAAACCCCATCTAAACCTACCCTAGAATAAGAGGGATGGGGTGTATATCATATCATCTTGCATATGAAGCGTTGATGCAGGATAGGAAGGTA
The DNA here is from genome assembly GCA_026120185.1 of Voacanga thouarsii. Taxonomy (NCBI): domain Eukaryota; kingdom Viridiplantae; phylum Streptophyta; class Magnoliopsida; order Gentianales; family Apocynaceae; genus Voacanga; species Voacanga thouarsii. The sequence goes on along the minus strand of JANUWF010003384.1, from coordinate 518,869 downwards.
ATAGCCTATGCCTCTCGAAAGTTGAAGCCTCACGAAGGCAATTATCCGGCGCATGACTTGGAGCAGGCTGTTATTGTTTTTGCATTGAAAAAATGGCGATATTATCTAGATGGAGCTGAGTATGAGGTGTTCACAGACCACAACAGTTTGAAATATATTTTTACCCAGAAGGACTTGAATTTGAGGTAGCGAAAATAGATTGAATTTTTGGAGGAGTATCATTATCCTATCAACTACCACCCCGGAAAGGCCAACGTTGTTGCTGATGCCCTGAGTCGTAAAGTTAAAATGGCTAGACTGAGAGTGCAAGATATTCAAGCAGTCTAAGAGGTGTTGGATAGAAGGACGGAAGTGCAAGAAGAGAGGATTATCGTCAGTAATCTAAGATTGATACCAGATCTAAGGTAGAAAATCATCAAAAGACAACAAAAAATGCGGAGTTTCAACTTTTCAAGAACAAAGAACTTAAACGAGAAGGCAGTGATTTCCGATAGGATGAGTAAAGAGTGATGTATTTTCGAGATTGTTTGTATGTGCCTGATGAATGACAACTGAAGGATAAGATTTTGGAAAAGGTGCATAAAAGCAAGTATGCTATTCATCTGGGAGAAGTAAAATGTATCAAGATCTGAATAAAGCTTATTAGTGGCCCAAAATGAAGAAGGACATGGTGAAGTATGTCTCCACGTGCCTGACCTATCAGGAGGTTAAAGCGAAACGCAAAAAGTCAGCAAGATTGTTGCAACCTTTACCAATATCGAAGTGGAAATGAAAAGAGGTGACCATGGACTTCATTACTAGACGACCTATGGCAAGGACCCAAAAAGATGCTATATAGGTCGTGGTAGATAGATTAACTAAATTAGCCTTTTTTATACCAGTGAACATAAGGGACTCAATGGAAAAGTTAGCTCAAACATATGTGTAGGAGGTAGTCAGATTGCATGGAGTATCTTCAAGTATCATGTCCGATTGAGACCCAAGGTTTGTATCCCGATTTTGGGCCAAATTTCAAGAATTGATGGGTTCTAATCTAAAATTTAATATGATAGCACACCCGCAAACTGATGGTCAGTCAGAAAGGGTTATTCAAATATTAGAAGATATACTAAGAGCTTGCGTATTAGATTTTAGGGATAAGTGGATTGATTGTGTTCTATATGCAGCATTGGCTTATAATAATAGCTACCAATCTTCGATTGGAATGGCCCCATATGAAGTATTGTATGGGCGTAAGTGTTAAGTAGCTCAGTACTAGAGTTGGTCGGAAGACGGCCACATAAGTAAGTCTGGAGAAGTCTGTATTCAGGAATTGTCAAAAAAGGTGAAGATGATCAGAGAATGGTTGAAAGGGACTCAAAGCTGACAAAAAAGTTATGCGGATGGTAGGCAAAGAGAGTTGGAATTCCAGGTAAGAGACAATGTGTTTTGAGGTTGACTCTGAGTAGGGGAATTTTGAAGCATCTGAAAAGTGGAAAGCTAAATCCGAGATATTTGGGACCGTTTTCGATAATCGGCTGGATCTATTAGATGGGTTGACGAGAATACATGATGTATTCCATGTGTCTCAGTTAAAGATGTACAATACCGACCCTAGACATGTTTTGAATGATGAACCGTTGGTATTGCAACCCAATTTGACCTACATGGGAAACCCGTTAAAATTAGACTGAAGTATCAAGATTCTCTAGAATAAATAGATTCCTATAGTAAAGGTATAGAGGGAGTATCATGGCACTCAAGATGCTATGTGGCACGGAAGAATGGGTGAAGCAAAAACACCCAGACTTGAGATAAAGGGACAAGCAGAATTTCGGGACGAAATTCTTCTAGGGAGAGGAGGATGTAAAATCCCATCTAAACTTACCCTAGAATAAGAGGGACGGGGTTCATATCATATCATCTTGCATAAAATATATTTCTTGATTGATTTTGTGTGCCTTAGAATTGTGGTTTATGGGTTATATGGTTTATTTTCACTTGTCAAGTTGAAAGGGTAAAAAGGTAATTTTACTTGAGGTTAGCTTTGATAAGAAGAGGATTTAGTTGAGAAAATAAGAACAAGATTTAATGTGCTTAAGTGGTTAGAGCTTTATGATTTAATCTCTAAGGTCTTGAGTTCAAATCCCATCACCTTAGTTTTATTCATAATTATATTAACCAAACTTTGAATTTTCTTCCGTCTTACATTCCTTAAAGTTAGGAATGATTTCTTAGGGAAGACATTGTGGTAATATCTTAATCATGTGATCTTATCCTAAAAAGAATTCTAGAAGAATTTTTGTCTCCACTATTTTTGCAAACCTTGTCTAAACCTCTTTGAATTTAAACTACTCCTATTTCTTTAATTCATTTTTATATCTATAAAAGTCTTAGATAATTCCTTGCTTGGAATTTCAAAAATTCAAGCTCTTGTGGGATAGGAGGTTGGCCAAAATTGTGGAGGAGAAATAGGAAGAGGTTCTCTGTTAAATCACCATAGTTATTCCTCCAAGAACTTCATTGTCTTCTTGTTCTTGTTTTGGTTAAAATCTGGAAAATTTTTCAGATTTTCTTCATGGATAGTTTTCAGAATTTGCAGCCACCTTTCTCTACCTAATTCTTTCAAGGAACCAACCATCTTGTGTGAAGATGAAAGCTGAAACACTTTGGAATTCTGTAGCCTTACAAGCTACACCAAACCTGAATTTTTTTTCCCCCAGCAAATAACCAAGCTTTGGACATGAACATTTAGCCTTTCAACTCCAAGAATAAATGCATGAATTCCCAAAACAAAACCATAAATAAAATTATCCACTCTTGTCTCCCCAAAGCAATACATAGAATTAAATGACAACAATCTCTTCCAAGGCAGATACTACTAGCTACTCATCCCCACAGCAGGATCGACCTGAAATCATGGGACAATGGTGATGAGACAGAAATCTTAGTAAGTTCGTGTGTGCTTTGGGTGTTTAGTGAAAACAGTTCATGGATGCAAAGTACGAAATCTTTATAAGAGAAATATTGGCAAGCAATAAACATTAGTCAAAAGCAAGAGTGGCATTTTAGCTATTCCAGCCATACATGATCAACAAAATCAACCACTCCTAAGAAAGGATTATGGGTTACCACACGTTGGACCCCACAACCTAATGGTCAGTATGCCATACTTTGTGTATACCACCGGTCAGAATGCCACACTTTGTGCAGACTGACAAAAGTAGGTGATCGGCCTACTGGGCAAGATACTCCTCCATCTCTATACCTAAACAACAACGGGTGTCCATTTCGGTAAAACACAGTCACTTGACTGAAAAGAACACTGCTAGCTTGGACCGGCACGACCCACTGGACTGACGTCCTATCCGGGAAGGACTCACCCCTCAGAGGTGGCCACCTACTGAGAGACTTACCCTAACCCCTCAAGGACTAGTCCTAGTAGTCCACCCTTATTAAGTACTCAACGACGTTTCCCACTTGGGATAAAATGAACAAAATATTGTTCCACATGCAAATGGCATTTTGAGGGTTTCCAAAGTCCTTGTAAAAATCCGCTTTAGAAAGAGTTTAGTTTTGGAAAATCTGGTCCTTGTCTTTTAAATAATTCGAATGCTTGAAATAAGAGAGAATTCAACCCTCAATTGCCTTTACATAAATGAGTGTCCATACACTCTACATTTGGCTTGCCATAAGAAAATATTTCACATCAATCAGGTTTTATGCAGGAGCTTACCTGATTCTTGCTCACAAATAAAAGGTCTCCAACAGCTGACCTAACCCCATAGGACAAATAAAAATCGCAATCAATTTCAAGCCACAAACCACTTCCTCAATTTTAAGTCAACACAACTTACTACTATCATGATACTAGTGTCCCAAGCTTTAAGGTTAAACAATAAGTAAATAGGTTTAAGAGTTAAGCTTAGTGTGATATTTAAAGTAATTAATGGTTTGGAAAATAAATTTTAATAAGTTGAAAGCTTAAATCTTGTTAAGGAAAACTTAGAGTTTATTTGATCAAGAGTCCTAAGTAGTTTTAGGTAAAATAATGATTTATTAGTAATTTAGTTGTTAGAAAATAATTGATAGCTAAAATTAGTTGACCATGAATTTAATGAGTCTTGCTTGAAAAATAATAAATAAATTCTTAATGGGTTTTGATTAAAAGATGATAATTAAATTTGTAGTAATAAATATTTCACTAATCATAATTATTTCCACAAAAGGCTTTAATTGATTTCTTTATTCTAAATAATATTATTTTATTTTATTTTCTAGCAAAATTATTATTTATTTGACCAAAATGTCCTTTATGTATATAATAATCCAAATCTACCCTTCTTAGGGTTTTTCGACATTCACTAGGAAAATTTTATATCATTAAATATTTTATTTATGAAATAAATTAGTTTAGGGACAACTAGATCATGGTCAAATTTCTATGGCTAACCACAATCAAGAACATATGCAATCCTTCCATTCATCAAATCGACCAAATCTTGCACATAAGCATAGATCTAAATTTATTAAGACAGATCTAACTTCTACTAGCACAAATATGATCATGGCTTCAATAATCTAACATGCATATAAATTCTATTCACCTAAGGTGACATAATCTCTAGCATACTTTATCTCAAATACTTCATGCATCAAGCCTCAAATCATCACACAATCAACCAAGATAATCATTCCATGCATAAATCCCATCTCCTTCACAATCATACAAATGTTCATGCTTCAATCTCAACAATATATATATACTCGAATCCTAACACCATCCACCTACTATCAACATCATCCTAGAGGCATAATTCCAGAGTTTAAAAGAAGGATTGAAGGTACTTACTTGATTCATAAATGCCTTGAAGGAGTTTAGAATAGATCTCAACTCCTAGATGTCTAATTTTGTCCAAGGGAGATGGCGAGAGCATGATTATGGAAGAAGAAGTCATCCGGCCAAAGGAGAGGGATTTCGGCCGTGAGAGAGAGAGAGAGAGAGAGAGAGAGAGAGAGAGAGAGAGAAGAAGAAGAAGAAGAAGAAGAAGAAGAAGAAGAAGAAGAAGAAGAAGAGATCATTAGTATTCTTATTCACATAAGTTTTCACTAGAGATCAAGTTTGGAGAAGATGAAGTTGATAGAGTAAATTTATCTTGAAGATGTTCTTGTCCTTCACAGAAATTTCTGGTTTTGATCCGAAGTAGCAAGATGATTTGAGGAGTTTGATATTAAGGATGGTGTCGAAGGACTCACAGTAGTAAGTAGGCCAAATCTGGAGATTTTAGTGAAGGTTTGAGGTGATTTGGAGGGGTATTAGGTGAAAGAAAGTGGTAGGTGTTCTTGGTGTAGTGTGTGTGTTCTTGGAGATTGAAGGGAATTGAGAGATTGTAGTGTAGCTGTCGAAAATTCTGAGGGAATTAGGCTGGCCGAATTTCTGTAGGGTTTAGGGAGTTGTTTCTCTGATTTGGAAGGGAAAAGGAAAGGTTAGTTGTTACAATCCTTGAAGAATATTTTTAGGAAGTGAATTTGGAAATTAAATATTTCTAGAATATCTTGATAATTGAAGTGCTTTGAAGGTCTCCTACGGCCGATTGGTTGAGCAGTGTTTCTGAGGAATTAAAACTGGTTCAAGGAAGCTTAGGGTGGCCGAAACTAAGGTGCACAATGATGAAGAAGAAGTCTGGTCAATGGAGTGATATATTATAGAAGGTTGCTAAACAAAGATGGCTGGAATTTTGGAAACCAATCAAGCAAAATTGTAGAGTTTGGTGGAGGGATTTTCGGGTAGCCATTGCTGGATTTCGTGCAGAAGCTTAAGGGGAACAATGGAGCTCTGTTACTGGAGGTTTAAGTAAGGTTTTTGCAGAATAAGATTAGTGTTTCGGCTGGGAGAGAAATATGAAACAAGGCTGGAAAATTTCTGCACAGTTTTTTTCGCTGAACAGTAATTTCCGGGCAGATTTTCGGCTGCCATTCCCAGCCACTTGCAAAGAGTTTGAAAGGGAACTTCAGGGGTATTCAAGGCTGGTTTTGTGAAACCCCAGTCAAAACCAACCTTAGAGTAAAGGGGTTGGGATGCATATCATATTTTATTTCATAATTAAATATATTTTTATATGATTTTTATGTGCTTTGGATTTGTGTTTTATTGTCTTGAAGTCTTGTTGATAAGTATTGCGTGAGAGGGGCAAAATGGTAATTTTTGCCCGAGGTGAAAATAGGAAAATAGCTTGTGGATGGAATAGAAAATAATTTTTCTAGTGAAAATATCAACAAGAGTAGTTGTGGTTTAGTGGTTAGAGCTTTAGAATTAATTCTTGAGGTCTAGGGTTCAAATTCCATCATGGAAGCTTTAGCTTGATTAAATTTTATTTTTGCTTGGGAAGAAATAGTTTCGGTCTTATGAGCTTAGGGTAAGGTAGGGATGATGTCCTAAGAGAGAGACATGTTAGGAGGAACCCCATTCCACTCCCTTGCTCTACTCGAATTTCTTAAAGGGAATTCATTTTCCCTTGATATTTGATTTTTCCTTAATTCTCAACTCCTTAGTTTAATCAAGATGTTCTAGCCATCTTCTTTCCAGAAATTTCAGTAAAGTGCTGAGGTCTTGTAGGATCAAAATGTCTTAGTAAAAGACTTCTTATGGTCTGAAAAATGTGGAAGAGTTGTGGGAAGTTCCAAGGGGAAAATCTCTCTAGTGAGTTGGCTGAAAATTCTCCCTAGCTAGTCATCTTCTTTATTGGAATGAGCTGAAAATTTTTCAGTTTGTTGTGCCTTCAAAATGTCGAGTTTCTTAGCTAGTATTCCCTCTCAAATGCTGCCAGAAAAATGGTCTTTAGGATCAGTTTGTAATCTGAAATTCTTAGCCATTTTCGGATTGCTTAAAGCTGGAGCAAAAGCAGAAAAAATTCCTGCACAAATCACAGCTTTGAGAGTCCAAAACCAAGCTGTTTTCTTCTAGGTTTTGTTCAGTACCTTAGCCATGTTTTCCCTCTATGAAGAAGGTTGGAAACCAACCATGAATACCCCTGAAGTTCCCCTTCAAACTCTCTGCAAGTGGCTGGGAATGGCAGCCGAAAATCTGCCCAGAAATTATTGTTCAGCAAAAAAAACTGTGCAAAAATTTTCCAGCCTTGTTTCCTATTTCTCTCCCAGCCGAAACACCAATCTTATTCTGAAAAAACCTTCCTTAAACCTCCAGTAACAGAGCTCCATTGTTCCCCTTAAGCTTCTGCAAGAAATCCAACAATGGCTACCCGAAAATCCCTCCACCAAATCCCTACAATTTTGCTAGATTGGTTTCCAAAATTCCAGCCATCTTTGTTTAGCAACCTTCCATAATATATCACTCCATTGACCAAACTTCTTCTTCATCATTGTGCACCTTAGTTTCGGCCACCCTAAGCTACCTTGAACCAGTTTTAATTCCTCAGAAAAACTGCTCAACCAGTCGGCCATAGGAGACCTTCAAAGCACTTCAATTATCAAGATATTCTAGAAATATTTAGTTTCCAAATTCACTTCCTAAAAATATTCTTCAAGGATTGTAACAACTAACCTTTCCTTTTCCCTTCCAAATCAAAGAAACAACTCCCTAAACCCTATAGAAATTTGGCTAGCCTAATTCCCTCAGAATTTTCTGCAGCTACACTACAATCTCTCAATTCCCTTTAATCTCCAAGAACACACACACTACACCAAGAACACCTACTACTTTCTTTCACTTAATACCCCTCCAAATCACCTCAAACTTTCACTAAAATCTTCAGATTTGACCTACTTACTGCTGTGAGTCCGTCAACACCATCCTTAACATCAAACTCCTCAAATCATCTTGCTACTTCGGATCAAAACTAGAAATTTATGTGAAGGACAAGAACATCTTCAAGATAAATTTACTCTATCAACTTCATCTTCTCCAAACTTGATTTCTAGTGAAAACCTATGTGAATAAACATCCTAATGATCTCTCTCTCTCTCTCTTATGGCCGAAATTCTTCTTCCTTGGCCGGATGACTTCTCCTTCCATAATCATGCTCTCGCCATCTCCCTTGGACAAAGTTAGACATCTAAGAGTTGAGATCTACTCTAAACTCCTTCAAGGCATTCATCAATCAAGTAAGTACCTTCAATCCTTCTTTTAAACTCTAGAATTATGTCTCTAGGATGATGTTGATAGTAGGTGGATGGTGATAGGATTCGAGTATATATATATTGTTGAGATTGAAGCATGAACATTTGTATGATTGCGAAGGAGTTGAGATTTATGCATGGAAGGATTATCTTGGTCGATTGTTTGATGATTTGAGGTTTGATGCATGAAGTATTTGAGATAAAGCATGCTAGAGATTATGTCACCTTTGGTGAATAGGATTTATATGCATGTTAGATTATTGAAGCCATGATCATGTTTATGCTAGTAGAGGTTAGATCATGTCTTAATAAATTTAGATCTATGCTTATGTGCAAGATTTGGTCGATTTGATGAATGGAAGGATTGCATATGTTCTTGATTGTGATTAGCCATAGAAATTTGACCATGATCTAGTTGTCCCTAAACTAATTTATTTCATAAATAAAATATTTAATGATATAAAATTTTCCTAGTAAATGTTGAAAAAAACCCTAGGAATGGTAGATTTGCATTATTATATACATAAAGGACATTTTGGTCAAATAAATAATAATTTTTCTAGAAAATAAAATAAATAGATATTATTTAAAATAAAGAAATCAATTGAAGCCTTTTATAGAAATAATCATAATTAGTAAATCAAATCCCTTTTTAAAATTTACTTATTATTTTTCAAACAAGACTCATTAAATTCATTTTCAACTAATTTTAGCTATTAATTATTTTCTAGCAACTAAATTATTAATAAACCATTATTCTACCTAAAACTACTTAGGACTCTTGATCAAATAAACTCTAAATTTTCCTTAACAAGATTTAAGCTTTCAACTTATCAAAATTTATTTCCTAAACCATTAATTATTTTAAATATCACACTAGGCTCAACTCTTACCCTATTTACTTAGTGTTTAACCTTAAAGCTTGGGACACTAGGATCATGGTAGTAGTAAGTTGTGTTGATTTAAAATTGAGGAAGTGGATTGTGGCTTAGAATTGATTGCGATTTGTATTTGACCATGTGGGGTTAGGTCAGCTGTTGGAGACGTTCTTGTTGTAAGCAAGAATCAGGTAAGCTCCTGCATAAAACCTGATTGATGTGAAATGTTTCTTTTTGGCAAGCCAAATGTAGAGTGTATGTACGCTCATGTATATAAAGGCAATTAAGGGTGGGATCCTTTTTTATTTCAAACAATTGAATTATTGAGCAGATTTACTCAAACTCAAAATACTTTCTAAAACTGTTTTTGATAACGACTTTGGAGATCCCTAAATTGCCAGTTTCATGTGGAATCATGTTTTGTTCATTTTAGCCCAAGTGGGAAACGTCGTTGAGTACTCAATAAGGGTGTACTACTAGGACTAGTCCTTGAGGGGTTAGGGTAAGTCTCTCAGCAGGTGGCCAACTCTGAGGGGTGAGTCCTTCCCAGATAGGATGTCAGTCCAGTGGGTCGTGCCGGTCCGACTAGCAGTGTTCTTTTCAGTCAAGTGACTGTGTTTTATCGGAATGGACACCCGGTTGTTGTTTGGATATAGAGAATGAGGAGTATCTTGCCCAGTAGGCCGATCACCTACTTTTGTCAGTCTGCACAAAGTGTGGCATTCTGACCGGCGGTATGCACAAAGTGTGGCATACTGACATCCAGTTGTGGGGCCCAACATGTGGTAACCCATAATCCTTTCTTATGAGTGGTTGATTTTGTTGATCATGTATGGCTGGAATAGCTAAAATGCCACTCTTGCTTTTGACTAATGTTTATTGCTTGCCAATATTTCTCTTATGAAGATTTCGCACTTTTCATCCATGAACTGCTTTCACTAAACACCCAAAGAACACACGGACTTACTAAGATTTCTGTCTCATCATCTTTTTCCCATGATTTCAGGTCGATCCTGCTGTGGGGATGAGTAGCTAGTAGTATCTGCCTTGGAAGAGATTATTGTCATTTAATTCTATGTATTGCTTTGGGGAGACAAGAGTGGATAATTTTATTTATGGTTTTGTTTTGGGAATTCATGGATTTATTCTTGAAGTTTTCTTTGGGTTGTAATAAATTTTTAAGTTAAAGTATTATTTTTATTCTGCAATTTCATTTGTGTGACCTAGTTATAAAGACCTCTTGTCCTTTGGACGGGGCGACATCCGCGGCCCTGGCGAGCCTAGGTAGCGGGGTGTTACAGGTTTCCAGCCTTCTTCATAGAGGAAAAACATGGCTAAGGTACTGAACAAAATCTAGAAGAAAACAGCTTGGTTTTGGACTCTCAAAGCTGTGATTTGTACAGGAATTTTTCCTGCTTTTGCTCCAGCTTTAAGCAGTCCGAAAATGGCTAAGAATTTCAGATTACAAACTGATCCTAAAGACCATTTTTCTGGCAGCATTTGAGAGGGAATGCTAGCTAAGAAACTCGACATTTTGAAGGCACAACAAGCTGGAAAATTTTCAGCTCATTCTAATAAAGAAGATGACTAGCTAGGGAGAATTTTCAGCCAACTCACTAGAGAGATTTTCCCCTTGGAACTTCCCACAACTCTTCCACATTTTTTAGACCATAAGAAGTCTTTTACTAAGACATTTTGATCCTACAAGACCTCAGCACTTTACTAAAATTTCTGGAAAGAAGATGGCTAGAACATCTTGATTAAACTAAGGAGTTGAGAATTAAGGAAAAATCGAATATCAAGGGAAAATGAATTCCCTTTAAGAAATTCGAGTGGAGCAAAGGAGTGGAATGAGGTTACTCCTAACATGTCTCTCTCTTAGGACATCATCCCTACCTTACCCTAAGCTCATAAGGCCGAAACTATTTCTTCCCAAGCAAAAATAAAATTTAATTAAGCTAAAGCTTCCTTGATGGAATTTGAACTCTAGACTTCCATAATTAATTCAAATGCTCTAACCACTATGCCACAACAACTCTTGTTGATATTTTCACTAGAAAATTTATTTTCTATTCCATCCACAAGCTATTTCCCTATTTTCACCTTGGGCAAAAATTACCATTTTACCCCTCTCATACAATACTCGTCAACAAGACTTCAAGAAAATAAAACTCAAATCCAAAGCACATAAAAATCATATAAAAATATATTTAATCATGAAATAAAATATGATATGCATCCCAACCCCCTTACTCTAAGGTTGGTTTTGACTGGGGTTTCACAGAAGTGGGGAAGGAGAGCTCGGAGGGAGACTTGGGAGTCTTTGCTATTGATGACTACAACCTAATTTTGGGTATAGATTGGCTAGCAAAGCATGGAACTAAAGTAGACTGTAAGAATATGTTTATCTAGTTCATGAGACCTGGTTGTGATGTGCTGGAATTCAACAGCAAGTGAGAAAAAAAGTTGAAGTTTTTGATAGCTAGAGCAAAAGCCCAGAAGTTATTGAAGCAAGGATGCCAAGGATATTTGGCTTATGTGATAAACAAGCTAAATGATCAGTGCACCTTGGAAAACACTGAAGTGGTAAAAGTTCTCAAAGTGTTTCCTGCAAAACTCACTTCTTCCCCTCCCAACCGAGTAGTTGAACTAACTATAGATCTAATTCCAGTAGCGAAACCTATATCCCGAACCCCATATCAGATGACACTATTAGAATTAAAGGAACTGAAGGAACAACTAGAAGAATTGGTGAAGCAAGGTTACATATGACCTAGCACGTCACCTTGGGGAGCTCTACTGCTATTTGTGATGAAGAAAGATGAGACCTTAAGGTTGTGCATTGACTATCAGGGGTTGAATAATTTGGCCATAAAAAATAAATATCCGCTACCATAAATTGATGAGATGTTTGTCTAGTTGCAAGGCTCCAGTTGTTATTTCCTATTGAATTTGAGGCAGGGATAGTATTATCAATTGCGAATAAAGGAGGAGGATATTCCCAAGATAGCCTTCAACACGAGATATAATCACTACGAGTTCATAGTGATGCCTTTTAAAGTGACTAATGCACCGATAGTATTTATGAATTTGATGTATCGTGTTTTCCAACCATACTTGGATAAGTTTTTGTTGGTATTCATCGATGATATACTTATATACTCTAACAGTCCAGAGGATCATACAAAGCATCTAAAGTTGGTATTCAAAAGCTAAGAGAGCACAACCTTTATTCGAAATTTAACAAGTGTGAATTTTGGCTGGACAATGTCGTTTTTTAGCCATGTTGTAACCAAGGATGGAATCAAAGTGGACCCAACAAAAGTTGAAGCGATTTCGAACTGGAAGCAGCAGGGGAACATCACTGAGATCAGAAGCTTATTAGGATTGACCGGCTATTATAGGTGGTTTATTAAAGGGTTCTCAATGCTAGCATCACCTATGACCCGATTGTTGAGGAAGGATGTGCCTTTTGTCCAGAGTGAGAAATGCGAGAAGAGTTTCCAAGAGCTGAAATGGAGGTTAATAGCGGCTCCATTACTGAGTTTGCCAGAAGGAGATAAACCTTATACTTTTTATACTGATGCTTCTAAGGAAGGTTTGGGAGTGGTGTTAATGCAGGATAGGAAGGTAAAAGTCTATGCCTCTCAGAAGGTGATGCCTCACGAAGTCAATTATCCGACGCATGATTTAGAGTAGGCAACCATTGTTTTTGCATTAAAGAAATTGTGACATTATCTATATGGAGCCGAGTATGAGGTGTTCACCAACCACAAGAGTCTGAAATATATTTTTACCTAGAAGGACTTGAATTTAAGGCAACGGAGATGGATGGAATTTTTAGACGAGTATCATTGTCCTATCAACTACCACCCCAGAAAGGCCAACGTTATTGCGAATGCCCTGAGTCGTAGAGTCAAAATGGCCAGACTGAGAGTGCAAGAGATTCAAGCAGTCCAAGAGGTGTTGGATAGAAGGATGAAAGTACAAGAATAGAGGATTATCGTCAATAATCTGAGATTGATACCAAATCTAAGGCAGGAAATCATCAAAGCACAGCAAAGCAATGCGGAGTTTCAACTTTTCAAGGACAATGAACTTAAATGGGAAAGCAGTGATTTATGGCAAGACGAATCAAAAGTGATGTATTTTCGAGATCATTTGTGTGTGCCGAATGAACGGCGACTAAAGGTTAAGATTTTGGAAGAGGAGCATAAAAGTAAGTACACTATTCATCCGAGAGAAGTAAAAATGTATCAAGATCAAAAGAAAGCTTATTGGTGGCCCAGAATGAAGAAGGTCATGGTGAAGTATGTCTTTACATGCCTGGCCTCTCAGAAGGTTAAAGTGGAGCACAAAAAGTCGATAAGATTATTGCAACCTTTTCCAATACCAGAGTGACAATAGAAAGAGGTGACCATGGACTTCGTTACTGGATTACTTATGGCTTGGACACAAAAGGATGCCATATGGGTAGTGGTAGATAGATTGACTAAATCAGCGCATCTTATACCGGTGAACGTAAGAGACTCAATGGAAAAGTTAGCTCAAATATAAGTGTAGGAGGTAGTCAGATTTTATAAAGTACCTTTGAGCATCATGTCAGGCCGAGACCTGAGGTATATATCCTGATTATAGGCCAAATTTTAAGAATTGATGGGTTCTAATATAAAGTTTAGTACGACAGGACACTTGCAAACCGATAGTCAGTCAGAAAGGGTTATTCAAATATTAGAAGATATGCTGAGAGCTTGCATAATAGATTTTAGGGATAAGAGGATTGATTGCATTCCATATGTAGAATTGGCTTATAAAAATAGCTACCAATCTTTGATTGGAATGGCCCCATATGAAATGTTGTGTGGGCATAAGTATCAAGTACCACTGTACTAGAGTTGGTCAGAAGACGGCTATGTAAGCAAGTCTGGAGAAGTTTGCATTCAGGAAATGTCAGAAAAGGTGAAACTGATCAGGGAATGGTTGAAAGCAGCTCAAAGCCAACAAAAAATTTATGCAGATGGTAGGCGAAGAGAGTTCAAATTCCAGGTAGGAGACAGTGTGTTTTTGAGGTTGACTCCGAGAATGGGAATTTTAAAGCATTCGAAAGGTAGAAAACCAAATTCGAGATATTTGAGACCCTTTTCAATAATTGGCTAGATCTGCTGGATAGGTTGACCAGAATACATGATGTATTTCATGTGTCTCAGTTGAAGAAGTACAATGCCAACCCTAGACATGTTTTGAATGATGAACCATTGGTATTGCAACCCAACTTGAGCTACATAGAGAAACCCGTCAAAATTTTAGATCGAAGTATCAAGACTCTTCGGAATAAACAAATTCCTATGGTGAAGGTACTGTGAGAGAATCATGGCACTCAAGATGCCACATAGGAAATGGAAGAATGGGTGAAGCGAAAACACCCCGACTTGAAATAAAGGTACACGCTGAATTTCAAGATGAAATTCTTCTAAGGAGGGAAGGATGTAAAACCCCATCTAAACCTACCCTAGAATTAGAGGGATGGGCTACATATCAAATCATCTTGCATAAAATATATGCCTTGAATGATTTTGTGTGTCATAGAATTGTGGTTTATGGGTTATATAGTTTATTTGTACTTGTCGAGTAGAAATGGTAAAAAGATAATTTTACTTAAGGTCAAAATAGAAAGATAGCTTGAGGATTAGAAAAGAAGAGGATTTGGTTGAGAAAATAAGAACAAGATTTATTGTGCTTAAGTGGTTAGAGCTTTGTGATTTAATCTTTAAGCTTTTGAGTTCAAATCCCATCACCTAAGTTTTATACATAATTATCTTAATTAATGTTTAAATTTTCTTCCTTCTTACATGCCTTAAAGTTAGGAATGTTTTCTTAACGATAAAATAATCAAAGAGTTTAGTTTCATTCAAAATATGGATGAGCCTTATATGTAGAAGAATGATAGTAGGAGCACAATCATTTTCTTATTGCTTTATGTAGATAATATATTGCTAATAGAAAACGATGTACTTGTCCTTCAATCAGTTAAAGTTTGGTTGTCCATGAAATTTTACATGAAAGACCTTGGAAAAGTAACCTATATTGTTGGAATTATGATCTATAAAAATATGTCAAATAGATTGCTAGGTCTTTCACAGTCTACATACACAGATAAAATGCAAAAGAGGTTTAGTATAGATCAATCCAAAAAGGGATTCTTACCCATGATGCATATAGTAAGCATTTCAAAGTTGATGTCTCCCAAGATACAAGTTGAAAGGGATCACATGAGTAAGATTTCATATGTTTCAGCAGTTGGATCTACCATGTACGTTATGATATGTACAATGCTTGATGTATCCCGTGCTCTCAGTTTGATGAGCAAATACTAATCTGAACCTAGTAAGGGTCATTGGAAAGTTGTAATGAATATCCTTGAATACTTATGAAGGACTAAGAATATGTTCTTAGTATATGGAAAAGGTGATTTGAAAGTAAACGGGTATACTTATGCCAATTTTCAATCTAACAAAGATGATTTCAAATCACAATCTAGCTACGTGTTTACATTGTGTGGAGGGGCAATAAGTTGGAAGAGTTCCAAATAATAGACTATTGCCGACTCTATGACTGAAGCTGAATACATAATTGATTCTGAAGCAGCTAAGGAAGCAGTTTAGATTAAGAAGATCGTGATAGAAATGGGAGTAGTCCCTAGTGTTGTTAGTTCAATATCATTGTATTGTGACTATAATATAGCCATTGCACAAGCAAATAAGCCATTGTCTCACCAACAATCTAAGCACATACTACGATACTATTATCTAATCCGGGAGATCAGAGAGAGGAATGATGTAAAGATAGAGAGAGTTCCCACGAATGAGAACATAGCTAACATGTTTACAAAAGCACTATCCCAAAAGAAACATGATAGGCATGTTAAGTCATTTGGTACTAGATACATGAATGATTGGCTCTAGTGCAAGTGAGAGTTTGTTAATGTTGTGCCCTAGAGGCAATCACTTGTACTTTGTATATGACACATTTGTTTTAAAATACAAGGCACTGTTTATCTTTCAGTTTATTTTCTTTACTTTCATATAAAATAACTATTAAATAAAGTCCCTAATACAATACTGTGTTAAGAAAATCATGATAGAGATCATGATGTGAGATTCATACTACACCTTATAGTGTTAGAACTTAAATAATCCCTAGTTGTAGTATTAACGAGACAAGACATTATTAATGTATTAAGACTAACATGTGTTAGACTTCCTGATATGATCAGGTAGTGGTTCTCACATCCGTTTGTATTATGATACTCAAAGGTTAACACATGGATGCTTGTTAATAGAACAAGTATGTTGGATGACCTAGTTATGAGATAATCACATAGATAACTATTTTATGCCAATGATAGAATCTCACTATAGCAAATGTGCAAGTATCCTTAAACTTGAGATCTCCAAGGTACTTTATTTACTGAGCATTGTACTTTAATTCTAATCTCTGGGGCCAGATCGAGGGCCGCCTATGGGATGGTTATTGAGTGCAATGTGAGATAAATAAAAGTAGTTGAGAGGGTCAATAAAAGATTCATCACTCCTAATAGTTGGGACGAACACGGCTACTTGTTCGAATTACTACTTGTGAAATCCTTGACCAAGGTGATTGTATATTGGAAACAGTTCCAATTGATACACATGTAGAGTAGTGCATTCCTGCTACAAGTACTATTATATTAAATCCAAAATTAATTTATATTCTGGAGGGAGTTGGCACTAATTTCGTACTGCAAACCGTATAAGATATTGTATGGTGAAAGGAATTTATTGCACTGTAGTTTGTTATTAAAAGGTTCATATCAAGCCACTTGACTTCCTGGACTCTTGGGTGGTCATGATGTGTTGCTAGATACTACTCATGATCTGCTTAATATGGATTTATTAATGAAAGAATTAATAAATCAATCCTTATTAGAATTAAAAGTTAATTCTAAAATTATTAATGATTATTAATCCTAACAACATTTAGATTAATTCATATTTTGCTACCAATAGACCGGAAAACCTAATAGGTCACACACAATAGAGAATTAAGTGCTCATATTATTATTTCATAACATTACTAGGTTGATTGTGAAAAAAAGAAGTTGTGGTGGTCAAATTATAATTAGTTAAAATCTGTGGGCTATATTGTAATTAACAAAAAATCATAATAACAATTGGTAATTAAGAATTCATGATTGCTATGGATTTTGATAACCAAAATAATGAAGAATATATATATATATATATATATATATATATATATATATATGGTATTTATATACACTTCCTATTTTTTATGATTTTTGTGAAATCACACACGAACATTTTAGAAAACCGGAGTGTTTTTTTCCCTCTAAAACATCTTCTTCTCAACAAAAATATACCCTAGCCACCAAGTCCTAGCGTGTTCTTGAGCACAATTCTTGTGTGGATTTCTGCTAGAGAAATATTTAACCTTGAGATTTAGTGACTTGGAAGAAACGAAGGAGAAGACGTGCCTGGAGTTTTCTGGATTGCACCATGAACAGATAAGGAAAGATTTTTTTTTTTCATTCCCAGAGGATTTCATGTGAGGTAATTTCTTCACCCGTTTCAAATCTTTCTACGCATAAATGAGATTCCTTGGTGGGAATTCTTGATTTTATTCCACTGCACAACTTGTATTTGCATGACAAGGATTCCTAACAGATCGAAGCATAAGCGAGGGACCCTTGGAAACTTCAAAAATCATGGTATTTCAAGGGTGTTTTCAAGCTAACCATGTAAAGAAGTGAATGGCCAAAAACATTATTAAGATGTGGGTCAATAAAAGAAGTCTCGAAGAAGCCAAATATAGGTCAAATCACAATTGGAGAGCCAAAGCAAGCCAAGAAAACCAACGAGTAAGGGATTGAGCAACAAAAAAACTAGGAATTAGCAAAAACAACAAAGAACTAGTTCTAGCTCATAACCATAATCGATATTGGCTTAATTAAGCTAAGAATACTATTCTACCAGAATAGAACCAATGCCAACTCAAGCACAATAACTGGTGCTGGCTCGGCCCTCGAAAAGCTTTGAAGCTATTAATTTTTGGTGTATTTTGATGCCTTTTTCTTCATTTTTGTAAGCCTGTTATATATATAACACTTCATTTTGTAATAAAGAGGTGAGACTATTATTATTTTGGTGAGAAACCAAGAACTCCTTGAGAGATATTGAGGTGATTCCTTTTGGGAGTTCTTCCCTTAATCAAGACTAAATCTTGGGGTCTAATAATTCCCTTTTATTCAAGTCTCTAAGCTTTCAAAGGATAATTCAACTAGTTAATTTTGATTGGTCTTTGAAGTTGTATTTCTGAGGTTTTTCAAGAAAACTTTTGTTGGGTGCTTAAATCTTTTATCTCTCGTGTACTTAATCTCTTGTAAATTATGTGTGTTAGAGGGTTAATTTAGTAGACTTATTTCATTAGATCTAGAGTCCTTGGTTGTTTGAAAAACCTAAGAATCTCTTGAAAAAGTGTGTGTGTGTGTGTGTGTGTGTGTGTGTGTTACATGTTTTTGAAAGTTAAATCTTTTTTTTAAATTTGGAAAGATCCTGGTATTTTTGTGAGCTTTTGAGCTCATATCAAATTGGTATCAAAGCAAGGAGCAGTCTTGATTCCATTCAAGGCTAGATCTACTTGAAAAGAGCTTCAAATGTTGGAAAACAAAGAGCAAATCTTAGATCTAGGAAAGAAGCCACAAAAAGGTAAGATTTCTTTGTGATTTCTTATATTTTTCATGCGGAATTTGGTCCTTGATGTTATGATGACCTTTAGGATAATTTGGCATAAAAATGTATTGAAAATTAGCTTGGATAAAGTGAGTTTGTTAAGCTACTTTTGCTAAAAAAAAAATTAATTTTTGTAGCTATTTTCTTACCAATTTTTGAGTGTTCAATGTTAGGATTATATCGTAGAAGCAATCATTTGTACAATGTATTTTTTATATTAATTTACAAAAGACATTCTTTATCTTTTAGTTTCTTTTTTATAAGTATATGTATATAAAACTGATGGATAAAGTCCCTAGTACATTATACAGTGTTAAGAAAATCATAATAAAGATCATGATATGAGATTCCTATTACACTATGTAGTATTTATGCTTAAACTACCCCTAGTCATAGTATTAATGATATAGAACATCATTAATGTGCAAATACTAGTATATGTTATACTTCTTGATTAGATTAGGCAGCTGTTCTCACATTCGTGAGTATTGTGATACTCAAAGTTAATACATGGATGCTTGTTATATGAACAACTTTGTTGGATTACCTAACTATGAGATAATCATATGAATAATTATTTAGTACCAGTGATAGAATTTCATCATAGGAAATATATAGATATTCTTACACTTGAGATCTCCAAGGTACTTTGTTTATCTCCAAGGTACTTTATTTGCTAAGCGTTGTACTTTAGTTCTAATCTTTAGATTCTTATTAGGGACTATCTTTGGGATGGATATTGAGTATAATGTAAAATAGGTGAAAGTAGTTGAGAAGGTTAATAAAAGATTCATCACTCTTAATAGTAGGGGTATATATCTTATGGCCACTTGTAAAGAATCATTACTCAAGAAGTCCTTAGCTAAACAACTATGTGTTAGAATTTTTCCAAATGATATACATGTTAGGTAATGGATTATGGAACAAGTACTAATAAATTCAAGCTAGAATTAATTATGTTCTAGAGGGAATTAGTACTAATTCCATACTCTAAACCAAATAAAATATAGGATGATGAGAGGAGTTTATTGCACTAATATTTTGCTATCAAAAGGTTCATGTGAAGCCACTTGATTTTCTAAACTTTTGGATAGTCATGATGCATTGCTAGATGCCACTCATGATATACTAAATATGAATTTTTAAATTTGAGAACTAATAAATTAATTAATAATTAGAATTAATCAGTTAATTCTAATTATTAAGGATTATTAATTCTATAGTTATTAGAATTATTTCATATTTTGCTACCAATGGATAAGAAAACCTAATAGGTCATACAATAAAGAAATTGGTACTTAAGATATTATATGATAATATTATGAGATTAATTTGTGAGAAGAATTAATTATTGTGGGTTAATTATAAAGAGTTATAATTAGTTGAGTGAAATTATAATTAATAGATACTTTTGGACAAATTATAAACTTGTTATAATTTTTTAAAATCTGGTGGACCAAATTGCAATTTTAGAAAGATAAGCCTATAATGAAATAGGGCTCTGTTTATTATTTCCTAATAAGATTAAGAAATATTAACTAGACAAATGAAAAGTATATATGTGTATATGTTAGCATGCCATGTGTGAGTGGGGAAAAAAAACACAAAGCTTTTTCTTTCTCTTCACGAAATCCCTACTGATGCCGCAAAGAAATTGCTAGCACAATTCATTGATGAGATTTTGAGTGCCAATCCTTGTGTGGATATCTACTAGAGAAGTCTTTGTTCTTGAGATTTAGTGGTTAATTCTTGAGATTTGGTGGCACCGAGCTCTTGCAGTTTTGGTGAAGAAGTTTTAGAGAACTTTTGAAAGACCATCGCAAGGTAATTGCTCTATCCCTATTCTTGATCCTTAAACTACATGCATGTGATCCTTTGGCTAGAAATTCATGTTTTTATTCCACTACGCATATATAATTTGTGTGAGGAATTTCTTGAAAGTGGTTCATGGCATAAAACACAAGACACAGAAGCAATCAAAACAAAATAAAAATTGTAGTGAAAGCTTTTAGAAATATTTATACCTCTACGTTTTGTTCTGTGATGATGCGGTTGCTGTGGCTGGAAAGGCTGAACAACAACTGGTTTTATCCTTGATGATTCGGGTTCTTGTCCAGCGAGTCTTCAACTCGATCTCATCCATGCAAAACCCTTTAACTCTTAGAATATAACATTAGCCAGAGATTGTCAGTGATAACAATGGGAAAAAGGCATGATCTTTTTCTTCTTCTTTGAATGATTGCTATTTAGTAATTATCAAAGCAAATTGGTTTTCTTTTGTTCTATCGAGAGTATACACCCTGGATAGAAAAAGAGAGAATCTACACAGGACAACAAAAAACTACACTAGTGTTTTTTGCTACTCACAGAGATTATAATATCTCTGCATCCTCCAAACCTTTATCCTTTCTCGTTTGAACTTAAGCTAAATGGGCTAACCGTTTAGCCTTTAGTTCTTGGTCCAAGCTATTGGATTAAGACTTAATAAATTATTTAAAAAATGACTAATTAAAGCCCAAAAATAATTAATTATTTAACCCAAATGTACCACTCTAGTTTCTTAGGTCCATTTTAGTTCAGACAAGGCCAGTCCTAATTATTTAATCTAAGCTCAAATCCTAAATAATTAATTAACCAACTAAAACAGACCATTAAATAATTCTCTCCTTGGGTCCTTTATTTCATTCTTGGCTATTAAATAAAGTAGGCTACCTGACTAAAATAAAACATATTCTTTTAAAGACCAATTCCTCAATCCAAATTACTTAGGACTTATGGGCTATATTGAGGACTAAAAGACATATTGTCCTAGGATATTAAAATAACCAAAATACCCCTATTACATAAATAGCTTTTTTTGTATTTAAAATATTTTTTTATTATTACCATAAGGAAATATTGACCCCAAGGACCATACTTCATATAGCTATGTCTCTGACCTACATGTGTAATGATTAAAATAACCCTCTATGTAACTCCCATCATTGAGACAGGAGAAATATACTAACACTTCACTCAATGACATCTACCATCCATGGATATCTAGTCCGATAATCTATGACTTCTAATATGTACCCGCTTATTTCCGGGAGCTATCTAAAAGCATATAATACTAAGTCACATTCTCAAGGTTTTAGATTATATATATTATCTGGGACAAATACAAAGGAGAGATTTCTCTTTTAAGAGCATAGAAACTATCTTGTGTGAGTTTGTCTTAACTAACTAGTCACATATACCCAACAAACAAATATATTGGTCCTTTGGTAAAGCTTCAGCTATAGTACATCAAAGTATATACTTTCAGCTATGCTAGACCACCAACTCATACTTACACTATAGGGTATCAACCCATTTTGTAGCTGTAATATACCCCGTTCTAAGCCACCTTTAGTATGTGGAAAAGGTCATGCTTGTCATAACATTTCTTTTATATTGCATTTGGTAAATTGAATTATTTTCATGAAAATATAAGTTTCACGAGTTTGTTGTTTCATGGATTAATTTGTTCTTGAAATGGTTGTGTTATTTGAGTTAGTTGAGTTTTTATTTTATTTAGGAGAATTCATTAGGAAAAGGATGAAGCAAGTGAGTAGGAATTAACAGAATTTAATTAGGGGAAAATTTATACAAGAATTGTTGTTGAATAATGGATAAAGCTTGGTGTTTACTTCTTGATGGACTTCAGTTTGAATCTAAGCTACTTCAAATCTTCTCTTTTCTTTTATTTTTCCTTTTCTAAATTTTTCTAAACCATGGCCAAAATACTCCTAGGGTAGCCGCCACCTTGGAGCCAATTTCCTAAAATTTAGGAGGGTGATTTATCTTGGGGATTATTTTATAAAATATTTAAAAATAAATTAAAATTTTATTTCTAATATCTTATCATAATCATTTAGAAAATTTTAAGTATAATTAATCTGGATTTGTAAAAGCTATATCTAAGTAATTTATTAGGAGCTAAAATATATGAATATACATCTTGTTTTAATGTGGTAGCTACCACACCTTAAGGAGATAAGTCTCCGTATTTTAATTCTCTTCAAATAAATTTTAAAAGGAATAAAAGGATAAAAGCTGGATTTTAAATGAAGTATTTATCTCTTGCATAAGGATTTTTGAAAATTTGGGGGAAAAAGGAAGAAGGATTTCGATAGCTTCAAGGGAAAAGCAAGCCAGAATTTTATCATGTAAAAATAATTATTTAATTGCCATTTAAATTACTTAAATTAATATAGGGAATAAATTAAATTATTTCTTAAATAAATAACCTAATTCCCTCCTATATTTTTTTGAAAAATTCCCTCAAAGCTGCCGCCACACACTAGAGCAATTGTAGCTCAATTAAAACTCTCCAAAACCTAGCTAGGGTTTTCTAAGAAAACCTTAACCAACTAGGACTTTGTTTTAGCCAAAAAAAAATACTAGAATTTCCTCTCCAATTCCATCAGAATTTTGGCCACAAACAGCACCATTCTGCACTAAATTTCCAGCAAAAAACATACACAAAAACCTCTGTAGTTATTGAGCAAAATACAGCTACATAAAAGCTCACTCTTCCTCTCTTATTTTCGCCACTATAGAGACCAAAACCAACCAGATTTCTTTTCTCATTCTATCCAGATTTTTGGCCATCTTAAGCAGTAATAACCCCTAAACTATTGTCCAATTTTGGCACCTATAGTAGGACCAAAGCTGTCCAACTTTTCTCTTGGGATCAAGAGTCCGTAGCAAGGGAGAACTCCTCCAAACACCTAAACAGCAAATCCTAGACTTTTCTGTCCAGCAAACCACGAAACTCCCTACCCTCTTAGCCCCTCAAACTTACAAAAAAACCAGCATTCAACCTGCATAAAAATTCGGCCAGCCTACCCCAAGAACAAAGCCAAAACTAAAACTCTCTACAAGGTATTTGATCTTCAACCCTTCTATTCATCTCTTACTCTCTACAAGTTAGTTGATTTTTCATTTTGTTGAGAAGAATTCATTAGGAAGAGGATGAAGCAAGTGAATAGGAATTAAGGGAATTTAATTAGGGAAAAATTTATACAAGAATTGTTGTGGAATAGTGGATAAAGCTTGGTGTTTGCTTCTTGATTGGCTTGAGTTCGAATCCTAGCTACTTCAAATCTTCTCTTTTCCTTTATTTTTCCTTCCCTAAATTTTTCTAAGCCTTGGCCGAAATACTCCTAGGGTAGCCCCCACCTTGGAGCCAATTTCCTAAAATTTAGGAGGGTGATTTATCTTAGGGATTATTTTATAAAATATTTAAAAATAAATTAAAATTTTAATTCTAATATCTTTTCATAATATTTTAAAAAAATTTAAGCATTATTAATCTGGATTTTTAAAAGCTATATCTAAGTAATTTATTAGGAGATAAAATATATGAATATACATCTTGTTTTAATGTGGTAGCTGCCACACTTTAAGGGGATAAGTCTCCATATTTCAATTATTTTCAAATAAATTTTAAAAATGAAATAAAATGATAAAAGTTGGATTTTAAATGAAGTATTTATCTCTTGGATAAGGATTTTTGAAAATTTAGGGGGGAAAGGAAGAAGGATTTCAGTAGCTTCAAGGGAAAATGAAACCAGAATTTTATCATGTAAAAATAATTATTTAATTGCCATTCAAATTACTTTAATTAATATAGGGAATAAATTAAATTATTTCTTAAATAAATAACCTAATTCCCTCCTATATTTTTCTGGAAAATTCCCTCAAAGCTGCCGCCACATACTAGAGCAATTGTAGCTCAACTAAAACTCTCCAAAACCTAGCTAGGGTTATCCAAGAAAACCTTAACCGACTAGGACTTTATTTTAGCCAAAAAAATATCAGAATTTCCTCTCCAAGTCCTTTAGAATTTCAGCCACAACCAACACCATTCTGCACAATATTTCCAGCCAAAAACCTGCACAAAAACCTCTCTAGTTATCGAGCAAAATACAACTACACAAAGGCTCACTCTTCTTCTCTTATTTTTACCGCTATAAAGACCAAAACCAACCAGATTTCTTCTCTCATTTTGTCCAGATTTTCGGCCATCATAAGAAGCAAAAACACAGCAGCAATAACCCCTAAACTACTATCCAGTTTCGGCACCCACAGAAGGACCAAAGCTGTCCAACTTTTCTCTTGTGATCAAGAGTCCATAACAAGGTAAAACTCCTCCAAACACCTAAACACCAAACCCAAGACTTTTCTGTCCAGCAAACCACGAAACTCCCTACCCTCTCAGCCGCTCAAACTTACAAAAAAACCAGCATTCAACCTACACAAAAATTCAGCCAGCCTACCCTAAGAACAAAGCCAAAACTGAAACTCTCTACAAGGTAATTGATCTTCAACCCTTCTATTTATCTCTTACTCCATTCTTTTCTTCGTTTCACCCTCAAGTCACGTCCATAGGGGACTAATTTTATTCCTTTCTTGGTGAGTCTTGATCAAAGGCATTTAGGCAGACCAATCTCTTCAATTATTGATTGAACTCAAGATAGTCATCAAGGAATTATTATGTTTTAAGTCTAGATCGCTAAGAGGTAATCAAGATCCTATCTTTACTGATTTAAATTGCATTAATCTTTAGTGTATTGACTTATGAATGCTTATGGAGTCGAGCACGAAAGCTTGAATGAACTAGAATGACAAATATGTTAATATAAGCCATAGACAAAGTATGTATGAGATAAGACAATGATGCATCTTGTCATGATGAATCTAGAGCTATGCTAAGTAGGCAAAGATGAGATCTTTTAGTATTTATGGGGCTGATTATGATGATTTTATGCTACTTGAATATAAGAGTTACCATATAATGAATTGATTTGGATGAATGCATGGTTACGATCAATAGCATGGCAAATGAAGTTGTGTTTGTGATCTAATGAATTAAATTACCTAGATACCATGGATGAATTAGGTTGTTAATGAGATCTTGAAAAACCATATTGCATGAAATAGTGAATGTAATATTTGGATTCTAATTAAAGAATCATTTATTTTAGATATTGAAGGAGTGGAAGTAAGGGCCATCAATTGAAATGGGTCTAGCTGTTGATTTGTCCAAGTAAGTCCCTACATAACCATTTTGATAAACGTTACATGTTTGCAAACAATTTTTACGATGTTATTTGGAATTGATATCAATATGATGTTTCGACAAGAAGATTGAAACGTTAGTTAAACATGATGAGTTACACTGTGTTTTCATACTTAGGTTGGAAACATGGATGTTTTACTTTCTAAATGAGTTTATCAAATTTCAACTATTCAAACTCAAAAATGATTTCTTATACTACCACTAAATGATTTGGAAACGCTATTACAAAAACCATATTTTGCCATCAAGCTAATCAAAGACTTTTGAAAAAGAGAAAAATGATTCTGCCCCTAAATGGGGAGCGTTGAGTACTCAGTGAGGGTAGGTTAGTAGTACTAGTTTTGAAGAGCAAGAGTGAGTCTTCTAGCAGGAGGCCACCTCCAGAAAATGAACTCAACTTAGAGAGGTGACAGTACTACGTAGTAAGGCCGTTCAAGCTAGCATATTGGTCCATGTGGATATTGTTGATCCTGATTGGACAACCAGAGTGTTGGGTGTAGAGATAGAGGAATATCTCACTTAGTGGGAGAATCCCCCACTGCCCATTGTTGAAAGAATACATTGAGACGCTATCATAGTCGTAACCATGATATGGATTATGATATTTTTGGATCATTTGCTAGTCCCTACCTAATAAATTATGAATATGATGAAACGATGATTTATTGTAAACTATTTAGATTATTGAGCAAGGCTTCTTTGTATAACTGTTATTGATGAAATTGACTTGCAAATACGATTTTGTGATTTTGATAAACATGCATGCACGAAATTGTTATAATTAACACTTGCACACACGGGACTTATTGAGATGCCCATCTCACACCTTTTATATCATGATTTTAGGGGAGTACTTATATGGAGTAGGTTGAAGGAATAAGCGATGATCGCCATTTATTTATTTTATTTTTAACAGGTATTTCTTTCAAGAGATGTTTGCTAGTTTTGATCTCTCGGATTTATATAAGTATTTCCCTCAAATGTAATTAAGAGTATTTTGTTATTTTTATTTAGTTGGGTTTTTTTACTATTATTTATTATTTGCACATCATCATAAAGACCCCTAGTCCTCTAGACGGTGCGATATCCCGCCCTATCTAGGCACGTAAGTAGTAAGGTGTTATAGTACCAATAGTCTGGGTTTCTTTTATTTTAGTATTTTGAGAAACTACTACTTCATGTCCATTGCTACATATTTCAAATACACTTATTCCATGAAGTAAGAGGACTAGTCACTGGCTAAAGGTAGGCCATTCTCCAATTGGAATTCATAGTACTATAACATTTTTCTTAATTAGATCTCTATTCTAATCAACATGTCAGGAACTAAGTTTATGTGTTAAATAACTCATGATCCATGCCTTACTCTGAATGACTTCCTTATATATGGATCACTTACTTAAACACAATGGGTCTTTTCCAACAAAATTATACATAAATTAAGGTAAAGGAACACAAACAATTTGAGAGTAAAACTTTTATTTATTTTATCAAATTTACATCAAATACATAGGATTTAAGGGTATGTATTCCAACAATCTCCATTCTACAACTATAGGTGCGCACCCTTATGGCATCTAAGTATCTTCTAAAGACTCTATCTACCAAAGGCTTGGTGAGTAGGTCTGCTCGATTTTTTTCTGAGACTATATGTTCTACTACAATTTTCCATCTTTGAATGAATTCCTAGATCAGGTGGTTCTTTCTCATAATATGCCTTCCCTTCTTGTGACTTCTAGGTTCTTTAGATTGCGAGACTATGCCTAAGTTGTCACAATACAACATAATTAGCTTGTTCATCTATGGCAAACTCTAAGTTCTAAAGGGAACATTTGGAGCCAGACTGTTTTTTTGGATGCCTTTGAAGTTGCCACCATTGGAATGTATACCCTTAAACTATGTATCTGATGTAAACTCGATGTAATAAATGAAAGTTTTATTCTCAAATTTGTTTGTGAAATTTCACTTTAATTTATTTTGTACAATCTTGTTGGAAAAGACCTATTGTATTTAAGTAAGTGACCTATGTGAATGGAGGTCTTTCACAATACGACATGAATTCTGGGTAACTTAAAACATAAAAAAGTAGTTCTTAACTAGATAATAAGAATAGAAATCTCATTAAGTTTATGGTTATTATACTATGAATTCTAAATGGGGAATGGCTTACATTTAGCCCGTGAGTAGTCCACTCAATTCATAGTATACGTGTATTTGGTAAACATAGAACATGATCCATAGTAGTAGTTTCTCAAAGCTCTAAAATAATTGAAATCTAGACTACTACAGCTACAATGTGGATTAATACCCCACAGCTTGAATATGGATTGGTGGTCTAGCAAAGCTAGGAGCATATACTAAAATATACTATAGGTAAGGTTCTATTATAGGATTAGTATACTTGTATATTGGATATGCAAAACTAGTTAGTTAAGACAGATTCATACAAGATAGCTTCTATACTCCTGTTGGAGATATTGCCCCTTATGACTATCTGAATGGTCTAGAGATCCAGGGTCTTAGGAAACATGAGTTGGATGTTTGCTTTAGGGTAGCTCCCTAGAAAAGCGAAAACCTTTTAGGAAGTCGTGGACCATTGGATTAGAGGTCTAGGGATGATAGATATCATTTAGAAAGGTGTTTGTACAATATTTGCTCTCTAAATGAACGACATTACGTGGAGAGGTATTTTAGTCATAATACCTATAGGTCGAAGACAATGCTACAGGTAGCATTGTTATTGTATTTCCTTATAATGATAATAGGAAATTTTTAAGATGCAAAATATAGTTATTTCAACAATAAGTGTATTTTGGTTATTTTAGTAGCCAAGGACGATGTGTCTTTTGATCCTTGGAATAGCTCGTAAATCCTAATTAATTTCAAGCTAAGGAAATAGTCTTAAATTAATACGAGTTTTATTTTATTCAAATAGTCTAATTTAATTATTGGGTAAGAATAAAATAAAAGACTCAAACAAGAGAATAAAACAATTATCTAGTTTAATTAGTTAATTAATTATTCAGGGCTTGAGCCAGATTGAATAATTGAAAATTAACCTGGGCTTAAACTAGGAATAAGGCTATATAGATTATCTTGGTCCATTTAGGTTGGCTTATTTATAGGCTTCATTAGCCAAAGATTAAATAAATAGTTAAGGTTTATAATCTATTTATGGGCCTAATTAATCCAAGATAAAATAAATAATAAAATCCAGCCCAATAGCACGAACCAAGGTCCACAAACCAGAACAATATTTAGCTAGTTTACCCCAACTAAACATCTTCTAGTTGAGATAGTAATATTTAGAGATATACGCAGGCATATATGTAGTATGAAAATAATTCTTCTCTATCTCTGAGTTAAATGGATAGCCAAAAAAAAAAAAAAACAAAAAAAAAATCTCTCTCTCGATTGAATTTGTTTCTTTGTGTTTTCAAATTCTTCGAAATGAGAATAGAGAAACAGTTTCCTTGATCTTACTCGTTAGCAATTAGTCAAGGATACGAGACTAGTTTCTTTACACATATATTTTACCAACTGGTGTTAGATGGAAGAATATTCCAAATGTCCGAGAGCTTCGTGTTCATGTAAAGAAGAAGCCATAGACTTGTTGGATATTCATTAGAGGCAACGTTTCAAACACAAGTGATAGAACAACCTTCACTGTCTGTTCAACCTAAGCCATCAAAACAACATCCTAAACACAAAGGTACAAAATTTTAAAAGCCTTCCACTGTGTTTTTCATTACTTCTATGAGTGCTTTATTTACTCAATCCACTTTAAGCCACATACTCAGCTTCTATAGTCAAGTTAGTAATGTAAAATTACTTAATACTCCTCTATGAAATAGCTCCTCTACACAAGGTAAAAACATATCCACTAATAGATTTTCTTTCATCCTTATCTGCATAGAAGTATGAGTCTTCGTAACCTATTAGAACCAAATTATCAGCTCTGTA
Organism: Voacanga thouarsii; assembly: GCA_026120185.1. Classification (NCBI taxonomy): domain Eukaryota; kingdom Viridiplantae; phylum Streptophyta; class Magnoliopsida; order Gentianales; family Apocynaceae; genus Voacanga; species Voacanga thouarsii. The sequence goes on along the minus strand of JANUWF010003384.1, from coordinate 489,017 downwards.
AACCAACATATAATCTCTCATTTTCCTGAAATACTTGAGTATATGCTTTACAACTTGTCAATAAACCTCCCCAGGGTTTGACTGATATCTACTAACTAAGTCTACAGCAAAATAAATATCTGGCCTAATATACAACATAGCATACATGAGACTTCCCATAGCTGAAGCATAAGTAATCCTACTTATCCTATCTTTCTTTTTTTGTGTCTTAGGATATTCTTTTGAAGAGAGAGATAACTAATGTGTGCAAAGGATCTGAGTTCCTTTGCATGAGCCTATGCTGAACTTAGCTAATATTTTGTCAATGTATGTAGCATGGGATAATCCTAACATTCTCTGCTTCCTATTTCTAAGAAGTTTAATCCCGAGAATATAACTGACTTCTCCCAAATTCTTCATACTAAATTAGCTAGGAAGCCAAATCTTTCTAGGTGACAATACCTTTACATCAATACCAATTAGCATAATGTCATTCACATATAATACAAGAAAGATAATATTAATACCTTCTAGTTCCTATACACACATAGTTCGTCTTCATTTTAAATGAAACCATAAGACTTTATAGTTTCATCAAAGCAAAAGTTCCATACTTTCGATACTTGCTTAAGTTCATAAATAGAATTTTTAAGCTTACAAATCATATATTCTTGGCTTTTAGCAATAAAGCCCTCTGACTAGGACATATAGATCTCTTCACTAAGATGGACATTAGGAAATACCATCTTAATATCCATTTGCTATATCTCGCAGTTAAAATGACATGCGATAACAAGGAGGATGTAGATAAACTTAAGCATAGCTACTAGGGAAAAAGTTTCCTAATAGTCGATTCTCTCTTTATGAGTATAACCTTTTGCATAAATTTAACTTTGAAGTTTTCTACCTTTCCATCCGTACCTCTCTTCTTCTTGTATACCTACTTACACCCAATTGGTATTATCTTTTTCGGTGAAGCTACAAGATCCCAAACCCGATTGAAGTACATTGACTCAATCTCATCTTTTATCACTTCATGCCACATGTATGCATCGACATCAGCAACAATCTCCTCATACCTAGTAGGATCTTATTCCGGATAGTCAGAGGTTAGATTAAAGACCTCTTCTGTCCACCTTTCTAGAATCCTAGCTACCCTCCCACTACGATAAAGCTCATTTTGTATAGGATCTTGAGACTGTGCCTCTTCTTGTTCTACAATTGGGTTAGTAGAAATTGATTTGGAAGACAACTTCTCTATAAGTTCCATTCTAGTTGAATCTTTTGTTGATATTCCTTGATCATTCTCTAAGTATCTAGCATGGGTACTTACCAATACCTTTTGCTACTTTCGATGATAAAAGTATCCGCCATTTTTTCCTTTTAGATACTTAACAAAATAGCATAATTTAGATCTTGGTTCAAATTTATCTTCTTTGATTAGCATATAAGCTGAACATCCCCATATCCTGAGATGATTTGGACTAGGCTTTCGGCCAGTCCATATCTCATAGGGTGTTTTAGGTATTGACTTAAGAGGTACTAAGTTCAGAATATAAACTGTTGTTTCTTGGGCATATGCCTAAAAAGAAAAGGGAAGAGTCATATGAGACATCATACTTTGAATTATTTCTATCAATTTCCTATTCCTTCTCTCATCTATTCCATTTTTCTGGGATGTCCCATAAGCACTAAGCCAAGATACTATCCCATGATATACCATATAGTCCTTAGACTCAGCTATAAGGTACTCTCCACCACAATCCAATTAAACTGTTTTGATTAGTTTACCCATTCGACAATCCACCTCAGTCTTATACTCTTTAAACTTGTCAAAAGAGTCAAACTTACATCTCATTAGGAAAACATAACCATACTATAAAAACCCACCTAAACCTACCCTAGAATTAGAAGGATAGGATGCATTTCATGGCGAATGATAAGGCTTAAATTAGTCATATTTTTTATAGTTATTTGAGACTATTTTGTAATACATTGTGTTCAATAACTAGTCATATTCCTTCATATTTGAGATTTTACCCATGAAAAGATATTTTGTGCATTATTTCAAATTTTAGAGGTAAAATAAGACAAAAACATCACAAAATAGAACACAAGCGGTGATGGCTATGACAGAGGAATTGATGCCGGCCAGGTGCTATTGGCACGCACTTCGAGATGATAAAAAAGCAAGTGAAATGGAGAGGAACAAAACCAAACCAGTGTCAGCTAGGGAGTTGGAAACGGTGTTGGCTGCAATCTGGAAGGGTTGTGCGAAAATCAAGAAAAAATGGACGAATAATTGGAGAAACAGAACACAACCAGCTTCAACTATAAGGCTGTAGGAGGCGCCGGCTATGCCCTAATGATAAGGCGGTGCCAAGATTTTTGTACGCAGTACGCATTTTTTTGGCAATCTACAGAGTTTTAGTATTTTCCTACTTCTAATCGGCCAAAAATCCTACACCAACGAATTTAGGCACTTCCTAAGCCTATAAATAGAGGGAAAACATAAAAGAAAATGGGGAATTCATAGATCAAAATAGAAAATCACTCAAATCAAAGGAGGAATTCTATCAAATCAAGGAGGATTGTACAAGAAGGTCTTCAGAGGAAGAAGAAAGAGGCTTGTCTTTAAGTGCTTTCTTTTACTTTGTTTTCTTTTTCTTGAACAATGATGTGTTAATTGTTTTATTGTAATTCAACATTGTTTTCAGTATTCATGATTTTTAGAGTTATTAGAGCTTTTGATTAATTGGTTGTTCTTCTTGGTATTTAATTACTTGTGCTTATTACGAGATTACTTGATTGTTTCTTTCTATTAACTTACTAGACTAAGGGGATTGATGGTAGTTTCAATTCATTAATTTCATATTCGTTGTCGATTAACTTACTGCACCAAGAAGGTTAATTGATGAAAACTGGTAATTAAAGGTTAATTGATGTTTGCCGAGATCAAGGATTCATTGGTTAGCTTCATGTTTTAAGTTTGCCAAGACCAAGGAAATTTAATCAAGGATTGTGTTTAATGCATCTTTTGGGTGAATTAGTTGAGACGAGACCAAGTAATGCTAATTTATCTAGAAGATAGTGATTTTATGGATTGACCAAAGAAGTGAATCTATCTTAATCCTTCATGATGCCAAGAGAATGATTAATTATGATAATGATTAGGTACTTTAAGATCATGTTTGTCAAAATAATAGTTTGAGTTACATAATTCTCCATCCTTGACATGTGTATATATTCCTTTATTTTATTTTATTTTATTTTATTTTTTCTTTTTATTTCTTTTTCACTTTATTGAGTTGATTAAATAATGAAAGAAAAGTGATTAATGCATACTTGTTCGTTTGAACCCTATGCTATGCTTAATGATAAGTACGCTTACTCATATGTGTAATTTGGGGTTAACATTTTAATTTAAACTTGATTGGGAATATGCTTATTTTTATATGATTTTTATACCCAAATAAATACGCATCAAGTTTTTGGCGCCATTACCGGGGAACCATATCATGAAAGCTCAGATTTTGTTAATTTAACTATGTAAATATCTAAATAGGTAAATATGTGAATATGTAAATATGTACAATTGTTCATTTCGCAAAAAGGTTCCATCTTTTGTATCTTGTGTATCTTATGTATACCTTTATAATCTAACTTACTAACTGTGACTATGTTTACTTGACTAACTTTATCTTCTTTTAATTTTGTTTTAAGTATGAATTCCATTATCTAACTTGCTTCTTGTCTTCTGTAGGTGCTAACCTTGGTACATGACCTAAAAATCTAAAGGCGAGATAGTCAATTTTGACCCTGAAATCGAAAGGACGCTATCAAAAATCCGCCAGACAATCCAACGGAACTTAAACGCAGACATGGACGGTGCACAAAACAACAATGCTGGAAACGACAAGAGGGTTATGGATGACTTTATGAAACCTGCAATCTCGGGCATAGGCTCGAGTATCACTAGACCTAGGGTGGATGCAAACAATTTCAAAATAAAGCGCAATATCATCCAGATGGTCCAAAATATAGTCCAATTCGATGGGCTACCTGAAGAAGATCCTAATGCCCACTTAGTCAATTTCCTTGAAATCTATAATACCTTCAAGATGAATGGTGTTTCGGAAGATGCCATCAAACTAAGACTTTTTCCTTTTTCCTTGAGAGATAGAGCCAAATCTTGGTTAAAGTCTTTACCTACAAGTTCCATCACAACATGAAATGCCCTAGCTGAAAAGTTTCTTGCCAAATATTTCCTTCCAGCTAGGATAGCCAAACTTAGAAATGAGATTTTTGCCTTCCGACAATTAGATTCTGAACCCTTGTATGAAAGTTAGGAGAGATTCAAAGAGATGCTTAGAAAATGCCCACACCACATATTTGAGCTAGGAATGTAGATGCTCATCTTTCTTAATACCCTGACGTTCGCAACACGCTAAGTGGTGGACTCTTCTACAGGGGGTTCCATCAATCATAAGACCCCGGAACAGGTATCCGATCTCATTGAAAATTTGGCTTCTAATAACTATTCTTAGGGAAGTGCAAGGTCTAAATTTTGTGTGCAATGAGTGCACAAAGTGGATGTCGTGGCAGCTTTACAGGCTAAGGTGGAAGCGTTGACTCAAAAGATGGAACAAATAGTGATGCCTCAAGGCTAAGTGGTAAATGGGAATTGTGATTTCTGTGGAGAAGGGCACCCAAACCATAAGTGCCAAAATATAGGTTCACTCCAAGAAACTACAGAACCAGCCGACTTTGTAGGTAATGTCCGTCCAAGTAACAATCCTTATAACTCTACTTACAATCTTGGTTGGAGAAATCACCCTAACTTTTCTTGGAGCAATGGAAATCAACCTAGGTAGGGTTCTTTTAACTTTGGGGGAAATCAAACGAATCCACCTCCTTTGAACAACAATGCAGCACCTTTTAAGCCACAATTGGAGGAATTGATTAGCCAATTGGTAAGTACAACAGAGACTAAGTTTCAAGGGGTTGATGCTACAATAAGGAACTTAGAGGCTTCCATGCGCAACTTAGAGAGCCAAATTGGCCAATAAGCTAAACTACTTATGGATCATTAAGTAGGGACATTGCCAAAAAATACTGAAGAAAATCAACAGGATCAAAGCCGTGGAAAACATTGAAGTTATTTATTTATTTATTATTATTTTTTTTTTGCTTTCAGTTTTTGTGATTTGGAACAATTTTTATTTTCGTCGTTTTGTTCTTTTTATCATTTTTTTTCATGAATTAATTGCATTATTCATCATTACTACGTGTTCATCATTTTTCTTACTCAAAAAAAAAAAAATTAATGAAGGCCGAACAGAATGCAACCGGCGCCGGCTAGGACTAGGTCCAGGACCAACGCCAGTTCCTATCGGGCAAATCACATGCAATAGGCCATTTTGGCCACTTTTTCTTTCAAACTCTCCAACTCCCTCACAAATTCTCTCTAACTGACGCCGGCATCACCTTCCAAACTCCTCAAGATTTGATTTTTCACCTCCTTAACCCTTTTACAACATCAATCTATCCTTCTTTTGTTGATCCTATGGATCAAAAGTCTTTAGATCTTCTATTTTCACAATAAACCAAACTTCAATCCGCATGCAAAGAGCTTCCATTCTTCATATCTTTTGCTTGCCCATGCATAAGAGAGCACAAAGGTATGTTTTTTATTCAATTCCCACGGTTAAAATATTGTAGATGAAGTTTTTTATTTTTGGGTATATTTTTGACCGAAAATTGGGATATATAGTGTTCTCTTGCATTGTGAATTAACTCTTAAACTTCATACCTTTAAATATAGTATGAGTTAATGATTCTTGAGTACTTGATGCATTCACTTAATCATTAGGGAGTTTCTTCATATGCTTCAGGGTAGGATTGTAGTTATTATTATGATTGAGTAGTTGATGCACATTAGCCTTGAATTATTTTACACTTGATCACTCTAATACCATGATGATGCCTTCATTCACATGATCATGTATGTACATTCGAATGCACTGGGGTTGTTTGACACATGTATGCTTTACAGTGAGCTTTATATGTATTCTTGCAGGTTGTGTTGAATTGATTGATCAAAGGAGATTGAATTGGCTGTTGTTGGGTGTGTGATATACGGTAAAGGAGTTTGGGCATTGTGGTTGAGAGTTGGTTGAGAGTTGAGAGGGTATTGTGTATTGTGTTTGAAATAGGGAGCCACAACCCGTCTACAATCTTTGCGCTTCTTAGTCATTCCTCCTATCTTCACTACTACTTACTTGCCAATATGTCTAGAGCAAGGGGTCATGCCTCAAAGAGGGCTCATGCTTCTTCTTCCTCTACCCCTTCCTCTATAGACCCCATGTTCCTTAGGTTAGCGGAGTTCATTGATCCAGCATGTGATAAGTGGTATAATAGGAGGGCTTCAAATAAGATCATTGTGGAGCGTACATTCACACCTACCCTAGACCGCGCCCTTAAGTTAGGAATGATGTTTAGGAGGCTCGGGTGGGGATCGATAGAACAACTAAAAAGGGAATTATTGTCCAATGCTTATCAAAGAATTCTATACCAACATGGTTGAAAAGGGCAATAAACACCTCCCCCACATTGAGACAAGAGTGAAAGGAACCCCCATCATCTTCACTTGAGACCACTTAGCTAATCTTCTCCGGGTATATGATAATGATTATTGGCAAAGGATAGAGATATTAACATTCAAAAAAATTCTTTCTGACCCTAATTGGGATGCCAGTGGAACTAGAGCCACTCTAGGGTTGCACAAGCATAATTCTTTCCAAGCCAACAGCTTTTATTTGAATAATGATTTTGCTGCAAACTATAGGGCTCTAGTATACATGTTTGGGTTCAATGTTGTACCCCGTGCCAGTGGATTTAATGAGACACGCCTTATAGATACATACATTTTGCATAGGATGATGAACACCTTGCCGATCCCTCTTGCACCTTTGATTATACAATCTATTAGGGATGTGGTTCATCACCATCTCTCTACCAAAGCCTTCATTTTCCCTCTAGTCATCATGAAAATTCTGAAAGACTTTGGTATTAGTACTGAGGGAGAATTGATGGAAACTACCACTGAGCATGATATGGTTATGGAACAAACGCTTATGAGTTGTGGGTACAAGTATAACTAAGAGCTAAAGAAGTGGCTAACGCCCCATGAGGTCAGGTATCCTAGTTAGGTTAGGCCACCACCTGTGGAGGAGGAGCACCCACCGCTACCATCACAACCACTAGCTAGTAGTTCCTAGTCCCAATCGAGGACTGACTTTGAGGCCGCAGTGATGGGGCAGCTTGCTCAGCAGACAGAGATGCTGCTATATATGCGTGATTCCATCGATGACATTGCCCGGAGGCAGATAACTATGGAGCAGTAATGGACAGAGTTGATACAGCGCTTTTCAGGTCCACATGGCCGTGCTGGCACTTCCGCACATGCAGATGATGATGAGGAGGATTGAGCTAATTGTTCTACACTTTTTCCTATTAAAATTTTCACTTTTGTTTTTTTTTCTATTTTCATGTCTTTTCTAGTTAGTCCTGTACTTTTCTTTTGTGTACTATTTTCTTTCTTATGTTTTGATTTATTTTTTTTTTCTAGTTTTTATGCTTTAGTGTGTTTCTTTTTTTTTTTTTTTAGATACTTCGACAATGTCTCTTTCTCCAGGAACTCAACTCTTGTATAGAGGAATGCACCATGAATGGAAGTAATTTCTTTCTTATCTTTTCCCCATTTATTTTTGTCCCATGGCAATATTTTCTTGTTCTATTTGTTTGGCCATTGAGGACAATGTCCAGTTTAAGTGTGGGGGAGTGGTTAGAATGATAAATCTTCTATGCTTCTACGATTTTATGCTTCATTCTTCTTTTCATTCTTTTTTGACCTTTTCAGAGCAGAAAATTTTTTCAAACTTTTTCTGATTTTCTTTGAGCTTTCAAGATATATTTTTAATACATGTCTTTGTGATAGATCATAGAGCATATGTTCTATATCATTTATGGCTTATGCATGACTTTTTGCACGCACTTAGACTAAGTAGTTCTTGATCAAATGCTTTACATTATTCTTAAACCTGTGTTTCCACTAAAATTCATTGACCATTCTAGAACTTACTTGAATACTTCTCGAGACGAAATAAGAAAGATATTCATGATTTAACTTAAGGATGATGGTAATAGGCCTTCTTTGGACAGTTTGAGCTTTTCAAGCCTACCTATTTTATATTATCCCTAGTGCCTATTTTGAGCCTAAATGGTAAATTTCTTTCTTAAAACCCTTTAGCATACTTTGTCCATTACTTCATCCTAAGAGTTTGAATAATTCTTCCAAATCTTTGATTGCTCTTGATGGATAAAAGTACATGTAGGAGAATGTTGAGGGAGAATACTTGTGGAAAGATCATGACTTGTTACTTTCAGTCATGCATCAATATGTTGAGTTGGGAAAGGAGAAAAGAAAAAGAAAGATTGAAAGCAAAAAGAGAAAACAAAAAGCTACTAGAAAAGATAGAAAAAGAAAAACTGAGAAAGAAACAACAGCAGCATTTGAAAAAAGAAGAGGAAAAAGAAAGAAAAATTGAAAGAGAAAGAAAAGAAAGATCACAAGAAGAATGATGGTTGAGCTGTAGGTATTTCTGAAAAACTTAAGTTCACATCAAGTTCTTGGCACCATTGCTGAAAATTTGAATGATCTTGTGAAAAAAAAAATTATTGATGAGTTGAGAATGATTGATGAAAATGCAAGATTTGCTTGAACTGTACTGTAATTACTGTACAAGGTTATGGGTTTTGATTGGTTTTGGAATAGGAGAGCAAGAGAAATTTGGAACTTCTTAATACATTGTGTTTATCCTTTTCTTGAGAACTCTCATTTTCTTTGATATTTGATTCTCCTAGATCCTTCGTTTGACAAGCTACATTACAAGCCCTTTAGCCTTACATTACAAGCTTGAAAGTCCTACTTGACCTAAGTAGAATCATGGTATATCTCGGATTAGTGGAGAGAGTGTATGAAAAGTAAGCTTATGGAATGTATTTTTTTTTTTAACTAAATTCTTTCCAATCATTTGAGAATGATGTTAAAGTGTTGAGATGGTTCTACTAGTCAATCTTCACTTACACAAGTCTTGCATTTGTTATGAAAGATGTAGTAGCATATGTTTTGTTTTCTTGAATAAAGAAAGCATTGGAATACTATTTTGAAATAGATTGAGTGATTTTATCAACACTTGTGTTTGTCCTATTTGTCTTTGATACTTTGGTTGAGGACAAGTAAAGAGCTAAGTGTGGGGGAATTGATAAGGTTTAAATTAGTCATATTTTTCCTAGTTATTTGAGACTATTTTTGTGATACATTTTGTTCAATAACTAGTCATATTCCTTCATATTTGAGATTTTACCCTTGGAAAGGTATTCTGTGCATTATTTCAGATTTTAGAGGTAAAATAAGACAAAAATGTCGCAAAACAGAACAGAGGCGGCACTGGCTATGACAGAGGAACCAACGCAAACTACGTGCTGTTGGCACGTATTTCAAGGCAAAAAGCAACTAAAATGGAGTGGAACAAAACCTAACCAGCATCTGCTGCATTTTGGAAGGCTTGCACAAAAATCAAGGAAAAACGGCGAACAATTAGAAAAACAGAACACAACCGATGCCGGCTATGAGACTGTAGGCGGTGCTGACTGTACCCTGATGATAAGGCGGTACTTCAATTTTTGTACGGGTTTTTTTGGCAATCTGCATAGTTTTAGTATTTTCCTACTTCTAATCGGTCAAAAACCCTACACCAATGAATTTAAGCACTTCTTAAGTCTATAAATAGAGGGAAAACACAAGAGAAAAGGGGGAATTCATAGATCACAACAGAAAATCACTCAAATCAAAGGAGGAATTCTATCAAATCAATGAGGATTGTGCAAGAAGGTCTTCAGAGGAAGAAGAATGAGGCTTGTCTATGAGTGCTTTCTTTTACTTTATTTTCTTTTTCTTGAACAATGATATGTTAATTGTTTTATTGTAATTCAACTTTGTTTTCAGTATTTATAATTTTTAGAGTTATTTGAGCTTTTGATTAATTGGTTGTTCTTCTTGTATTTAACTACTTGTGCTTATTACGAGATTACTTGGTTGTGTCTTTCCATTAACTTACTGGACCAAGAGGGTTGATGATGGTTTCAATTCATTAATTTCATATTCGTTGTCGATTAACTTATTGGACCAAAGGGGTTAATTGATGAGAACTGGTAATTAAAGGTTAATTGATGTTTGCCGAGATCAAGGATTCATTGGTTAGCTTCATGTTTTAAGTTTGCCAAGACCAAGGAAATTTAATCAAGGATTGTGTTTAATGCATCTTTTGGGTGAATTAGTTGAAACAAGACCAAGTAATGCTAATTTATCTAGAAGATAGTGATTTTATGGATTGACCAAAGAAGTGAATCTATCTTAATCCTTCATAATGCCAAGAGAATGATTAATTATGATAATGATTAGGTACTTTAAGATCATGTTTGTCAAAATAATAGTTTGAGTTACATAATTCTCCATCCTTGACATGTGTATATATTCCTTTATTTTATTTTATTTTATTTTCCTTTTTATTTCTTTTTCACTTTATTGAGTCGATTAAAAAATGAAAGAAAAGTGATTAATGCATACTTGTTCTTGGAGGATCGACACTCTGTTGAACCCTATGCTATGCTTAATGATAAGTACGCTTGCTCATATGTGTAATTTGGGGTTAATGTTTTAATTTAAACTTGATTGAGAATGTGCTTATTTTTATTTGATTTTTATACCTAAATAAATTCGCATCAGCGAATCGCATAAAAATATATTTACTCGATAAGTTTGTGTGTTTTAGATTTTTTACATGTGGTTTATATGACTTATTTGTGCTTATTGAGTATTGAGGGTAATTAAGAAATTTTGCTCAAAGGAGAGAAAAGGAAAGAATTAGGAAGTAGTAGGGAAGAGAAATAAGTTGGAAAAATAAAAATAAGAATTGATGTGGTTAAGTGGATAGAGCTTTGTAGCTAATTCTTAAGGCATTAAGTTCAAATCCCTTCAATTATGTATTAATTTTAGTTATCCTAACTAATGTTTGAATTTTATTTCTTCCATTCCATGAAAATGGGAATGTTATCTTGGGGAAGACACAATTATAATATTCTTACCATGTGATCTTGTCCTAAAAGAAAATCTAGACGAGTTTCAATCTCTATTGTTTTAGCAACCCATGTCCTAACATGTTTGAATTTAAAATATTCTTATTTCTTGAATTCTTTTAATTTTCTTAACAAATATTTTAGAATTATCTTGGGTTTGAATTTTTAAAAGAAAAATCCCAACTCTTGGAGATCATTTAGCCCAAACATACTAGGAATAACAGGGTGGTTTGTTCTTTAAATTAAATCACCAAGTTGTTGACCTAAAAAACTACATTCTAGTTGTTCTTGTTATGTTAAAAAACTAGAAATTATGTTTAGTTTCTCTTCCGAGCTTGTTTTTTAAAATGGGCAGCTTGAACATCATTTATTCCTTTGCAAATCAAGCACTCCTTTTTGTGTGCAAAAGCTGGAAACAAGCATGAAGATTTCAATCCCTTCATAGCTTGTTTAAACCAAAAAAAAAAATTCAGCAAAACAAGTAAATGCCATAGCCAAGAAACTTTGGGTATTCAACACCATGAATTGCTTTTTTCGTGGTTCTTGTCCTTCTTCAAGGTAATGGCTGCAAAAAAATACCATTAAAGGACCTTGAGATGCTCCTAGTTAATAGCTAAAAATCCATTCAAAACATTTTGAATTCTAGCTAACAAACCACTTAGATCTTATCATGTCTTCTAGCTAGCTAACTAGATTTTTTTTTTTTTTTTCAGTTTTTCCAATCTTCAACTAGCTACCATTTCTCTTTACTTTCTTCTTCAATTTCCCTTTATTTCCTCACCATATTTTCGGCCATATTTGGGACCTAGCTGAAAAACCTTTCTTCTTCACCAACCTTGGCCAACAAAACTCCATTAAAGCACCTCAAACCTTTCCTAGTTTCTCTCCATTCAAAATACTCTGAATTTGAAAATTAAAACCAACCTTTTGCTCTATCAAACACTCACCTATCTATCAACCAATCCTACCAAACCAAACCAGAAATTCTGCACTCATTTCCACAAGGATTTTCGGCCAGCACCTAGACTAGAAGAGCTCTCCATTTCTCTAACAAGTCTTAGCCAAATTAGTGAACCACCATTGTAGTGCTAGAGACCTTCAAGGAGAAATCACCATTAGCAATATCCCACCTCAGGAATCTCCACTATTTCGTCAACCATTCTTCAAAATTCAAATTTGAACAACACCTAGAATCCTTCTCACCTAGCAAAACTGAAACACTCCATCAACCAAGGCCATTCAGCCATCACCAATCCAAGAGCACTCTTCCACTTCATCTAGCTATCTCTCATATTCTCTCAAGAACACACACTACCCATCTTCAACCATTTAGTTGCTTCTAAATATCCGAAACCACTCTAAGACCTTCAAATCAACTAGAGATCGACATATTCTTTCCTTTGGTACACTTTATAACACCAAAACAACCAAAGTTTATCTTACTTTTAGATCAAACAAGCCTTTTTGTTGAAGACAAGAAGAACACCAAAAAGGTAAAATAAGTTCAACCATGTCATTCTTCTTCTCTCCTTTATCTTCTTTTCTTCATAATCTCAACCTCTCTCTTTCTCTTGACCGAACCATTGGTGGCCATCTTTAGATGACTTCAAATATTTCAGGACTCATCGAAGTACTCAAGGCCCTTCATTTGTCAAAACAACACATTCGACTCAAAATGGTCATCAAACAAGTATTTTGTCCTAACTCCCTCATTTATTTTCGAACTCAAGATTTGAAGGATGTTAGCTTATTGATATGATGATGGATGATCTAGTGGTGTTGGGGAAAACAAATGCATGTTTATATGACATGGATGATTTCTTGATGTGTAGATTGAGATGTGTATTAGGACTATTCTATGAAGTAGATTTGGATTTTGATTTTAACATGAGGTTATAATATATTGTTGGTATATTTGTGAATTGTATCTATGTGACACTAGCAAGAGATGATATGGTAGATAAGTGGGATTGTTGCTATTAAGATTTTGCTAAAGTTGTAATATTGCTGATCTTGCCATCAATTATCATGCAAACATTTATATAGCGAATGATACTATTTTTGCTATGAAAACTATTATTATCACTCTACTTGTATGATTACTATTTTATTTATTAATAGCAAAATTATTACTACCTTTAAATACTAATAGTAATATTATTGCTACTTTTGATACTTAAATCACTATCATTATTTATATTATAGACATTACTACTAATATTACTATTTTTAAATAATATTATTACTACTAATATTATAAGTTTTATTATTGCTATTGCTATTTTTAAGTATCATCGATATTATTAATATTACTATTATTATTGGTACTAAACACCATTATTTTAGAGAAGCATTAATAAAATTAATATTATTTCTAGTATTATCGCTACTAGACATATTATTTTTATTTAATCATATTAATAACATTAATAATATAACAAATTCTATTATTTTTTATTATTTTTATTAAAAATTAGTTTTTATTTTAAAAATATAATTAATTAAAATAATCATTTCTATTTATATTATTATTTTTATTATCCTTATAGCAATATTATTATCTATAAAATTATCAACATTTTTAACGATACCTTGGACAATGTTTTTATTTTTGGTTACGCTCAATTAACACTTATATCACTTACTTATGTTATTATCACATCAAATTATTTTTATGTTAATGTTAACCTCTAAATAATTTTATTAATTATTTTTAGAACTCCAAAGCCATTTGCATCATATTTGAGTGTTGAAGTTGATTATATAAATGTAAAGTTGGGAGTTATCTGTACCTATTCAATTTTGTTACTTGGTTGTGCACCAATGGTGACATATACCCATATTTACCCCAGACAAGGTTAAATTGCCTTGAGCAAGACTTGGAGGATCACTTTGTCGAGCACAATCAAGATATCAAAGTAAGTCGTTGCATAAAAATGTTTGTGAACAAAAGTGCTTCTGCAAGTCAAATGCATGGATTGCCGTGGAAGATGTACTTTGCAATGCATTAATGGACAATTTATTCCTTCTGCTAAAATAAATTTATTTTAGTCAATAAAACAATTTTCCAAGCAAAATAATAAATTTTTCTTAAACAAATTTTTACTTAAGGTTGTTTGAAAACCATAATTGCTACTTCAAAAATCACACTTACTTGATTTTACTTTTTCCAAGTGGGATAAACATAACCTTGAGTACTCAATAAGAGTAGACTATTAGGACTAGTCTTTAAAGGATTGGGTAAGTCTCTTAGTAGGAGGCCACCTCAAAGAATTGAACTCTAGTTAGACAAAATGACAGTTCTTGTTGGTCAGGCCAATCCGAGCTAGCAGTATAGTTCAAGTGGACTGTTTATTTTTGAAGTGGACAACCGATAAGTTTGGATGTAGAGATGGAAGAGTATCTCGCCTAGTGGTCTGTACGCCCACCTTGTATCAAAATAAACAATGTGTGGTAACCTAATCATTGTTTTGTCATGGTGCATAATGTGTGGTGCCATGTCCAGTCATAATGCAGGGTTTCATGGCCAAGACTATGATGTAGGGTTTTATAGTCAACTTTATTTGAGTGGTTATTTCTTTACAAGTTAAGCACTTTTACTTTACAAATGCTGATAATACACCACACAGTGTTTAAAGATAAATTTTTGGACTTGCAGACTTTTTGTTGTGATTTGTTCAAAACTTGCATGCATGAAATATTTTGTTAAACTATCATGAGCACACACATAACTTACTGAGAAATATTTCTCGCATCTTTTCTTATATCTGTCTTCAGGTTAATCCTACTTCGAATGTTGATTTACTTATTTTGCCATGAGAGTGGGAAATTTACTTTGATGTATTTATTTATTAGAGATTTTAGTTACATTCTATTTGTTTTAAGACTTGTACAAGTATTGTTTTTGGGATAGTAATAAGTTTATTATTAAGTTATTTTCTTCTATATTTTATATTACCTAGTTATAAAGATCCTTTGTCCTATGGACGGGGCGACATCCCTGCCCCTTTTGGGGTACGTAGGAAGTAGGGTGTTACACATACCTTGTATAATCATCTGTGAATGTGACGAAGTACTCAAAATCTCCCCTTACTGGTGTAGAAAAATGACCACACACATCAGTGTGAACTAAACCTAGTATCTCCTTGGCTCTCTCTGTCTTTTGGATAAAAGGCCTTTTAGTCATCTTCCCTATAAGGCCTGATTTACACTGAGTCCAACTTTTCAATCACAATGAGCCCAAAGGCCCATTATGGGTTAACCTCTAAATTGTAGTTGAATTAATGTGACCAAATCTTAGATGCCATAGCTATGTGATCAGGGCTCATAACATACATATTTTTCAGTATTTTTGTATTTTAAATGTATTGAAATCACCACTCACCACACCATTTTTCTCTTGTTTTGTAGGAAATAAGAAAAACAAGAATTGGAGATGAAAATCAAGAAAAGGAGGAAAATGGAGCAAAAATAGAGAACAAATGAAAAAGTACACAAAAACAACAATAAAAGATGCCTAGACAAAAAAATAACGGCGGCCAAGGGAACCAAAAGTTCCCTAGGCCACCTAGCTCATGTCTATGCGGTATTTGTCCTGAAAAGTGGCAGCCAAAGGAAGTGGAACTTCCCTAGGCCACCTACTTCATTGTGTATGTATGTGTGTTTTGCAGGTGGCAGGCTAGGGAAATTAAACTACCCTAGGCCACCTAGCATATTTTCTTTGGTTTAGTTCATTTGTGTCCAAAAACATAATTTCTTGTTTTTTTTTTTCTGTATATTTGTGTAGTTTTTAGGTGGCGGCCTAAGGAAGTGTTATGCCCTAGGCCACCTATTTCAATTGCACACACACACACACACACACACACACACACACACACACACACACACACATATAGGTATTTGTATCTTAATAATCTGACAGCCTAGGGTACTAAGCACCATAGGTCGCTTGGAAGAAAACATGGTGCCAGGGCAAAAGCATGGTGGCCTAGGGAATTCCTAGGCCACCTAGCTTCTAGAGAACCTAGCACGGCCCAAGGAACATCTTTTAGGACTTCAGAAATACTATAACACTTATAGCAGTAGAAAAACAAAAATCCCAACCCAAGATCACATGCATATGATTTAAACAGACAAAAGAACAAACGTGGGTTTATCTCTGTTGTTCAAAAATTCCTTCATGTGTGAAGGTTGAGGTGCGATCCAGCAAACTTCTTGGTCAAACATCAACTGGAAATTTGTCTCACCTCTTCAATCTCAACGTGAGATTGACTCTAACTGTAATCCACACGAGGATGCTTACATAATGCCCAGAACACAATCTCTCTGCTAGCAGAGAAAGAAAATGGCGGCTAGGGTAAAATCACAAAGAAAAAGAAAGGAAAAGTCGTGTGGTTTTTTTTTTTTTCCAGAGAGAACAATTGTTCTCTGTGTATTTTTTAAAAAACAACCTGAGCCTATTTTATGGGAAAAAATCCACCAAAAAAAAAGAGACCCAGATGAATTCTAAAAGAATTAGAATTATTTAATTGTAATTGGAACCTACAAGTTCTCACAATTACAATTTAGCCCAAAATTATAACTAGTTATAATTTGACTACAGTAACTTCTTCTTCTTCTCACAATTAACCCCATAATGTTATCAAATAACATCTTGAGTACTTAATCTTCTATTATGTGTGACCTATTAGGTTTCGCAGTCTATTTGTAGCGAATATGAATTAATTCAAACGTCTTTAAGATTAATAATCTTTAATAATTTAGAATTAACCTATTAATTCTAAACAAGATTGTTTTATTAATACATCAATTAATAAAACCATATTCTGTAGATCATGAGAGGTATTTAGCAATACATCATGACCACCCAAGAATATAGGAAGTTAAGTGGCTTAACATGAAACCCGTCAATAACAACCTTCAATGCAATAAATTTCTTTTACCATACAATATCTATTTCAGTTTAGAGTATGGAATTAGTACCAACTCCCTCCAAAATATATATTAATTATGGCCCGAATATATTAATACTTATACCAGGAATCCACTACTCTACATGTGTATCAATCGAAACTGTTTCCAATACCCAATCACCTTGGCCAAGGATTTCATGAGTAGTAATTCTAATAAGTGGTCGTGAGATATCCGCCCCTACTATTAGGAGTGGTGAATCCTTTATTAACCATCTCAACTACTTTCATTTACCTCAAATTGCACCCAATATCCATCCTATAGGCAGCCCTCGATTTGGCTCCTGAGATTGGAATTAAAGTACAATGCTCAGCAAACAAAGTACTTTGGAGATCTCAAGTCTAAGGATACTTGCACGTTTGCTATAGCGAATTCTATCACTAGCACTACATAGTTATCCATGTGATTATCTCATAGTCAGATCATCCAATGTACAAGTTCTATTAACAAGTATCCATGTGTTGACTTTGAATATTACAATACTCACGGATGTGAGAACCACCGCCTAATCTAATCAGGGAGTCTAACATATACTAGTCCTAACACATTAATGATGTCATATCTCATTAATACTACTATTAGGGATATCTTAAATATTAACACTATACAGTGTAGTAGGAATCTCATATCGTAATCTTTCTCATGATTTCCTTAACACAGTGTTGTTCTAGGGACTTTATCTAACAGTTATTTTACATAAAAAGTAAAGAAAACAAACTGAAAGATAAATAATGTCTTGTATTACAAAACAAATGTGTCATATACAAAGTACAAATAATTGCCTCAAGGGTACAACACTAACAAACTCTTACTTGCACTAGAGCCAATCGTTCATGTATCTAATACTGAATGACTCAACATACCTATCATGTTTCTTCTAGGATAGTGCTTTTGTAAGTAGGTCAACTATGTTCTTATCCATGGAAACTCTCTCTATCTTTGCATCTTGTCTATCTATGATCTCCCGAATCAGATGATAGTGTCGTAACACGTGTTTGGATCGTTAGTGAGACCGTGGCTCCTTTGCTTGTGCAATGGCTCCGTTATTGTCACAATATAGGATATTAGACCAACAACACTAGACACCACACCCAATTCTGCCACGAACTTTTTGATCCAAGCAACTTCCTTGGCTACTTTAGAAGCGGCTATGTACTTAACTTCTAGTGTAGAGTTAGCAATAGTCTCTTATTTGGAACTCTTCCAACTTATTGCCCCTACGCACAACATAAACACATAGCCGATTGTGATTTGAAATCATCTTTGTCAAATTAAAAACTGGCATTAGTAGACCCGTCTACTTTCAAATCACCTTCTCCATAAACCAAGAACACATCCTTAGTCCTTCACAAGTACTTAAGGATGTTCCTTACAGTCACCCAATGACCCTCGCTATGGTCAAATTGGTATATGCTCATCAAACATAGAGTACAAGATACATCGAGCCTTGAAAACATCATTGCGTACATGATAGATCCAATTACCGAAGCATATGGAATCTTACTCATGTGATCTCTTTCAACTTGTGTCTTAGGAGACATCAACTTTAAAAGGCTTATCCCATAGGACTTGGGTAAGAATCCCTTTTTTTGGATTGATCCATGCTAAACCTTTTTAGCATTTTATCTATGAATGTAGACTAGGAAAGACCTAGCAACCTTTTTGACCTATCTCTATAAAACTTCATTCCAAGAATGCAGCTTTCTTTTCTAAGGTCTTTCATGGAGAATTTCTTGGACAACCAAACTTTAACTAATTGTAAGATAGGTACATCGTTTCCTATTAGTAATATATTATCTACATAAAGTAATAAGAAAATGATTGCGCTCCCACTAACCTTCTTGTACACACAAGGCTCATCCGTGTTTTGAATGAAACAAAACTCTTTGATTGTTTCATCAAAACAAATGTTCCAACTCCTAGAAGCTTGCTTAAGTCCATAAATTGACCTTTGCAGCTTGCACACTTTTGCTCTATCATTGGATGTGAAACCCTCAGGTTGTGTCATATACACTTTCTCAATAAGATTTCCATTTAGGAAAGTTATTTTCATATCCATTTGCTAGATCTCATAATCATGTTAAGCGGCAATGGCTAGGAGTATCCTGATAGATTTTAGCATGGCTACTAGCAAAAAGGTTTCATCATAGTCAATACCATATTGTTGACGATAACCCTTAGCCACTAGTCGTGCTTTATAGGTAACTATATTACCATCAATGTCAGTTTTCTTCTTGAAAGACCATTTGCATCCATTAGGTTTGATTCCTTTGGGTGTATTAACCAAAGTCCATACTCGATTGTCGTACATGGAATCCATCTCTTACTTTATGGCCTCAAGCCATTTGTTAGATTCTAAACTGTTCAAAACTTCCTTGTTGGTAGTAGGCTCATCTTTATCTATAAGTGATATGTCATTGTGGTTACTTATGAGAAATCCATATCTCTCAGGTGCCACACATATTCTACTCGACTTATGAGAATCTTATGTGGTAGAAGGTTCATCTACTCTCTCAATAAATAAGGAATTAGACGATTGATCCTTGCTTGTTTGTTCTTCTTAAACTTCCCTAAGTTCAATTTTACTCCTACTATCCCTTTTGAGCATATGCTCCTCATCATGCTTCGAAACAAACACTTTATTTTTGGAGGGGAAATAGAAGTAATACAACAAAGATTCTTTTGGATAACCTACAAACAAATACTTGTTAGACTTATTTTCAAGTTTTTTTTACTGTGACCTTTTGACAAAGGCAGGACAACCACATACTATTAACTGAGATAACTTTGGTTTCTTGCCAAAGAAAATTTTAAATGGGAAAGTATCAACAATTTTTAATGGAACTCTGTTTAGAATATAAACAAAAGTCTCTAGTGTGTACTCCCAATATGATTTTAACAAGTCTACAA
The DNA here is from genome assembly GCA_026120185.1 of Voacanga thouarsii. Lineage (NCBI taxonomy): Eukaryota > Viridiplantae > Streptophyta > Magnoliopsida > Gentianales > Apocynaceae > Voacanga > Voacanga thouarsii. Next base: position 468,959 of record JANUWF010003384.1, on the reverse strand, counting down.
AAGCATCATGGTTTGTACCATGTCTAGAAGGGTTCGATTCCTTCTTTTAGATATACCGTTATGTTGAGGTGTATGTGGTGAGTCCATTGAAATAAAATCTCTTAATTATTCACCTCCTTGATCCGATCTCAGAGTCTTAATACTTTTGCCAAATTATTTCTTTACTTCATTCTTAAAGTCTTTGAACTTTTCAAAAGCATCAGATTTGTATTTTATTAAATACAAATACCCATATCATGAGTAATCATCGATAAAGGTTATGTATCTCAAGCATATCTCTAGACTGAATGAGATACATTAGGCCACATACTGTTGGGTATCTCAAGCATATCATATGTGGCACAGTGGAAAAATAAGAACAAGATACCAACCCAGGATCCGCATACGTGTGGAAAACAAGATATAAAGAGAACAAAGGTAAAAGCTTTACCTTTCTTTGTTGAACGTCTAAAAAATAAAATTTTTCCTTCTTCAAGTCGAGGTGCGATCTAGCAATCCTATTGATCAAACACCACGAGGGATGAATGTCCAACCACTATAATCACAGTGTGCGATTATATCTAACAGAAATCCACACAGAGGATGACACTCAACCACCAAGATTTTCTGTGCTAGTAGAAAAAAACAATGGCAGCTAATGTTCTTCTTGTTTTCCAGAAAAATGAGAGAGAGAGAGAGAAAAGAAAGTTTTGAGTTGTTGTTTTGGCATCAATCCTCCTCAACTAGGGTTTCGTGTATATCATCATATAACACGAAAAACCCCTGCCAAAAATTGAGAATTCTAAAACAATTAGAATTCCCTAATTGTAATTGGAAACATCAAGTTCTCACAATTATAATTTGAACCATAAATTATAACTAATTATAATTTGGCCACAACAACTTTTCTTTCTCGCAATTAACCCCACTATGTTATCAAATAACATTTTGAGTATATAATCTTTTATTGTGTGTGACATATTAGGTTTCCCAGTCAATTGGTATCGAACATGAATTAATACAAACGTCTTTGAGATTAATAATCTATAATTAATTAGATTTAATCCTATTGATTCTAAATAGGATTGGTTTATCAATTCATCAATTAATAAACCCATATTCCCAGATCATGAGCAGTATCTAGTAGCATATCATGACCACCCAAGAGTCCAAACAGTCAAGAGGCTTGACATGAACCCTTCAATAACAAACTACAGTGCAATTAACTCCTTTCACCATCCAATATCTCATTCGGTCTGGAGTACAGAATCAGTGCCAACTCCCTCCAGAACATATATTAACTCTGGCCCAAATATAATAGTACTTGTACAAGGAACCCACTACTCTAGATGTGTATCAATTGAAACTGTTTTCAATACACAGTCGCCTTGTCTAAGGACTTCTCGAGTAATAATTTCTACAAGTGGCCGTGAAATATTCGCCCATACTATTAGGAGTGGTGAATCCTTTATTGACCCTCTCAACTACTTTCATTTACCTCACAATGTACCCAATATCCATCCCATAGGCGGCCCTTGACCTGGTTCCAAAGATTGAAATCAAAGCACAATGCTCAGCAAACAGAGTACCTTGGAGATCTCAAGTCTAAGGATACTTGCACATTTGCTATATTGAGATTACATCACTGACACTAAATAGTTATCCATGTGATTATCTCATAGCTAGGTCATCCAATGTACTTGTTCCATTAACAAGCATCCATGTGTTAACTTTGAGTATCTCAATACTCATGGATATGAGAAACACAGCCTGATCTAACTAGGAAGTCTAACACATGCTAGTCTTAACGCATTAATGATGTCCTATCTCATTAATACTACGACTAGGGACTATTTAAGTACTAACACTATACAGTATAGTAGGAATCTCATATCATGATCTCTATCATGATTTCCTTAATATAGTATTGTACTAGGGACTTTATCTAACAATTATATTACATAAAAGTAAACAAAAGAAACTGTAAGATAAATAATGCATTTTATTAAAATAAAATGTGTCATATACAATGTACAAGTGATTGCCTCTAGGGCATAACACTAACAAACTCTCACTTGCACTAGAGCCAATCATTTAAGTATCTAATACCGAATGACTCAACATGCCTATCATGTTTATTTTGGGATAGTGCTTTTGTAAAAGAATCAACTATGTTCTCGTCCGTGGGAAGTCTCTCTATCTTTACATCATTCCAATATATGATCTCCCAGATCAGATGATAGCATCGTAGTATATGTTTAGATCGTTAGTGAGACCGTGTCTCCTTTACTTGTGCAATGGCTCCGTTGTTGTCACAATACAAAGTTATTGGACCACCAATGCTAGGAACCACACCCAGTTCTATCACGAACTTCTTGCTCCAAACAGCCCTATTAGTTGCTTCAGAAGTAGCTATGTACTCAACTTCTGTCGTAGAATCGGCAATAGTCCCTTGTTTGGAACTCTTCCAACTTATTGCCCCTCCGCATAACGTAAACATGTAGCTGGATTGTGATTTAAAATCAACTTTGTCAGATTGAAAATTAGTATTAGTATACCTATTTATTTTTAAATCACCTTCTCCATGTACTAAGAACACATCCTTAGTCCTTCGTAAGTACTTAAGGATATTCTTTATAGCTACCCAATGACTGTCACCAAGGTCAGATTGGTATCCGCTCATCAAACTGAGAGCACAAGATACTTCGGGCCTTGTACATATCATAGCGTACATGATAGATCCAACTGCCGAAGCATATGGAATCTTACTCATGTGATCCCTTTCAACTTGTGTTTTGGGAGACATCAACTTTAAAAAGCTTACACCATGTGACATAGGTAAGAATCCCTTTTTGTATTGATCCATGCTAAACCTCTTTCGCACTTTATCTATGTATGTAGATTGTGAAAGACCTAGCAACCTTTTAGATCTATCTCTATAGATCCATATTCCAAGAATATAGGTTGCTTCATCAAGGTCTTTCATGGAGAATTGTTTGGACAACTAAATTTTAACCGTTTGTAAGATAGGTACATCATTTCCTATTAGTAATATGTCCTCTACATAAAGCAACAAGAAAACAATTGCGCTCCCACTGACCTTCTTGTATACACAAGGTTCATCCATGTTTTGAATGAAACCAAACTCTTTGATTGTTTCATCAAAATGGATGTTCCAACTCCTAGAAGCTTACTTAAATCCATAAATGGACCTTTGCATCTTACACACCTTTGTGCCATCACTTGATGTGAAACCCTCAAGTTGTGTCATATATACTTCCTCAATCAGATTTTCATTTAGAAAAGCTGTTTTCACATCCATTTGCCAAATCTCATATTCATAATGAGCAGCAATGGCTAGGAGTATCCTGATGGATTTTAACATGGCTACTGGCGAGAAAGTTTCCTCATAGTAAATACCATGTTATTGACGATAACCCTTCACCACAAGTTGTGCTTTATAGGTAACTACGTTACCATCCATGTCTATTTTCTTCTTGAAAACCCATTTGCACCCAATAGGTTTAATTCATTTGGGTGGATCAACCAAAGTCCATACTTGGTTGTCGTATATGGAATCCATCTCTGACTTCATGGCCTCAAGCCATTTGCCAGATTCTGAACTGTTTAGAACATCCTTATAGGTAGTAGGCTCATGTTCATCTATGAGCAATACGTCATTATGGTCACTAATGACAAATCCATATCTCTCAAGTGCCACACGTATCCTAGACCTACGAGGTTCTTGTGTAGTAGAACATTCATCTATTCTCTCAATAGATATGGGATCAGACGATTGATCCTTGTTTGTTTAATCTTCTTGAACTTCACTAAGTTTAATTTTACTTCCACTGTCCCCTTTGAGCATGTTCTCCTTCTTTAAGAAGACGACATGCTTCGAAACAAACACTTTATTTTCGGAAGGAAGGTAAAAGTAATATCCGAAAGATTCTTTCAAATATCCCACAAACAAATACTTATCAGACTAACTATCAAGTTTGTCTGACTATGGCCTTTTGACAAAGGCAGGACAATCCCATACTCGCAAGTGAGATAACTTTGGCTTCTTACTATAGAACATCTCAAATGGGGTAGAATCAACCGATTTTGTCGGAACTTTGATTAGTATATAAATAGAAGACTCTAGTGCATACCCCCAAAATGATTTTGGTAGGTCTGCAGAAGCCATCATGGTCCGTACCATGTCTAGAAGGGTTCGACTCCTTCTCTCAGATATACCGTTATGTTGAGATGTATGTGGTGGAGTCCATTGAGATAATATCCCATTATCTCTAAGATAACTCAGAAACTCTTGGCTCAAGTATTCTCCTACTTGATCAGATCTTAGACTCTTAATACTTTTTCTAAGTTATTTCTCTATTTCATTCTTGAAGTCTTTGAACTTATCAAATGCCTTAGATTTGTATTTCATTAAATACAAATACCCGTATCGTGAGAAATCATCGATAAAAGTTGTGAAATAGTTATAATTTCCTCTTACTTGTATTGACATTGGGTCATATACATTAGAATGTATGAGTTCTAATAACTCCTTAGCCTGTTCTCCTTTTCTTGGAAAAGGAGTTTTAGCCATTTTACCTAGTAAACAAGACTCGCATCGGCCATATGATTCATAATCAAATGACCCTAAGTCACCAAGCTTGTGTAACTTAAAAACATGATTTTTGTTTACATGGCCTAAACGACAATGCCATAAGTAAGAGGTGTTAGAGTTATCTATTTTAGGTTTCTTATTGTTTATATTGAGTATTGGATTATCCAAGTCTAGAACATATAAACCATTAACCAAAGTTGTTGAACCATAACGAATATCATTCAATGAAAAAGAACAATATTTATTCTTAAATATCAAATGAAATCCATTTCAGTCTAAACACGCAACTGAGATATTATTTTTCATTAAAACTGGTACATAATAACAGTTTTGTAATTCTAGAACTAATCCCAAAGGCAGGTTTAGCTCGTATGTCCCCACAACAAGTACAGCAACCTTTGCCCCATTTGCAGTACCTAGGTCCACATCGCCTTTCTCTAGCCTTCTATGGCCCTTTAGTCCCTGCAAGTTATTGCACAAATAAGATCCACATCCAGTATCTAATACCCATATCTCATTTCTAAAGGCAGTATTTATCTCAATCATAAACATACCCGAAGTAAAAATAGAAGTACTTGTAAGCTTCTCCTTCTACTCCTTGTCCTTAATAGTCTCCAAGTAGGCTATGCAGCTGCGCCTCTAGTAGCCAATCTGGCCACAATGATGGCATAGGCCCTTAGTAGCAGCGTCCTTCTTATTCACACCACCTTTGGGTTTCATGGGAGCCTTCTTCTTCTTCTTTTGAACTTTTTTCTTAGAAAAAGAAGATTTTACCATTAAAACTGTATTGCAATCCTTCTTCATGGACGACTCCACAGTTGTGAGAAGATTGATCAACCTAAGAATGGTGGACTCAATCTTGTTCATCTGATAGTTAATCACAAATTGTGAGAAACTATTAAGTAAAGACTGTAGAATTAAATCAATACTTAAGTCATGATCCATCGCGAACCTAAGAGATCCAAGCTTTTCTATTAAGCCCAGCATCTTCAGCCCATGAGTGGCCACAAAAAAACCCTCTGCCATTTTGCAACGGAATCGTTACTTCGAGATCACGTATCTCTCAGTTCTGGCTTGGGTGTCAAACAGCTCTCAAAGATGTAGTATAATCGATTAAGCATCCATATGCTCATGTTGTTTTTGCAGCTCAGGACTCATGGATACCAACATAATACACGATATTGTATCACAATCCTCCTTGTGCTTTTTGTGGACAACATGCTCATCAACATGAGCATCTTGAGCTGGTGGTGGCGAAATAGGAGCATCTAGTGCGTAGAGCAACTTTTTCGATTTGAGAACGATTCTCAAATTTCTATACTAGTTGAGGTAGTTTGATTTGGTTAACTTGTTGGTTTCCAAGATACTACGTAGGTTTAGGTTTGTAGACATGATGCAAGTGTCCTATATGTAAAGATAGAGAGGATTAGCTATTGTATATGCACATGAAATGCAAATAATTAGGACTTTAATTAAACGCATTTTTACTCTACTATTTTACTCAAACCAATAGCCCCCACTACTAATTTGGGAAAGCCCGTTAGAAGCTTTCCTAGTGGAACAGTATCCAAATTCCTCAAGAATAACCTTGGGTTTGCCCAACAAGCCACCCTTGAGTTCATTGGTAGGTATCCAATACCAATTACATCGTATGTAATTACCGGATCATTGGGTGATTAACATCTTTTAATCTTAAAGCCTTTTGGGCTACCCTAACTTTTCCTCTAAATTTCTTTATGCTTGAGTTTGCCCAACCAGGATAAAAAAATTAGTTAAATGCAACCTATTAATCAGGAATTTAATTCCCAAATAATTTAATTTCATAGCTTGAACATGCCCGATGTCGAGTAGGCTTGGGTTTGCCCAACAACCTGGTCTCGAAAAAGGACTCTCATTCTTACTATATTACCGAAAGGAATTAGGTTTAATATTAATTGAGGGATTTGTTCCTTTTAGTGATTTTAATAAATGATATGCATAAAAATCAACAAATCACATAATTGATAATCATGGTAATAAAGCGATTACGTGGTATGGTTATGGACTTTACCCTAAATTAAGTCCCTTGAGACATAAAATAAATTAATATAGTTAATCCTATGTGTTCAAGCATGATTTAAGTTGAAGGTCTTACCTCCTCGCCTTGTTTTGGTTGCCATCTCCAAAATAAAATAATCCTACTCCTATCTAATATATGTAAACTAATTACATAATTTCCTAAAGAGAGAAAACCTCGAGTTTCATTTGAGAGGAGTTAGATGAGAAGAGAATTACACAAGAATTCTAGAGAGGACAGGACACGCAGGGCCTATTTCATAAAAACCAAAACTGTAACATGCATGAACAGATATAATTGGTTTTAGTCCATAACCATCCACCAAGCCATTAATTATTCTTAAAAAAAATAAACAAGTAATTTTTATTATTCCAAAATCACTATTTTGGAAAAATAAAACAAATTCTAAAATCAATATTTTAGAAAAATACATCAATTTTAAAATTTCAAAATCATTATTTTGAAAATAAAATTGTTTGTCTCAAAACTAATTTTGAAAAAATGCTTTTGGGTCCTGTCTCTGGTAGAGAAAATTTTATTTTACTGCCTCTCATCAAATGAGATTTTTCCCTTTCAAAATTCTATTTTAGAAATTTTATTAATTGTTGGAATGTCGCGAAACAAGACCAAACCAGCGCCAGTTAGAAGCCTAAGGCGGCGCCGGCTATAGTCTGGTTTTAAGAAAATTTTTCCAGAAATAATTTCTAGACGTTGCGGAACAGCACAGAACTGGCGCCGGTTAGGGGGCCAGAGCCGACGCTGGCTGCAGTTGGGAGGAGGCGGCGATATTTGAAAACTTTTTCTAGAAACAATTTCTGGAGCCCTTATCGTCTGCAATGGTTTAGTAAGAACAATTCTCAACAGAATTTTCTATTTTGAAGCTCAAAACAACAACTAATTTATTAGTTTAAATAAAACAAAACAAAAAATTAAATTCACAAGATGAAACGGAAGGCAATCAACACATGTTCAAGAAAACGTTTTTCTACAAAAACTTGCAGCACATAAAGAAAACATTTTTTTCGAAATATGCTGTAACTATTACACAATCATATTGTGCTACGGACTTAACCTACAATGCTCGAAACAATTTTTTACTCGAGTGAAAAAACTTTTTCACAATGAACAGAGACAAACACGAATACATGAAACAGCTTTCACGCAAAAAACAATGTCAGCAAACCACACATAGCAAGGCTCTAATACCACTGTTGGGTATCTCATGCATATCATATATAGCACAGTGGAAATATAAGAAAAGATACTATCCCAGGATCCGCATACATATGGAAAACAAGACATAAAGAGAAGAAGATCACCTTTCTAGTGAGTCTCTGTCGTTAAAATTTTTCCTTTCTCGTCTGAGGTGCGATCAAGCGATCCTCTTGATCAAACACCACGACTGTTGAATGTCCAACCATTACAATCACAGTGTGTGATTATCTCTAGCAGAAATCCACACGGAGGATCACACTTAAGCACCAAGATTTTCTGTGCTAGCAGAAAACAACAATGGCGGCTAACGTTTGATGAAGATTAATAAGAGAGAAAAGAGAAGAGAAGGGAGTCGTGTATCCCTAGGCTTTTGGAGTTATTTTTCGTGTGTTCTCCAGCAAGCAGGAATTGTGCATATATCCCATATATTACACGAAAATCTCTTGCTGAAAATACTCCATCTAAGAATTCTAAAACAGATAGAATTGCCTAATTGTAATTGGAAACATCAAATTCTCACAATTACAATTTGGACTATAAATTATAACTAATTATAATTTGGCCACAACAATTTCTCTTTCTCGCAATTAACCCCATTATGTTATCAAACAACATCTTGAGTATATAATCCTCAATTGTGTGTGACCTATTATGTTTCCTAGTCAATTGGTAGCGAACATGAATTAATCTAAACGTCTTTGAGATTAATAATCTATAATTAATTAGAATTAATAATATTAATTCTAATCAGGATTAGTTTATTAATTCATCAATTAATAAACCCATATTCCCAGATCATGAGAAATATGCAGCAACACATCATGACCACTCAAGAGTCCAGGAAGTCAAGTGGCTTGACATGAACCCTTTAATAACAAACTACAGTGCAATTAACTCCTTTCACCATATAACATCTCATTCGGTTTGGAGTACGACATTAGTGTCAACTCCCTCCAGAATACATTAATTCTAGCTCGAATATAATAGTACTTGTACCAAGAACCCACTACTCTAGATGTGTATCAATTGGAACTATTTCCAATACTCAGTTGCCTTGGCCAAGGACTTCTCGAGTAAATATAATTCCTACAAATGGCCGTGAGATATTCACCCCTACTATTAGGAGTGGTGAATCCTTTATTGACCCTCTCAACTACATTCGTTTACCTCACAATGTACCCAATATCCATCCCATAGGTGGCCCTTGATCTGGCTCCAGAGATTGGAATCAAAGCAAAATGCTCAGCAAACAAAAGACCTTGCAGATCTCAAGTCTAAGGATGCTTGCACGTTTGCTATATTAAGATTGTATCGCTAGCACTAAATAGTTATCCTTGTGATTATCTCATAGCTAGGTCATCCAATGAACTTGTTCCATTAACAAGCATCCACGCGTTAACTTTGAGTATCTCAATACTCACGGAGATGAGAAACACAGCCTGATCTAACTAGGAAGTCTAACACATGCTAGTCTTAACGCATTAATGATGTCCTATCTCATTAATACTACGACTAGGGACTATTTAAGTACTAACACTATACAGTATAGTAGGAATCTCATATCATGATCTCTATCATGATTTCCTTAACACAGTGTTGTACTAAAGACTTTATCTAACAGTTATATTACATAAGAGTAAACAAAAGAAACTATAAGATAAATAATGCATTTTATTAAAATAAAATGTGTCATATATAACATACAAGTGATTGCCTCTAGGGCATAACACTAACAATTGATTTGAGTAAAATAGTGGAGTATATACGTGTTTAATTAAAGACCTAAATAAATGCATTTCTTGAACATATATATGTAACACCCCGCTACCTAGGCCCGCCAGGGCCGGGGATGTCGCCCCGTCCAAAGGACAAGGGGTCTTTTTAACTAGGTCACACAAATAAAATAGCGGAATAAAAATAATAATTTAACTTAAAATTTATTAAAACCCAGAATGAATCCAAGAATTCCCAAAAGAAAAACAAATCCATAAATAAAATCATCCACTCTCAACTGCCCAAAGCAATACATAAAAATAAAAGACAACATTCTCTTCCAAGGAAGATAACACTAGCTACTCATCCCCACAGCAGGATCTCGACCTGAAATCATGATAAAAAGATGATGAGACAGAAATCTCAGTAAGTCCGTGTGTGCTTTGGGTGTTCAGTAAAAACAGTTCGTAGATGTGAAGTGTGAAATCTTTATAAAAAAAATATTGGCAAGCAATAAACATTAGTCAAAAGCAAGAGTGGTGCTTTCCTCTTTTTGAAACCATACAAGTACACAATAAAATCAACCACTCATAAAGGTGGTCATGGGTTACCACACGTTGGGCCCCATAACCATTCAACGGTCAGAATGCCACACATTGTGCAGATTGACAAAAGAAATACTGGCAAGCAATGATTGATGTTCAAAAACAAGAGTGGCGTTTTGGCTTTCAAACCATACATGTACAATAAAAGTAACCACTCAAAAAGGGTGGTCATGGGTTACCACACGTTGGGCCCCATGCCCTCATGGTCAGTATGCCACACTTTGTGCGTACTGCCAGTCAGAATGCCACACTTTGTACAGACTGACAAAAGATAGGTAATCGGCCTACCGGGCAAGATACTCCTCCTTCTCTATACCCAAACAACAACCGGGTGTCCATTCCGGCAAAACACAATCACTTGACTGAAAAGAACACTGCTAGCTCGGACCGACATGACTAAGTAGTACTGACGTTTCTCTAGAGGTGGCCTCCTGCCAGAAGACTCACTCTTGCTCTTCAAAACTAGTACTACTAGCCTGCCCTTATTGAGTACTCAATGTAACGTATCCCACTTGGGAAAAATGAACAAAATATAGTTCCACTTGAAAATGGCAAATAAGGTCTTCCAAAGTTTGGGGCAAAACTGATTTTTGAAAGAATTTTAGGTTTTGAGTAAAACCGCCCCTTGATTTACAAATAATTTATTTGTCTGAAATGAGAATGGAAATAATCCTCAATTGCCTTTACAGAAATGAGTGACCATGCACTCTACATTTGGCTTGTCATAAAAAAAAACATTTTTCATCAAACAGGTTTTATGTAGGAGCTTACCTGATCCTTGCTCACAACAAAGGTCTCCAACAGCTGACCTAACCCCGCGGGTAAATACAAACCACAATCAAACTCAAGCCAAAGATTCACTTTCACAAATAAAACTAACTCAACTTACTACAATCATGTCCCTAGTATCCCAAACTTTAAGGCTCGATAATAAATAAAAGGGTTTATAAAATAAATCTAGTTTGATATTAAAATAATTAGAGTTTGGGAAATAGGTACTAATAAGTTGAAGGTTTAAATCTTGCTAAAATAATTTAGAGTTTATTTGATGAAAAGTCCTAGGTGGAAAATTAGGTAAAATAATGATTTATTAATAATTTAGTTGTTAGAAAATAATTGATAACTAAAATTAGTTGAAAATAAATTTAATGAATCTTGCTTGAAAGATAATAAATAAAATTTTAATGGGTTTTGATTAAAAGATAATAATTAAATTTTTAGTAATAAATATTTTACTAAGTATGATTATTTCCATAAAAAGCTTTATTTGATATTATCATTTTATATATAATATCTATATATTTTATTTTTCTAGCAAAAGCTATTATTTATTTGACTAAAATATCCTTATTATATATAATAATCCAAATTTACCCCTCCTAGGGTTTTTTGGAAATTACTAGCAAAATCCCATTATGAATATTTTATTCATGAAATAAAAATTAGCTTAGGGACAACTAGATCATGATCATACTTCTATGGCTAACCACAATCAAGGATATATACAATCCTTCAATTCATCAAATCATCCAAATCATGCATATAAGCATAGATCTAAATTTATCAAGACATGATCTAACCCCTACTAGCATAAATATGATCATGGCTTCAACAATCCAACATGAATATAAATCCTATTCACCAAAGGTGACATAATCTCTAGCATACTTCATCACAAATACTACTTATGACATGGAGACATGCATTAAACCTCAAATCATCACAACCAAGATAATCCATCCATGCATAAATCCCATCTCCTTCATATTCATACATACATACATATATTCATGCTTCAACCTCAACAATATATACTCAAACCTTATCCGCAATCCATCTTCTATCAACATCATCCTAGAGACATGAATCTAGAATTTAAAAGAAGGGTTAAAACGGCTTACTTGATTGATGAATTCCTTGAAGTAGTTTCGAATGAATCTCAAGCCCTATATGCCTAAATCCGTCCAAAAGAGATGAAGGAAGAATGGCCATGGAGAAGAAACCATTCGGCCAAGTAAGTGAGTGGTTCGGCCAAGAGAGAGAGAGAGAGACCATTAGCACGTCTATTCACATATATTCTCACTAGAGATCAAGATTGGAGAAGATGAAGTTGTTAGAACAAACCTACCTTGAAGGTGTTCTTGAACCTTCACAGAATTTTCTGGTTTTGATCCGAAGTAGCGAGTTGATTTGTGGAGTTTGATGTTAAAAATGGTGTTGATGGACTCACGGTAGTGAGTAGGTCAAATCTGGAGATTTTAGAGAAGGTTTGAAGTGGTTTGGAGAGGTATTAGGTGAAAGGAAAAAGTAGGTGTTCTTGGTGTTGTGTGTGTGTTCTTGAAGGTTGAAGGAATTTGTGAGATTGTAGTTTGCAGCTGCCGAAATCCTGTGAGAACTAGGGCTGGCCGAATTTCTGTAGGATTTAGGAAGATGATTCTCTGATTTGGATGGGAAAAGGAAAGGTTAGTTGTTAAAATCCTTGAAGAATATTTTTATGAAGCAAATTTGGAAACTAAATATTCAAGAATATCTTTGATTATGGAAGAGCTCTTGGAAATCTGCCATGGCCGACTGCTTGTGCAGAATTTTGGCTGGATGAAAGCTGGTTGAAGGAGGCTAATGGTGGCTGAAATTAAGGAGTCTAATGGTGAAGGGAAGGTCTGGTTGTTTGAGGTATATTTTATGGAAAGTTGTTAAATCATGGTGGCCGGAATTTTGTTATCCAAATCAAGGCATGATTGCAGAATTTTTTTTTTTGGAAATCTTTTTGCAGCCATGGCTGGATTTTCGTGCAGAACTTAGGGAGGACAATGGAGTTCAATTAATGGAGGTTTAAGGGTGGTTTTTGCAGAAATATGATGGAGTTTCGGATAGGGTTGAATTAGGAAACAAAGCTGGACAAAATTCTGTACAGTATTTTCGCAAGGCTGGAATTTCCTGGGCAGTTTTCGGCTGCCCTTTTCTAGGCGATTTTCAGAGGCTTTGAAGGGGAATTTCTGGGGTTTTCAAGGCTGGTTTCCAGCCTACTTCATGGAGGAAAAACATGGCTAAGGTGCTGAACAAAAACTGGAAGAAAACTGCTTGGTTTCGGACCTCCAAAGCTGCGAATCTGCCCAGAAAATTTTCTGGTTTTGCACAGTATTTGTGCAGTCCAAAAATGGCCAGGAAAATTCAGATTTCAAGCTGATCAAAAGGGCCATTTTCTGGCAGCATTTGGGAGGGAATAATGGTTAAGAATTTCGTCACCTTGAAGGCACACAAAGCTAGAAAAATTTCAGTTCTAAGCATGAAGGGAAATGAACCAAGCTAGAGTGAATTTTTAGAAAGTTCACTAAGGAATTTAATTCACTTGAAATCTTTCCCCCTCTTCCATTGTTTCGATCCATATGATGTCTTTTACTAAGATATTTTGAACCTTCAAAGCCACAACACCTTGCTGGAATTTTTCTAGAATAAAATTGGTTTGAACAAATTGAACAAACTAATGAATTTGAAAAATAGGAAGGATTGGGGTTCAAGAGGGAATGAATTCCCCTTAGAAATTTCGAGTAGAGTAAAAGAGTAGGATTTGAAGACTCCTATCGTGTCTCTCATAGGACAACATCTCTACCCTACTCCAAACACCACTAAGGCCGAAAATGATACTTCCCTAAGCAAAAATAAAATTTAACCAAGCTAAAGCTCCTATGATGGAATTTGAACCCAAGACCTCAAGAATTAATTCCAAAGCTCTAACCACTACACCATAACAACTCTTGTTCTTATTTCCTCTCTAAAATTCTTTTCCTATTTAATTCCCATGCTATCTCCATGTTTTCACCTCAGGCAAAAATTACCATTTTGTCCTTCTCACTCAATAATCATAATCAAGCCCTCTAGACTATAAAACACAAATCCGAAGCACATAAAATCATACAAAAATATATTTAAACGTGCAAATAAATATGCTATGCATCCCAACCCCCTTACTCTAAGGTTGGTTTTGACTGGGGTTTCACAATTTATATAGTCTAATGTCTCTTATCTTTCATCTAGGTCATTTACATCATGACTTCAAATTTGAAACTACGTAGTATATTGGAAACAAACAAGCTTAACAATACCAATTTGATGGTCTAATATAGGAATTTGAGAATCGTTCTCAAATTCGAAAAGCTTCTCTACATCAGATGCTCCAATTCCACTAGCTCCTACAATTAATGCTCTTACTGAAGAGTATGAAGTCTATAAGAAGCACCAAGAGGATATATCATGCAAGCGTCAATGAATCCTCGACTTAAAAAACAATATGAGTATGTGTATGCTTATATTATCATCTTCTATCTAAGGTATTTTCTTACCTAAAAAGCTAGAATAGAGAGATATGATATCTCAAAATAATTATTCCATTCTAAGACGGAAGATGGTGCTTCAGTTGCTATGCAAGGCGTAAAATACTGGGCTTAATTGAGAAGTTTGGATCTCTTGATTTTGTGATAGACTATGAATTAAGAGTTGACTTAACTCTACAATCTTTGGCTAGTAGTTTTTCATAATTTGTGATGAACTAATAAATGAACAAGATTGAGTTCACATTACCTGAGTAGATCAATCTTCTCAAGACTGCAGAAGGCTCTATAAAGAAGAAGAACAATGGAGTCATGTTGGTACGTTCTTCAACTTCTTTTAAGAAGAAAAAAAAATTCTCAAAAAAGAAAAATAAGAATCCAACCAAGCCTAAAGGTGGAATCAAGAAGAACGAGATAGCTACCAAGAGACTATGTCACCATTTTTGCAAGATTGGCTATTAGAAGCAAAAGCTACCTTGAGACCGTTAAGGAAAAGAAGGAAAACAAAATACTCGCTAGTACTTCCACTCCTAGTATATTTATGATTGAGACCAATACTATCTTTAATAATGAGATATGTGTATTAGATACCGAAGATGAATCTCATTTGTACAATAAATTGCAAGGATTAAAGAGCAGTACAAAGCTAGAGAAAGGTAAGTTGGATCTGCGCGTTGCCAATGGAGCAAACGTTGGGGACTTATCATCAATACTTTCCATTTAAATTAAATCTAGAACTAAAAAATTGCTATTATGTACCATTTTAACTCAAAAATATTATCTCAATTTCTTGTTTAGATTTATTTAGATTTCAATTAATTTTTAAGAAAAAAAAGTTATTATTTTTTATTAAATGATATCTATTATGGTACTGCAACTTTGATGAATGGTTTGTATGTTCTAGACATGGAAATCAATTCCTTAACATAAACAATAAGGAGAAAAATAAAAATAATACAATTCCATCTTACTTATGGCATTATCGTTTATGCCATATAAATGAGAATCGCGTATCTAAGTCACACAAGTTGGTGACTTAGGATCAATTGATTATGAATCATATTGTACGTGTGAGTCTTATTTATTTGGTAAAATGACTAAAATATCTTTTTCTAAGAAAGGGGAAAGAGCTAAAAAAACTATTAGATCTAATACATACTAATGTTTGTAGACCAATAACACGGTAAGCAAGAGAGGGTTATCAATACTTCAAAACCTTTATTAATGTTTATTCTTGATTTGGGTATTTATATTTAATGAAATGCAAATCTAAATTCTTTAACAAGTTCAAAGAATTTAGGAATAGTAAAGAAACAACTTGGCAAAAATATTAAAACTCTAAGATCCGATCGAGAAGGTAAATACTTAAGCCAAGAGTTTTAAAATTATCATAAAGATAGTGGAATATTATCTCAGTGGACTTATTTGTTTACACCTCAGTATAATAGCGCAACTGAAAGAAGGAATTAAACTCTATTAGATATGGTTCAAACCATGATGGCTTTTACAAAATTATCCAAATTATTTTGGGAATATGCACTAGGAACTGCTATTTATATTTTAAACAGAGTTCTATCAAAAATAGTTGATACCACCCCATGTGAGTTATTTTTTAGTAAGAGACTAAAATTAGCTCACTTGAGAATTTGGAGATGTCCTGCTTATGTTAAGAAGATAAAATCAGACAAATTAGAAATAAGTCTGATAAGTGTTTGTTTGTTAAATATCCAAATAAATCACATGGGTATTATTTCTATCTCCCTTCAGAAAACAAAGTACTTATTTCAAAGCATGCAGGTTTCTTAGAAAATGAATTTATTCTTAAAGGAGATAGTAGGAGTAAAATTGAACTTAGTAAAATTCAAGAAGAACAAACAAACAATGATCAGCTGGTTGATCCCGAGTCTATTAACAACATAGAAAAACTTTTATATACACAATAACATCATAGGTCAAGTAAGATACGTGCAACACCTGAGAGATATAGATTTCTCATTAGTATCCACAATGATGTATTATGAGCTTACTGATTACAAGAAAGTTCTAAAAAATTCAGAATCTGATAAATAGCTTAAAGTCATGAAGTTAGAAATGAGTTCCATATTTGAAAACCAAGTTTGGACTTTAGTTGATCCATCCAAAAGGATAAAAGATAGGGTGTAAATGGTTTTCAAGAAGAAAATTGACAAGGATGGTAAAGTTGTTACTATAAAGCATGACTTGTTACAAAAAGGTTATCGTCAACCATAAGGTATTAACTATAACGAAACATTTTCACAAGTAGTAATGCTGAAATCTAAAAGAATACTCCTAAGACTTGCCGCTTATTATGATTATGAGATTTGACAAATAAGTGTGAAAATAACTTTTCTTAATGAAAATCTGACTGAGGAAGTATATATAACACAATCTGAGGGTTTCATATCCAAGGATTATACTAAGTATGCAAGTTACAAAGGTCTATTCATATACTAAAGCAAGCTTCTAGGATTTAGAACATCCGTTTTGATAAAATAATGAAAGAATTTAGTTTCATACAAAATATGGGTGAACCTTTTATATACAAAAAGGTTAGTGGCAGTGCAATTATTATCCTATTATTATATGTGGATGACATATTGCTAATAGGAAATGATCTCTCTACTTTTCAATCAGTCAAGATTTGGTTATCAAAAAAAATCTCCATGAAAGACCTTGGAGAAGCAACCTATATTCTGGGAATAAGAATCTATAGAGATAGATCAAATTCTTTTGAAATTCAAGTTAACTCTAATTCCTATAATCCAAAGTGGTGTGAACTTGAAAGGCTGAATAATCACGCAAACTTGGTGGAATTGACAAGCAATTAAGATCACAAACTATGGCACTCGAATATTGACAAGATAACAAATAAAGGGAACATTCTATCCGGAATCTAACAACCCTAGGAACTAAGCCATTAAGACCTTTAGATTAGTAGTTGAATCTTCTATAACTAACCTCAATCACCCAAGATTAAACATGGAACCAAGAATAAGAGAGTGAAAATTGTAGGCATCCAAAAGATTCCCAAAGAGAACCTTAGAAGAACAGGCATTCTAAGACCTAATTTGAAGAAAAGATAGATTATCCTTTGGAATTTAGAGACACCAATAAAAGAAGGACTAATCCCTAAGTTAGGTCTTGAACTTGGCAAGAATCAAAGAGGAACATCCTCTCAAATTTTGTATATTCAAATATAATGTGTTGTCTTGCCAAGAGAGCAAGAGTATTTATACATTACAAGCCCTAGGGCTATTAAGAAGCTTAATCCTACTCAAAAAAAGGCCTAAAATAAGTTTTGTGGCCTTAACAACCATACCAATCGTGGGAAATGAAAATACATCCGAATAGTTTAAAGGTTTCAAAAATAGTAAAATCTCATATATGGCATGGGCATGCATTGAGCATGCACAGTCATGCCATAGTTGTGCATAGCCTAAGGCATGGCCATGCACAATGCCCTTGCAAGTTTCACTGCTCAACTTCTAGAACAAGAAGTTCTTGTGAATTGCACACCCAGTGTGCATGGTCATCCATATACACGGACTTAACACACGGTCGTACATTAGGTCATGCACACCTACTGGAGGGTATGCTCTTGATGCACGACTAGCTGCATGCCCATACATATGAACGTGCATCCCCTACTTCCAGCCTTCATGTGTTACTTAAATGCAATTCCTTGATCATTTTTAGTTTTTTCTTGATACCTCTCTTCAATTGTTATCAAATTATACTCCTTAAACCCCTCATATGAGCTCCAAGTTTCTTCCATCTTCAAGTATGACTTTATGAATGCTTGGAGTCCTTCTTGGAACCTCTTTGTCCTTGCCTTTGTCATTGGCCCTTGCATAATTGATTGAGTGTCTCCCCTTTCTTGTGTTTGTTCTTCATATAGATGAGATAGACCTCCCACTTCTTGGAAATGATTTATCTTTGAATCACCTTCATTCTCTACATAAAAAGGAGAAAAATCACTAACATGGAAAGTAGCACTAACATGATATTCACCGACTAAGTTGATCTTGTAGGCATCATCTCCAACTTTAGCAATGCTTGGAATGGGCCATCTCCTCTTGGCTCTAGCTTGGTCTTCCTATGTTTTGGAAACCTCTCCTTGTGAAGGTGCAACCACATCCAATCCTTAGGCTCGAATGACACTTTTTTCTCTCTTGGTTGCACTTGAAGGCGATCTCTACATTTTCCTTCTCTATGTTAGCCTTTACCTTTTCACGGAAGATCTTTACCAATTCTTCCTTCTTTGCTCTATCAAGGCTTAGCTTTTTACCTATAGTCAAAGGAACCAAATCTAAAGGAGTTAGAGGGTTAAAGCCATATACAATTTCACATAGAGAATAGGAAGTAGTAGAGTGAATAGTTCTATTGCATGCAAACTCAATATGTGGCAAATACTTTTCTTAATTCTTTAAACTCTTCTTGATGATGATCCTCAAGAGTTATGTGGGAATCTGGTTCACCACTTCCATTTATCCATCCATTTGAGGGTGACAACCTATAGAAAATAAAAAGTTAGTACCAAGTTTATTTTATAAAACTCTCTAAAAATGAATAAGAAACTTAGTATCCCTATTCAATACAATAGTCCTTAGAATTCCATTCATTCTTATCACTTTTTTGAAGAATAAATCTGTAATATGGAAGCATCATTAGTCTTGGAACAAGCCACAAAATGAGTCATCTGTGAGAATTGATCAATAATTACAAATATAGAATCCTTCCCCTCTTGGTTCTAGGCAAACTTAAAATAAAATCCATTGAAATATCAACCCAATATGCATTTTAAGTGGGCAAAGAAATGCACAAACCACGAGAAAGTGATCTAGACTTGGCCTTCTTATAAGTTATGCATTAAGAATAATGTTTCTTCACATCTCTCCTTATTTTAAGCCAAAAAAAAAAAATGTTTCTTAAGGATGCCTAATGTATTTGTAACACTAAAATGACTCATTAATTTTCCATTATGTACTTCATTAACTAGTAATTCCTTAATAGAGCCTTTTGGCATACAAAGCCTTGCCTCTCTAAATAAGAAATCATCATTTATATAATACTTGGCAAAGGCATACCTGTCACAAGTATTATAAATTTTTCCAAACTCCTTATCATTAACATACAATTCTTTCAAAAATTTAAAATCAAGAAGTTTAGCATCCAAAGTGCAAACCTTCACGATAGGGCATCTACAACCATATTTTCCTTACCCTTCTTGTATTGAATGATATAAGGAAATGTCCTAATAAATTCCATCCATCTTGCATGACTTTTGTTCAAATTTTGCTAGCTTTGGAGGTGTTTAAGGGTCTTATAGTCGGTATAGATCACAGACTCTTTTAGTAAAAAGTAGTGTTACCAATATTCTAATGACCTAACTAAGGCAAAGAGTTCCTTATCATAAGTAGAATAATTAAGGGCTGCCCAGACAATGTCTCACTAAAATAAGCAATGGGCTTTCAATCTTAGGTCAAAATTGCACTAATCCCTACCCCACTTGTATCACACTCTATCGCAAATACCTTGTTAAAGTTAGGTAGTATGAGAATTGGAGCTTGGCTTATGATAGGGTCTAAATTAGTCATATTTTTCCTAATTATTTGAGGCCATTTTGTGATACATTTTGTGAAATAACTAGTCATATTCCTTTCTATTTGATATTTCCCTTATAAAAATACTTTTCTGTAATTTTATGCAAAAATAAGAAAAAAATTAGAGTTAATTATGTGATTTTCCATAATAGAGGCGGCGCCAACCCAGGAAGGAAGAACCGGTGCCGGTCAGCCACTGGAAGAGCAAAGAAAAAGCAAAGAAAAACAAAGGAACAAATGAATGAATTGCAATTGAGAAAAAGAAAAGAAAATGGCTTCATGGCTCCAAGCAAGCCGACGGACAGCAAGAAAAAGGATGGAATTCAGTGGGGCCAAGGCCACAAGAAAAGACAACAAAAGTGGCTCTACAAAGGACAAAATGGAAATTGAATTGCAACAATTTTCAGTAGCTTGGTCAGTAGCCTCGGTCAGTAATAGCAGGAGAAAGAAAGTGGCTTCAGGGCTTTGGTTGCTCAGCAGGAAAACAAAGAAAAATAGCAGTTTCGCGCGACAGCAATAAGAAGCCAATTGCAGAAAAGTGGAATTTCGGTCAGCCAAGGAAACGAAAAGAAACAATTGAACAAGGAAAGGCGGCTCGAGTAGTGGCTCAGCGAGCCAATAGCAAAGAGAAGGAAAGAAATCGGTCTCAATGGTGTTCATGGCTCAATTGCAAGCCTAATTCATCAATTCAACAACTCCAAATCAACATTAATTAAAGGCTCCAGTGCCAGACGACAAAAGAAGACAAAGTCCAATTTGAATTTAAAATCACAAAAGTCAAAAGGCGGTGGAGACAAGAATTTGACATTGTTTTAATTTTTATTTAGTTTTTTATTTTATCTTTTTTGGTTTTGGATTATTTTTAGGTATTTTCTTCTTCTTTACTTAGGACTTTTTTTGAAACTTTGTAAGACTATAAATAAAGGCCAATTTACCCTAGAAAGGGGAGGTGCACAATGTAGGGACTTAAATTTATTTTAAAGTGCATCACCAATATTTTGTCGAGATGAATAATTCAAGGAGGATTGTATAAGAAGGTCTATGAAGGAAGAAGAAGAAAGCTTGTCTATGATTATCTACTTCTTTCCTTTGTTTTCTTTTTCTTGAACAATGATATGTTAATTGTTTTATTGTGATTTTGCATTGTTTTAGATATTCACGATTTTTAGAGTTATTTGAACCTTTGATTAATTGATTGTTATTCTTGGTCTTTAATTACTTGTGCCTATTATGAGATTGATTGGTTATTTTTTTCCATTGACTTGCTTGAAAAAGAGGTTGATGGTAGTTTCCATTCATTAGTTTCATATTTGTTGTCTTTTAACTTGCTTGAAAAAGTGGTTGATTGCGAAGAACAAAGTAATTAAAGGTTAATTGATGTCAACCAGAATATAGATTCATTGGTTAATTTCATATTTTAAGTTTGCCAGAATATGGAGATTTAATCAAGGATTGTGTTTGATGCATCTTTTGGGTGAATTAGTTGAGACGAGACTAAGTAATGCTAATTTATCTAGAAGATAGTGATTTCATGGATTGAAAAAGAAGTGAGTCTACCTTAATCCTTCATAATGCCAAGGGAATAATTAGTTATGATAATGGTTGGGTTCTTTAAGATCATGTTTGTCTAAACAATGGCTTGAGTTACATAATTCTCCATCCTTGACATGTATATATTTTTGTTTTTATTTTGTTTTTATTTTATTTTATTTCATTTTTTTACTTTATTGAGTCAATTAAACAATCAAAGAAATGTGATTAATGTATACTTGTTCCTTGAGGATCGACACTCGTTTGAACCCTATGCTATGTTAATGATGAGTACGCTTGCTCATATGTGTAATTTGGGGTTAATGTTTTAATGTAAACTTGATTGGGAATGTGCTTATTTTTATATGATTTTTATACCCAAATAAATACGCATCAGCTTAATTTGTCCATGAGGGTTTGGAATGCTTTTTCTTGGGTATCACACTCTATCTCAAATGCCTTATCAAAGTTAAGTAAGATGAGAGTTGGGGTTTGGCTAAATTTGTCCATGAGGGTTTGTAATGCTTTTTTCTTGGGCTTCCTCTCACCTAAATCCCATTTTTTTCTTCATAGCTTCAATTATGTTCTCATCTATAGTACTATGGTTCTTGATAAACCTCATATAAAAGCTAGCTAGCCCATGAAAATTACGAATTTTAGTAATGGTGGTAGAAATGGACCAATTTTTGGATAGCTTTAACTTTCCCCTCATCAACCTCAATCCTCTAAGCACTCACAATATACCCAAGAATTGTAATCTTTTCCAAAAAAAATGAATATTTTTCTAGATTAGCAAACAATTTCTCCCTTCGACGAGTAATAAGTACACATCGAAGATTATTCGAATGATCCACATAAGATTTGCTACATATTGATATATAATCGAAGTAAACAACAACAAATTTCTCAATGAATTCCCTTAGAATATGATTCATTAAATGCATAAAAGTGCTATGAGCATTAGATAATCCAGAAGGCATAACAAGGCACTCATATAACCCTTGCTTAGTTTTTAAAGCCGTTTTCCATTCATCCACTCTCTAATTCTAATTTGGTAATACCTGGACTTCAAGTCAATTTTAGAGAAGATGCAAACATCATAAAATTCATCAAATAGATCATCTAGCCTAAGAATAGGAAATCAATACTTTACCATAATGTTGTTAATAGTGCAACAATCCATACACATGTGCCATGTCCCATCTTTCTTGGGCATCAAGAGAACTATAATCACACATGGGCTTAGGCTCTTTTTCATATGTCCATTCCCTAGTAATTCTTCTACTTGCCTTTGAAGTTCTTTAGCCTTTTCTAAATTGCTTCTATAGGCCAGTTGGTTGGGGATGATGGCTCCGAAAACAAAATCTATGTGATGCTCAATGCCTCTTATGGGTGGGTAGTCAAATAGGCATATCCTTTAGAAAAATATCTTCAAATTGTTAGAGAAAAGCTACAATTTCATTTGGTAAAGAAAAGGTAGATTCATTAGTGGAACCATAAGAACCTCTACAAATAAAAAGGATAACCGGTTTCTTAACTTCCATTACCTCTATAACCTCACTTCCCTTTGCAAAATAGTGTTAGTGTTGTGCCCCAGAGGTAATCATTTGTACATTGTATATGACACATTTTATTTTAATAAGAGGCATTATTTATCTTACAGTTTCTTTTGTTTACTTTTAAGTAATTTAACGGTTCAATAAAGTCCCTAGTACAACACTGTTTAAAGGAAATCATGATATGAGATTTCTACTACACTGTATAGTGTTAGTACTTAAATAATCCCTAGTTGTAGTATTAATGAGACAGGACATCATTAATGTGTTAAAACTAGCATGTGTTAGACTTCCTGATTTGATCAGGCAGTGGTTCTCATATCCATGAGTATTGAGATACTCAAAATTAACACATGAATGCTTGTTAATGGAACAGGTTCATTGGATGGCCTAGCTTTGAGATAATCACATGGATAACTATTTAGTACCAGTGATATAATCTCAATATAGCAAACGTGCAAGTATCCTTAGACTTGAGGCCTCCAATGTACTTTATTTGCTGAGCATTGTACTTTGATTCCAATCTCCAGAGCTCGATCGAGGGCCGCCTATGGAATGGATATTAGGTACATTGTGAGGTAAACGAAAGTAGTTGAGAGGGTCAATAAATGATTCACCACTCCTAATAGTAGGGGCGAATATCTCACAGTCATTTGTAGGAATTACTACTTAAGAAGTCCTTGGCCAAGGCGATTGTGTATTGGAAACAGTTCCAATTGATACACATCTAGAGTAGTGGGTTCTTGGTACAAGTACTATTGTATTCGGGCTAGAATTAATTCTAGAGGGAGTTGGCACTAATTCCGTACTCCAAACCAAATGAGATATTGTATGGTGAAAGAAGTTAATTCCACTGAAATTTGTTATTGAAGGGTTCATGTTAAGCCACTTGACTTCCTGGACTCTTGGGTGGTCATGATGTGCTGTTAGATACCGCTCATGATTTGGGAATATGGGTTTATTAATTGATGAATTAATAAACCAATTCTGATTAGAATTAGTATGATTAATTCTAATTAATTATGAATTATTAATCTCAAAGACATTTGGATTAATTCATGTTCGCTACCAATTGATTGGGAAACCTAATAGGTCACACACAATAGAGGATTATACTCAAGATGTTATTTGATAACAGAATGGGGTTGATTGAGAGAAAAAGAAGTTGTTGTGGACAAATTATAATTAGTTATAATTTGTGGTTCAAATTGTAATTGTGAGAACTTGATGTTTCCAATTACAATTAGGGAACTCTAATTGTTTTAGAATTCTAGATTTTCAGTGAATTTTTTTATTTTTAATGATGATATAACCGAAAACCCTAAAGTGGAATTCACATGAAAATTGCAGCCACCTAAACCTTCTCTTCTTCTTCTCTTTCTCTCAATTGTTCTTGTGAAGAACCCTAGCCGCCATCTTTTTCTACTAACATAGAAAATTTTGGTGCTTGAGTATTCCTCTGTGTGGATTACTATTAGAGATAATCACACACTGTGATTATAGTAGTTAGACGTTCAACTCTTGTGAAGTTAGATCAAGAGGATTGCTGGATTGCGTCTTGACTTGATGAAGAAAATTTTATTCTTCGGACGATCAAACAAAGGTAAAAGTTGTTATCTTTATTACCTTTATATCTTATTTTCCACACATAGGCAGGTCCTGGGATGGTATCTCATTTTATTCTTTCGCTGTGTCGTATAGGATACGAGCTTGA
This sequence comes from Voacanga thouarsii, assembly GCA_026120185.1. NCBI lineage: Eukaryota > Viridiplantae > Streptophyta > Magnoliopsida > Gentianales > Apocynaceae > Voacanga > Voacanga thouarsii. The sequence continues at coordinate 444,024 of JANUWF010003384.1, read as the reverse complement.
GATACCCAACAAATAGTTCACTTTTTTTTTTTTTACTTTCTCTCTCTTATTTTTGTTCACTCCCATCCTTGATGGTCAAAGGCATTTGTTTTTTCCATTCTTTCTCAACTTTTTTCTTTCCTCTCCAACTCTTATTTTTATTTTGCATCATGATAAGGGTAAAATTCATCTATATTTTTCTAGTTATTTGAGGGCGTTTTATGATACATTTATTGTAATAACTAGGCATATTCCTTCATATTTGATATTTTATCCTTGAAAAGGTGTTTTGGATTTTTATTGCAGAAAATGATGAAAAAATGAACAAATCGGCGCCGTCAGAGCATGGCAGGCGCCAGTCGTGACCCACGAAGTCAGCACAGACCCTGATTTGAAAAAATAGGGGTTTCATTGTTCAAAAAATAGAGCACGGCCAGGCCGACTAGAGCACGACCAGCACCGGCCCTAATCTATCCAATGTTGGCGAGCTTTCCAATTTTGCGCGAATTTGGTAAATTTCCAAGAGTTTCAGTATTTTTCAATCTCTACTCGGCCCAGGACTCTTAGGAAATGAATTTTAGCCTCTTAGATGCCTATTTTAACAAGGAAAACACAAGATAAATGTGTGATTTGAAGGATCCAATCTAGCAATTTATTATTCAAAGATAAAATCACCACTCAAAGGGGCATTGTTCAAATGAGGTTTTCAAAAGTAGAAGAAAGGCTTATCTATAAGTTCTATCTTTTATCCTTTGTTTACTTTTCTAGAATAATGACATGCTTAATGTTTTTATTGTAATCAGATATTATTTTGGAGATTATGAATTTGAGTTAATTGGGATTTTTGGTCAATCTATTGTTACCATTAGCATTTGATTACTTGTTATCATTAGTTATTGATGTGTTTTCTTCTAAGTGACTTGAGAAACGATGTTAGAAGTTCATTGCATTAATTTCATATTTGTTAGATCTTAATGGACTTGGGAAACAAAGTTAATATTAAAAAACTAAAGTAATCAAAGATTGGTTGATTCACCTAGAGCATAGGGTCATTAGCTAATTTCATGTTTATAAGGTCTGAGTTTAATGTATCTTTTGACTGCTTTGGTTTGATTGAGAAATCTACTAAATTAATCAAGGGATAGTAATTCAATGGATTGGGGAAGAAGTTGAACCTACCTAAGTAAGTTCATGACTTGAGAAACGATTGAATTTTACTTAAATTCATTCATGATGCCAAGACAAAAATTAATTGTGATAAATACTAATTGATTCAATATTGCGTTTTCAACATAATTGTTTAGTTACATGAAATTGCATCCTTGATTTATATCTATTTTTATATTTATTTATTTTCTTTTTTATTCTCTTTTTATTTTATTGGCTAAAGAATAAAGATTTGGGTAAAGTAAAGTGAGAGTCTAACTTCTTGTGGATTCGATACTTGTTAGTCTGTATACTATTCGATGGGTATACTTGCCCATATGTGTGGTTTTAGTGGATGGCATTTTAATTAAAACTTACTTAATTGTGTAATTTGTTAGTAATATTTTCTACACTAAAAAAGACAGATTAAGTTTTTGGCAACGTTGCCAGAGATGGACAATATTAGAAACACTCGAGTCTTATTGATTTAGTCTTTGTTATATTTGTATATATCACTAACTTTTGTGTTTAGATAGTTTGTGAATATTTCTAATTTGTATATTTTTCTTTTCTTTATTTTTATTTTTATTTTTGATTTGATTTTTATTTTTCTTTGAGTGTGAGATTCAACGCATCATCATGGACAATTATTTATGGGCACACTGTCAAAGGATCTATAATAATGATATGTTAGCAAGGTTGCAAGCTCCCATAGATGATTTTAGTGAGATGTCCCTTGAAACTTCAATCCAATCCTTTGTTGCCAATACAAACACGTCCATTAGCGGGTATGAAGAAGCATCCCAACAAATGAGCTTTGCAAGAACACAACTAGCCAAGTTGGTTGAAGATGCCATAAAGACCTATACACTTGCACAAGAGGACCCCCAAGGAGAGGAAAGAGAATATGAGGAACACTTGCCCACTATGGCAACAGAGGTATTCGATGCTACTCTATATGCTAATAATTCTAATCTCTTTTTGTCACATGATTTCTTAGATTTCTCTCAATTCTTGGAAAATAATGGTCCAAATGATGATGTGTTAAGCTTAACATGCCTCAAGGAATTTGATCTTTCATATCATAAGAAGCCCTTTGAGTGTGTTAACAAATTCTACCCTTCACCCTATCCAAATGGAGGTAATTTAGTTTTTGTAGACTATGAATTGAAAAGTAAGGATTTCTTGATCCCATATTTGAGAACTCAATTGCTAAGTTTCAAGGAGAATTTTCATTGTGACACATCTTTTGAAGGGGAGAATGGCAATTTTAAGTTTTATGCATTCTTTAGATACCATGTGCACTCATATGTTGAAAACAGTATTTGTGTACCTAAATGAATGTTCAAGAATGAGGTTTATGTATTTTGTTTTACTAAGAAAAACTGTTTTCATGAACATACCCTTTTTCACAAACCTCCCTTCTTTCTATATTCATCATGCCTATCTTCTACTCTGCGCTTTAATTTCTTTTACAAAGGTTTGATAAGGAAGCATGATGAGTGAAAAGAGTTTGTATTTTTGTTTTGTGTTTGGAGTGTTAGGTGTTATTTCCCCCAAATAAGAAAAATATTTTATATCATAAGTGCAGGGGGATGAGTCGTGTCTTTATTTACTTTGTTAGGATTTTTATTAGTACTTTTCTTTAGTTTTTTTTTCTTTTATTTAGATGTGTCTTTATTTTTATATTATTTTTCATGTGCTTTTATTTATGTTTTCTTTTGTAGGTCAGAATAAAGTCCTCTTAGACAAGTTCTTCTCTCTATTCTAAGTTTTAATATTGTTTGGAGCATTATTGCACTTAGGGAGTGTTGTTTAACCTTCTACCCCCTTTATTATTATTATTATTATTATTATTATTATTATTATTATTATTATTATTATTATTATTATTATTATTATTATTATTATTATTATTATTATTATTATTATTATTATTATTATTATTATTTGTCCCATCGGAGATACTTTGTGTTATTTTTTTGTCAATAAGGACATTGTCCAGTTTAAGTATGGGGGAGTAATTTGGTAATATTCTTTGTCCAAATTTTTATCAATTATCTTAGTGTTTTCTTGATATTAAGCTACTATATTTTCTTGGTATTGAGCTACTTTGGAAAAATTTTGAGAACAATTTTGTTGCAATTTCCTTGAAAATTTGACAATTCGACAAATTTGAAAATTTTGGAGCTAAATTGAGATTATTTGTTTATAATGAAGTTTTGGTTTTCTTTTTAATTTTGGATATAGATTTGTCATTCATTATGGTTGGATTTTTATTTTAAAGGTAAACTTGTGTATTAAGTTGGATTTTGCTAAGTCTTGAGAATTTAAGTTAACTTTGATTATATTTGGTATATGGGGTTGTTTTATTATTTGAGTTTGAATGTGGATGATATGATGAAATATGAGAAGAGTTGTTGATTAATTCTTGTATTATGGATTTACAATTTTCTTGACTTTTAGTTGTGCATAAGGAATGTGAGGAAATAAAAAAAAATTTGAGTGAAAAGAATAAAATGTGAGTTCAAAAAAAATCATGGAGTTGAAAAAATTTTGCTTTCATCTTTTGAGGAAAAAATAAAAAGAGGTTTACTGAAAAGGGGATTAATATGGAAAGAAGTAGCAAGTATAGTTTGGTGCAATCTCTTGAGGCTATCTCGAAGGCAAAAAAGTAAAAAGGCAACAAAGAGCAAAGGAATAAAATGATGAAAAAGAAATAATAATGACTATAAGGGAGCCAATACAGTGCGTGAAGAGAAATCCATCCACTTGAGACTATCAATTCCCTAAGTCATTGAAAAAATTTTGAGAGGCAAAAGAGAGTGGAATATGTTCTTTATTTCGTTAACATGAGTTGGGTAAATTTGAGTTTATAATACTTGAATTGGTTAAATGGCTTGACTTGTATGATTTATGTTATCTATGTTTTTGCTTGAGGAGTAGAATAATTTTCTTGTACTAGATATAAGCTTATTTAACTTAACTTCGATGGCCTTGGGATTATTTATTTAATATATGAGTTTGAAACATTTTAAAAGGGTTGAATGAATGACAAGTTTGTATTTGAGGTTGAAAGAAGATTATTCCTTTATTATGGATGAATTTGCTAAGGATAAGTTGAGAAGTTGTTTTATCTTAAGCCTTTTGCTTAGTGTTCTAATTCTTGTTTGTTTGAGGACAAGCAAAAGTTCAAATGTGGAGGTATGTGATAGGGGCAAAATTTATCTATATTTTTCTAGTAATTTGAGGTTGTTTTGTGATACATTTATATTCCTTCATATTTGATATTTTACCCTTCGAATGGCGTTTTAGATTTTTATTGTAGAAAACGACAAAAAAACAAGCAAATCATCGTCGTCAGAGCACGACCAGCGCCGACCTTGACCCACAGAGCCAGCTGATGCGTGTTTTTAGTGTAAAAAATATTACCAACAAATAATACAATTACTCAAGTTTTAATTAAAATGCCAATCATTAAAAGTACACATGCGGGCAAGTATACCCATCGTATAGTATAGGGAATAGCAAATATCGAATCTACGAGAACTTAGGCTCCCACCTTACTTTACCCAAATCTTTATTGTTTAGCCAATAAAATAAGAAGTAAATAAAAAGGAAAAAAATAAAGACAAAAATAGATATAACTCAAGGATGCATTTTCATGTAACTAGATAATTATCTTGAAAACACAATATTGAATCAATTAGCATTCATCACAATCAATTGTCGTCTTGGCATCATGAAGGAACTTAAATGAAATTCAATTGTTTCCCAAGTCATGAACTTACTTATGTAGATTCCACTTCTTTCCCAATCTATGGAATCACTATCCTTTGATTAATTTATCAAATTTTCCAATCAAACCAAAGCAGCCAAATGATGCATTAAATTCATACCTCATAAACATGAAATTAGCTAATAACCCTTTGCTCGAGGTGAAATAAATTAATCTTTGATTACTTAGTTCTTTAATCTTAACTTCATTTTCCAAGTCCATTAGGATCTAACAAATATGAAATCAATGCAATGAACTCCTAACATCATTTTCCAAGTCAATTAGAAGAACTCACATCAATAACCAATGATATCAAGTAATCAAACACCAAAGATAACAATAGATTGATCAAAAATTCCAATTAACTCAAAATCATAATCTCTGAAACAATATCCAATTACAATCAAAACATTAAGTACATCATTGTTAAAGAAAATTAAACAAATGATAAATGATAAAACTCATAGACAAGCCCTTTTTCTTCTCTTGAAAACCTTCTTTGAACAATACTCCTTTAAGTGATGATGGAGTAGCTAGCTGGGATCCTTCAAATCACACATTTATCTTGTGTTTTCTTATACTTTTATAGGCCTCTTGGATGCTAAATTCATGCCTTAGGAAGCCTTGAATGAGTAGGATTCAGAAAATACTAAAATCATTGGAAAATTTCTAATTTCTTGCACAGAATATTCGCCTATCAGAGCGTACCTGGCACCGGGTACCTTCGACCTACCTGGCACTAGGTGCACTCTGTTCTTCCCCTATTTTTGCTCTGTTTTTAGTCAGTTCTCATCAGCAGACAAAATCTGGCACCTAGTACACTTTCCAGATCTAGTGCCAGGTCTGTTTTGGTTTTCCCCGGAAAGCTGCTCGAATTCTTCTACTAGACCAGAATGGACCTAGCGTCTGTTCAATTGGCTGGGCCTGGTACTAGGTCTGTTCTAGAATTGTTAACTTTTCACTCGATTTTTACTCAAATTTGTACAAATTTTCCAAAAACACTTTTTACAACCAAAATGTCAAATAGGAAAGAATATGCCTAGTTATTACAACAAATGTATCACAAAACAATCTTAAATAATTAATAAAATAATGGTGATTTTAGCTCCTATCACCGATGTCGGCCTCGATTTGAAAAATCAGGGGTTTCGTCGTTCAAAAAATAAAGCACGACCGGGCTGACCAGAGCATGGCTGGCAAACGAAGCCGACGCTAGCCCTGATCTGTCCAATGTCGGCAAGCTTTCTAATTATACGCACATTTGGTAATTTCCCAAGAATTTTGGTATTTTCAAATCTCTAGTCAGCCCAGGACTTTTAGGGAATGAATTTCAGCCTCTTTGATGCCAATTTAAACAAGGAAAACACAAGACAAATATTTGATTTGAAGGATCCAATCTAGCTACAAATTATTCAAAGACAAAATCACCACTCAAAGGGGCATTGTTCAAAGGAGTTTTTCAAGAGAAAAAGAAGGGTTTGTCTATATTTTATTGAAAATAGAGTTTTAGGCCCGAAAACGTTTTCTATAATCTTATGGTTACATTAACTTTAGTAAAAAAAACTAAAATTCAATATTATTCTCTATGTCAAGGATTAAATCCTTTAAGAGAATAAACTATGAATTTATTTTACTATTCTGAGTTAATAACCAAGTAAAACTTTTTTAAATAACCTAAAGTTCAATATTATTTTCTATGTCAAGAATTAAACCCTTTAAGAGAATAAACTATGAACTCTTTTATTTTAAAGTTTCTTAGATTAAAACGTTTTATCAAAAAAACCGTTCTATCTAGTAAGACTTAGGTCTCACAAGAACTTGCACATTTGATCACAAAAATGAAATAAGCATCATAAAAAAAAAGTAAACTTTTTCATGCTCAAACTATTCATTTATACCTAAGTGACCAAACAATGGATTAAACATCATGAATTAATATTAATGATCTTATTTAATCATAAGGTAGTTCCATCCTTTACTAATCATTTTCATGCAAATTATTCATCCATAGATAAATAAAACTATTATAGAAAATTAATCTCAATGGTTTCAAAACATGAATACATCAAGAAAAAATTGAGGTACAGAACTTCAACAGTGCTCTCCCTTTTCTTAGACAAAATTGCGTGCATCTGCCTCTGGGCAAACTAGACCTGGTGCCTAGTCCATTTGGCCCATATAGCGCCTGGTCTGTTCAGTTTCTCCAAAAACTTTTGACTGGACAGAGTGGACCTAGCGTCAGGTCCATTACCTGACACCGAGTCTGTTCAATTTCTCCATGAACTTCCGACTGGACAAAGTGTACCTGGCGCCGGGTAGGCTCTATATCTCCATCTGGCTAAGCAGAATTGACCTGGCACCGAGTCCATTGGGCCTACCTGGCACCGGGTTTGTTCTAGAGTTCGCCAATTTTTGGAAAATCCTGCTTTTCAAGGATTTTTCCACCCCTCAATGAATCCAGCAATCATGTTCTTCAGTCCCCAAAATTTACAGGTTAAAAGAAACACAAAACCTGGTATAAAACCAGGCCTTTACATGTACCTATGCCTCTAAACAGGAGAAGTACATTGCATCTACTCAAAACCAAAAAAATAAAGGGAAAACCATTAGAATACATGATCTTATGCCTCTAACCTCAAGACGTACATGAATTCTAGAAACCAATATATGAGGGATCGCATAATATCACAAAAGATTCATTTTTAATAGTAAAAGATCCACCTTTTCCAGTTTTTAACCCTAGTACATGCTCCTAGATGACAACCGTAGCTTTGATACCAGTTGAAGGATCAAAACAAAAAACATCAAAGAAAACACAATGAAAAATTTTTAATTTTCCAATCCACATCTAGGAGAGAGTACTTACTTTTCTTTATTGGTTGTGGATTAACCAACAAGGTGACAAGTTGCACTGGATCTTGCATTAGAAAGGGAGATGGAGGCATCTACAGTTCGATCGGTAGTCCCGCCAATCTTCTACTCCTACGCATCAATAGTATCCAGGCTTCTTCTCTTTGTCTTCTGGAGTATTACTCTACCTTGATCTTAGGTTAGCTTGATGAAAGATTCTTTAGATAACCAAGAGACTCTTCAAGAGAGAAAGAGAAGAGAAGGAAGAGAAAACATAAGAGGAAGGGTGGCTACACACAAGAGAAAGAGCTTATCCAAAACCCTACCCCTCTTCCCTTTAAATTTCAGCCACCCTAGGGCTTAATGAACCCCTAGTGAGCCAAAACACACTAAGCCCTAATGGGCTTAGTGTTGAGCTCAAAAAATAGTCCAAGACTGGCCCAATCCTTTTTATTAATTAACTATCTTTTCTAGACTTCATTATATACACAAGAGTAATTAATTAATTTTAATTGGACTCTTAATATATGTCAACACATATCAGCCCAATTCTCTTAATTAATTAATTATCTTTTCTAGGCCTGATGAAAAACCCAATACTAATTAATTAATTCTAATTGGACTCTTAGAATAAATTGTATTTCTCTTCTAGATAATTATCCATTAAGCTCAGATTGTGTCTAAACAACACCAAGTTAACTTGAGGTACTCCGGGGACTAAGAGACATATTATTCATGGCTACTAAAATGACCAAAATTCCCTTACTATTAAATAGTTATACTTTACCATTTTAAATATTCCTATTTATCACTATATGAAAATATTGACCCCAAGAATAATATTGCTAAACAATATCTTTGACCTACAGGTGAAATGACAAAAATACCCCTCTATGTAACACCCATCAATAAGACAGGATAAATTTACAAACACCCATCTCAAAGACATCTACTATCTTTAAATCTCTAGTCCGATAATCCATGACTCACTTGAATGTACTTTCTTATCATTAGAAGCTACCCAAAAGCACACATTCTAGAATCACGTTCCCAAGGCCCTGGATTATTAGATTATCCTGGAAAATCACAAGGTGGTGATTTAACTTCACAAAATAAAGCATAAAAACTCTATCGCACGAGTTTGTCTTAACTAACTAGAGTAATACACCCAACATACATAGTTATTGATTTCACAAAAGATATCTCACCCAACATACATCAAAGTACAAGACCCTAGTTTTGCTAGACCACCAACTCTTACTCATGTATGAAGGTATCCGTCCATACTGTAGTAGTAATAGTATGGTCTCTATAATTATATTACTTTAAAAGAAACCACTACTACAGGTCTAGTTCTACGTATTTGAAATACGCTTATGCCAATGATGTGAGTGAACTGCTCATTGATTCAAGGCAAACCATTCCTTATTAGAACTCCTGGCATAACAGTCTTACCTTGATTAAATGCCCAATTCCATCAAACGACTAAGAACTCAAATTTACTTGTATAGCAAGTACCCATGATCTATACCTTACTGTGAAGAACGACCCAACACATAGACCATTACTTGTCATACTTGGACCTTAAATGTGCAATAATATAAGAAACAAATCAAATTGAATGAATAAATATTTTACTATAATATATTTACAAAAAATTCATAGTCTTTGAGGGCATACTTTCCAACATACCTTAGTGAAGAGATTGAGTTGTTCATTTATTTTGTAACTTAGTTGTATTAGTAGTAATATAATTCTTGGTACTAATGTCTATTTTGGTTCTAGTTATATTAGTTGATTTTAAGACTTGTTAATAACATTTGTGTATATAGGTGTTGTTGTTGTTGTGGTTGTTGTTGTTGTTGTTGTTGTTGTTGTTGTTGTTGTTGTTGTTGTTGTTATTGTTGTTGTATGATAATTTATTTGTTATTAATACTGATACTAATGAATTTTTGTACAAGTCCTTGTATCCTTTTTTTTATATTTGCTTTTAAATTATATTCTTCGTCTATTCTTTTTGAATTCTTGACGTTACTATTCCTTTAGACATGGTATACTATGGTAGCTTTCTTTATCCTTGCAGGATTGTTGATTTTCTTCTTTTGGACAACATTCATTTTCCTCTACCCCCTATGACATATTAAACTTCACGATGCTTAGGGAGTATTTGTTTTCCATTTTTCTTTTAGTCCTATTAAAAATGCTTATTCTATTTAATTTTTGGACAATGAGGACATTGCCCTATTTAAGTATGGGGGAGAGGTTAAATAATATTTTCTTTACAAATTTGTATTATTTATTGTGGAATTTCCTTATCTTTTGGCTAAAATTTTTTTGAATTGTTAGGTTAGTTTGCAGGGCTTGTTAGTATATGTGTTAATATGTGTTAGTTTGGTGGAGTTATTGTTTATCTTTTTGCTTAGGGATTCTACTTAAGACTTTTGATGGAAAGTTATTTTTATGTACGCTTAGATATTAGGCATAACATAGGCTAAGTTTGGATAAGTGTGTTAATCTTGTTTATGCTTTTGAAAATGTTGTGAAGTTTAATTCTTTGAGAAAGGATAAAAAAATAGTGATGAAATATAGAGTGTGGTTCACAGGCTTATCTCATGTTTCGTGGATAATCCCATTTATTCATTCATTCATTCATTTGTGTTGTATGTGTATTATAAAAATGTCAATAATTTATTGTATTTTTTAATAAAAAGATATATAGAAGCAAGAGGTAGGTTGCAAAGTATACCTACTAAAGTGAGGAGAAAAAATTTCTCTAGGAATGCAAAAGGCAGGTCCTATGACGAAAACCAACGTGTGATGATTAAGAAAAGAAAAGGAAAGAAAAAGAAAAGAAATAAAAGCAAAAAAGTAAATATATATATATATATATATATATATATATGCAAAGGATGCAAAAATAGAATTTAAGTTAAAATCATTATAAAAGCATTCCTTTGTAGAAAGAAAAATGATGAAAAATGAGAGGCTCCTACTTTGCTAATTCAAATTGAATTGTATTGTTGTATCAAAGTGTAAGGTCTTGTTGTATTGTAATGTATCTTTTATAACATATGTATTTTGGGATAGCCACGAGACTTGAGTGAGTTGTTTGATCCTATCTCATATGAATCACTTTGTTAGAAATCTTGAATGAAGAAGTAGAGTGAACCATATTTATTTGGCATAAAATTGTTTAATTTCACTTTGAGGTTCTTGGTTGTGTCTAGCTTAATATAAGGGCATACATGGGATTAACTTGGATAGATTGGTGTTGAGAGGAATTCTAAAAAGGAGGATGAAATAATATCTTTACCATTTTGACCTTATTACATATATGCCAAGTTATTCTTGTAAATCCACCTAGAATGCTATGTAGAATATTTATCACTGTACTTCTAAAGTCGTTATACTTTGCCTTTATGAAATAATGTATTTTTCTTAGTTTGTACACTAGTAAAGTTGTGAGTAAATATAGGATGCTAGATTTGTATGTTAGTCAATTCTTCATTTGTGAATAAGTGTGGTTCACTTAAGGACAAGAAAAGGTTTAAGTGTGAGGGAGTGTGATGAGGTCTCATCATATACATATTTTCTAGTGTTTTTTTGGGCTTTAATTGTAATAAATTCTTTTTAAATTACAACTCACCACATCCTCTTCATCTTCTTTTCGTAGGAAATGAAGAAAATGCCTAATCAAGATAATAAACATGAAAAGGAGTAAAATGGAACAAAAATAAAGAATCACACAAGACCAAGAAGAAGGCGACTAAGAGCAAGAAAAATGGCGGCCATGAAGTTCCCTAGGCCGACTGGCCCATGTTTTGTCAATATAGTCCAAGAAGTAGGCGGCCCAGGGAAGTTTAACTTCCCTGGGCTGCCTAGTTGAATATATATATGTGTGTATTATATTTTTAGTGGCGGCCCAGGGAAGCTTTGTAGGAATTCCCCATGCAAAATTAGATTTATGCAGCAGAAGAAGACAAGAATTCCAAACAACTAGGATCACTCTAATGTGTTAAAAGGAATCAAACAAGCGAGAAATTACCTTACAATGTTACCTCTGTGAACAAAATTTTCCTTCTATTCTGAAGGCGCGATCCAGCCAAACAAAGAAAGTGCCTTCTTTTTTGTTCCGTCAAAGTACTACAATCCAAGTGTAGAATTGCCTCCAATATAGTCCACACGAGAATGGCGCTCAAAAATCACTAGGATTTTGTTCTAGCAAAACAAATTATGGCGGCTAGGGTTTTCTGTGATTTTTCAAAAAGAAGACAAAGAGAGCTCTGTAACACCCCGCTACCTAAGCCCGCCAGGGCCGGAGATGTCACCCCGTCTAAAGGACAAGGGGTCTTTATAACAAAGTCACACAAATGAAATAGCGGAATATAAATGATACTTGAACTTAAAATTTATTACATCCCAAAATAAATATCAATCCAAGAGTAATTCCCAAAATACCAAAAACAAATCTGTAATAAAAGTTATCCTCTCATCTCCGCAAAACATTACACAAAAATAAATCATCAGAAAATTCTCCCAAAGCAGGCAATATCAAGCTACTCATCCCCACAGCAGGATCGACCAGAGATCATGGTAAAAATGGTGGTGAGACAGAAATCTCAGTAAGTCCGTGTGTGCTTTGGGTGTTCAGTGAAAACAGTTCGTGAATGCAAAGTATAAAATTCCGTATAAGAGATCATTGGCAAGCAATAAACATCAGTCAAAAACAAGAGTGGTGTTTTAGCACGTCCAACCATATATAATTTATAAAATCAACCACTCGAAAGAAAGGATTACGGGTTACCACACGTTGGGCCTCATAACCGGATGGTCAGCATGCCACACTTAGTGCATACCAACGGTCAGAATGCCACACTTTGTGCAGACTGACAAAAGTAGGTGATCGGCCTACTGGGCAAGATACTCCTTCTCTATACCCAAACAACAACCGGGTGTCCATTCAGGCTAAACACAGTCACTTGACTGAAAAAGAACACTGCTAGCTCGGACCGGCACGACTTACTGGACTGTCGTCTTATCCGGGAAGGACTCACCCCTCAGTGGTGGCCACCTACTGAGAGACTTACCCTAACTCCTCAAAGACTAGCCCAGTAGTCCACCCTTATTGAGTACTCAACGACGTTTCCCACTTGGGATAAAATGAACAAAACACTGTTCCACATGAAAATGGCAATTTAAGGGTTTCCAAAGTCTTTGTCAAAATCAGTTTTAGAAAGAGTTTTGAGTTGGATTAAATCTGCTCATTGATCTTTAAATAATTTAATTGTTTGAAATAAGAAAGAATTCAACCCTCAATTGCCTTTACATAAATGAGTGTCCATACACTCTACATTTGGCTTGCCATAATAAACATTTCACGTCAATCAGGTTTTATGCAGGAGCTTACCTGATTCTTGCTCACAATAAAAGGTCTCCAACAGCTGACCTAACCCCGCATGGGCAAATACAAATCACAATCAATTTCGAGCCACAATCCACTTCCTCAATTTTAAATCAACTCAACTTACTATTACCATGATCCTAGTGTCCCAAGCTCTAAGGCCAAACAATAAATAAATAGGTTTATAAGTTGAGCCTAATTTGATATTTAAAATAATTAATGGTTTGGGAAATAAATTCTAATAAGTTGAAAGTTTAAATCTTGCTAAGAAAAATTTAGAGTTTATTTGATCAAGAGTCCTATGTAGTATTAAATAAAATAATGATTTATTAATAATTTAGTTGTTAGAAAATAATTGATAGCTAAAATTAGTTGAAAATAGATTTAATGACTCTTGCTTGAACAATAATAAATAAATTCTTAATGGGTTTTGATTAAAAGATAATAATTAAATTTTTAGGAATAAATATTTTACTAATTATAATTATTTCCATAAAAGGCTTTATTTGATTTCATTATTTTAAGTTATATATATATATATATATATATATATAATTTTTTCTAGCAAAAGCTATTATTTATTTGACTAAAATATCCTTATTATATATAATAATCCAAATCTACCCTTCCTAGGATTTTTCGAAATTACTAGTAAAATTATATTATTAAATATTTTATTCATGAAATAAAAATTAGCTTAGGGACAACTAGATCATGATCAAATTTTTAGGGCTAACCACAATAAAGATCATATACAATCCTTCAATTCATCAAGTCATCCAAATCATGCATATAAGCATAGATCTAAATTTATCAAGACATGATCTAACCTTCACTAGCATAAATATGATCATGGCTTCAACAATCCAACATGAATATAAATCCTATTCACCAAAGATGACATAATCTCTAGCATACTTAATCATGGAGGCATGCATTAAACCTCAAATCATCATACAATCAACCAAGATAATCCATCCATGTATAAATCCCATCTCCCTCATATTCATACATATATTCATGGTACAATCTCAACAATACATACTCAAATCCTATCCACAATCCACTTTCTATCAATATCATCCTAGAGACATGAATCTAGAATTAAAAGAAGGGTTAAAAGAAAGCTTACTTGCTTGATGAATTTCCTTGAAGGAGTTTTGAATGAGTCTCAACTCCTAGATGTCTAAATCCGACCAAAGAAGGTGAATGAAGCATGACTATTGGAGAAGAAACCATCCGGCCAAGGAGGAGAGAGATTCGGCAAAGAGAGAGAGAGAGAGTGTGTGTGTGTGAGTGAAAGAGACCATTAGCACGCTTGATCATAAATTTATTTCACTAGAGATCAAAATTGGAGAAGATGAAGTTGCTAGGATAAACTTACCTTGAAGGTGCTCTTGAACCTTCACAGAATTTTCTGGTTTTTTATCCGAACTAGCGAGTTGGTTTGTGGAGTTTAATGTTAAGACTGGTGTTGATGGACTCACGGCAGTGAGTAGGTCAACTCTAGAAATTTTAGAGAAGGTTTGAAGTGGTTTGGAGGGGTATTAGGTGAAAGGAAGAAGTAGGTGTTCTTGGTGTATTGTGTATGTTCTTGAAGGTTGAAGGAATTTGAGAGATTTTATTTTGCAGCTGCCGAATTCTGTGAGAACTAGGGCTGCCGAATTTTCTGTAGGATTTAGGAAGATGGTTCTCTGGTTTGAAAGGGTAAAGGAAAGGCTAGTTATTAAAATCCTTGAAGAATATTTTTAGGAAGTAAATTTGGAAACTAGATATTCTAGAATATCTTGATTATTGGAGAGTTTTGGAAGTCTGCCATGGCCGACTGCTTTGAGCAGAATTTCGGTGGAATGAAAGCTGGTTTAAGGAGGCTTATGGTGGCCAAAAATAAGGAGTGTATTGGTGAAGAAAAAGTCTGGTTATTTGAGGGATACTTTATGGAAGGTTGCTAAACTATGGTTGCTGGAATTTTGGTAATCAATCAAGCATGATTGCAGGGATTTGTTGGAGAGATTTTCGGGCAGCCATGACTGAATTTCGTGCAGAAGCTTAAGGGAGATAATGGAGCTCAGTTGTAGAAGTTTTAAGGGTGGTTTATGCAGAACAAGAATGGGGTTTCGGCTTGGAGAGAATTAGGAAACAAAGCTAGACAAAAATCTGCACAGCATTTTCGCAGGCTGGAATTTTTCCTGCGCAGTTTTCGGTTGCCATTTCCTAGCTAGCTTGCAGAGAGTTAGAAGGGGAATTTCAGGGGCTTTCAAAGCTGGTTTCCAGTCTTCTTCATGGAGGAAATACATGGCTAAGGTGCTGAACAAAATCTGAAAGAAAACAACTTGGTTTTGGACTCTCAAAGCTGCGATTTGCACAGGAATTTTTCCTGGTTTTGCTCCATCTTTGAGCAGTCCGAAAATGGCCAAAGAAATTCAGGTTGCAAGCTGATCCAAAAGACCATTTTTCTGGCAGCATTTGGGAGGGAATGAGGGTTAAGAATTTCAACACCTTGAAGGCACACAAAGCTGGAAAATTTCAGTTCTATGCATGAAGGGAAATGAACCTAGCTAGAGTGAATTTTTAGCAAGTTCACTAGAGGGATTTATTCTCTTGGAATCTCCCACAACTCTTCCACATTTTCAGACCATAAGATTCCTTTCACTAAGACATTTTGATCCTACAAAACCATAGTACTTTACTGAAATTTCTGGAAAGAAAATGGCTAGAACAGCTTGATCAAACTAATGAGTTGAGAAATAAGGAAAATCAAAGATCAAGGGGAAATGAATTCCCCTTAGGAAATTCGTGTAGGGCAAAGGAGTAGCATGAGGATACTCCTAACATGTCTCTCTCTTAGGACAACTTCTCTACCCTACTCCAAGCACATAAAGCCGAAATTATTACTTCCCAAGCAAAAATAAAATTTAACCAAGCTGAAGCTCCTATGATAGAATTTGAACCCAAGACCTCAAGAACTAATTCTTAGGCTCTAACCACTACACCACAACAACTCTTGTTCTTATTTCCCCTCTAAAAGAAATATATTTTCTATTTAATCCTCAAGATATCTCCCTTTTTCCACCTCAAGCAAAATTTACCATTTTGCCCTTCTCATGCAATACCTACAACCAAGCCTTCAAGACAATAAATCTCAAATCCAAAATACAGAAAATCATATAAAAATATATTTAAACATGTAATAAAGTATGATATGCATCCCAACCCCCTTTACTCCAAGACTGGTTTTGACTGGGGTTTCACATCTTTTGTTAGAGTATCTCTTGTGTACTTCCAACCAGTAGGGGAGAAGCCTTCTAACTAACCTTGGGAATCCGTATTCAACTGAAAGGTGCCTCCTCTAAGCTTGAGTAGTATTCTATCAATCTTTACTAGAAGCACATAGTTTCTGTGATCATATACGATATTCTCAAAACCCAAGGGAGAGCTAATATTGCAGCTAATATAGCTAAGATTTAGAGAGAGACTTGGAACTCTTAATACAAAAAAAGCATCCCTGCGAGGAAAATGGTGGGGAGACAGAAATCTCAGTAAGCCTGTGTGTGCTTTGAGAGAATTTTCTGATGATTTATTTTTGTGTAATGTTTTGGGGAGATGAGAGTGGATAAATTTTATTACGGATTTGTTTTTGGTATTTTGGGAATTACTCTTGGATTGATATTTATTTTGAGATGTAAGAAATTTTAAGTTCAAGTATCATTTATATTCCGCTATTTCATTTGTGTGACCTAGTTATAAAGACCCCTTGTCCTTTAGACGGGGCGACATCCCTGGCCCTGGCGGGCCTAGGTAGCGGGGTGTTACAAGTGGTATCAGAGTCTAGGTTTAGGCAAATAATGATTGTATGCGTGTTATTTATTTAAGTTCAAATCTTTATCTAACCTATCTTATTGATGTTGTAGGATGCTTAGGACCACGAGGAAAAGGCAGCAGTGGCACCCGTATGTCCCTATATACCCGAAGGACCTTCCAGTTCTCCAACCTACCCCTCTGCCAGTTATCCCTATGGAGGATAGCAGTGATGGTGAGGTCCAAATCATTGAGCCCCCCATTTCCGTTGATAGACATAAGCTCTGACAGTGAGAATGAGGTGATGATAGTGGAGCTAAACCCCACCCTCCTATTCCCGAGGTGGACTTAGCAGCAGATAGTGATGACCCGGGGAGACAGACTATGAGTCTCCACCTAGGCCTTCTTTCCTCCCTTCTTCCAGCCGAGTTGAGCCCGGGGAGAGTTCTAGGCGCCCTGGGAAGGAGCCAGTGGAAGGATTTGCTAGCGGGGTTGGGGTAGATTTTTCCAAGAATTCTGGGGGTTGGTTGTATGAGGCTGATGATGAGGGTTCTAATGAGGATTAGAGGACTACGAGTTGTTTTGATTCAGATGATTATTTGTTTACCGCTTTCTGTGAATTTTTATGTTAAGGATTTTTAATGCTGTTTCCCATCAAATTTTCAAATTTATGCAAATAAGAGTACTTGGAGTACTCTAAGGTTTGAAAAATTTTTATGCAATTCTTTATACAAAAACTTGCATCTGATTTTCTTTTACTTAAACCTGAATGTGAATGCATGCTTAAAATGTTTTAAACTTGAATGCATACAATCATTATCTGGGCATGGTTGAAAATGGCACCCAAGCGCCGTGTAGCCACATCAAGTAGAAGGGTTCCGGAAGCAGAGCCTGTGGTACTGGAGTTTGAGACGACTCAAATGCCGTCACCCAATTGGGAGAATGAGAGCGAGCCAGATTTGGAAATGGGGTCAGAAGAACCTGTTGAAGTGACAATAGGGCAAGCTATATGCCAAGTTCAGCAAGTGTGAATTTTGGATGGACAGTGTGGCATTCCTTAGCCTTGTAGTGACCAAGGAGGGAATCAAGGTGGACTCGGCAAAGGTTGAAGCGGTATCGGACTGGAAGCAGCCGGAGAGTATCACTGAGATCCGGAGTTTCTTGGGACTAGCTAGTTACTACCGAAGGTTTATCAAGGGATTTTCGATACTTGCATCACTAATGACCCGATTATTGCGAAAGGATGTTCCATATGTGTGGAACGAAAAATGCGAGAAGAGTTTTCAAAAACTGAAGCGCAAACTGATGACAGCACCGGTATTGAGTCTACCGGAGGAAGGCAAACCATACGCGCTATATACCGACTCTTCAAAAGAAGGATTGGGAGCAGTGTTGATGCAGGACCGGAAGGTGATTGCTTATGCTTCCCGGAAGCTGAGACCTCATGAAGTCAACTACCCCACTCATGATTTGGAGCTGATAGCTATAGTGTTCGCCCTAAAGAAATAGCGACACTACCTGTATGGAGCCGAATATGAGGTGTTCACCGATCATAAAAGTCTGAAGTATATCTTCACCCAGAAAGATCTAAACTTGAGGCAGCGAAGATGGATGGAATTCTTAGAAGAATACCGATGCCCGATACACTATCATCCTGGGAAGGCCAATGTTGTGGTAGACGCCCTGAGCAGGAAGGTTGGGATGGCCAAGTTAAGAGTGCAGGAAATGCAAGCGGTTCAGGATGTGTTGGACAAAAGGGTGGAAGTGTAAGATAAAGGAATTGTTATCAGCAATTTGAAGTTGGTGCCAGACCTGAAGAAGGAAATCGTGAAAGCTCAGCAAAACAACGCTGAGTTCCAACTTTTCAAGGACAAGGAGCTAAAGCGGCCCAGTAATGAATTCCGTCTAGGCGAGACGGGGATTCTACATTTCAGGGATCAGTTGTGTATACCCGGAGAGCAGCAATTAAAAGACCGAATTTTGGAAGAAGCGCACAAGAGCAAGGATGCCATATGGGTAGTGGTGGATCGATTAACCAAGTCGGCCCATTTCATACCAGTGAATGTGAGGGACTCGATGGAGAAGCTGGCCCAGACTTATGTTCGAGAGATCGTTCGACTACATAGAGTGCCTTCAAGCATAGTGTCAGATCGAGACCCGAGGTTTACGTCTCGTTTCTGGGGAAAGTTTCAGGAAGCAATGGGGTTGAATCTGAAATTCAGTACGATGGCGCATCCGCAGACCGATGGGCAGTCAGAGAGGGTGATACAGATATTGGAAGATATGCTGAGAGCCTGTGTTTTGGACTTCAGAGATAAATGGATAGAGTGTGTACTGTATGCAGAATTATCATATAACAATAGCCATTAAGCTTCGATCGGGATGGCACCATATGAGGCTTTGTATGGGCGCAAATGTCAGGTACCGTTGTATTGGAGTTGGTCCAAAGATGGTCATGTGAGCAAAACCGGAGAAGTATGTGTCCAAGAGATGTTGGATAAAGTGAAATTGATCAGGGAGAGGTTAAAGGCGGCATAGAGTCGGCAGAAGAGCTATGCGGACAATCGGCGAAGAGAATTAGAATTTCAAGTCAGGGATAGCGTATTTTTGAAGTTGACGCCAAATAGAGGAATTTTGTAGCATCCAAAGGGCAGAAAATTGAAACCGAGATATTTGGGGCCGTTTCCGATTAAGAAAAGAATTGGACCGGTAGCTTACCAATTGGACTTGCCGGACGGGTTGACGGGTATCCAGGACGTGTTTCATGTGTCACAATTGAAGAAGTATAATGCGGATCCCGGTCATGTATTGAATGATGAACCGTTAGTGTTGCAGCCCAACCTGAGCTATGTGGAGAAGCCTGTACGGATATTGGACCGCAGTGTCAAGACTCTCCGAAACAAACAGATACCAATGGTTAAGATTCAGTGGGAGCATCATGGCTCACAGGATGCCACATGGGAGTCGGAAGAATGGGTTAAACGGAAGTATCCCGAGTTGAAATAGAGGTATGCTTGAATTTCGGGACGAAATTCTTCTAAGGAGGGGAGGATGTGAAACCCCAGTCAAAACCAGTCTTGGAGTAAAGGGGGTTGGGATGCATATCATACTTTATTACATGTTTAAATATATTTTTATATGATTTTCTGTGTTTTGGATTTGAGATTTATTGTCTTGAAGGCTTGGTTGTAGGTATTGCTTGAGAAGGGAAAAATGATAAATTTTGCTTGAGGTGAAAAAAGGGAGATAGATTGAGGATTGAATAGAAAATATATTTCTTTTAGAGGGGAAATAAGAACAAGATTTGTTGTGGTGTAGTGGTTAGAGCCTTAGAATTAGTTCTTGAGGTCTTGGGTTCAAATTCTATCATAGGAGCTTTAGCTTGGTTAAATTTTATTTTTGCTTGGGAAGTAATAATTTCGGCTTTATGTGCTTGGAGTAGGGTAGAGAAGTTGTCCTAAGAGAGAGACATGTTAGGAGTATCCTCATGCTACTCCTTTGCCCTACACGAATTTCCTAAGGGGAATTCATTTCCCCTTGATCTTTGATTTTCCTTATTTCTCAACTCATTAGTTTGATCAAATTGTTCTAGTCATTTTCTTTCCAGAAATTTCAGTAAAGTACTGTGGTTTTGTAGGATCAAAATGTCTTAGTGAAAGGCATCTTATGGTCTGAAAATGTGGAAGAGTTGTAGGAGATTCCAAAAGGATAAATCCCTCTAGTGAACTTGCTAAAAATTCACTCTAGCTAGGTTCATTTCCCTTCATGCATAGAACTGAAATTTTCCAGCTTTGTGTGCCTTCAAGGTGTTGAAATTCTAAACCCTCATTCCCTCCCAAATGCTTCCAGAAAAATGGTCTTTTGGATCAGCTTGCAACCTGAATTTCTTTGGCCATTTTCGGACTGCTCAAAGATGGAGCAAAACCAGGAAAAATTCCTGTGCAAATCGCAGCTTTGAGAGTCCAAAACCAAGTTGTTTTCTTCCAGATTTTGTTCTGCACCTTAGCCACGTTTTTCCTCTATGAAGAAGGCTGGAAACCAGCCTTGAAAGCCCCTGAAATTCCCCTTCAAACTCTCTGCAAGCTAGCTAGGAAATGGCAGCCGAAAACTGCGCAGGAAAAATTCCAGCCTGCGAAAATGCTGTGCAGATTTTTGTCTAGCTTTGTTTCCTAATTCTCTCCTAGCCGAAGCCCCATTCTTGTTCTACATAAACCACCCTTCAACCTTCAGCAACTGAGCTCCATTATCTCCCTTAAGCTTCTGCACGAAATTTAGTCATGGCTGCCCGAAAATCTCTCCAACAAATCCCTGCAATCATGCTTGATTGATTACCAAAATTCCAGCCACCATAGTCTAGCAACCTTCCATAAAGTATCCCTCAAATAACCAGACTTTTTCTTCACCAATACACTCCTTATTTTCGGCCACCATAAGCCTCCTTAAACCAGCTTTCATTCCACCAAAATTTTGCTCAAAGCAGTCGGCCATGGCAGACTTCCAAAGCTCTCCAATAATCAAGATATTCTAGAATATCTAGTTTCCAAATTTACTTCCTAAAAATATTCTTCAAGGATTTTAACAACTAGCCTTTCCTTTTCCCTTCCAAACTAGAGAACCATCTTCCTAAACCCTACAGAAAATTCGGCAGCCCTAGTTCTCACAGAATTCGGCAGCTGCAAAACAAAATCTCTCAAATTCCTTCAACCTTCAAGAACACACACAATACACCAAGAACACCTACTTCTTCCTTTCACCTAATACCCCTCCAAACCACTTCAAACCTTCTCTAAAATTTCCAGAGTTGACCTACTCACTGCCGTGATTCCATCAACACCAGTTTTAACATCAAATTCCACAAACCAACTCGCTAGTTTGGATCAAAAACCAAAAAATTCTGTGAAGGTCCAAGAGCACCTTCACGGTAGGTTTATCCTAGCAACTTCATCTTCTCCAATTTTGATCTCTAGTGAAATATATTTTTGATCAAGCGTGCTAATGGTCTCTTTCACTCACTCTCTCTCTCTCTCTCTCTCTCTCTCTCTCTTGGCCGAATCTCTCTCCTCCTTGGCCGGATGGTTTCTTCTCCAATGGTCATGCTTCATTCACCTTTTTTGGTCAGATTCAGACATCTAGGAGTTAAGACTCATTCAAAACTCCTTCAAGGAAATTCATCAAGCAAGTAAGCTTTCTTTTAACCCTTCTTTTTATTCTAGATTCATGTCTCTAGGATGATGTTGATAGAAAGTGGATTGTGGATAGGATTTGAGTATGTATTGTTGAGATTGAACCATGAATATATGTATGAATATGAAGGAGATGGGATTTATGCATGGATGGATTATCTTGGTTGATTGTATGATGATTTGAGGTTTAATGCATGCCTCCATGATTAAGTATGCTAGAGATTGTGTCATCTTTGGTGAAAAGGATGTATATTCATGTTGGATTATTGAAGCCATGATCATATTTATGCTAGTGAAGGTTAGATCATGTCTTGATAAATTTAGATCTATGCTTATATGCATGATTTGGATGACTTGATGAATTGAATGATTGTATATGTTCTTGATTGTGGTTAGCCCTAGAAATTTGATCATGATCTAGTTGTCCCTAAGCTAATTTTTATTTCATGAATAAAATATTTAATAATATAATTTTACTAGTAATTTCGAAAAATCCTAGGAAGGGTAGATCTGGATTATTATATATAATAAGGATATTTTAGTCAAATAAATAATAGCTTTTGCTAGAAAATAATATATATATATATATATATATATATTACTTAAAATAATGAAATCAAATAAAGCCTTTTATGGAAATAATTATAATTAGTAAAATATTTATTACTAAAAATTTAATTATTATCTTTTAATCAAAACCCATTAAGAATTTATTTATTATTGTTCAAGCAATAGTCATTAAATCTATTTTCAACTAATTTTAGCTATCAATTATTTTCTAACAACTAAATTATTAATAAATCATCATTTTATGTAATACTACATAGGACTCTTGATCAAATAAATTCTAAATTTTTCTTAGCAAGATTTAAACTTTCAACTTATTAGAATTTATTTCCCAAACCATTAATTATTTTAAATATCAAATTAGGCTCAACTTATAAACCTAT
The DNA here is from genome assembly GCA_026120185.1 of Voacanga thouarsii. NCBI lineage: Eukaryota > Viridiplantae > Streptophyta > Magnoliopsida > Gentianales > Apocynaceae > Voacanga > Voacanga thouarsii. The sequence goes on along the minus strand of JANUWF010003384.1, from coordinate 420,939 downwards.
TTATTTATTGTTTGGCCTTAGAGCTTGGGACACTAGGATCATGGTAATAGTAAGTTGAGTTGATTTAAAATTGAGGAAGTGGATTGTGGCTCGAAATTGATTGTGATTTGTATTTGCCCATGCAGGGTTAGGTCAGCTGTTGGAGACCTTTTATTGTGAGCAAGAATCAGGTAAGCTCCTGCATAAAACCTGATTGACGTGAAATGTTTATTATGGCAAGCCAAATGTAGAGTGTATGGACACTCATTTATGTAAAGGCAATTGAGGGTTGAATTCTTTCTTATTTCAAACAATTGAATTATTTAAAGATCAATGAGCAGATTTAATCCAACTCAAAACTCTTTCTAAAACTGATTTTGACAAAGACTTTGGAAACCCTTAAATTGCCATTTTCATGTGGAACAGTGTTTTGTTCATTTTATCCCAAGTGGGAAACGTCGTTGAGTACTCAATAAGGGTGGACTACTGGGCTAGTCTTTGAGGAGTTAGGGTAAGTCTCTCAGTAGGTGGCCACCTCTGAGGGGTGAGTCCTTCCCGGATAAGACGACAGTCCAGTAAGTCGTGCCGGTCCGAGCTAGCAGTGTTCTTTTTCAGTCAAGTGACTGTGTTTAGCCGAAATGGACACTCGATTGTTGTTTGGGTATAGAGAATGAGGAGTATCTTGCCCAATCGGCCGATCGCCTACTTTTGTCAGTCTGCACAAAGTGTGGCATTCTGACCGACGGTATGCACAAAGCGTGGCATGCTGACCATCCGGTTATTGGGCCCAACGTGTGGTAACCCATAATCCTTTTTTTTGAGTGGTTGATTTTATAAATTATATGTGGCTGGACATGCCAAAACACCACTCTTGTTTTTTACTGATATTTATTGCTTTCCAGCGATCTCTTATAAAGAATTTTATACTTTGCATTCACGAACTGTTTTCACTGAACACCCAAAGCACACACGAACTTACTGAGATTTCTGTCTCACCACCATTTTTACCATGATTTTAGGTCGATCCTGCTGTGGGGATGAGTAGCTAGATATTGCCTGCTTTGGGAGAATTTTTTGATTATTTATTTTTGTGTAATATTTTGGGGAGATGAGAGTGGATAAATTTTATTACGGATTTGTTTTTTGAATTTTGGGATTTACTCTTGGTTTGATATTTATTTTGGGATGTAATAAATTTTAAGTTCAAGTATCATTTATATTCTGCTATTTCATTTGTGTGACCTAGTTATAAAGACCCCTTGTCCTTTGGATAGGGCGACATCCCTGGCCCTGCCGGGCCTAGGTAGCGGGGTGTTACAAGCTCTCAGTTTTTTTCAGAAGAAAAAAACCTCTGTAATTATCACAAATCATAATAACCATGGAGTCTATAGAATGATATATATTTCATCCATATAAATTTTGTTAATCAGAATACATAATGTATATGGATTCTTAATTACCAATTATTATCATGAATATTGTTAATTACAATATAGGTCATAAATTATAACTAATTATAATTTAACCACAACAACTTCTTCTTTTCACAATCAACCCTATAATGTTATCAATTAATATCTTGAACACTCAATCATCTATTGTGTGTGACCTATTAGGTTTTCCGGTCTATTAGTACCAAAATATGAATTAATCTAAACATCTTTAAGATTAATAATCCTTAATAATTTTAGAATTAACTTATTAACTCTAATAAAGATTAATTTATTAATTTTCTAATTAATAAATTCATATTTAGCATATCATGAGCAATATCTAGCAACACATCATGACTACCCAAAAGTCTAGAAAGTCAAGTGGCTTGACATAAACCTTTCAATAGCAAATAACAGTGCAATAAACTCTTTACCATACAATATCTTATTCGGTTTGAAATACAGAATTAGTGTCAACTCCTTCCAAAATAATAAATTAATTCTAGCACGAACATTTTCGTATTCGTTTTCAGAATCCACTACTCATCATATGTATCAATTAGAACCATTTCCAATATACAATTGCCTTGGCCAAGGATTCTCGAGTAGTGATTCCTACAAGTGGCCGTGAGATATTCACCCCCATTACTAGAAGTGTTAGCCTTAAGGGTATTCTCCTGTGTTTTAACTTATGACAAACATTGATGATGACTAACTTGTGTGATTTACTTGTTATAGGACATGTTTGACCTCAGTTCTTCCAAGGTGTACAAATAAGATTGCTAAGCAACTCTTGAGCAATAGACTCTGAGAATGGGTGATCAAGTAGAAGACTAAGCTTAAGAGATTGCATACCAAGAATTCGTTGCGGAAGAACCTTAGACTAGGAATCTTTGTAAAGTATTATCTGTGTAAATTCCTACCCCTTCCTTACCTCATGATTTAGTTAATTCTACCTTGAAGCACTCAAACCAAAAAGATTTTAAAGTTTTAAGTCTTCAAAATTTTGGATTGAGTTGTTTGGATGACTCTGTACCCAAAAGCTTCATCTAAAATCCTCTGGACAGTGTCAAATCGATTCTGCCAGAAAAAATACCATTTTGGACTTACCTTTTGTATGCACTATATTCCAAAACTTAAGTCCAAAACTCTGACAAATCTTACAGCAAAAAACTAGCCATTTTCTAGCCATTGGAACTCTACTTTTTGCCTTTATAAAAGGTTTCAAAACTCAATTTGAAAGTAAATTTTTGTCCTATCTTCATTAGAAACTCTCTTGCTCTCTAGAATATAAAATCTCCTTTTCATAAATGCTTCAAAGTAAAATCAAATTGTTTCAAAGAGGTAAAGGTTGTTTGAGCTCATTTGTTTTGTATATCTACTCAAAAGAGTGAGCCATTTTTATTTCATTACTACAATTATCTTTATGTATCAAGGTTGTGGGGTGAAACCCATTTAGGGTGAACCTTGATTTATTGGTTGATTAAGAGGTTTTGGTAAAACTAAGTGTGGTGATCCTCTCATGTATTTTGTGTAGATTGATACCATTAGGTTGGATAAATGAAATTTGGTTGAAAATCCTTAACTGTGATGTGAAACCCCAATCGAAAGCAACCTTAGAGTAAGGGGATTAGGATGCATATCATATTTATTTACATGTTTAAATATATTTTTATATGATTTTATGTGTTTTGGATTTGTGTTTTATAGTCTCGAGGGCTTAATTATGTTTATTGAGTAAGAAGGGTAAAATGGTAATTTTTTCTTGAGTTGAAAATAGGGAGATAGCTTGAGGATTAAATAGAAAATATATTTTTGGAGAGAAAATAAGAACAAAAGTTGTTGTGGTTTAGTGGTTAGAGCTTTGGAATTAATTCTTGAGGTCTTGGGTTCAAATTCCATCATTGGAGCTTTAGCATGATAAAATTTTATTTTTATTTGGGAAGGTTGTATTTTCGGCCTTGTGTGCTTTAGAGAAGGGTAGAGATGTTGTCCTAGGGGAGACATAATATGAGTATCCTAATCCTACTCTCGTGCCCTACAAAAATTCCCAAGGAAATTCATACCCTTCTTGATCCTTAGTTTTTCCTGCTTCTCAATTCATTAGGTTGGTCAATTTGTTTTAGCCAATTTCATTCCAGAAAATTTCAGTAAAGTGCTATGGCTTTGAAGGTTCAAAATGTCTAAGTGTAAGACATCTTATGAACCGAAATTGTGTAGGAGTTGGGGAAGGTTCCCAAGAGAATTAATCTCCATAATGAACCTTCAAAACTCCACTCTAGCTATGTTCATTTTCCTTCATGAAATAATCTGGAATTTTTCCAGCTTCTTGTGCATTCAAAGTGTCGAAATTTTCAGCCATCATTCCCTCCCAAATGCTGCTAGAAAATGGCCCTCTTGACCAGCTTGAAATCTGAAATTTTCTTGCCAAATTTGGACTGCACAAATGCTGTGCAAAACCAGAAAATTTTCTGGGCAAAATCGCAGCATAGGTGAGCTTAAACCAAGCTGTTTTCTTCCAGTTTTCTCCCAACACCTTTGCCACGTTTTTCCTCCATAAAGAAGGCTGGAAACCATCCTTGAAAGACCTCTAAATGCCCCTTCAAATCATCTGTAAATTGACTGGAAAATGGCAGCAAAAGTTTCCCAGAAAATTCCAGCAGCTTGTGAAATTCTGTACAAAATTTTCCAGCTTTGTTTCCTTCTTCATCCCTGGCCGAAACTTCACCGTTTTTCTGCACAAACTTCTCTTGAACAGCCATGAACTAAACTCCATTGTCTTCCCCAACCTTCTACCTGAAAAACCAATCATGGCTGCCCCTAAAGTATCTCCATCAATTACTCCAACCAAGCCCTTGATTGAAGACCAAAATTCCAGCAAACATATTTAGTAAACTACCATAAATCATCCCTCAAATAACCAGAAATCTCCTCACCATTGTACTCCATATTTTCGGCTACCATTAAGCTTCTTCAAACAGCTTTCATCCAGCAAAAACTCTGATCAACCAGCCGGCCATTAGAGCTTTCCAAAAGTTCTCCATTGATCAAGATCTTCTCACCATATTTTGTTTCCAAATTTGGTTCCCTAAAATATTCTCTTAGGATTTCAAACAACCAGCTTTCCTTTTTCCTTTCAAATCAGAAAATTCAACTTCCTAAACCCTCCAAATCAGTTGGCCACTCCCTCCTACACAAAATTTCGACCAGCCCTCTCCCTAATCTCCCTATTCTCTCCATTCAAGAACACCTACTAACCCTCCTCACGCCTAAGACCACTCCAAACCACTCCAATCTTCTCCAAAAACTCCAGATTACATCTACTCAACCCCTTGAATCCATTTCTGTAATTTTAACATCAAACTCCAAAATCCAACTCTCTCTCTTGGATCAAAAATCAGTATTTTTTTATGAAGGCTCAAGAACACCTTCAAGGTAAGCTTGTTCAATCAACTTCATCTTCACTAATCTTCACCCCCTAATGAATAAATATGTGTATAATCATACTAATGAACACTCTTTTTCTCTTCTCTCTCTCTCTCTCTCTCTCTCTCTCTCTCTCTCTCTCTCTCTCTCTCTTGGCCGAATGATTTCTGCAACAATGGCCATGTTCTCCTCATCTCTCTTGGACGGATCTTGTCTCCTAAGAGCAAGACCTATTCGAAACTACTCTAAGGTACTCATCAATCAAGTAAGCCTCTTCAACCCTCTTTTTAAATTCTAGATTCATGTCTGTAGGATGATATTGGAAGAGGATGGATTATGATTAGGTTTTGAGCATGTGTTGTTGTGATGAGTTGAGATTGAAGCATGAATAAATGTGTGTATATGATGGAGATGGGATTAATGCATGACGATGATTGGTCTTGGTTAGGTTATATGATGTTTTAGGGTTTAATGCATGTCTCCATGTCATAAGTGATATATGTGATCAAGTATGTTAGAGATTATGTCACCTTTGGTGAATAGGGTTTATGTTCATGTATGATTGTTGAAGCCATGAATATGTTTATGTTGGTAGAGGTTGGATCATGTCTTGGTAAATTTAGATCTATGCCTTTATTCATGATTTGGATGATTTGATGAATTGGAGTGGAGTGTATGTTTATGACTATGATTAGCAATAGAAATATGATCATGACCTTGTTGTCCCTAAGCTAATTTTATTTCATCAATAAAATGATTATTACTATAATTTCTTCTAGTAAATTTCAAAAACCCTAGGAAAATGTGGATTTGGTCTTTTATATAAAATAGTGATATTTTAGTCAAATAAATGATAGCTTTTATTAAAGAAATAATATATATATATATATTATATAAAAGAAAATATAAAATATATAGAAAATAATAATAAAGCCTTTCATATAAATATTCATAATAGGCAAAATATTAATTTTGTAAGTCTTATATTCATAAATACTATTAAAATTTATTTATTGTCTTTTAATCAAAACCTATTAAAATTTATTTACAACTAATTTTAGTTACCAATTATTTCCCAACAATTAATTATCAATAGATTATTATTTTAAATAATTACATCTAAGTCCTAGGACCCTTTCTCAAATAAACCATAATTTATTTTTAGCAAGATTTAAACCTTCAACTTATAGTACCTATTTTCCAAACCCTAGTTATTTTAATATCAAGCTAGAATTATTTTATAAACCCTTTTATTTGTTGCCTAGCCTTAAAACTTGGGACACTAGGAATGTGATGGTAGTTAGTTGAGCTAATTTTATTTGTGAAAGTAAATCTTTGGCTTGAGTTTGATTATGGCTCTTGTTTACCCCAGGCGGGGTTAGGTCAGCTGTTGGAGACCTTTGTTTTGAGCAAGGATCAGGTAAGCTCCTGCATAAAACCTGTTTGATGAAAAATGTTTATTATGGCAAGCCAAATGTAGAGTACATGGACACTCATTTCTGTAAAGGCAATTGAGGATTGTCCTCCTTTCCATTTCAGTCAAACAAATTATTTGAAAATCAATGAACAGATTTACTCAAACCTTAAAACTCTTCCTAAAACTGATTTGACAAAGACTTGGGAAGTCATTAATTGCCATTTTCAAGTGGAACTATGTTTTATTCATTTTTTTTCCCAAGTAGGATAAGTTACATTGAGTACTCAATAAGAGTAGGCTAGTAGTACTAGTTTTGAAGAGCAAGAGTGAGTCTTCTGGCAGGTGGCCACCTCCAAAAGATGAACTCAACTTAGAAACGTCAGTACTACTTAGTCATGCCGGTCCGAGTTAGCAGTTTTCAGTCATGTGGACTGTGTGTTGCCAGAGTGGACAACTGTTTTTTTTTTTTTTTTTTTGGGTGTAGAGAAGGAGGAGAATCTTAACCAGTAGGCCGATCACCTACCTTTTGTCAATCTGCACAAAGTGTGGCATTCTAACCGGCAATATGCCCAACGTGTGGCATATTGACCATGTGGACATGGGGCCTAACATGTGATAACCCATGACCACCCTTTTTGAGTGGTTGATTTTATTGAACGTGTATAGTTGGAAAAGCCAAAACACCACTCTTATTTTTTACTATTGTTTATTGCTTGACAATATTTCTCTTATGAAGATTTTACACTTTGCATCCACGAACTATTTTCACTAGACACTCAAAGCATACATGGACTTACTGAGATTTTTATCTCATCACCCTTTTTACCTTGATTTCAGGTCGATCTTGCTGTGGGGATGAGTAGCTAGTTGTTGCCTGCCTTGGAAGATATTCTATTAATTATTTTATGTAATGCTTTGGGAGTTGAGAGTGAATGATTTTATTTTGGATTTGTTCATGAATTTTTGGGTTGTAATAAGCTTTAGATTTCAAAGTATTGATTTATTTTTGATTGTATGACCTAGTTATAAAGACCCCTTGTCCTTTGGATGGAGCGACATCCCTAGCCCTATTGGGCTTAGGTAGTGAGGTGTTACATGTAAGCTTAAGGTAGTGGATGTAGATCTTGGTAGATCAAACTACTATAAATCTTATGTTATCTCTCTCTGCATTTAATTTCGATCAGCTGCAATCTTCCTTGCATAAAATTCTTTTTAATCTCTCAAAAGAATTCTTTGTGGTTCTCACCAACTCATTTTCACTCTAGTATTAATTGCATCGTGTGTCTTGCCCTATTTAGAGTATGGTTAATCTTTAAGTCCTTTTGAAAGCCTCTCGTTGTAGCAAGTCTCTTTGATCTAAAATTCATAGGAGTTTCTCAAAATAGATTTTTCAAAGAGCTTCTTAAATTTGCCAAAACCCTTATTCACCCCCCCCCCCCCCCACTCCCCCTTAAGGCTTTTCATTTGGTATCAGAGCCTTGATCTACCCTATTTTTGATCTAACAACCATGTAGAAAAAATCCCCATGGCAAACTCATCTGCTCTTTCGTATGTTGAAGGATCCTTAATAAATTGACCTCATTTGTTCAATAGAAATAATTATATATTCTAGAAAAATAGAATAAAGATTTAAGTTTATTCAATCAACTTTGAGTTGTGAAATCTGATTGAGAATGGTCCATTTGTCTTGTTAAAATAAGTTGATGGCAAAAAAAGTGCCTAAAGAGGGTGATGAATTTAATGCTAAGACAATGCCAAAATGACATTGAACTTTCAAGCTACGAATATTTTGTGTTGTTCCCTTGATTCCACTGAATATAACCAAATTAGTGGTTGTGATTCAACCCATGATATGTAGAGATTACTTGAAGTCACCCATGAGGGGATAAATCAAGTAAAGGAATCTAAGTTGGGATTTTTAATTCATGATTATGAATTGTTCACGATGAAGCCAAATGAAAGTATAACTAATATGCATACCAAATTTACAAATATTGCAAAAGGACTTAAGGCCTATAGGAAAGTCTATTCCCTTGGTGAACAAAATAGAAAAATTTTGGATGCATTGCCTAAGAGCTGGCAACCGAAAGCTCTAGCTGTGGAATATCTAAGGATCTGAAATCCTTACCAACTAAAGAGCTAATTGGCTCTTTCCTAACATATAAAATGAAACTTAAGATATTTCAAGAATCTGATGATCATGATAAAGGAAAAAGAGGAATAGCACTAAAAGCTGCAAATGAGGAAGCTGAAAATAGTCAATCGGATAGTGGTGTGAGACTGAAGTAGACATCGAAGAATTGGCCTTGATTGCAAAGAAATTCAGAAGAATGTTCAACAAAGGAAACTTCAAAAGAGGAAAGAAGTTCATGAAAAGAAAGGGACAGACCTCATCGTTTAAGCCTCAATGTTATGAATGCTAGAGCACGAAACATTTCATTACTGACCATCCAGTATCTAAAGAAAAAGAAGATAGAATGCTTAAAAAGAAGAAGAATGATCTGAAAGCAAAGAAGGGCAAAGGACTAGTGGGAACTTAGGACCAAAATGAGTCTGAATCTGAGGAAGATGGAGACTCTGAAAATGAAACTACCAATATATGCTTCATGGAAATGGAAAATGAGGTAAATCCCACTACCACCAATTCCATATCTAATTTACATAATTCTAATCATGAAAAGCTTGATGATCCTAGTGAATTGCTAATTGACATGTTTTGTGAACTAAAAATCTGTCTAGAAGAAATAAAGAAATGAAGATGAACATTGATTGCTTGTCAAATGAGAATACAAAGTTGTTGAATGAGAACAAAGTCTCTCTTAAGTCATATATGTGTGCAAATATAGAAAAGGATGTTATCATTACTGTCTTGCTTTATATGTCTCTAGAAAATGAATGCTTATATGATAAAACTAGTTCTCTTGAAATTATGGTTAGCAATTTTGATGATATGAAAAATAGAATCGATGATCTCACTAGATGCATTGAAAAGTATACAAATAGCAAAAACAACTTGAAAAAATTGCTTGGTGCTCAACACATAACTAGAAACCGAAATGGTCTAGGTTATATGCATGAGATCAAAGCCAAAAATTACAAATCTCACTTTGTAAAAGCTACCTCATCATATATGACACACAAGTGTTGCACATATTGTGAAAAATCTAGACTCAAAGCATCTAGGTGTCTTGTTAAAAAGAAAGTTGAATCCAGTGCAAAAACAGTTTGGAAAATTAGAGGAACCATTACTAACCCTCGTAGACCTAAGAAAATGTAGGTACCAAAAATCCTCTCCCTTCTTATGCATAGGTACATTCATTGGAGAAAATAAGCTTCACCAAGTGGTTCTTGGATAGTGGATGTTCAAGACACATGACCGAAAATTGAGTTCTATTAGAAGATGTGCAAGTAACAAACGATTAATTTGCTATCTTTGGAGACAAAAAGAAAGGGAAAATTCTTGGCATGGTAACATTGGTAAAGTATCCTCAACCATTATCAAATAGGTGTTATTAATTGATGAGTTGAAATATAACTTGCTTAGTATTAGTCAATTATGTGACAATGGCTGCAAAGTCATTTTTGAGAAAGATACTTGCTCTATTATAGATAGCTCAAATAAGAAACAACCTTTATTGCTAACCATGTTGGAAATGTTTATATATTCTATCTTGATGACCTTATAGCTTATAATATTAGATGTCTTTTCGTGCATAACAATGATGGCTATCTTTAGCATAGAAGGTTAGGCCATGTATCATTTGATTTGCTAAACAAATTATCCTCAAAAGAGCTTGTTAGGGGACTGCCCAAAATGAAGTTTGATAAAAGTAAAATATATGATGCATGCTAATTTGGAGAACAAATCAAAACTTCTTTCAAACCTAAGAAAATAATTTCCACCACAAAACCTCTTGAATTAATTCACATGGATTTGTTTGGACTAATGAGGACCACCAGCCTTGGTGGTAAGAGGTATGCTTATGTGTTAGTAGATGACTTCTCAAGATTTACTTGGACTTTGTGTCTTGGACAAAAGGATGAAGCATTTTCTGAATTCTCAAAATTATTCATGCGCATCCAAAACTCTATTAAATGCAAACTGATTTCCATTAGGAGTGATAATGGGAGAGAATTTTGCAACAGTGAGTTTACACACTTTTGTGATGAAAATGGAGTTCTTCACAACTTTTCAGCTGCTAAAACCCCCCCAACAGAATGGTGTTGTTGAGAGAAAAAATCAAAATTTACAAGAAATGGATAGATCCATGATTTGTGAAAACTCTCTTCCAAAATACTTTTGGGCTGAAGTTGTAAATACAGCATGTTATATTGTAAACCGAGTGATTTTGAGACCTTTTCTAAGAAAAACACCCTTTGAGCTTATGTTTGACAAAACTCCATCAATTTCTTATTTCAAAGTATTTGGTTGCAAATGTTTTGTTCTTAATACCAAAGATAATCTTGGAAAATTTGACAGTAAATCTGATGAGGCTATATTCCTTGGATACTCTTCCAATAAAAAGGCATATAGAGTGTACAATAAGAGAACTCTATGTGTGGAAGAATCCGTACATGTTGTCTTTGATAAATCTAACATTTATACTTCAAGAAAAAATGATGATGATGTAGAAAGTTTAAAAGAAAGAGGGAAAGAACAACACAAAGCACCACTGCTGGACACTCATACCAAAGAAAAGGAATTTGAAAAGCAACAAGCTAAACAAAGCGAGCAAAAAATAGAAGAGCTCACAGATCAAGGATTACCAAGAGATTGGAAGTATAAAACCAGCCATCTAAAAGAACAAATCATTAGTGATCCTAGCTATGGAGTTAATACGAGAAGGTATTTCATAGATAATTTTGCTCTACTCTCTAGTATAGAACCTAACTGTATTGATGTAGCCTTACATGATGATTTTTGGATAATCGCTATGCAAGAAGACCAGAACCAATTTGAGATAAATCAAGCTTGGAAACTCGTCCCTAGACTATTTGATTATCCAGTTATTAGTACCAAGTGGGTTTTTAGAAAAAACTTGATGAAATGGAGTGGTGATTAGAAATAAAGCTAAACGTGTAGCCCAAGGATTCAATCAAGAAGAGGGCATTGATTATGATGAAACATTTCCTCCCATTGCTATATTAGAGTCTATAAGAATGCTTCTTGCCTTTGCATCCTTCAAAAATTTCATACTTTATCAAATGGATATTAAAAGTGCATTTTTAAATGGTTTTATTGAGGAAGAGGTATATGTAGAATAACCTCCAGGCTTTATTCATGAGCATTTTTCAAATCACGTTTTCAAACTCTCAATGGCTCTTTATGGTCTAAAACAAGCCCTACGAGCTTGGTATGAAAGGCTTAGTGGATTCTTACTCTCAAAAAGTTTTCAAGAGGCTTGATCGATACCACACTGTTTGTTAAGTCAGAAAATTCTGATGATCTTCTTATTGTTCAAATTTATGTTAATAATATCATTTTTTGTGCGACTAACGACTCGTGCAAGATGTTTGCTAAGACAATGTAGAAAAAATTCGAAATGAGCATGATGGGATAACTCAACTTCTTCCTTGAGCTGAAAATCAAGCAAACTAAGTATAGAATCTTCCTAAATCAAGCTAAGTACGCTAAGGAACTGCTTAAAAGGTTTGGTACGAATGAAGCCAAAGAAATCAACATTTCTATGAGCACTTCTCTAAAACTTAACAAGGATGAAAAGGGTAAGAAGATAGACGAAACTAAATACAGACGTATGATTAGAAATTTATTATCTTACTACTAGCCGGCCAAATATCATGTTTTCAATTTGTCTTTGTGCCTGATTTCAATCATGCCCCAAGAAATCTCACTTATGTGTCGTGAAACACATCCTTAGATATTTGGTTGGAATATATGATTATGATTTATGGTATCCTCGTACTAACACATTTGATCTTATAAGCTATACCGATGTGGACTATGCAAGCTATAAAGTTGAACAAAAAAGCACTAGCAGGCACTACCAATTTCTTGGACACTCTTTAATATCATAGTATAGTAAAAAGTAGGCCTGTATATCCTTATCCACAACAGAGGCTGAATACATTGCAACTGGGATTTGTTGTGTACATTTGTGGAAGAAAAATACACTGCTTAATTTTGGTCTCAATTTTAATTGTGTACCTATATTATGTGATAATACAAGTGCAATCAATCTAACTAAGAATCCTACTCAACATTCTAGGACCAAGCATATTGAGGTTAAACATCATTTTATTAGGGATCATGCACTCAAAAGAGATGTATGTGTTGAATATATTTCAACTGATGAACAACTTGTTGATATTTTTACAAAACCTCTGGCTGAAAAAAAATTCAATAATCTGAGAAGAGGTTTAGGAATTACAAAGATCATGTAACTGACATACTTGCCAAAGAACTGTTATTATTATTTCACAGAACTACTGAAGATACAGCTTTTAGACGAAGATATTGGATGCACTATTTGGAAAACACGACTCCAAAATTACCTCAGTAGAACTGTCCTTATTCCACTTTTTGGATAAATGATTTTGGAATTAGTATAAGTCCAAAATATTTGCAATTCTTAATTTATGAAAAGCCGAACAATTTCTATTATCAGTGAAAGAAAACGTGAGCCCAGAAATGACTTTTCAAATTTTTCAAAAAACCTGCACTTTTTTTTCAACAACTCTGAAAAGCCACTAATGTAAAGCACCTGACCATACCTATCCTATCTAGAACCTAGGAACTCTAAAAAAAGGCTTTCGCTCTCTCTCTCTCTCTTAAAAGTCAAAAACCGACTTGCTCTCTACCACTCTCAACTTCATCTTCTTTGAAATAAAACAAAGAATCCTTCATCTTCTTCTCACTTCTGGTATGACAAAAATAGCAAAATCTAACAAAGGAACCACAAAAAGAACCAAGATGGGAAAAGCAGTAGCTAAGACAAAAGCTGCTATACCGGGGGTCACCAAGCAGAAAGAAAAGAAAATCATTGAGGAAGCCTCACGATCAAACTCATCTATAAAGCATACCGCTCCTAAAAGTTCTGAGACACAGGTACCCCACTTCCTTGATCAAAAATGTGAAACTGATTTCAATGATTGGCTAACTAAGAATAGAATTGTGATTTCGGGATATCGGGTTGAGACTAGAGATTTCTTAAATTTCTCTGATATTCTGAACATGTTTGAGAATCTGGGTTGGGGAGCTTACTGACAGTTGATGAGAAGTTATACATCCCGTTGGCTTGGGAGTTCTATGCCACTTTGAAAAAGGGGCAACTTGAGGAGACCGAAAGAGGGTTCGTGGTGCAATGGTATAGTACCAGAGTAGGAGAGTAGCTAGATTTGTTGCCTGCTTGGAAGACTCTATGTTGTTTATTTTATATGTTGATTTGAGAGATGATAGTGAACAATTTATTTTGGATTTGTTCTTGAATGTTTGGGTTGTAATAAGTTCAATTTTTAAAGTATTATTTTTATTTTCGTTTGTGTGACCTAGTATAAAGACCCCTTGTCCTTTGGACGGAGCGTCATCCTTAGCCATGTTGGGCCTAGGTAGTGGGGTGTTACAAGTGGTATCAGAGCCTAGGTTTAGGCAAATATTGATAGTATATGTTCTGTTTTATTAAGTTCAAATCTTCTCATCTAACCTGTCTTGTTTATGTTGTAAGATGGTTAGAATGCTTAGAACCGCAAGGAAATGGCAGCAATGGCATCCTCCCATCCTTATCTACTTGAAAGACCTACCAATGTCTCAGCCTACACCTCAACTTGCACCACAGCCAATTATTCCCTTGGATGATAGCAGTGACGATGAGGTCCCGATTAATGAACCACCCCCAATATCTGTGATAGACTTGGTTTCTGACAGTGAAGATGAGGAGATTGATATGGCATATGTTCCCCACCCTCCTAGTCCCGTAGTTAACTTGTCAGCTGATAATGATAATCCGGGGGAGATAGATTATGAATCTCCACCTAAACCTTCCTTCATACCTCTACCCAACCAGGTGGAGACCGAGGAGAGTTCTAGGCGACCCAGGAAAGAGCCAATGGATGGGTTTGCAAGAGGGGCTGGGATAGACTTCACTAAGAATTCTGGGGGATGGTTATATGAGGCCGACTTTGAAGACTCCGATGAGGACTATGGAGGCTAAAGACGACTATCATTAGGATGTTTTATTTACAGCTTTCCATGAACTTCTATGTTAAGGATTTCCTTTCTGTTTACTACTTTCATTTCAAATTTATGCAAATAAGAGTACCTGAGTACTCTAAGGTTTGAGAGAAATTTGTATGCAATTCTTATACAAAACTTACATCTGATTTCCTTTTACTTAAATCTAACTGTGAATGCATACTCAAAATATTTTAAACATTGAATGCATAAACTCATCATTTGGGTATGGTTTAAAATGGCACCCAAATGCCGTGAAGCCACATCAAGTAGGAGAGTTCCGGAGGCAGAACCTGTGGTACTAGAGGCTGAAACGACCCAAATGCAGTCACCCAACCAGGGAAATGAGAGTGAGCCTGATTTGAAAATAGGGTCAGAAGCACCTGTTGAAGTGACAATGGGGCAAGCATTCAACAAGATGGCCAAGATTCTCCAGACTTTGACTAAGCGAAGGAATCCCAAGGGAGAGGACGAAGCTTTGGAGCGGTTTCTGAAATTTCAACCACCCATCTTCTTGGGAGAAGTTGAGCATGATCAGAAAGCTGAGTAATGGATACAGTAGATGGAAGATATATTCGCTACACTTCAGTACACTGAGGAGCGAATGGTAAGTTTGCTGCATTCCGATTGAGGGGCCCAGCTCGAGCATGGTAGCAGCTGGTTCAGGACGACTAGGAGATGATTGATCAAGACTGGACATGGGCCAATTTTGAGGAAACATTCAGAGCTAAGTATATCCCTCAGTGCATAGTGGAGAAGCGGGAAGATGAGTTTTAGAATCTAAAGCAGGGAGGTATAACGGTAGCTCAGTATGCAGCACGGTTCATCCAACTATCAAAGTACTGCAAGAGGTTAGTGGACACTGAACAGAACAGGACAAGATAGTTTGTCAAAGGGCTAAGGCAGGAGTTGAGAAGGGCATTAGCACCTTCTCCACCAACAACCTACTCAGGGGCCGTAGACGCAACCACCCGAACAGAAAATGAGAACCGCAACAGAATGGCACCGAGACCTTTCCAACCACTAAGGCAACCGCAAGGACCTTTCCAGAGGCAGCAATCCAACAAACGCCCCGCCAACCAGCAGTGGCAGAATCGGGGAAAGTAAGCTCGGACAACACCAGTTAGTCCTACATAAAATCTTCTGTTATGCCGGCAATGTGGGAAAAGGGGCCACACAGAGAAAAATTGTTGGTCCAAAGGAGGTGAGCGAAAATGTTACCACTACCGAGACCCGAACCACCTGCGGAACACCTGCCCTAAACTTCACCGAGTCGAGCCAGGAAATGTGGCTCAGATCCCGGGGGCCAATCAAGCCAATACCACGGGAGCATCCGAGAGTGGAGCGCCGAAGCCTCAAGTGAAAGCAAAAGTTTTCGCTCTCAACCGAGAGGAGGTTAGAACTGATGCGGCGGTAGTGGAAGGTATGTTTACTATCCAAGGACATTCCATTAATGCATTGATAGACCTTGGATCTACCCATTCCTATTTAAACAAGAATTGTGCATATCATTTGGGTTGGGATGGAGTAGAACTACCTTTTACTTTGTTGGTGAGTACACCTTTGGGAAAGATGGTGCAAGCAGATCAGTATGTGCGAAATTGTAAGATTGAAGTGGGGAGAGAAAACTTGGAGGGAGATTTGATAGTACTGGATATCGATGATTATGAATTGATATTAGGAATGGATTGGCTAGCGAAGCATGGGGCTAGGGTAGACTGTAGGAATAAATTGGTTCAGTTCATTAGACCAGGGTGTGATGTGTTAGAATTCAACAGCAAGAGAGTAAAGGAATTGAAGTATTTGATAGCTGGGGCTAAGGCCCAGAAATTGTTGAAGCAAGGATATCAAGGATATTTAGCTTATGTGATAAATAAGCCAAATGACCAGTGTACTCTAGAGGATACCGAGGTAGTAAAGGATTTTCCAAATGTGTTCCTTGCAAAACTCATTTCTCTACCTCCCAGCCGAGAGTTGAATTCACCATTGATCTAGTTCCAGGAGTGGAATCGGTATCCCAGACTCCATATCAGATGGCACCAGCGGAGCTGAAAGAACTAAAGGAGCAGTTAGAAGAGTTGGTGAAGCAAAGTTACATCAGACCTAGCAAGTCATCCTGGGGGGCACCTGTGCTATTTGTGAAGAAGAAGGATGGGACTCTAAGGCTGTGTATCGACTATCAGGGTTTGAACAACCTGACGATCAAGAATAAGTATCCCCTACCACTGATTGACGAATTGTTCGACCAGTTGCAAGGATCTAGTTGTTACTCTAAACTGGATTTGAGGCAAGGATACTATCAAGTAAGGATAAAAGAGAAGGATATTCCCAAGACAGCCTTCAACACAAGATATGGTTGCTATGAGTTCGTGGTGATGCCATTCGGGGTAACCAATGCACCAGCGGTATTTATGGATTTGATGCATCAAGTGTTCCGACCCTACTTGGACAAGTTCGTGGTGGTCTTTATTGATGACATACTCATTTATTCCAAAAGCCCGGAAGATCATGCAGAATATTTGAAGCTGGTATTGGAAAAGCTAAAAGAGCACAAGCTTTTTGCCAAGTTAAGCAAGTGTGAGTTTTGGCTGGATAGTGTGGCATTTCTTGGCCATGTGGTGACCAAGGATGGAATCAAGGTAGACCCAGCAAAGGTTGAAGCAGTTTCAGACTAGAAGCAACCGGAGAACATCACCGAGATTCGAAGCTTCTTGGGATTGGCCGGCTATTATAGGAGGTTTATCAAGGGATTTTCAACGCTCGCATCGCCTATGACCCGACTACTGAGAAAAGACGTACCATTTGTTTGGAGTGAAAAATGTGAGAAGAGTTTCCAAGAGCTGAAATGGAGATTGATGACAACACCAGTATTGAGTCTACCAGAGGGAGATAAGCATTACGCACTGTATACCGATGCTTCGAAGGAAGGTTTAGGAGTAGTTTTAATGCAAGACTGAAAGGTGATCGCCTATGCTTCTCGAAAGTTGAGGCCTCATGAAGTCAATTACCCTACGCATGATTTAGAACTGGCTGCCAGTGTGTTCGCTTTAAAAAAATGGCGGCAAAACCTGTACGGAGCTGAATACGAAGTGTTCACTGATCACAAGAGCCTGAAGTATATTTTCACCCAGAAGGACTTGAATCTAAGGCAGCGAAGATGGATGGAATTTTTGGAAGAGTACCGTTGACCAATCAACTATCATCCCGGGAAGACCAACGTTGTTGCTGATGCCCTGAGCAGAAAAGTCAGTATGGGCTAAGGGTACAGGAGATTCAAGTGGTTCAGGATGTGTTGGATAGATAAGCGAAAGTGCAAGAGGAGAAAATTGTTGTTAGCGACCTGAAGTTGATACCAAATCTAAGACAGGAAATTATTGAAGCTCAACAAAGTAATGTAGAATTTTAGCTTTTCAAGGATAAGGAGCTCAAACGACAAGGCAGTGAATTTCGACAGGACGAAGTGAGAGTTTTGTATTTTAGAAATCGGTTGTGTGTACTCGAAGAGCATCAATTGAAGGACAGAATTTTGGAAAAGGCGCATAAGAGCAAGTATGCCATTCATCCGGGGGAAGTCAAAATGTACCAGGATCTGAAAAGGGCTTATTGGTGGCCCGAAATGAAGCAGAACGTAGTTAAGTATGTCTCGACATGTCTCACCTGTCAAAAGGTCAAAACAGAGCATAAGAAGTCAGCAAGACTATTACAACCGGTGCCAGTACCTAAATGGAAGTGGGAGGAAGTAACCATGAACTTTGTTACCGGACTTCCTATATCAAGGACCCAAAAGGACGCCATATGGGTAGTGGTGGATCAACTAACCAAATCAGCGCATTTCATACCAGTGAATGTAAAGGATTCCATGGAGAAGTTAGCTCAGACCTATGTACGAGAAATAGTTCGACTGTATGGAGTGCCTTCAAGTATTGTGTCGACTGAGATCCGAGATTTACATCTTGATTTTAGGGCAAGTTGCAAGAATCAATAGGGTCGAGTCTGAAGTTCAGTACGACAGCACATTCGCAAACCGATGGTCAGTCAGAAATGGTTATACATATATTAGAAGATATGCTGAGAGCCTGTGTACTAGATTTCAGAGATAAATGGATCAAATGTGTGTCGTATGCGGAGTTGTCGTACAATAACAGTTATCAAGCTTCGATTGGAATGGCTCCGTATGAAGCACTGTATGGATGCAAGTGTTAGGTACCACTATATTGGAGTTGGTCAGAAGATGGTCGCGTGAGCAAGTCGGGAGAAGTCTGTGTTCAGGAAATGTTGGACAAGGTTAAGTTAATCAGGGAAAAGTTGAAAGCAGCTCAGAGCCGACAAAAGAGCTATGCGAACAACAGGCGGAGAGAGTTGGAATTTCAGGTGGGAGACAATGTATTCCTAAGATTGACACCGAATAGAGGAATCTTGAAGCAACCGAAAGGTGGGAAGCTGAATTCGAGGTATTTTGGACTGTTTCCAATAAATGAGAGAATTGGGCCGGTGGTGTATCGATTGGATTTGCCAGATGGATTAACAGGAATTCACAATGTGTTTTATGTGTCGCAGCTGAAAAAGTACAATGCTGATCCAGGTCATGTTTTGAATGATGAGCCGTTTGTGTTGCAACCCGACCTGAGCTATGTGGAGAAACCCGTGAGGATATTGGACCGAAGTATCAAGACTCTCCAGAAGAAGCAAATTCCAATGGTAAAGGTGCAGTGGGAACATCATGGCGCGCGAGATACCACATGGGAAACAAAAGAGTGGGTAAAGCGGAAGTACCCCGATCTGAGATAGAGGTATGCCTGAATTTTGGGACGAAATTCTCCTAAGGAGGGGAGGATGTGAAACCCCACCTAAAGCCAACCCTAGAGTAAGGGGATCGGGATGCATATCATATTTTCTTGCATGCATAAATATATTTTTGAAATGATTTTTTGTGCTTTAGAATTATAATTTATAGTCTAGAAGGCTTAGTTGTGCTTATTGAGTGAGAAGGTAAAATGGTAATTTTCTTAAGGTCAAAATAGGGAGATAGCTTGAGGATTTAATAGGAAGAATATTTGGAAGAGAAAATAAGAACAAGAGTTGTCGTGGTTTTGTGGTTAGAGCTTTGGAAATAATCTTTAAGGTCTTAAGTTCAAATCGCACCATTTAAGTTTTATCATGATTATTTTTATTTTATTTAAGGTAGAATTTTTCGTCCGTTGCATGCCATAAGTAGAAGTAGGAGTGTTATCCTAAGGGAGACATGAAAGGAATGCCCTAATCCTATTCTTATGCCCTACAAGAATTCTTAAGGGATTCATGTCCTTTTATTCCCTAGCTTACCTTAAATCCTTTACCAATTAAGTTTGTTCAATTCATCCAAATCTATATTTTAATTCCAGAAAATTCAGCAAGATTTATTGACCTTGGAATTTCAAAAATGGCTCTTAGAGGATACAGTTTTGACAGAAAATAGGGAGGGAGTTAAGGAAGGTTCCCAAAAGAATTAATCTCCATGATTGTACCTTCAAACTCCACTCCATAGTATTCATCTTCTTCAGGGAAGCAATCTGAAAATTTTCAAGGTTCTTGGGCAGTCTAGCCTTTGAAAACTTCAACCATTTTTCTTACTCAAATACTGCCAGAAAAATGGCCAACTTGATCAGCTTGAAGACTGAAATCCTTTGCCAAAAACCGGACTGCACAAAGCTGTGCAAACCATAAAAAAATTCTGGACAGCTTCAATGTTTAGCAGTCCAAAAATAAGCTGTTTTTTCTACCCTTCAAACTAATGGATTACCTCTGCCTTTCCTCCATAAAGAAGGCTGAAAACCAGCCTTGAGGAACCCTCCAATACCTCTCCAAACTCTCTGCAAGTCGGCTGGAACATTGCAGAAAAACTGCACAGCAAATTCCAGCAAACCATTCGAAACTCAAATCAGAAAAATTCCAGCCTTGCTCCCTCTTCAAGCCTTGTCCTAAAATCACTTCAAACCTCTATGAAGTTAACCTTAGTCAGCCATGAACTAAACTTCATTACCCCCTCCATTGAGCTGCACGATTGGACTCCATAGCCACTCCTCAAATTCCTCCTTCAATTACTCCAATCAAGCTCTCAATTGAAGTTCAAAATTCCAGCAATTGCTCCAAGAAAACTCCCTTGGATTAAGCTTCAAACAACCAAAAATTCTCCCACCATTGCACTCAAAATTTTGGCCAACCTATAGCTCCTTCAACCCTCATTCATTTCAGCAAAACTACAAGAAAACCAGTCGGCCATTGTAGCTTCCAAGAACCTCCATCAATCAAACCACATTACCATATCTTCTACCTTAAAACACTCCATGAATTACTCCATTTGAAATTCAAACAACTAGATGTCCCTCTTCCCCCTAATCTGAAAATAAAATCACAAGAATCCCTTAATCATTCGGCCAAATCCCTTTAGCATTTTGTCCAGCTTTCTCTCCAATTCTCTCCATTTCTCCAAGAACACACATTACCTTTCTTCAAGCTTAAGACCACTCTAAACACCTCCAATCCCTTCCAAAAACCCCAGATCATTTCTACTCACCCCCTAGAGTCCATTTCTGAATTTTATAACATCAAATCTCAAAAATAAAAATTTGCAATCGGATCAAAAACCAGAATTTTTCTTGAAGTCTCAAGAACACCATCAAGGTAACCAAGAACGATTTCGTTCATCTTCTTTCCTTCAATCCTTAACATGATATACTAATACTTTCTCTCTTTCTCTCTCTCTCACTCTCTTTCTCTCTCTCTCGGCCGAAATGGTTGCTACAACCATAGCTGTTTTTCTTCTTCTCTCTTGGACGGTTCAAGCCTCCCAAGCGTGTGGATCTCCTTAAACCTTCATCAAAATAGTCATCAACCAAGTATTTCTCTTTAACCTTCTCTTTAATTCTAAAATCATGTCTCTTAGATGTTGTTAGAAAAGGATAGAATATGATTGGGGATTGAGTATGTGCTTATGTATGAAGGAGTTAAGATTGGAGCATGAAGATGTTTTGCCATGGTTAAGTTTTTATGATATTTCTTGTGGATTGATGCATGTTCTTCATGTCTTAAGTGAGTATGGATGTTTAAGCATGCTAGATATTATGTCACCTTTGGTGAATAGGGTATTATGTTCTTGTTTTCATTGAAGCCATAAATATGATTATGCTTAGTAGAGATTTGACCATGTGATAGTACGTATGGATTTAAGCCTTTATTCATTAATAGAATAGTTTGTTGATTGATGTTGGAGTATATGTTCATGATTCTTGTTAGTAATAGGAAAATTATGATCATGACCTTGTTGATCCTAAGCTATTTTAATTAGCCAATTTGTTACGTTAATTAAAATTAATATTATAATTTCCTCCAAAGATTTCGAAAACCCTGAGAAGTTGGATTTGGAATATTAAATGGAATAGTAATATTTTAGCCAAATAAATGATATCTTTTATTAAAGATAATATATATAAATATTTACATATAATAATAATAATCTATAAAGCCTTTTATATAAATAATAATAATAATAATAATAATAGGTAAAATATTAATCTTGTAGGCCATATATTCATAAATACTATTCAAATTTATTTATTATCCATTGACCAAAATTTAATAA
Organism: Voacanga thouarsii; assembly: GCA_026120185.1. NCBI lineage: Eukaryota > Viridiplantae > Streptophyta > Magnoliopsida > Gentianales > Apocynaceae > Voacanga > Voacanga thouarsii. Next base: position 398,878 of record JANUWF010003384.1, on the reverse strand, counting down.
AATTTATTTATTATTAATTTTATTTATTAATTATTTTCTATCTTCTAATTATTAATTAAGAGATTAGTAATAATTTATTATTTATTTTAACAATATCATCTAGGACTTAGGATTCTTCATCAATTAAACCCTAGTTTATTTATTAATAACAACACTAAAGATTTGTATTTGAACCTATAACTTGTTAGTAATTATTTTACAACCCCTAGTTATTTTCACTTATCAAGCTAGACTTATTTTATAAAACCTTTTATCATCTAGCCTTATAGCTTAGGACATTAGGGTCATAATTGTAATAAGTTAAACTAGGATTATTTATGGAAGCGAGTATAGCTTGAATATAACCATATGACTTGTGTTTACCCCAGGTGGGGTTAGGTCAGCTTTGGAAGATTTGTGAATTTGCAAGCAAAGGATCAGGTAAGCTCCTGCATAAACTTATTTGATGACAAAAGGTTACTATGGCAAGCCAAACGTGAAGTGTATGGACACTCATTTTGTAAAGGCAATTAAGGACTGTTTCATTTCTTGTTCAGTCAAACAAATCTTTTGAAAACCAAACAAGCTGTTTTGCAGAAACACTAAACTCTTTCTAAAAACCCACTTTGACACGAGTTTTAGAAACCCTTAATTACTATTTCCAAGTAAAGCAGTGTTTTATCCGTTTTCTCCCAAGTGGGACAATCAACGTTGAGTACTCAATAAGGGTAGGCTAGTAGTACTAGTTTTGAAGAGCAAGAGTGAGTCTTTTGGCAGGAGGCCACCTCCAGAAGATGAACTCAACTTAGAAAAGCGACAGTACTACTTAGTTATGCCGATTTGAGCTAGCAAGTTTCAGTCAAGTGGACTGTGTATTTCTGGAGTGGACAACTGGTATGTTTGGGTGTAGAGAAGGAGGAGTATCTTACCCAATAGGCCGATCACCTACCTTTTTGTCAGTCTGCCCAAAGTGTGGCATTTTGACCGTTACATGGTCATGGGGCCCAACGTGTGGTCACCCATGGCTACCCATTTGAGTGGTTGTATTTATTGTGCATATGTATGGTTTGAAAAGCAAAATGCCACTCTTTATTTTAAACCTTGTTTATTGCTTGCCAACATATTCTTCTATAAAATTTTTACAACTTGCATACATGAATTGTTTTACCTGAAACACTCAAAGCACACACGGGCGTACTGAGATTTTTATCTCATCATTTTTTATGCCATGTTTTCAAGTCAGTCCTGCTGTGGAGATTAGTAGCTAGATTTGTTGCCTGCTTGGAAGACTCTATGTTATTTATTTTATATGTTGCTTTAAGAGATGATAGTGAACAATTTATTTTGGATTTGTTCTTGAATGTTTGGGTTGTAATAAGTTCAATTTTTAAAGTGTTGTTTTTATTTTCAATGGTGTGACCTAGTTATAAAGACCCTTTGTCCTTTTGACGGGGTGACATCTCCGACCCTATTGGGCCTAGGAAGTGGGGTGTTACAGGATGTGTGAATGTTGAATTTGATCATAGATTGCTGAGCCAAATTTTTGGTGTGAGAGATGGGGTATCCAAATCTTTGAGACAAACAAGTTCTTTGAAGGGACAGACATTTTTTATTCGGGCAGATTTCAGGAAAGATTTTTCGGTGGAAAGATTATCAAAAGCTCGGGTAATAGAAACACGAAATGGCTAAATGGCCGTAGAAGAGTCTTACACCATATGGTGTTGACCATAGTTGCCCCAAAATTTAGAAATAAAACCTCAATAAGTATCATGCAAATGATACTAATGCGGGCTCTTTCTAAGGGACGACAGACCAGCTTTAGATTTTTTGCAGTCAAATTGATGATGTAGTCAAGAAAAACTTCACTTAAGGCATTTCCATATGGTAATATTTTGACTAAGATATTTAGATACTTCAATGTAGATTTTGATAAGTTTGGACCTGGGCAGATGAAAATAACTGTGTATAGCATGAAGTCATTCGAAAGAATGGGTTTTGTTCTGGTGAATCAGAAATGGGTACTATTTGGAGATTTATCTGATAAAGAGAAAGAAAAAGTGCTGACAATAAAAAAGAGGGAAAAGGAACTGTTCATTCTGTAAAGGCTAAAAGGAAAGCTAAAACAGAAACTCAAGCTGAGTCTTCTAGCAAAGGCAAATAGGGGACTCAGGACAAAGGCATAAGTGAAAGCATTCTGAATGCAATAAATTCACTGGATGTTAAATTGGATAACCTTAGTTCAGAGATTCAAAGTCTTGGGAATAGGCTGACCGCAGTGGAAGAAAGGCTAAAAAGGATGAACCATTGTCTGCTCCATCAGCACCATCTCCAGAAAAGGGAACTAGAGAACAACCTATCCCTGAGGCCGAAGAAAAAGCTGCAAAAGAGCAGTAGGTTAAGGAAATAACAGTCCTTGAGCAAGGAAGGGAGACAACCCCACATTAGGAAGAATTAGCACCCTCTACCCCTACTAACATTCCTGTCTCATCTGAAAAGAGACAAAAGCATGTGGTAATTAAGCGAAAGTCCAGTAGGCTTACTGGACAACATTCCAGAAAGGGTGCTGGGTCCAAGATCGAGACTATTCACATTTCCTAAGTGATTGATTCAGTGGAATGATTTCCAGCCTCCCTCTACTAGAAACTCCTTACTGCTTTTCATTTAACAATTTTTATTTCTGCCCTAATATTTGAACATTTTAGCTTCTATTTTTCAGCTACTGTCTCTGCTTTGCTTATAACTACTTAATATATATATAATTTTCTCTGCTTAATATATTTACTAATTGCTCTCCTTATTCTACATTTTAATTGATGACAAAAAGGGGAGAAATGGTGGCTGGGATTGTGATTGTGCACTAAGTGTGTGTACTGGGAGAAAAATGGTGATTGTGCACTAAATTGTACTATGTTGTCCTATTGTGATATGTAGTGCTATGTTGCACTACTGCTGACTACTGCTATTATTGACTATTATTATGATTGTGCCTAATTGGACTAATGTTGGATGAACTACAAATTAGATGTTTGTGCAGCGTTATGCTATAGATTGGAAATAGTTACCATGTTTTGGACTTGCAACATACTTATATGCAAACTCTGAATATTTCGAAAGATCCTATGAAACTCTCTATGTAATTCATGTTGGGATTTGGGTTTGATCAAACGAACATGCTGTGCTAATTTTTTTTTTCCTATAAAAATTATGATCATGCACTAGTTATATTTTATTGTTAGTGTTGTGCCCTAGAGGCAATCACTTGTACCATGTATATTGCATAGTAATAAATAAAAGAGGCATTCTCTATCTTTCAATTTGATTGTTATATCTGAATATGCGTATAAACTGTTTGATAAAATTCCTAGGACAACACAGTGTTAAGTAAATCATGATGTGAGATTCCTACTACACTATGTAGTGTTTGTGCTTGAATAATCCCTAGTCATAGTATTAATGAGACAAGACATTATTAATACGTCCAGACTAGCACATATTATATCCCTTGATTGGATCAAGCGGTGGTTCTCATAACTGTGAGTATTATGATACTCAGAATTAATATGTGGATGATTGTTACTATAACAAGTACATTGGATGACCTAGCTATGAGATAATCATATGGATAACTATTTAGTGCCAGTGATAAAATCTCGTTATCGCAAACATACAAATATCCTTAGACTTGAGATCTCTAAGGTACTTTGTTTGCTAAGAATTGTACTTTGATTCCAATCTCTGGAGCCAGATCGAGGGCCGCCTATAGGATGGATATAGGATACAATATGAGGTAAATAAAAGTGGTTGAGAGGAACAATATAGGATTCACCACTCCTACTAGTAAAGGCAAATATCTCACGGTTGGTTGTAGAAATCATTACTCATAAAGACCTTGGCCAAGGCGACTATGAGTAATGGATACACGTATTGAGTAATGGATTTCTTGAACAAGTACTAAAATATTCGAGCTAGAATTAATAATATTCTGGATGCAGTTGGCACTAATTCCATGCTCTAGACCGAATAAGATATAGTATGGTGAAATGAGTTTATTACACTGGTTTTTTGCTATTGAAATGTTCACGTCAAGCCACTTGACTTTTTGGACTTTTGGGTGATCAAGAGTTATTACTATATGTCAATCTTGATCTGCTAAATATGAATTTATTAATTATAGAATTAATAAATTAATCCTATATTTTATTTAGGGTTATTAAATCTAAATATGTTAGAATTAATTCATATTATGCTACCAACAAGACCAGGAAACTTAATGGGTCATACACAATAAAGGGTTAAATACTCAATATATATTATTTAATAATATTATGGAGTTAATTAAGAGAAGAAAATATATTTATAGGTGAATTATAAGTTTGTTATAATTCATGGGGCTTGGTTGCAATTATAGAAACTTCAAGAGCCTAATTGTAGACATTGGATCTTGAATGTAACACCCTACTACCAACGTACCCAAATAGAGCGGGATGTCACCCTGTCCAAAGGACCAGGGGTCTTTATAATGAGGTATAAAATAAAAACATCTAGATAAAATAATGCAGTAATCTTATTACAACCAAAGGTAAAATTTATACAAGTCTGAGAATTTAAAACTAATAATCGTCTCTTGAAAACAATACAAATCAAAATAAAATAAACTGAAGATCATCTTATATTTCTTCAACCTATTCAGTATAAGCCCTCCCCTAAAATCATGATATAAAATGGTGTAAGAATGGCATCTTAGCAAGTCCTGTGTGTGCGAATGTCATATATAAACATTTCATGCATGTAGATTTATCAAAATCACAAAATCATATTTGCAAGTCAATTTCATCAATAACAGTTATTCAAACAAGCCTTGCTTATCAAATCCAAAATAGTTCTCAATAAATCATCATCATATTCATAAATTCATTAAGTAAGGATTAGCAATTATTCAAACAATAATATCATAGATTCATAATCCATATCATGGTGGTAACCATGATAGCTTCCCAATGTAACCTTTAAACAATGGGCGGTGAGGGATCCTCCCACTAGGGTGAGATATTCCTCCATCTCTATACCTAACATACCGATTGTCCAACCCAGATAAGTAAAATCCACATGCCTAACCCCGCTGAGTACTCAACGCTCCCCATGTAGAGGCAGAATCATTTTTTTCTTATTTTAAATGCATTTATTAACTTGTCTTTGCAAAACGTGGCTTTTCATAATAAGGTTTCCAAACGTTTAGTGATGAAGAAAGAAGTCATTTTCAGTTTTAAAAATTGAGATTTGACAAACTCATTTAGAAAGTAAAATATCCACGTTCTCAATCCAAGTATCAACACATTACAGTATAATTCATCATATTCAACCAATGATTCAATCATCATATTGACACCATTTTAAATATCATTGCACAAAATACTTGCAAACATATAAGATTTAGCAAAATAGTTATGCAGGGACTTACTTGGATAATTCAAACAGCTAAACCAAAAATTAACTAATTGCCCTCACTTCAACTACTTCCTTATCTAGAATCAACGATTTCACAATTAGAAACCAAACTACACATTACCTAGCCACTATCATTTCATGTCTCTAAACTGATTAACTCATCATATTACATTCATAATTTCCCCTTGTCTGATATAAAATGGTGATATACAGTTTGAAATCTCAAGGAAAATCAGAAAAAATTTTGAAAATTTTGCTCAATTTCAAAATATTTCAAAGTAGCTCAATACTAAGAAAATACCAAGATAATTAATAAAAACTTGGACAAAGTATATCACCAAACCACTCCCCCATACTTAAATTGGACAATGTCCTCATTGGCAAAAAATAAACACAAGAAAGCATCTCCAAAGGGATTAAAAATAATAAGGGGTTAGAAAGTTTAAGTAATACTTCTCAAGTGCAATAATGCTCCAATAGATATCCAAACTTGAGGTAAAGAGAAGGACTTATCCAAGAGGACTTTATTCATCTAAAACAAAACACAAATAAAAGCACAAGAAAAATAATAATAAAATAAAAACCTACCTACCTAAATAAAAGAAAACAAACTAAAGAAAAAGACTCAAATAAAAAATATAAAACAAAAACATTTCACACTCATCATGCTTTCTCATCAAACCTTTTGAAAAGAAATTAAAGCTCAAAATAGAAGATAGGCATGATAAATGTAGAATGGAGAGAGGTTTTTGAAAAATATAAGGTTTATGAAAATAATTTTTCTCACTAAAGCAAAACACATAAACCTCATTCTCTAAAATTCCTTTAGACACATAAATATCTTTTTCAACATATGAGTGCACATGGTATCTAACGGATGCATCAACTTTGAAATCACCTTTTAACCCTTCAAAAGATTTTTTTTACAATTAAAATTCCCCTTTAAACTTAGTATTTTAGTTCTTAAAGATGGGATTGGGAAATCCTTACTTTTCAATGCTTCTACAAATACTAAGTTACCTCCCTAAAATTGGGGTGAAGGGTAGAATTCGTCAACATCCTCAAATGGTTTCTTAGAAGGAATGATAAATCCAACTTCTTGAGGCATGTTAAACTCCATACATCATCATTGGGACCATTGTTCTCCAAGAATTGAGAGGAACCTAAGAAATCCTGTGACAAATAAATATTAGAATTATGAACATATAGAGTAGAATCAAATACCTCTCTTGCCACATCATGCAATTGTCCCTCATAGCCTCTCTGTTTTTCTATGGTCAATAGTACGGGCTAGTATGAACTCATGAGTCTCCTCAACAATCTTAACTAATTGTTTCCTTTGATCGTACAATCGTTGGGAAGCTTCTTCATGCCCCTCAATAGATGAATTTGTATTGGCAACAAAAGAATTCACTAATGCTTCTAATGACGTCTTACTAAAAACATCACTGTGAGCTTGTAATTTTACCAATACACTTTTTTTTTTTTTTACAACTAAAACTGTACTAATTGAATGCATGACCACAATACATTTAAAACAAGAATTTCTAAATTAAATATTAAAATTATAAATTATAAATTGCAAATAAAGAAACAAATAATAAAATAAAATAGTCCATCTAAAAATCGTGTTAGCAAAAGTCCAAACCTAAAAATAAGAAGAGTTAGTATTAACTCAAAATTATAGACATAAAAACCAACAAATTAAAACACAAAGATTACACATATTCCACATTAACATTAGTAAAATTAAATATACAATATATACAAACATACAAAGACAAGTTAGTTATTATGAACATGTATCTACCAATTTACCTATTTACAACAGATAGTGAATTTAAAATACAATTATACAAACAACAAAAGATGGCATCTTTTTGCAAAAAGAACAATTGTACAAATTTACATATTTACATATTTACATGGTTAAATCAACAAAGTCCAAGCTTTCATGATATTGTTCCCCGGCAACGGCGCCAAAAACTTGATGCGTATTTATTTGGGTATACAAATTATATAAAAATAAGCACATTCCCAATTAAGTTTAAATTAAAACGTTAACTCCAAATTACACATATGAGCAAGTGTACTCATCATTAATAGAGCATAGGGTTCAAACGAGTGTCAATCCTCAAGGAACAAGTATGCATTAATCATTTTTCTTTCATTGTTTAACTAACTCGACAAAGTGAAAAAGAAATAAAACAAAAGAAAATAAAATAAAAGTATATACATATCAAGGATGGAAAAGTATGTAACTCATACCATTATTTTGACAAACATGATCTTAAAGTACTTAACCATTATCATAATTAATGATTCTCTTGGCATCATGAAGGATTAAGGTAGATTCACTTCTTTGGTCAATCCATGAAATCACTATCTTCTAGATAAATTAGCATCACTTAGTCTGTCTCAACTAATTCATCCAAAAGATGCATTAAACACAATCCTTAATTAAATTTTCTTGGTCTGGCAAATTTAAAGTATGAAATTAATCAACGAATCCTTGGTCTGGTAAATATTAATTAATCTTTAATTACTCAATCCTCAGCAATTAACCCCCTTGGTCTAGCAAGTTAACAGCTAATAAATATGAAATCAATAAATTGCAACCACCGTTAACCCCTTTGGTCTAGCGAGTTACTGAAAAGAAATAACCAATTAATCTCGTAATAAGCACAAGTAATTAAATACCAAGAAAAATAATCAATTAATCAAAAGATCAAATAACTCTAAAAACCATGAATATCTAAAACAATGTCAAATTACATTAAAACAATTAACATATCATTGTCAAGAAAAAGAAAACAAAGTAAAAAAAAAAGCACTCATAGATAAGCCTCCTTCTTCTTCCTTTGAAAACCTTCTTGTACAACCCTTCTCGATTTAAAGAATTCCTCCTTTGATTTGAGTGATTTTTTATGATGATCTATAAATTCTCTCCCTTTTTCCTTACGTTTTCCATCTATTTATAGGCTTAGGAAGTGCCTAAACTCATTGGTGTAAGGTTCTTGGCCGAGTAGAAGTAGGAAGATACTAAAATTCTATATATTATCAAAAACCGCATAGAAAAATCAAGATTCATTCTTATCCTCAGGGCACAGCCAGCGCCGCCTTGGCTGCTGGAGCCAGCGCCGGTTGTGTTCTGTTTCTTCAATCATTCGCTGATTTTTTCTTGATTTCAGCACAGTGTTGTCCAGAGTGCAACCGGCACCACCTTAGGTCTGTTTCGGTCTTGTTTCACAATTTTTAATCACCTCGAAGTTCACATCTAGTTCATGGCAAGCACTGGTTCCTCTGTCCTATCTGGCGCCGCCTTGGTTCTGTTTTGCGATGTTTTTTCTTTGTTTTACCCCTAAAATCTGAAACAATGAACACAATACATTTCCAAGGGTAAAATCTCAAATATGAAGGAATATGATTAGTTATTGAACAAAATGTATCACAAAAGAGTCTCAAATAATTAGGAAAAATATGACTAATTTAGGCCCTATCAATAGCATAGATCCAAATTCATCCTGACAAGATATAACCATGTCCTAGCACACATTATTTGGCTAATTCCCGCACCGTCATATTTAACAATCTAATCCATTCATGCTTTTCATGCTAAACTCTATTTAGCAATCTTATATCAATACCACAAGGATCAAATCTATTTAAACCAGAAAATAAAGAGTCTTAAATACCACTTAGCGAAATAGATTCGAAAAGCAAGACAACCCTTTGGTGATCAGCTTGAGTTCAATTGAGAAGGAGAAGTAGTTGGTTTGCCTAGATTCTCTTGATTGAGATTCACCAAGAAAAGGGATAAATTAGTCCCTCTAGACGTGATTTAGGAGGGAAAAGGAAAGAAAGAATGAAGTAAGTTTGATAGAAGGATTGGAAATTATTTACCTTGAATGTTAATTTTGGTTTATGGTTTGATCTTGGAGGGTGCTGGTCGAAACTTTGAATGAGCAGAAGGCTGCTTATATTTCTTGAGTTTGAGAGGTTTAGGGAGTGAAGCTTGTTCTGGTTTGATGAAAAGAAATGGTTGAGTTTAGGTGTTTGGTTGTTTGGTTGTTTGAAGGAGTTCTACTTTGCTATAGACTCTTGAACACAAGAACAAGGTTGGGCAGCTTTGGGTCTTTTCTTGTTAGCTGAAATTGACTAATGTTTTGGAGATGTTCATGGCTTTTGGTGTTAGAGTGGCCAAAAATCAGAGAGAAAGAGAGAAGAATAGATGCTTGTTTTGGTCCTTGTTGTGGCGAGATTGAGAGAAGAAAAGAAAGTTTTGTGCACGTTGCGTTTTTGCTCAACAACAAGAGAGAGTTTGAGAGTGAATTGAAGCTGGAAATTTCGTGCATGTGTGAGTGTATTATGGCCGAAAATCTGGAGGAAAGGAATGGAAAAATTCTGGTATTTTTGGCCAAACAAAAGTTCTAATTGGTTAAGGCTATCTTGGATAAATTATCCTAGGTTTTGAAGAGAATGAGTTGAGCTTAATTAGCTCTTAAGGTGGCGGCCAAGCTAAAGAATTTTCCAGAAAAATCAAGTGAAGAAAATAAGTTATTTGATCAAGAAATAATTTAATTAACTCCCTAAATTATTTTGAATAAATTTAAATAACAAAAAGATAGTTATTTTTACAAGATAAAATTTTGGTTTCTTGAAGATAAAGCTAAAATTCCCTTTATCCCTCCCCTTAATTTCGAAAATCCATAAATCCAAGAGATAAATGCTTAAATTTAAAACTAGCATTTATCCTTTTATTTTCCTTTATAAAACTCTTTAAAGAAAATTACAATATGGAGACTTATCTCCTTTAAAAGTGGCGGCCACCATATTATAAACAATATATATATTTATATATTTTATTTCCTAATAAGTTACTTAGATAATAGCTTTTAAAAATCCAGATTTATAATATTTAAAATTCTCTTAAAGATTATGTTAAGATATTAAGAATAATATTTTAATTTGTTTTCAATTATTTTATCAAATAAACCCAAGATAATTCACCCTCCTAGATTTTAGGAGTTGGACTCCAAGATGGCAGCTATTCTAGGAGAATTTCGGCCAAGGCATAGGAAAATTAGGGAGAAGAAAATAAATTAAGGAAAATAAAGAAAATGATTTGCAAGAGCTGGGATTTAAACTCAATTTCACCAAGAAATAAACACCAAGTCTTATCCACTAGACCATAACCACTCTTATTTAAATATTCCTCCAACAAATTCCCTTAACTCCCACTCACTTGCTTCATTTTTCTTCTAATAAATTCTCCTCAATAAAACAAAAGCTTAACCAACTCAACTAACAAAACTATATCAGAATAAATAAATTCATGAAATAACAAACTCACAGAACTCATATATTCATGAAAAAATAGTTCAAATCATCAAATGCAACCTAAAATGTTATGACATGCATGACTTCCCCTACATAATAAGGTGGTTTAATACAAGGTGGGTATTACATCCTCTCCCCATTAAGAGAATTTCATCTCAAAATTCAGCGTTTTATATCTCTAAAGCAAATTTGGATACTTTCCCTTCACCCAATCTTCAGTTTCCCGAGTTGCATCCTGAGAACCATTATGATCCCATAAAATCTTCACCAGAGGTATCTGTTTGTTCCTCAACGTCTTGACACTGCGATCTAGAACTTTAACTAGTCTCTCCACGTTGCTTTGGTCAGGCTTAAGAATCAATGGCTCCTCATTCAATACATACTCCAGATCAGGGTTGTATTTCTTTTACTGGGACACATGGAAAACATCGTGAATTCCCGATAACCCTTCTAGCAGCTCCAATTGATATATTACGGGTCCAATCTTTTCAATCACCAAAAATGGTCCTAAATATCTAGGACTTAGCTTCCCTTCTTTAGGATGCTTCAGAATTCCTCTACTAGGCATTATCTTTAGAAAAGCTTGATCTCTCACTTGAAACTCCAACTCTCTTCTTCTGTTGTCGGCATAACTCTTTTGTCGGCTTTTAGCCTCTCCCTTATCATCTTTACTTTATCTGTCATTTCTTCAATATTCACCTCCCCAGACTTGCTAATTGCTCCATCCTCAATCCAACCCCAGTATAACGGTACTTGACATTTCCATCCATAAAATGCTTCATAGGGTGCCATTCCAATTGATGTATGATAACTGTTGTTGTAGGCTAACTCAACATAAGATATACAATCCAACCATTGATCTCTAAAATCTAACACACAAGCTCTAAGCATATCTTCTAATATCTGGATAACTCTTTCAGATTGTCCATATATCTGCGGATGAATAGAAGTGTTGAGCTTCAAAGTCGTTCCCATTGACTCTTGAAATTTGGTCCAAAACCTTAAGGTGAATCTGGGATCCTTGTCGGATACAATACTCAATGGTACACCATACAACCTAACTACTTCTCAAATGTAAGTCTTAGCCAACTTTTCCATAAAGTTCTTCACATTATCGGGATGAAATGAGCAGTCTTGGTCAACCTATCAACCACAATCCACACAACATCCTTCATAGCCTTCGACATCGGCAGCCCAGTAATAAAATCCATCGCACCTCTTGCCACTTCCACTCAAGAATAGGTAATAGTTACAGTAATCCAGCCGCCTTCTTATGCTCCAATTTTACCTTCTAACAAGTTAGGTAAGTAGAAACATATTGCGCCATATCCCTTTTCATTCCCAGCCACCAGTAGGCCTTCTTCAAATCTTGGTACTTCTTCACTTCTCTGGGATGAATAGTATACTTACTTTTGTGAGTCTCATCTATTATCTTTCTATTCATTATTGGGTCATCTAGTACACACATCTATTCTCAAAAATACAATACGTCAGCTTCATCAGTTCGAAATTCCTTATTTCCTCTTTTGATTTCCTTTGCTTTAAAAGTTTGAAAGTCTTGATTGCTTCACTGCACCTCACCAATCTCTTGCCTGAGCTCAGGCGCCAACTTCAGGTTGCTCAAGCTAATTTTCCCCTCTTCTACTTCTACCTTTTGTCCCAAGAATTCTTGTACTATTTGAACTTCTTACACCCTCATATTAGCCATCCCCACATTTTGACTCAGCGCATCAGCCACCACATTAGCTTTCCCAGGATAGTAGTTAATTGGACACTTGTATTCTTCCAAGAACTCTATCCATCTTCTCTGCCTTAAGTTCAAGTCCTTTTGCATGAATATATTCTTCAAGATCTTATGATCCATGAAGACTTCGTACTCCGCTCCATATAAGTAGTGTCACCATTTCTTCAAAGCAGACACTATCGCAGCCAACTGTAAGTCATGCGTTGGATAGTTCACCTCGTGTGGCTTCAACTTTCTCGATGCATAGGCGATAACTCTTCTGTCTTACATCAACACTGTCCCTAGACCTTCCTTAGAGGCATCCGTGTACAGGGAATAGGTTTTACCTTCTTTAGGTAAGCTCAACAACGGTGTCGTTATCAATCTCCTCTTAAGCTCTTGAAAACTCTTCTCACACATATCACTCCAGACGTACGGCACATCCTTTCTCAATAGTCTGGTCATCGGTGTAGCCAGCATAGAGAAATTCTTGATAAATCGACGGTAATATCCCACCAATCCAAGGAAACTCCTAATTCAGTTATGCTCTCCAATTGTTTCCAATTTGAGATAGCTTCAACTTTTGCTTGGTCCACATTGATTCCATCTTTAGATATCACGTGACCAAGAAAGGCCACTGAATCTAACCAAAACTCGCATTTGCTAAATTTAGCATAGAGTTTATGATCTCTCAACTTCTCCAGTACCAACTTCAAATGCTCCGCATGCTCCTCAGGACTCTTAGAGTATATCAAAATATAGTCTATAAAGAGTACTACGAACTTATCCAAGTACGGTTGGAAAACCCCGTGCATAAGATCCTTGAAAACAGCAGGTGCATTAGTTACTTCGGATGGCATTACCACAAACTCATAGTGCCTATATCTAATGTTGAAAGCTATTTTGGGAATATCTTTCTCCTTGATTCGCACTTGGTAATAACCTTGCCGGAGATTCAACTTGAAAAAATAATAAGAGCCTTGCAACTGATTGAACAACTCATCATTCAAAGGTAAATGGTACTTGTTCTTGATTGTGAGGTTATTCAACCCTCTATAGTCTATGCACAACCTCAACATCCCATCCTTCTTCTTGACGAACAGCACTGGGGCTCCCCAAGGCAAAGTACTGGGTCTTATATACCCTTGCTTAACCAATTCCTCTAGCTACTCCTTCAATTCTTTTAATTCTATAGACGCCATCCGACAAGGAGTCTTTGATACTGGCTCAACTCTAGGAACTAGATCGATACTGAACTTGACTTCCCGCGAAGGTAGAAGAGAAGTGAGTTCGACTGGAAATACATCTGCGAAGTCCTTCACTACTTCAATACTTTCCAAGGTACACTGATCCTTTAGCTTATTGATTAGGTAAGCCAAGTACCCTACACAGCCCTTCTTTAGCATCTTTCGTGCCTTTGTTCTTGCTATCAGGAATTTCAACTCCTTTACCTTCATCCTGCTAAACTCTAATACATCATATCCGGGTCTAATAAACTACACTATCTTGGCCTTGCAATCCACTCTTGCTCCATGTTTTGCTAACCAATCCATACCCAAAATCAGATCATAGTCATCGATGGGTATGATTATGAGGTCTACCTTTTGAATCTCCTTCCTGACTACAATATCACACCCTTGTACCACTCTACTCGCATCTCTCTGCCTCCCCAATAATATACTCACTAACATGGTATATAATAATATAAGTTCTAAAAAAACTCTAAGCATCACTAGAGTTGCTGGAATTCTCAGAAGTCTCAGAAGAAGGTTCCACTAGCCATCCAACACTAGAGATAGGATGATCTATCACGTAGCCCTCTAAGAAGCCAAAAGATCTATGCTTCTTCCTAGGCTACCCTAACATGAATCCTCCAGTATCTCTACTCCTTAGCTTAGCTCTTAACTTTGTATCCCTCAGTTTCTCCATAGACAACATCAGTGCACTCTTTGGCCTCCCAAATTCTAACTCATAAGATTCACTTCCCAGTAGCGTCAGGGTTCCTTCTTCTATAGATGGGGTGGCAGGTGTATCTACTCATCCTCCTCCTCAATCACTTTCGCCTCACCCTCTCTCTCAAGCTCTCATATCTCCCCATCAATCCTAAGTCCTCCTAGCTCATCCTTACTCTCATCGTCAATTACTCCACCATCCTCTATCTCCCCCTCATTATCACCCTTATACTCTACCAAATCCTCATTCCCCTCAAGTGCAGGCATCTCAGGTGCTGGATCTTTAGGTCCTTCCTCTACTCCTAAGTCTTCCATCATAGGTGGTTCATGATCTACCTCATCTTCATTCAAGAACCATCCACCCTCAAGTTCGGTCTCCAAATCAGATGATGATGAATTCAGATAGGAATGGGGCTAGATGCTCTACCACTTGTGAGACCACACATAAATGGCTAGTCTCAAGTCACAATTGCAGATCTTCTAGTCATCCTATAAAAGAAATATAGAGAAGTCAGAACTAAATCTCAATTCCTAGTGTTCAAGCACTATTTAATAAATCTCAATTCCTATGGTTTAGGTACTCGATAAAATCAATTGCCTAAACATAATCTCTGGTACCACTTGTAACACCCCACTACTAACGTACCCAAATAAAACGGGATGTCGCCCCATCTAAAGGATCAGTAGTCTTTATAACGACGTACAAAAGGAAAATTTGAGATTTATACTTATCTAGACAAAAAAAAATGTGGTAATCTTATTACAACCAAAGGTAAAACTTATACAAGCCTGAAAATTTAAAACTAACAATTATCTCTTAAAAACAATACAAATCAAAATAAAATAAACTGAAGATCATCTCTTATTTTTTCAACCTGTTAAGTATAAGCCCTTCCTTGAAATCATGATATAAAATGGTGTGAGATTGGCATCTCAATAAATCCTGTGTGTACGAATGTCATATATAAACATTTTGTGCATGCAGGTTTATCAAAACCACAAAATCATGTTTGCAAGTCAATTTCATCAATAACAGTTATTCAAACAAGCCTTGCTCATCAAATCTAAAACAGTTCTCAATAAATCATCATCTCATCATATTCATAAATTCATTAAGTAGGGATTAGCAATGATTCAAACAATAGTATCATAATTCATATCATGGTTACCACAATGATAGCATCCCAATGTAACCTTTTAACAATGGGTAGCGGGGGATCCTCCCGCTAAGGTGAGATACTCCTCCATCTCAACACTCAACATACCGGTTGTCCAACCCAAATAAGTAAAGTCCACATGGACCAACATGCTAGCTCGGATTGGCCTGACTAAGTAGTATTGTCGTCTCTCCAAGTTGAGTTCATCTTTTGAAGGTAGACTCACTCTAGCTCTCTTCAAGACTAGTACCATTAACCTACTCTCGCTGAGTACTTATGGCTCTCTATTTAGGGGCAGAATCATTTTTTCTTATTTTAAATTATTGATTAACTGGTCTTTGCAAAATATGGCTTTTCACAATAAGGTTTCCAAACGTTTAGTGATAAAGAAAGAAGTCATTTTCAGTTTAAAAAGTTGAGATTTGACAAACTCATTTAGAAAGTAAAATATCCATGTTCTCAATCTAAGTATAAACACATCACAGTATAATTCATCATATTCAACCAATGATTTAATCATCTTATCAATCATCATATTGACACTATTTCAAATATCATTGCATAAAATACTTGCAAACATGTAAGATTTAGCAAAACAGTTATGCAGGGACTTACTTGGATAATTCAAACAGCTAAACCAAAAATAAACTAATTTCCCTTACTTCAACTCCTTGCTTATCTAGAAACGACGATTCCACAATCAGAAACCAAATATCATATTACCTAGCCACTATCATTTCAAGGCATCTAAACTGATTAACGCATCATATTACATTCATAATTTTCCCTTGTCAAGCTATTGAGCATAAAACATCCATTCATCCAAATCAAACCACATTATGACAACTCCTATATTCAACCATCACTAAACCATCATAATAAGCCTAATTGAAAGCAAAAGGTCCCATCTTAGTCAACATAGCATAGATCCAAATTCATCCTGACAAGATATAACCATGTCCTATCACACATTATTTGGCTAATTCCCGCACCTTCATATTTAACAATCTAATCCATCCATGCTTTTCATGCTAAACTCTATTTAGCAATCTTATATCAATACCACAAGGATCAAATCTATTTAAACCAGAAAATAAAGAGTCTTAAATACCACTTAGCGAAATAGATTCGAAAAGCAAGACAACCCTTTGGTGATCAGCTTGAGTTCAATTGAGAAGGAGAAGTAGTTGGTTTGCCTAGATTCTCTTGATTGAGATTCACCAAGAAAAGGGATAAATTAGTCCCTCTAGACGTGATTTAGGAGGGAAAAGGAAAGAAAGAATGAAGTAAGTTTGATAGAAGGATTGGAAATTATTTACCTTGAATGTTAATTTTGGTTCTTGGCTTTATCTTGGAGGGTGCTGGTCGAAACTTTGAATGAGCAAAAAGCTGCTTATTTTCTTGAGTTTGAGAGGTTTAGGGAGTGAAGTTTATGCAAGATTGATGAAAAGAAAAGGTTGGGTTTAGGTGTTTGGTTGTTTGAAAAAGTTCTACTTTGCTTTGGACTCTTGAACACAAGAACAAGGTTGGGCAGCTTTAGGTCTTTTCTTGTTAGCCAAAATTGGCCAATGTTTTGGAGATGTTGATGGTTACCTTTCGGTGTTAGAGTGGCCAAAAATCCAAGAGAAAAGAGAGAAGATTAGAGGCTGGTTTCAGTCCTTGTTGTGGCGAGATTGAGAGAAGAAAAGAAAGTTTTGTGCACATTGCATTTTTGCTCAACAACAAGAGAGTTTGAGAGTGAATTGAAGCTGGAAATTTTGTGCATGTGTGAATTTATTGTGGCCAAAAATCTGGAGGAAAGGAAGGGAAAAATTCGGTTATTTTTTTCCAAACAAAAGTTCTAATTGGTTAAGGTTATCTTGGATAACTTATCCTAGGTTTTGAAGAGTTTAAGTTGAGCTTAATAAGTTCTTAAGGTAGCAGCCAAGCTAAAGAATTTTCCAGAAAAATCAAGTGAAGAAAATAAGTTATTTGATCAAGAAATAATTTAATTAACTCCCTAAATTATTTTGAATAAATTTAAATAACTAATAGATAATTATTTTTACAAGATAAAAATCTAGTTTCTTGAAGATAAAGCTGAAATTCCCTTTATCCCTCCCCTTAATTTCGAAAATCCTTAAATCCAAGAGATAAAGGCTTAATTTTAAAACTGGCATTTATCCTTTTATTTTTCTTTTTAAAACTCTATAGAGAAAATTACACTATGGAGACTTATCTCCTTTAAAAGTGGCGGCCACCATATTAAAAACAAGATATATATTTATATATTTTATTTCCTAATAAGTTGATTAGATAATGGCTTTTAAAAATCGAGATTTATAAAATTTAAAATTCTCTTAAAGATTATGATAAGATATTAAGAATAAGATTTTAATTTATTTTCAATTCTTTTATCAAATAAACCCAAGATAATTCACACTCCTAGATTTTAGGAGTTGGACTCTAAGATGGCGGCTACTCTAGGAGAATTTCAGCCAAGGCATAGGAAAATTAGGGAGAAGAAAATAAATTAAGGAAAAGAAAGAAAAGGATTTGTAAGAGCTAGGATTTGAACTTAAGTCCACTAAGAAATAAACACCAAGTCTTATCCACTAGACCACAACCACTCTTAGTTAAATATTCCTCCAACAAATTCCCTTAACTCCCACTCACTTACTTCATTTTCCATCTAATAAATTCTCCTCAATAAAACAAAATCTCAACCAACTCAACTAACAAAACTATATCAGAATAAATAAATTCATAAAATAACAAACTCATAGAACTCATATATTCATGAAAAAGTAGTTCAAATCATCAAATGCAACCTAAAATGTTATGACATGCATGACGTCCCCCGCACAATAAAGGTGGTTTAATACAGGGTATTACATAGGAGGAGTTAATTGCAATTAATACAAATCCTAAAAAATTATAAATATGGGAATTGTTCTCTTATGCAGACGTTAGAAAATAGATGATTGATTCGAACGTTCCCTTCTTCTCCCTTATTCTTCTCCAATTAAACTTAGCCACTCCTCTTGTACTAGCATAGTTTTGAGTGGGCTTTGTGAGAAATTCAACCTTGTGTGGACTACTCCTAGAGACAATCCTACTCTTACATTGTAGTAGCGTGAGGAGGACGATCAAAGTAGAGGAATTGGTTCCTTAGTGATGCAAGATCTTTTTTTTTTTTTTTTTTTTTTGCCAAAGAAGGTAATCTATGTTTCCTTCCTCTATTCCCATATTAATTGCAATCATGTGTTCATTGGGCATGGTTTCGTAGTTATTTCCGTTACGTTCTTATTTGATAAGTATGATGAAATCTCAATAGTGGTATCAGAGCCTTTATGTTTGTGTTTTAATGGGTCTTAAAGAGGTGAAGTGTATGTTCTTAGTGTTCTTGGTGTTCTTGAGAGAGTTTGAGAGAAAATGGCTTGCGAATTTCTAGAATTGTTGTTGGCCAAATAGTCTTGTGTAGTTAGGAGTTTCGGTTTAGCAAGAAAGAGAGAGAAGTGTTCAGTTTTTTTTTTAAATTCAAATGGAGGAAAATGAGAAGTTATTTGAGGTAGAGGATTAGTTAATGGTGGTTGTTCATGGAAGGTCTCTTGTTCTTCAATGGTGCAAGACTTAACAAGCTAGGCTTAATGCAACGGATGGAGGTTGTTCAGCTTATTAAGCTAGCCGAAACTTAGTCTACAATGGTATAGATATTTTGGTTTGATCACTTGCCACAAGAGAGTTTTAATGAAGCAAAAATTCTAGAATTAGTTTGAAGTTCAAATGAGTTTTGGATAGAGTAATCTTAGGAGCTTTTTGAGGTGTGATCATGGAGTCCAAGCACTCAAGGTTAGTATGGAGGTCAATGGTGTTCAGTCCATGCCTGAACAAGGTTTGATTTTTAGAGGTTGAAATGCAAGTTTTCAGCCTTTGCCTTGAGAAACCAAGCTGGAAATTTTCTGGTTTTCAATGCTTCAAAAGTACCTAGAATAGAGATGGTTTTTGGTGCAGAATTTTCTGCTTTCTTTGGCCCGATTTGCAGTTGGTTTTTTTAGGGTGTTTGAAGGTCTTTTGATGGTGGTTTTCCAGCCTTCTTTCTGTAGAAAAATAGAGGAAGTTCCAGCTATTCTTCGGACTTAAATGTGGCTTCAAAATCCAGCTTCAAGACAGCGAATTTGCTAAAGGAAAAATTCTGATTTACAAAGGTTATGCAGTCCGAAAATTCTCTAAATTTTCCGCCTTCAACCTTACATAAAATGACCATTTTTCTAGCAGCAAATGGAGTAAGAATGTTGGCTGATCTTTCAAAAATAACCTTGCAGAAATTGTGGAAAATTTTTCCAGATTTTTCCTTTACTAAATCATGAACAAAATGAAGGTAGGATTGAAGGTGTGACTATGGTGATTTCTTTTCCTTGGAAACCCATCCTAACTCTCCTCCCTATTTTTGGCAATCCCCTATCCCTCAAGGCTGATTTTCAAATTTCAAGGCTAGGGGTTTATCACAGAATTTTTTGGAATTAAAAGAATGGATTAAGGATAGTTTAAATTATAAAGATGTTAGGACAAAGATAGAGAAATTAAAGGGGACAAGAATTCCTCTAGAATTCTTTTTAGGACATGATCACATGATCAAGACATTATCTTCATGTCTCCCTTAAGATAACATTCCTATCTTTAAGGAATGTAAGAAAATCAAAAATTCAAACATAGCTAATATAATCTTGAATAAAACTTAAATTATGGGATTTGAACTCAAGACCTTAGAGATTAGCCATAAAGCTCTAACCACTTAACCACATTAACTCTTGTTCTTATTTTCTCACTCCAAATATTCTTCTTATCTAAACCTCAAGCCATCTTCCTATTTTAACCTCAAGTAAAATTACCTTTTTACCCTTTTCTACCCAACAAGCATAAATAAGTCATTTAACCTATAAACCATCATTCTAAGGCACATAAAATCATTCACATAGTATATTTCTATGTAGAATAAAATGATATGCATCACATTCCCCTTACTGTAAGGTTGGCTTTAAGTGGGGTTTCACATCCTCCCCACTTTAGAAGAATTTCGTCCCGAAATTCAATCATACCTCTATCTCAAGTCGGGATACTTCCATTTTATCCATTCTTCCGTTTCCCATGTGGCATCTTCCATTCCATGATGCTCCCACTGTAACTTCACCATAAGAATCTGCTTATTCCGAAGAGTCTTGATAATTTGGCCCAAAATTTTCACGGGTATCTCCACATAGCTCAAGTTGAGTTGTAATACCAACGGCTCACTATTCGAAACATGTCCAGGGTCGACATTATACTTCTTCAACTATGACATATTAAACACATCGTGAATTCCTATCAACCCATCCAGCAAATCTAGTCGTTATGCCACCGGTCCAATTCTTTCCTTTATCAAAAATGGTCCCAAATACCTCAAATTCAACTTCCCATCTTTCGAATGCTTCAGAATTCCTCTATTCAGTGTCAACCTTAAGAACACGCTGTCTCCTACTTGAAATTTTAACTCTCTCTCCACCTATTGTTGGCATAACTCTTTTGCCGACTCTGGGCCGTTTTCAACCTTTCTTTGATCAACTTGACTTTATCCAACATTTCCTGAACACAAACTTCTCCAGACTTGCTTATGTAGCCATCCTCCGACCAACTCCAGTATAGAGGTACTTGACACTTACGTCCATACAATGCTTCATATGAGGCTATTCCAATCAAAGACTGGTAGCTATTATTGTAAGACAATTTTGCATACGGTACACATTCAATCCGCTTGTCCCTGAAATCCAATACGCAGGCTCTCAGCATATCTTCTAATATCTGAATAACCCTCTCTAACTAACCATTGGTTTGCGGATGTGCCGTTGTATTGAATTTTAGACTAGAACCCATTGATTCTTGAAACTTGCCCCAAAATCGGGATGTAAATCTCATGTCTCGATTGGACACAATACTCGAAGGCACTCCATGCAATCTAACTATAACTTGCACATAGGTCTGAGCTAACTTCTCCATTGAATCCCTTACATTCAATGGTATAAAATGTGTTGACTTGGTCAATTGATCTACCACTACCCATATAGAGTCCTTTTGGGTCTTTGCCATAAGGAGTCCGGTAACGAAGTCCATGGTCACCTCGTCCCATTTCCATTCAGGTATTGGTAATGGTTGCAACAATCCCGCCAACTTTTTATGCTCTGATTTAACTCTCTGACAGGTCAAACACGTCAAGACAAACTTAACCATATTCCTATTCATTCCAAGCCACCAATAAGCCATTTTCAGATCTTGATACATTTTCACCTCTCCCAGATTAATTACATACTTGCTTTTATGTGCTTCCTCCAAGATCCTATCCTTCAACTGGTGCTCATCAGGTACACTCAAACGATCTCAAAAATAGAGAACTCCCACTTCGTCCTATTAGAAATCACTGATTTGCCGTTTAAGCTCCTTGTCCTTGAAAAGTTAAAATTCTGCATTACTTTACTGAGCTTCGATGATTTCCCTCCTTAGATCCAGCATCAATCTCATGTTCCTAACAATAATCCTCTTTTCTTGCACTTCTGCTCTTCTATCCAGCACGTCTTGGACGCTTGAATCTCCTGCACTCTCAGCCTGGCAATTTTAACTTTATGACTCAGGGCATCAGCAACGATGTTAGCCTTCCCAGAGTGGTAGTTGATAGAGCAGCGATACTCTTCCAAAAATTCCATCCATCTCGACTGCCTCAAATTCAAGTCCTTCTGGCTGAAGATGTACTTCAGGCTCTTGTGATCAGTAAACACTTCGTACTCAGCTCCATACAAGTAACGCCGCCGTTTTTTTAAAGCAAATACAATGGCAGCCAGCTCCAAATCATACGTGGGATAATTGACTTCATGAGGCTTCAACTTTTGAGAAGCATAGGTGATTACCTTCCTATCTTGCATCAATCTGCTCCCAAGATTTCCTTCGAAACATCAGTATACAGATTGTAAGGCTTATCTCCCTTGGGCAAACTCAACACGGGTGCTGTCTTTGTCCTCCACTTCATAGAAACTCTTTTCACATTTCTCATTCCAAACAAATGGTACGTCCTTTCTCAGCAGCTAAGTCATAGGTGATGCTAGCGTTGAGAATCTTTTAATAAACCTCCTATAGTAGCCGGCCAATCCCAAGAAGCTTCGAATCTCCGTGATGTTCTCCGGTTGTTTCCAATCCAAAACTGCTTCAACTTTTGTTGGGTCCACCTTAATTCCATCCTTGTTCACTATATGGCTAAGAAATGACATACTGTCCAGCCAAAACTCGTACTTACTAAATTTGGCATAAAGAGTGTGCTCTCTTAGTGTGATACCCCAATCCCACATGGGATTGGAATGAGAAGTGTAAATGGTATATAAGAATGGGCCTAAGTACCTATTGTTAACTTGGGATATCCATTTTGGCCCAGTGAGGACGGCAGCCAAGAAGTTGACTGTGGGTGCTGCTAGGCCCATAATCGAGCTCTCGAGTCCGCGGGCATGGGACGTGACATTTAGTATCAGAGCCGGTAACCAGCCTCCGGTATGGGAACTAAGTGCTACACCGTACATGGTGGGAGCCACCTCTAGAATCCTATGCTGCCTGGTTGGTCCTAGGTTTGGCCCCTAAAGTATGGGCCCAGCGAGGACGCTTGGGCCTAAAAGAAGGGTGAATGTGATACCCCCAATCCCACATAGGATTGGGATGAGAAGTGTGAATGGTATATAAGAATGGGCCTATGTACCCATTGTTAACTTGGGATACCCATTTTGGCCCAGTGAGGACGACGGCCAAGTAGTTGACTGTGGGTACTACCAGACCCATAGTCGCGCTCCTGAGTCTACGGGCACGGGACGTGACACTTAGTTTTTCCAATACCATCTTCAAATGTTCCGCATGATCCTCAGGATTTTTAGAGTATATGAGTATGTCGTCGATAAAGACCACTACGAACTTGTCCAAGTAGGATTGGAAAACTCGATGCATCAAATCCATGAATACCGTTAGTGCATTAGCCACCCCAAAAGGCATCACCACAAACTCATAGTGACCATATCTTGTGTTGAAGGCAGTCTTGGGAATATCCTCCTCTTTTATCCTTACTTGATAGTATCCTTACCTTAAATCCAATTTGGAGTAGCAACTAGACCCTTGCAACTGGTCAAACAACTCGTCAATTAACGGTTGAAGATACTTATTCTTGATGGTCAGGTTGTTTAGTCCCCGGTAGTCGATACACAACCTCAAGGCCCCATCCTTCTTCTTCACAAATAGCACTGGAGCTCCCCAAGATGACGTGCTAGGTCTTATGTAACCTTGCTTCACCAACTCCTCTAACTGCTCCTTCAATTCTTTCAGCTCCGCTGGTGCCATCCGATATGGAGTTTGGGATACCGGTTCCGCTCCTGGAACTAAATCAATGGTGAACTCGATTTCTAGGTTCGGAGGTAGAGAAGTGAGTTCCGCAGGGAACACGTCGGAAAAATCTCTTACCACCTCAGTATCTTCGAGAGTGCACTGATCCTTTGGCTTATTTATCACATAGGGCAAATATCCTTGACATCCTTACTTCAACAATTTTTGGGCTTTTGCCCCAGCTATCAAAAACTTCAACTCTTTTACTCTCTTGCCGTTGAACTCCAACATATCACATCCTAGTCTAATAAACTGAACCAACTTATTCTTACAGTCTACTCTAGCCCATGCTTAGCCAGCTAATCCATACCCAAAATCAAGTCATAGTCATCAAGGGCTTAAACTATCAAGTCTCCCCCCAAGCTTTCTCTCCCCACTTCAATCTTACAATTCTACACATACCGATCCACTTGCACCATTTTCCCCAAGAGCGTACTCACCAACAAGGTAAAAGGTAGTTCTACTCCATCCCAACCCAAATGATATGCACAATTCTTGTTTAAATAGGAATGGGTTGATCCAGGGTCTATCAATGCATTAACAGAACGATCTTGGATAGTAAACGTACCTTCCACTACCCCTGTATCTGCTCCAACCTCCTCCCAGTTAAGAGCGAAAACCTTTGCTTTCACCTGCGGCTTCTGAGTTCTACTTCCAGAGGCTCCCGTAGCATTGGCTCGATTGGCTCCCCCTATCTGAGCTGGGTTTCCTTGCCCAATTCGAAGAAGTTTAGGAAAGGCATTTCGCAGATGATTCGGGTCTCCGCAGTGGTTGCATTTCCACTCAACTCCCCAGGACCAACAAGTTTTCTCCATATAGCCCATTTTCCTACAGTGTTAGCATAATGGAAGATTGTGTGCAGGACCAACTGGTGCCGTTCGTGCTAGCTTCCCTCGGTTCTGCCATTGTTGGATGGCAGGGCACTTATGGGGTTGCTGCCTCTGAAAAGGTCTCGATGGTTGTCTTGGTGGCAAGAAAGGTCTTGGTACCATCCTGCTACAATCCTCATTCTCAGTCTAGGTCGTTGTATCCACGGACCCTGAATAAGTCATTAGTGGAGAAGGTGCCAATGCCTTTCTTAACTCCTACCTTAATCCCTTGACAAATTGTCTCGTTCTGTTCTACTCGGTATCCACCAGCCTTTTGCAATATTTCAACAGGCTGAGTAAAACGTGCCGCATACTGTGCCACCATTATGCCCCTTTGCTTCAAATTTTGGGGATGAGTAGCTAGATATTACCTGCCTTGGAAGATTTTTTGATAATTTATTTTGTATAGTGCTTTGGGGAGATGAGAGTGGATAAATTTTATTATGGATTTGTTTTTTGTATTTATGGATATATTCTTAGATTTATTCTTGGGTTGTAATAAATTTTAAGTTAAAGTATTATTTTTATTCCGTTATTTTATTTGTGTGACCTAGTTATAAAGTCTCCTTGTCTTTTGGACGGGGCGACATCCCCGGCCCTGGCGGGCCTAGGTGGTGGGGTGTTACAATTTTATTTACAAGATTTTGAAGATAGAAATCAAAATGAAGTGAGATGGTAAGACATTCTACTTAAATCATGCATAAACACATAGGATTGACCATATTAATTTCCTTGATAGCTCAGGAAAATTAATTTAGAGAGTCCATAACCATTCCACGTAATTGTTTGTTACCATATTTATCAATTTATGCTGCTTATTGATAAATTATATGCATGCCAAATGATGTGAAAACTAAAAAGAATAAATCCATCAAATAATATTAAATCTAATGCCTTCCATTAATATAGTAAGAACGAGAGCTCTTTTTCGAGACCAGGTTGTTGGGCATACCCAAGCCTACCTAATATTAAGTATATTCAAGCTATGGAATTTAATTCCTGATTAATGGGTTGTGTAACACCCCGCCCAAAAAAACCTTTGACCTATGGGGAAAAAGTCACGCATTGCATAGCATTTCACATTTCATGTGATATATTAAAATTATTTTTGCATGGGTGCATGTGATTTTCAAGGTTGTGCTTGCATTAAATTATTTAAATGTGTTGTTGCATTATTTGAGAGTTGTTTTAAGTGAAGTTTAGTAGAGAAGATGGAGGGATGAGAATTAAGGTGAAAAGAATTTCCTAGAGAAATGTTACCATCGGAGTTGGTTTGGAATAGAGGTGAGGTTTGGTGATTATCCTATAGTGACCCGAGTTCGAATCTTACCTCCTGCGAATCTTAGTTTTCCTTTTTGAATTCTTTTCCCTAGATTTCTTCATGCTTGGCCGAAAATCCCAGCTTTCCTTTTTAAATTTTCAGCGCCATCTTCTTAGGAATAAGTCTCCATAATTATCTCCTAAAATTCAAGGACTTTTGATAAGGATAAAGATTGATTTTATTTTCAGCTTTTATCCTTTTTGAGTTTTGAAAATTCCAAGTAGAGTAATTAAATTCCAGCTTGATTTTAATTTATCAGATTTTATAATGGATAGATGGAATTAAATTGTTATTTTTCTAGTTAAATATCTTGGTGATTTGATCAAGGAACCTTAGCTGAAAAATCTGAAAATTTCTCCAGCTTAATGCCGCCACCTTTGGAGAAGTTCTAGCTCAACTCAAACTCTTCCAATACTAGGAAATCTTATCCTAAATCCTTTAGCAAATCAAATTTTATTTCAATCCTAAACCAATTAAGTTTTACTCTTTCTTTTCCTGCAGAATTTCGGCAGCCTTATGCATGCACAAGCTGCCCGAAAATCCTGCACTCCTAACTGCATTTAAACTCTACAAAAACTAGCTCAAATCACCTAAAACACCTCTCACCAATTCAAATCACCTTAGCTTCATAAATCATATTTTTATCCACCAAAAATTCAAGAATTTTGGCCAGCTTCTACGCAGAAATTTTGACCAGCTTTGCACACCATATGATATGACTTTTTGTGGTGGCTTTTTCTTGGTGTTGTGATATATTTGTTGGTTATGGTTCAGCTCAACAATGGGAACCCAAAACAGAGATTTTTTCTTGTGACAAAAGAGAAATGTAACCTAACTATCTACACTCTTTCAAACCCTTGAAGAACAAAGACCCTCAAGATGAATAGAAAGTTCTACTAGATTCTCACCCTAATATCCTTGAAGCAACAAAGGCAAACAAGAACAATAGAATAGAGAAAATAGGCACCCAAATATTGAATTTCAAACAAACCTTAGAATAACAAAGCAACTAAGACCCATTCAAAGAAAACAGCATTGGATTATCCAAAGATTTATAGACTCTTACAAAAGGAGGACTAACCCTTTAGCTTGGTCTTGAACAAGATGAACAAAGAGGCTTGACCTCTCAAGATTCTCTCTCAATCTGATTTTTAAAATGTTGTGTGTTGTGTTTTCAAATGACTAAGGTTCTATTTATAAACCCTGATGTTCTATTACAGTTTTTGGGTCATAATAAGTCTTTACAAGCAATTAAAAATGAAGAAAGCCAGAGAAAAACCTTAAAAAGTGGGGCTGTCGGGGGTGCCCAGAGTGCAGCCAGCGCCAGTTTGGACATCACAGCCGGCGCCAGCTGTGTTCTGTCTTCGGTAGTTGAATTGCCCGAACAAAGCCATTATGGACAGAATGGAGCTGGCGCCGGTTTGACTGCTTGGAGCCGGCGCCGGCTGTCCTCTAGAGGCTCTTCATCACCAGCCCTTGTCTTTGCATGGTTACACCTCCCCCTCCTTTATCTTGAACTTCAGGATGAAGCAGAGTCTCATCACCATATCACACGAAATTCTGCACTCCACAACATACCAAAACTCCTTGTTGATTAAGCCAAACTACAACACCTGAAACTCTC
This sequence comes from Voacanga thouarsii, assembly GCA_026120185.1. NCBI lineage: Eukaryota > Viridiplantae > Streptophyta > Magnoliopsida > Gentianales > Apocynaceae > Voacanga > Voacanga thouarsii. The sequence continues at coordinate 371,050 of JANUWF010003384.1, read as the reverse complement.
ATTTTTCTCTCTGAATTGCGAGCAGAATAGTAGCCAAAATAACCCAGAATTTTCCCTCTTTTGCTCACAGATTTCTCATAGAATTTCTGGTTACCAAAGCTACACAAACTCCTTCTTATTTTTGCCAACAACCTGAACACACACAGCCCTATTTTCGAACACTGTTTTGACCAGCCTAGGAGAACAATTCCAGACTAATTTTCTCCTCTTAACCCCTTTGAAATTCGGCCAGCAATAAGAGTATAGCAAGCTGCAATTTTTCACCATTGTTGCCAAAGAAACCTAGAGCCATTAGGAGTCCTCTATAGAAACAACTTCTAACCCTAAATCTACTTCTTCTAACCCTAAACCAAGATAGCCGACCACTCTCTTCTTACTACACAAAAATTCCAGCAAATACTCTTCTGTAATTTTCAAAAATCACAAGAGCAATCCCTAGCCAAAATCGATCACACCCTAAGGTAAGCAAAAACCATCTTAACTTCTTGATTCCTTTCTTCCATTGATTCTTCTCTTTTTCTTCCCTTGAATCATGCCACATAGAGGCTGATTTCATCCTCTTTATCTACCTTTGATCAAAAGGAGGTAAAGTAGACAGCTTTTCTCTTCTTCTCAAGCAACTCGGGACGATCACCATAGGAGCATCGAGATCTTGTTAATCCGGTTGTTGCAAGGTAAGGGAATTCTTACCCTTGATATCGAAATTAAGATTTAATGAGATTGATGAGGTCTATGGAAGTATGATAGCATGATGTATGTGCTTAGTTGGGGTAGATGAATATTTTGAGTCGAGTAATTAATTAAGCATATTCCAAGGATAGCAATGCTGTGTTTTATTGTGATAATGATGGATGTGAATTGTGATGGTCAAGTCAAGACCTTTTTGATATATTATTCATACCCTTGATGGATATACGATCATAGTGTATGTACTTGGAGGATGAGATGTTTTATTTGAAGTTAGATGATGGATCATGATTTGTTATGGGAATAAATGAGTTTAATGCATGCTTGAGTTTTTTGAGACCCTGATCATGATATTATGTGATTCTAGATCAGGAGGGTATTTGAAAGAAGGAAGCTGTGATTTTATCTTGTTTATCTGAGGCATATCAAGTAAGTCCTTGCATAAACTCTTTTGTTAAATGTTGTGATGGCAAGTCGAATGTTGTAAAGCTTTGTGAAGCTATTGTTGAACTACGATTATTTGGGTTGTAAACATGGATGTTTATTCTCTAAATGGTTTTGTCAAACTAATGCCTTTATCAGAAACTATTTTCTCTCTTAAACGTTTTAGAAAACTCTTGTTTCAAGAAAACCACATTTACAAAGCCAAAGTATGACTTATTATTTTGAAACTAGAATTGACGGATATGTTCGTTAAGTACTCAATGAAAGTAGGCTAACAATACTAGTCTTGGAGGGCGTGAGTGAGTCTTCTGGAAGGCGGCCACCTCCAGAAGATGAGCTCCACTCAAAAAAGCGACAGTATTAGTTAGTCAGGCCGGTCCGAGCTAGCATTTGTACCTAATAAGGTATTATTATTTTCCCGGCATGGACACCCGGATAGTTTTGTTGGGTGTAGAGATGGAGAAGTATCTCACCCAGTGGGTTGTACACTCACCTTGATCAGAACACCCAAAGTGTGGTAATCTAATCCTGTCTTAGTACACAAAATGTAGTGCCTTGATCGTTTCCTGTCTTGGTGCACAAAGTGTGGCGCCTAGACCGTTTTCTTATCATGGAGCCCAAAGTGTGGTGACATGACTGTTTGTTCAAATGGATGATTTATTTTATACAAAGTGTGACAATGAGAAAAACCCACTCCTTGCAAAGAGAAATTATTTATGACTTGCCAGACATTTCTGCAAATGTTTTACTATGCATTCACGAACTGTTCAAAGTACCATGTGCACATATAGGACTTACTGAGATTTAATCTCACACTATTTTATATCATGTTTTCAGGAGCTTAGTTATGCTGAGCAGGCAGGATGTGAGATAGTTGAAGCTTTTGTTATTTTCCATTATGTTTGAGAGACAGTTGTTGTTTTATGCTTTGGGATCAGATGATCGTTTTTATTTAGTTTTACTCTAGTTTTGAGCCCGATGTAATAAGAGCTTTTCTTTATTTATCTAAGTTTGATTTCTTAGGTTTGTCTTTATATTATGTACCTCGTTTTAAAAACCCTTTGTGCTCGGGAAGGGGCGACATCCCTGCCCTTTTTAGGGTACGTAGTAGGGGGTGTTACAGGTTGGGTTTAACTAATTTCTTTATCCCATTTAGGCTAACCCAGGCATAAAGAATATTAGAGGTAAGGTTGGGATAGTATTAAATACTTTAATGATTAAAAGATATTAATCACCCAATGATACAGTAGTTACATTTGATGTAATTGATATTGAATACCTACCACTGAACTTAAGGGTGGCTTGTTGGGCTAACCTAAGGTCATTCTTAAGGAATTTGGATACTGATCCACTAGAAAAGCTTCCAATTAGCTTTTTCAAGCAATAGTAGGGACTATTGATTTGAGTAAAATAGTTGAATAAAAATGCGTTTAATTAAAGACCTAATTACTTGCATATCATGAGCATATACATGTTCTAATTACTCTATCTTAACATCTAGGTCACTTGCATCATGTCAACAAACCTAAACCTATGTAGCATCTTGGAAATAAATAAACTCACAGAATCAAACTATTTGGATTGGTATAGAAACTTGAGAATCGTTCTCAAGTCAGAAAAGTTGCTCTACGTGCTAGATGCTCCTATTCCGCCAACTCCGGCCCAAGATGCTCCTGCTGATGAGCATGATATCCACAAGAAACATAAGGATGATAGTGATACTGCATTATATATTGTGCTAGCATCAATGACTTCTAAGTTACAAAAACAGCATTAGCATATGGATGCTCAAACTATTATCTTCCATCTTAAAGAGTTGTTTGATAAACAAGTTAGAACTGAGAGATATGAGATCTTTAAACAACTGTTCCATTCTAAGATGGTTGAGGGTGTTTTAGTGACCACTTATGGGCTGCAGATGTTAGGCCATATTGAAAAGTTTGGGTCTCCTGGTTTCGTAATGGATCACGATTAAGTGTTGACTTAATTCTACAATCATTACCAAGTAATTTTTTACAATTTGTGATTAACTACCACATGAACAATATTGAGACCACCATACCTAAGCTTATTAATCTACTTAAGACTACTAAATCATCTATGAAGAAGGATAATAAGGCGATCTTGCTAGTAGGTTCTTCGTCTTCTAAGAAGAAAGTTCCCAAGAAGAAGAAGAAAAATCCTACCAAGCCCAATGGAAGTGTGAAGAAGAATGAAGTAGCCACTAAAGGCCCATGTCATCATTATGGCAAAATGGGCCATTGGAGGCGCAACTGCAAAGCCTACTTGGAGACCGTGAAAGAAAAGAAGGAGAAGGAAAAGCTTGCAAGCACTTTTACTTTTACTCTTAGTATGTTTATGATTGAGATTAATACTGCCTTTAGTAATAAAATATAGGTATTGGATACCGGTTGTGGATCTCATTTATGTAATAATTTGCAGGGACTAAAGGGCAGTAGAAGGCTGAAAAATGGTGATGTGGACCTGCGAGAGGCAAATGGAGTAAAGGTTGTTGCACTAGTTGTGGGCACTTATCATCTTAATCTACCTTCTAGATTAATTTTAGAACTTCAAAACTGCTATTTTGTACTAGTTTTATTGAAAAACATTATTTCAGTTGCTTGTTTAGACTTATTTGGATTTTTTATTTAATTTTTAAGAATAAATGTTGTCCTTTTTCATTGAATGATATTCATTATGGTTCTACAACTTTGGTCAATGATTTATATGTTCTAGACATGGATAATCCAATTCTCAATATAAATGAAAAGAAATAAAAAAAAAAAAGATAACTCAATCTCATCTTACTTATGGCATTATCGTTTAGGCCATGTAAATAAAAAACGTGTGTCTAAGTTATATAAGTTGGATGACTCGAGGTCATTTGATTATGAATCATATGATACATGTGAATCTTGTTTACTTGGTAAAATGGCTAAAACTCCATTTTCTGGAAAAAGAGAAAGGGCTAAAGAGTTATTAGAACTAATACATACAGATGTATGTGGCCCAAGGTCTATACAAGCAAAAGGATGTTATCACTACCTTATAACGTCCATCGATGACTATTCACGATATGGGTATTTGTATTTAATGAAATACAAGTCTGAAGCTTTTGACAAGTTCAAAGACTTCAAGAATGAAGTAGAGAAATAACTTGGTAAAAGTATTAAAACTCTTAAATCTAATCGATAAGGTGAATACTTAAGCCAACAGTTTCTAAGTTATCTTAGAGATAATGGGATATTATCTCAATGGACTCCACCACATACACCTGAACATAGTGGTGTATCTGAGAGAAGGAATTGAACCCTTCTAGACATGCTATGGACCATGATGACTTTTACAGAGTTACCAAAATCGTTTTAGGGATATCCACTGGAGACTGCTGTTTATATATTAAATAGAGTTCCATCAAAAATGGTTGATACCACTCCTTATGAGCTATTCTTTGGTAAGAGACCAAAGTTATCTCATTTAAGGATTTGGGGTTGCCCTGCTTTTGTTAAAAGAGCAATGTCAGATAAACTTGAAAGTAAGTCTGACAAATGTTTGTTTATTGGAAATCCGAAAGAATCCTTCGAATATTACTTCTACCTTCCTTTTGAAAACAAAGTTTTTGTTTCAAAACATGATGCCTTCTTAGAGAAGGAGCAGGTGTTTAAAGGAGATAGTGGAAGCAAGCTTGAACTTAGTAAAGTTCAAGAAAAATAAACAAACATTGATCAACCGTTTGAACCTACACCTATTGATGAACCTTCTAACACACAAGAGCCTCGTAAGTCGAGTATGATACGAGTGGTGCCTAAGATATATGGATTTCTCATAAGTGACCACAATGGCGTATTGCTCATAGAAGAAGATGAGCCTAATAATTACAAGGACGTTCTGAATAGTTCAGAATCTGACAAATGACTTGAAGCCATAAAGTCAGAAATAGATTCCATGTATAACAACTAAGTATGGACTTTGGTTGATCCACCCGAATGAATCAAGCCTATAGGGTAGAAATGGGTTTTCAAGAAGAAAACTGACATGGATGGTAATGTGGTTACCTATAAGGCACGTTTAGTTGAAAAAGGTTATCGACAACTGCAAGGTGTTGACTATGACGAAACTTTTTCACCCGTCGCTATGCTAAAATCTATAAGAATACTCCTAGCACTTGCCGCTTATTACAACTATGAGGTTTGGCAAATGGATGTGAAAATAACTTTCCTTAATGAAAACCTGATCGAGAAAGTGTATTTGACATAACCTGAAGGTTTCACATCCAAAGATGACACAAAAGTATGCAAGGTGTAAAGGTCTATCTATGGGGTTAAGCAAGCATCTAAGAATTGGAACATCTGTTTTGATGAGAAAATTAAAGAATTTAGTTTTATTCAAAACATGGATAAACCTTATTTGTATAAGAAGGTTAGTGGGAGTGCAGTTATTTTCTTATTGCTTTATGTAGTTAACATATTGCTAATAAGAAATGATGTTTCCGTTCTTCAATTTGTAAAGATTTAGTTATCCAAGATGTTCTCCATGAAAGACCTTAGAAAAGTAACCTATATTCTCGGAATAAGGATCTATAGAGATAAATTAAGGAGGTTACTAGGTCTTTCGCAATCTACATACATAGGCAAAGTGCTAAAAAGGTTTAGCACGGATCAATCCAAAAGAGGATTCTTACCTATAACACATGGAGTAAGCCTTTCAAAGTCGATGTCTCCAAAAACACAAGTTAAAAGAGATCATATGAGTAGAATTCCGTATGCTTTGGCAATTGGGTCTATCATGTATGCTATGATATGTACTAGGCCCGATGTATTATGTACTCTTAGATTGACAAGCAGATACCAATCTGACCCTGGAGAGAGTTATTAGGCGGCTGTAAAGAATATTCTTAAGTATTTACGAAGGACTAAAGATGTATTCTTAGTATATGGAGATGGTGATTTGGAAGTAAGAGGGTATACTGATGCCAGCTTTTAGTTCGATAAGGATGACTACAAATCACAATCTAGCTAAGTATTTATTTTATGTGGAAGGGCAGTGAGTTGGAAAGGTTCCAAACAAGATACTACTACCGACAATCGACTGGAGCATGTACTTAGACATTTTCATTTGATTAGAGATATTATTGATAAACGAGATGTAAAGATATAGAGAATTTTCATGGATCAGAACATAGCTGATCCACTCACTAAAGTACTTTCCCAAAAGAAACATGTTAAATATGTTGAGTCATTCGGTATTCGATATATGAATGATTGGCTCTAGTGCAAGTGGGAGATTGTTAGTGTTGTGCCCTAGAGGCAATCACTTGTACCATGTATATTGCATAGTAATTAATAAAAGAGGCATTCTTTATCTTTCAGTTTAATTGTTATATCTGAATGTGCGTATAAATTGTTTGATAAAGTTCTTAGTACAACACAATATTAAGGAAATCATGATAGAGATCATGATGTGAAATTTCTATTGCACTATAGAGTGTTTGTGCTTAAATAATCCCTAGTCATAGTATTAATGAGACGGGACATTATTAATACACCAAGACTAGCATATGTTATATCACTTGATTGGATCAAGTGGTGATTCTCATAACCATGAGTATTGTGATACTCAAGATTAATATGTAGATGCTTGTTCCTAGAACAAGTACATTGGATGACCTAGTTATAAGATAATCACATAGATAATTATTTAGTGTCAATGATAAAATCTCGTTATAGCAAACGTGCAAATATCCTTAGACTTGAGATCTCCGAGGTACTTTGTTTGCTGAACATTGTACTTTGATTTCAATCTCTGGAGCCAGATCGAGGGCCACCTATAGGATGGATATTAGGTACAATGTTAGGTAAACGAAAATGGTTGAGATGATCAATATAGGATTCACCACTCCTAATAATAGGGGCGAATATCTCACTGTCGCTTATAAAAATCATTACTCTGAAGTCCTTGGCCAAGGCGACTATGTATTGGAAATAGTTTTGAATTTAATACACATACCGAGTAATAGATTTCTTGAACAAGTACTAAAAAATTCGGGCCAGAATTAATAATATTCTCAATGGAGTTGGCACTAATTCCATACTCTAGGCCGAATGAGATATAGTATGATAAAAGGAGTTTATTGGTGATTTGTTATTGAAAGGTTCATGTCAAGCCACTTGACTTTCTTGATATGATAAATATGAATTTATTAATTAGAGAATTAACAAAATAATCTTATATTTTATTTAGGGTTATTAATTCTAAATATGTAGGAATTAATTCATATTATGCTACCAACAAGACTAGGAAACCTAATGGGTCACACACAATAAAGGTTTAAATTCTCAATATATATTATTTGATAATATTATAGGGTTAATTAAGAGAAGAAAATATATTTATAGGTGAATTATAAGTTTGTTATAATTCATGGGACTTGGTTGCAATTATATAAACTTCAAGGGTCCAATTGTAGATATTGGATCTTGAAGGACTTAATTGCAATTAATACAAATCCTAAAAAAACTATAAATATGGGAATTGTTCCCTTGTGTAGACATTAGAAAATAGATGAGTGATTCAGACGTTCCCTTCTTCTTCCTTATTCTTCTCCAATTAAACCCTAGCCGCTCCTCTTCTACTAGTATAGTTTTGAGCGGGCTTTGTGAGCAATTCAACCTTGTGTAGATTACTGCTAGAGACAATCCTACTCTTAGATTCTAGTGGCACGAGGTGGATGATCAAAGCAGAGGAATTGGTTCCTTGGTAGCACAAGAAAATTTTTATTTTTCTGCCATAGAAGGTAATATTCGTTTTCTTCCTCAATTTCCGTTTTAATTGCAAATACATGATCCTTGGGCATGGATTTCATAGTTATTTCCACTGCGTTCTTATTTGATAAGCATGATGAAATCCCAACAGGTTTATGATAAACATGATTTGTGATCTCTGATTGATTATGATCAAAGTTTGCTGCTGTCTAAGAAGATTTAAAGTGACTCATTGAAAACTAGTTTGATATCCTCTTTTTGGTCAAAGGTGTTTTGAAGTATGTTTAAAGGTATCATTTGAAATTGGGGCTATTAATCTATCTATTTTGAAAGCTACGATGATATGCTCTGTGTTAAAAATCTCACATGATAAGGATAGTTATTCATATATCTTTCATTGCTCAAAACTTTACTTGAAGTCTGAAATTTCTTGAGAAAACTGGGTTAGATCAAAATTTCTGACAACTTGTTGTTTCCTGCACATATACAGGGGGAGTTTTGGAAACATATTTTCTTGATCCAAAAGTCCAATCCAAAATAAGTTTTAAAAAAGAGACAGTTTCTGTCTAATTTTACCCTATTTTGGACACATGTTTTGGACAACCAAAACCTAACGTCCAAAAGTTTTGTAGTTTCACTCCATCTAGTTTTGGATGCACCATTTTGGAAGTCCAAAGTTTAAATCCAGTTTTCTCTCAAATTGCACTTCTTAATCTCATATCTTACATATGTTCATATATGCACATATTAAGAGGGAGCATCTCATCTTATAATTTATTTTCTATACCTCTTTATGTACATATTCATACATTTTTTTGCGCTATTCTTTTAAGGAATAGTCGTGTGATGGAAGAAATAAGGATATGGAGGTAAGTTGGGCCATAAGCTCATTGAGCCATGTTTATGAGTACATGCTTTAATTTTCTATCTTAATCTCATAAGTACTTTTTGAGTCCTATAATGAGAGAATGCATTTCTGTGAAAAATATTCTTATTTCTCTTTATGTTACATGTCTGTATTGTACATATCATTATTCTTTATATCACAATCCCATCAAATTTGTCATTCCTCAAAAAAGGGGAGATTGTTAGCGCTAAGGGCATTCTCCTGTGTTTTGACTTATAACAAACATTGATGAGGACTAACTTGTGTGATTTATATGTTATAGGACATGTTTGACCTTAATTCTTCCAAGGCGTAGAAATAATATTGCCAAGTAACTCTTAAACAATAGAATCCGAGAATGTGTGATCAAGTAGGAGACTAAACTTAAGAGATTACATACCAAAAATTCATTGTGGAAGAACCTTAGAGTAGGAATCTTTGTTAAGGTATTATCTGTGTAAATTCGTATATCTTTCTTACCTCGTGATTTAGTTAATTCTACCTTGAAGCACTCAAACCAAAAAGATGTTAAAGTTTTAAATCTTCAGAATTTTAGATTGAGTTGTTTGGATAACTCTGCACCCAAAAGCTGCATCCAAAATTCTGTGAATAGTGTCAAATCAATTTTGCCTTAAAAAATGTCATTTTAGACTTACTTTTTGAATGCACCGTGGTCCAAAACTTTGGCAAATTTGACAGCAAAAAACTAGCCATTTTCTAGCCGTTGGAACTCTACTTTTGCCTTTATAAAAGGTTTCAAAACTTGATTTTAAAGTAGATTTTTATCCTATCTTCATTAGAAACTCTCTTGCTCTCTAGAATACAAAAATCTCCTTTTCATAAGTGCTTCAAAGTAAAATCACATTGTTTTAAAGAGGTAAAGGTTGTTTGAGCTCATTTGTTTTGTATATCTGCTCAAAAGAGTGAGCCATTTTCATTTCATTACTACAATCATCTTTGTGTATCAAGGTTGCGGTGTAAAATCTATCTACGGTGAACCTTGATTTGTTGGTTGATTTAGAAGTTTTGGTAAAACAAAGTGTGGTGATCCTTTCATATATTTGGTGTAGATTAATACCATTGAGTTGGGTGAATGAAATCTAATTGAAAATCCTTAAATGTGAGCTTAAAGTAGTGGATGTAGATCTTGATAGATAGAACCACTATAAATCTTGTGTTATCTCTCTCTGCATTTAATTTTGGTCACCTGTAATCTTCCTTGCACAAAATTCTTTTTAATCTCTCAAAAGAATTCTTTATGGTTCTCACCAACTCATTTTCACTCTGGCAATAATTGCATTGTGTGTCTTGCCCTATTCAGAGTGTAGTTAATCTTTAAGTCCTTTCGAAAGCCTCTTGTTGTAGCAACTCTCTTCGATCTAAATTTCGGAGTTTCTCAAAATAGATTTTTAAAAGAGCTTTTTAAATTTTCCAAAAACCTTATTCAACCCCTAAGGTTTTTTAAGGATTGGTGAATTCTTTATTGATCCTTCCAACTACTTACATTTGCTTCATGTTGTACCCAATATTCATCACATAGGCGGTCTTGTCAGTACTCCAGAGATTGGAATCAAAGTCCAACACTTAGAAAATAAAGTACCTTGGAGATCTTAACGTATTAATGATGTTCTATCTCATTAATACTATGACTAGGGATAATTTAAGTATGAACACTATCCAGTGTAGTAGGAACCTCATATCATGATCTCTATCATGATTTTCTTAACACAGTATTGCACTTGGGACTTTATCTAACAGTTATATTCACACGAAAGTATAAATAAAACAAACTAAAAAATAAAGAATGCTTTGTTTTATTCAATAATACACAACATATAGAATATATGTGATTGTCTCTATGGTATACCACTAACAAACTCCCACTTGCACTAGAGCCAATCATTCATGTTATCTAATGCCGAATAACCCAACATGTCTGTCATATTTCTTTTGGGATAGTGCTTTTGTAAGTGGGCCAATTATGTTCTCATCTGTGAAAACTTTCTCTATCTTTTACATTTTTTTCTATCAATGATTTCATAAATCAAGTTATAGCACTCAAATTGAACACGTAGCCTAATTATGACTTGTAGTTATTATTATCAAATTGGAAACCGATATCAATGTACATTTTTACTTATTGAAGAATAGAGGCAATATCTCCTATTAGTAATACGTCATTTACATAAAGTGATAGGAAAACAATTGCATTCCCACTAACCTTCTTGTGTGCACAAGATTCATCCATATTTTGAATGAAACCAAACACTTTGATTGTTTCATAAACATGAATGTTCCAACTCTTAGAAGCTTACTTAAGTTCATAAATGGACCTTTGCAACTTGCACACCTTTATGCTATCATTGGACGTGAAATACTCAGGTTGTGTCATATACACCTCCTCAGTCAAGTTTCCATTTAGGAAAATTATTTTCACATCTATTTGCCATATCTCATATTCATAATGAGTGGCAATGGCTAGAAGTATTCTGATGGATTTTAGCATAGCCACTAGTGGGAAGGTTTTGTCATAGTCAATACCATACTATCGATGATAACCCTTAGACACAAGTCATGCTTTATAGGTAACTATGTTACTATCCATGTCAGTTTTCTTCTTGAAAATCTATTTTCATCCAATAGGTTTAATTCCTTTGGATAGATCAACCAGAGTTCATACTTAGTTGTCATACATGGAATCCATCTCTGACTTCATGGCTTTAAGCCATTTATCAGATTCTGAACTATTCAAAACTTCCTTGTAAGTAATAGGCTTATCATCATTTATAAGCAATATATTGTTGTGGTCACTAATGAGAAATCCATATCTTTCAAGTGTCATACACACGTATCCTACTCGACCTACAAAGTTCTTATGTAGTTGAAGGTTCATCTATTCTCTCAATAGATGTGGGATCAGACAGTTGATCAATAATTATTTGTTCTTCTTGAACTTCACTAAGTTCAATATTACTCTCACTGTCCCTTTTAAGCATGTGCTCATTCACTAAGAAGATAGCATGTTTCGAAATAAATACTTTGTTTACGGAGGAAAGATAGAAGTAAAATCCAAAAGATTCTTCCGGATAACCCACAAACAAACACTTGTCAGACTTACTGCCAAGTTTGTCTAACTGTGGCCTTTTAACAAAGGTACGGCAACTCCATACTCTTAAGTAAGATAACTTTGGTTTCTTACCAAATAACATCTCAAATAGGGTAGTATCAACCATTTTTTATGAAATTCTATTAAGAACATAAATAGAAGTTTCTAGTACATACTCTCAAAATAATTTTGGTAATTCTGCAGAAGCCATCATGGTCCATACCATGTCTAGAAGGGTTCAATTCCTTCTCTCAGATACACTATTATGTTGAGGTATATGTGGTAGAGTCCATTAAGATAATACTCTATTATCACTTAGATAATCTTGAAAATCTTGGCTTAAGTATTCATCTCCTTGATCAGATCTTAGAGTCTTAATACTTTTTCCAAATTGTTTCTCTACTACATTCTTGAAGTCTTTGAACTTTTCAAAAGCTTTAAATTTGTATTTTATTAAATATAAATACCCATATCGTGAATAATCATCGATAAAGATTATGAAATAATGATAACCTCCTCTTAATTGTATAAACATTGGGCCACATACATCAGAATGCATAAGTTCTAATGACTCTTTGGCCCTTTCTTCTTTTCCAGTAAAAGGAGTTTTAGCCATTTTACCAAGTAAACAAGACTCATATATGCCATATAATTCATAATCAAATTACTCTAAGTCACCTAACTTGTGTAACTTCATTTATACGGCCTAAATGACAATGCCATAAATAAGATGAGATTGAATTATCTATCCTTAGTATCTTATTGTTTACATTGAGGATTGGATTTTTCATGTTTAGAATAAATAAACCATTAAGTAAAGTTGCAAAACCATAATGAATATCATTCAATGAAAAAGGACAACATTTACTCTTAAAAATTAAATAAAATCCATACAAATCTAAACACGCAATTGAGATAATATTTTTCAATAAAACTGGTACATAATAACAGTTTTGAAGTTTTAAAACTAATCCTGAAGGCAGGTGTAGCTCGTAAGTCCCCACAATAAGTATAGAACTTTTACTCCATTTGCAGTACGTAAGTCCACGTCACCCTTCTCAAGCCTTCTATTGTCCTTTAGTCCCTGTAAGTTACTACACAAATGAGATACATATCCGATATCTAATACCCATATCTCATTTCTAAAGACAGTATCAATCTCAATTATAAACATACCAGGAGTAGAAGTAAAAGTACCCACAAGCTTCTCCTTCTCCTTCTTTTCCTTGACGGTCTCCAAGTAGGTTTTGCAGTTGCGCCTCAAATGACCCATCCTTCCATAGTGATGGCATAGGCCTTTGGTGGCTGCTTCCTTCTTTTTCACACCCCCTTTGGGCTTAGTAAGAGCATTCTTCTTCTTCTTAGGAACTTTCTTCCTAGAAGGGGAAGATTCTACCAACATAACTGTATTGGATTCCTTCTTCATGGAGGACTCTGTAGTTTTAAGTCTATTGATCAACTCAGGTATGGTAAACTCAATCTTGTTCATCTAGTAGTTAATCACAAATTGTGAAAAACTACTTGGTAAAGATTGCAGAATTAAATCAATACTTAATTCATTATCCATCACAAAACCAAAAGACCCAAGCTTCTCAATTAAGCCCAACATCTTCAGCTCATGAGTGGCCAGAGAAGTTCCATTAACCATCTTCAAACAGAACAATTATTTTGATATCTCACATTTTTCTGTTCTGGCTTGGGCATCAAACAGCTCTCAAAGATGTAATATAATTGAGTAAGCATCTATATGCTCGTGCTATTTTCATAGTTTAGGAGTCATTGATGCCAACATCACACAAGATACCGTGCCGCTATCCTATTTATTCTTCTTGTGGATATAGCATGCTCATCAATATAAGCATCTTGAGCTGGTGGTGGATAAATAGGAGCCTCTAACACGTAGAGCAACTTTCTCTACTTGAGAACAATTCTCAAGTTTCTATACCAGTTGAGAGTTTATTTCAGTTAGTTTGTTGGTTTCCAAGATGCTATGCAGGTTTAAATTGGTCAACATGATACAGATGACCTAGATGTAAAGATAGAAAAAATTAGCTAACTTATATGCACATATAACGTAAATAATTAGGTCTTTAATTAAGCATATTATTATTCCACTATTTTAATCAAACAAATAGCCCCCCACTATTGATTCGAGAAAGCCCGTTGGAAGCTTTCCTAGTGGACCGGTATCCAAATTCCTCAAAAATGACCTTAGGTTTGCCCAACAAGCCACCCTTAAGTTCAATGATAGGTATCTAATACCAATTACATCGCATGCAATTACTAGACCATTGGGTGATTAATATATTTTAATCTTAAAACTTTTAAGCTCACCCAATCTTGCTTCTAATTTTCTTTATGCTTGAGTTAACCCAACCAGGATAAAGAAATTAGTTAAACCCAATCCATTAATCAGGAATTTAAAATTCCATAGCTTGAACATGTCCAATGTCAAGGAGGCTTGGGTTAGCCCAACAACCTGGTCTCGAAAAATGACTCTCGTTCTTACTATATTAATAGAAGGTATTAGGTTTAATTTTAATTGAGGGATTTGTGATATTTGTGTCTTACAGATAGCATGCAAATATCATCATGTCCATACATTGCACAATAATAACGTGGTTTGGTTATGAATTTTACTAGATTAATTTTCTTGAGCCACAAAGGAAATTAATTTGGCCAGTCCTAGATGTTCATGCATGATATAGGAAGAAAACCTTACCATCCTCCTTTTTTTTTTTTTGTCTTGATCATCTTCTCCTGAACTTTTAATAAATTCTATTCTATCTAAACTATGTAATCTAATTATATAAAATTCTAATAAATAAACCTCGAGCTACATTCGAGGGGAGTTAGATGAGAAGAGAAATTTACACCAAAAAAAATAGAGAAGGCATGACTCGCAGACCCTATTTTTAATTCAAAACCAAAGCGATAAAATGCATGAACAATTTAATTAGGTCCATAACCAAACCACCATGCAAATTTTATGCTCAAAATAAAATTAAACATAATAAATTATTCCAAAATCACTATGTTAGAAAACTAGAATAAATTCTAAAATTAATATTTTAGAAAAAGTATTAATTGAGAAAATCATATTTTAGGAATTAAAATAATATATAATCTAAAATCATTATTTTAGAAAATATATTATTTTCCAGAAACAAGTTTTGGAAAAAAAAAATATATGTTAGTCCTAAAGTAGAAACTTTGGGAAAAAATGGGCATAAGATGAAAAGAACAAAACTTGAACCGTGGGCCACTCGCAAGAAGACGAAACAAAGAAAAAAGGAAAAAATCTTTTTTTTTTTTTTTAATAAAAGAAGTTGCATCCTGGGGAGGCAATGAGTATGCTTTCCAAGAATTGCAAAGAAAACAATCCAACAAGCTGTGAAATTAGGAGTCCAATCTGGGTAAGCTATGGCGTGGGAAATTTTGTGCCTGAAGCCGCAGCTTGGCTTCTAGTGAGCTGGTGGCTTGGGCTAAACAAAATATTTATTTTTTTTCGCTTCGTCTTCCCCAAAAACGATTTCTAGAAAAAAAAAATTAGACTTCTGCAACAATTTCAGAGAACAATTCTCTGAGACATTCCAATTTTCCATTCTATGAACTCATTCAAAGTGATCTTCTATTCAGTAAAACAAAAACAGAACAAAAGGAACAAAACACAGTTTCAGAAAATATGATTCCTTTTTTTAAGTTAGAAAACATAATGACCCAGAAAACCATTTTTCTGCAAGAAGAATTAACACCATTTATTCTCGATTTAGGAAGAATCAAAGCATCATTAATTCTCATTTAAAACCATCTCCTGTAACTTTTATAGAAGCCATGCTAGTTTCAACCAGAGCGCATAGAATCATTTTTCTTTTTCACAAACAGGTTATATTCTGAACAATTTTAGAACATAACAAAGGCCCAAACTCGAAACTAATTTCATGGAAACACTCATAGAAACAATTTCTATAATTCAACCTTAGACATGAAACGGCTTTTAGGTATAAGAAAAACTCAAAAATTCTTGAAAACTTTTCAAGAAATGGGCTAAAACATTTTCAGTTAAACATGCTCACGTGAAACAATTTTCATAGAGGACATAGAGACTACAATGAAACATATTTTGTGGCCAAAGATACGACCAATTAATGCATAAAAGGGGCTCTAATACCACTGTAGGAATTCCCCATGCAAAATTAAATTTACGCAACGGAAGAAAACGGGAATTCCAGACAACTAGAATCACTATTATGCGTTAAAAGGAATCGAACAGGCGAGAAATTACCTTACAGTGTCGCCTCTGTGAATAAAATTTTTCTTCTGTTCTGAAGGCGCGATCCAGCCAAACAAAGAGAGTATCTTCTCTTTGTTCCATCAAAGCACTGCAATCTAAGTGTAGGATTGCCTCCAATATAGTCCACATGAGAATGGCGCTCAAAAATCACCAGAGTTTTGTGCTAGCAAAATTAATTATGGCAGCTAGGGTTTTTTGTGATTTTCCCAGAAGAAGAAGACGAAGGGAGCTCTCAGTTTTTTTCAAAAAAAAAAAAAATCCTCTCTATAATTATCACAAATCATAATCACCACAGAGTCTATATAATGATTTATACTTCATCCGTATAAATTTTGGTAATCAAAATCCATAATGTATATGGATTCTTAATTACCAATTATTATTATGATTATTGTTAATTATAATATAACCCACAAATTATAACTAATTATAATTTGACCATAACAACTTCTTCTTTTCACAATCAAACCTATAATATTATCAAATAACATCTTGAGCACTCAATCCTCTATTTTGTGCAACCTATTAGGTTTCTTGGTCAATTAGTAGTAAAATATGAATTAATCTAAACATCTTAAGATTAATAATCCTTAATAATTTTAGAATTAACTTATTAATTCTAATAAAAATTGATTTATTAATTCTCTAATTAATAAATCCATATTTAGTAGATCATGAGCGATATCTAACAATACATCATAACTACCCAAAAGTCCAGAAAGTCAAATAGCTTGACATGAACCTTTCGATAGCAAATAACAGTGCAACAAACTCCTTTCACCATATAATATCTCATTCAGTTTGGAGTACGAAATTAATATCAACTCCTTTCAGAATAATAAATTAATTCTGGCCCAAACATTTTAGTACTTATTCTCAAAATTTACTATTCATCATATGTATCAATTGGAACCATTTCCAATACACAAATTGCCTTGGCCAAGGACTTCTCGAGTAGTGATTCCTACAAGTGACCGTGAGATATTCGCTTCTACTATTAGGAGTTGTGAATCCTTTATTAATCTTCTCAACTACTTACATTTGCTTCATGCTATACCTAATATCCATTCCATAGGCGATCTTGTTAGGACTCTAGAGATTGGAATCAAAGTCCAACACTTAGCAAATAAAGTACCTTGGAGATCTCAAGTCTAAGGATACTTGCACATTTGCTATAATGAGATTCTATTACTAGCACTAAATAGTTATCCATGTAATTATCTCATAGTTAGATCATCCAATGTACTTGTTCAGATAACAAGCATTCACGTGTTAACTTTGAGTATCACAATACTCATAGATGTGAGAACCACCACCTGATCAAATTAGGAAGTATAACACGTACTAGTCTTAACGTATTAAGAATGTCATATCTCATTAATACTATGACTATGTATAATTTAAGTACGAACACTATCCAATATAGTAGGAACCTCACATCATGATCTCTATCATGATTTCCTTAACGCAGTATTACACTTGGGACTTTATCTAATAGTTATATTCACACAAAAGTATAAATAATACAAATTGAAAAATAAAGAATGTCTTATTTTATTCAATAATGCACAACATACAGAATAAATGTGATTGCTTCTAGGGTATAACACTAACAAGTTTAACTTCCCTTGGCCGCCTAGTTTTTGTACATATGTGTAGTGTAATTTTAGGTGGCCGCCTAGGGAGCTTTCACTTCCCTGGGCCACCTACCACATTCCAATTTGCATCTAGCCAGGAACTAGGTGGCCTAGGGAAGTGGAACTTTCTTGTGCTGTCTACTTGCGCAGAATCACACATTTTTGTATTTTTTTTTTCCCCCAATTTCTTCATTATACACTATATAAACATTGTTATAAACCCTAAATAATCATCCTTAGTTGGCTAGCAACCAAGAGATCCTTTAGGGAGCTCAAAAGATTCACCAATGAAGGGAAGATCATAGAGAAGAAATGAGATGAAGAAGGGGTTGTTGAAGAAAATTCAATGAAAAAAGAGCTCAAGATCTTGTCTATGAGTGAAGTGCTTCTTTCTTTTTTGTATTATACATTAATAATGTTGATGTTTATATGAGTTTAATTGCATTTGAGGGATGATCCCTAATCTATGTTCTTCTATTGAGTTGTTATTATGATTTATTGAATTCATATTCTTGTATTTGACTACTTAGACAATATTATGTTACATTGATAGTTTAGGCTTGGTTGATTTATTCAATTGATTGGTTCGCTCTTAATGATTTCAAGAGATGGGGTTAGGATTTGAATACCAAATTAATTAGTTCAATATTTGTTTTCCTTTGATTAACTCGAGAGAAATGTTGAAGGATTAGAACATGGTAGTTAATACATTTTCAATAGTGCCTAGAGTTTTGGGCTATTGGGGCTTCTGGGTACCTTTTAGGTGATGGGTGAGTATAATACTTCCTTTAGTTAGGTTGATTAAGTAGAGAAGTGTTCACAACTTCTCCTTCTCCTTCTTGTCCTTTACAGTCTCCAGGTAGGCTTTGTAATTACGCCTCCAATGGCCCATCTTACCACAATGATGACATAGGCCTTTGACGGCTGCCTCCTTCTTCTTTATACCACTTTTGGGCTTAGTGGGAGCCTAATTCTTCTTCTTAGGAACTTTCTTCTTAGAAGAAAAAGATTTTACCAACATAACTGCATTAGATTCCTTCTTCATGGAGGACTCTGCAGTCTTGAGAAGATTGATCAGCTCGGGTATAGTAGACTCAATCTTGTTCATTTGGTATTTAATCATAAATTGTGAAAAACTACTTAGCAAAGATTGCAGACTTAAGTCCATAGTTAACTCATTGTCCATTACAAACCCAAGAGACCCAAGCTTCTCAATTAAGCCCAGCATCTTTAGCCTATGAATGGCCACAAAAGTACTCTCAGCAATCTTAGAATGGAGTACTTATTTTGAGATCTCATATCTCTCTATTCTGGCTTAGACATCAAACAGTTCTCGAATATGTAAAATGATCGAGTAAACATCCACATGCTCATGCTGTTTTTGTAATTTAGGAGTCATTGATGCCAATATCACACAGGATGCTACGTCAATGTCCTCTTGTGCTTTTTGTGAATAGTATGCTCATCAACATGAGCATCTTGAGCTGGTGGGGTGGAATAGGAGCATCTAACGCATAGAGCAACTTTTTCAACTTGATAACTATTCTCAAGTTTCTATACCAGGCCAAAAAGTTCATCTCGGTAAACTTGTTGGTTTCCAAAATGCTACGTAAATTTAGGTTTGTTGACATGTTACAGATGACCTAGATATAAAGATAGAGAAATTAGCTAATTGTATATGCACATGTAATGTAAATAATTAAGCCTTTAATTAAGCGCATAATTATGTCACTATTTTACTCAAACTAATAGCCCCCACTATTGATTCGGAAAAGCCCATTTGAAGCTTTTCTAGTGGACCAGTATCCAAATTCCTTAAGAATGACTTTAGGTTTCCCCAACAAATCATCCTTAAGTTCAATGGTAGGTATCCAATACTAATTACATTGAATGTAATTACCGAATCATTGGGTGATTAACATCTTTTAATCTTAAAGCCTTTAAGCTAACCCAATCTTACCTCTAATTTTCTTTATGCTTGAGTTAGCCCAACCAAGATAAAAAAAATTAGTTAAACCCGACCCATTAATCAGTAATTTAAAATTCCATAACTCAAACATATTCGATGTCAAGTAGGCTTGGATTAGCCTAACAATCTAGTCTCAAAAAAGAGCTCTCATTCTTGCTATATTAATGGAAGGTATTAGGGTTTAATATGAATTTGAGGGATATGTGATTTATACATTGCATGCATAATATCAATATATTCATGCATCGTAAAATAATAACGTGGTTTTGTTATGGACTTTACTATATTAATTTCCTTGAGCTACAAAGGAAATTAATTTAGTCAATCTTAAGTGTTCATGCATGATTTAGGAAGAAAGTCTTACCATCCTCCTTTTGGTCTTGATCACCTCTCCTTGACTTGTAATAATTCTAATCATATCTAACTTATGTAATCTAATTACATAAAATTTAAATAAAGAAACCTTGAGTACATTCAAGGGGAGTTAGATAAAAAGAGAAATTACATAAGAACAATAAAGAAGGCAGGACACGCAGGCCCGAAACTCAACCAAAGCGATAAAATACATGAACAATTTAATTAGGTCCACAGTCCATAACCAAATCACCATGTTAATTTTATGCTCACAATAAAATTAAACATAGCAAAAATTCCAAAAATCACTATTTGAAAATTTTAGAATAAATTCTAAAATTAATATTTTAAAAAATATATTAATTGATAAAATTATATTTTAGGAATTAAATAATATATAATCTAAAATCAATTTTTTAGAAAATATATTAGTTTCCACAATGAAATTTTGGGAATTAATTCCGTTAGTCCCAAAACTAAATTTTGGAGAAAATTTGGGTGTTCAATGAAAAAGGGAAGAATTGTGGGCCTTTCGTGAATAACCAGAAAAAGAAAAACAAAAAAAAAATCAAAATGAAAACACAACCGCACCTGGAATCTAATATTTCAACTGCGGATTGTCTTCTTTTCTACCCAAGCCAGCTGCAGCTTGGGTAGTTTTTGTGCCTAAGCCACGGCTGGCTTCCAGTAAGCCGCCCGCGTCTTGGGCCAACTTTTCCTTGCTATTTTTCAGTCATCTTCTCCGACGATTACAGAAGACTATTCCTCCATTTAATCACCATAGAAAACATAACTTATTTAGTTAACAGGCTTTCATTTTGTTTTCTAATGAAAAATATGTTGTTCTCAAGGATTAAAACTGCAGAAGAACATCTTCGTAGAAAACAGAAAACACAGGAACAACTTTCTATTAAAACCTAGTATCCCAAAAGCCCATCCAAGAAAACTGTTTTCTTGGAAAAATTCTTTCTAAACTTTTTTTCACTGTAACCATTACAGGAAATACAAACTTCAAAACTATTTATTCAAAATCCATAAATTAGTGTATTCACAATACATAATGAAGACCCAAGTTCACAAAACAATTGTGAAAACATTTTTCACAGACCCAAACAAATATTGTCGGGGTAAACAACACCCAGAAGCATGCTCAAAACAATTTGAGCATAACAACACATTAATACCACAAACATAGAGTCTCTGATACCACTATTAGGAACTCTAGTCATGCATAATCAAATTAAGCAGCGGAAAAAACTGAACTCCAATGCCAAGATCTCATGCCTGTGAATTATAACGGGAATATAGCAATGGTCACGGAATTACCTTTACTACGTGTGGTTTCACTACTATTCAAAATTTCTTCACTTACTAATAGTGCGATTGAGCAATTGCCATCCAGTCACAACTACTGCAGCTCAAGAGTAGAGTTGCCTCCAATGATAATCCACACAAGGATTACTCAATTACACAGTGAACGAGGTGCTAGTATATTCACCGGCAGCTAAGGTTTAGAGAGGAGGAAGATTATGACTAAAATAGGGAAACGATTTTCTTTTTGTTTCGTTATTGTTCGGCTATCTCACACAAAACACAACACTGCATATAGCAAAATATATGCTTCGTGTTTTGGTAAGCAGAAACCTTAAGGAATAATGATTCCTTAATTCCCAATTAGTATTGTAATTTTTCTTAATTACAACATGACTCATAAATTATAACTAATTATAATTCGACCACAATAACTTCTTTTTTTCTTAAGTAACCCTGTAATGCTATCAAATAACATCTTGAGTACTTTAGCCTATTGGTAGTGAAATATGAATTAATCCAAACATCTTTAAGGTTAATAATCCTTAATAATTAGAATTAACTTATTAATTCTAATTAATATTAATTTATTAATTATCTAATTAATAAATTCATATTCAGCATATCATGAGCGGCATTTAACAATATATCATAACCATCCAAAAGTCCAGAAAGTCAAGCGACTCATGAACCATTCAATAGCAAATATCAGTGCAATAAACTCCTTTCACCATATAATATCTCATTCGATTTAGAGTATGGAATTAGTGCCAACTCTCTCCAGAATATTAATTGATTCTGACCCGAATATTTTAGTACTTGTTTCTGGAATCCATTACTCATTATATGTATCAATTAGAACTATTTTTAATATACAATTGCCTTGGCCAAGGACTTCTCAAGTAGTGATTCTTATAAGTGGCCATGAGATATTCGTCCCTACTATTAGGAGTAGTAATTCTTTATTACTCCTCTCAACTACTTTTGTTTACTTCACGTTGTATCCAATATCTATCCCATAGGTGGCCTTGTCAGGACTCCAGAGATTGGAATCAAAGTACAACGCTTAGCAAACAAAGTACCTTAGAGATTTCAAGTCCAAGGATACTTGCACATTTGCTATGATTTACAGGCACTAAATAGTTATCCATGTGATTATTTCATAGCTTAGTTATCCAATGTACTTGTTCTAATAACAAGTATTCACATGTTAACTTTGAGTATCACAATACTCACGGATGTAAGAACCACATCCTGATCAAATTAGGAAGTATAGCACATGCTGGTCTTGACGCATTAATGATGTCCTATCTCATTAATACTATGACTAGAGATAATTTAAGTACGAACACTATCTAGTGTTGTAGGAACCTCACATCATGATCTCTATCATGATTACCTTAATACAATGTTGCACTTAGGACTTTATCTAATAGTTATATTCACACGAAAGTGTAAATACAACAAACTAAAAGATAAAAAATGACTTGTATTATTAAATAAATGTGCAATATATAAAATACATGTGATTACCTCTAGGGTATAATACTAACATCTCGTAATTTCCAATCATCTAGGAGAGCGACTTAATTCCAAGTAATTGGTTTTAGGATAGTCATGTGGAATCTCGAAAGTGTGGAAGAAAATTGTTTCTCCTTTCTTCATGTTTTTGAGGGCTCTAGATTTAAAAGCTGGATTCATTGCCTTATATTAGATCCTACAAATGATTACTACGGGCAAAGATCATATCTTGGTCTTGTAATTTCTAGGTTAGGCCATAAAGAGTATTTTTGTCCAGAAGAGACACAGTGAAATTAGGAAAGCAATCAAAATAAACTAGTCTGTCACAAAGACTAGTTTCAACCGTTCCTAATAAGGAATCATTTAAGTTCTGGAAAGACAACCTCTTAAACAAGTAAGAAGGATGCCTTCTTTGCTTAAAATCTTGGCAACAACCTATACCAATCCAAGGTGCCAATAATTATATTTTTGTCAATGTTTTTCAATGACTTTTTTGGATAGAAGCTAAATTTCTTTATAATGAGGGTTGAGAGAAATAGTCTACTCAATTGTCTTGATTATGTAGTCAGAACTAAGATTCTACTTGGAATCTAAAAGATATTCCTAGTAGCACTACTAAAAATTCAGGTGAATATGGCGGCCAGAAAATCGTCGTATTTAAAAAAATATTGTTGTTTTTGCTATAAACGACGGTTTCTCGGCCATCGTATATAATGCCGCCATTTTTATTTAAAAATGTCAAAAAAAACTGTCGTATTTATCTAATATGACGGTGTATACGACGGTCAAGAAAAAGCATCGCAATTACTCACTTGGGTTGAGATTCTACGAACCGTCGTATTTGATGAAAAAATCGTCGCAATTATTCCGTAAATATGATGGTTTTAAACCGTCATAAAAATGATGACTCTGACTGTCATATTTGTTCTGTTTAGCCATAACCAAATACGAAGGTTTGTGATCATCGCCTTTGATAAGCAAATACGATGTTTTTGTGACTATCGCATTTGATAAGCAAATACGACGGTTAATTTTTTTAAAAAAAAAAATAGTTGCTTGGTATTTAGGCCTATCCACTTGCAATTTCAAACCAATTACAATCCGTTCAACTCATTCAACCAATTACAATAAAGCACAATTTGCTTAATGCCAAACAAATCAAAATCAATCTCTTGAACATTGAAATCATAAATAATCCATAAACTCCACAAGAGAAGTAATACTACATATAATCCATAAACTCCACAAGAGAAACAATAGTACATGTAAAATGAGATAATATTAAATACATTCCTCCCCTCTCCTTATCTCTTCCTCTCCTCTTCCTCTACTACATATATACCTTCCTCCTTGTCTCTTCCTCTCCTCAGGGACCAGATATTTTCATGGAGTCTCCTCTTCCTTGTATAGAAGATTTTGATATGTTTTCCTTTCCAAGCCAACGACTTCCTCTTGATTTCAGGTGAGATCCTTTTGAGGACCTTTTTTTTAAAAACTTTTCACCTGTCTTCATCATCTGGAAATGTGCTTGATAATGAAACTGAACTCTCTTTGGGTTTGTTGAGATGTGAATCAGTGGAAGTTCTGGACATGCTACTTTAAATTTCTAATTTGATCTGCCCATTCAAAGACTGCTTTGGATTTCTAATGTGATCTGCCCATTCAAGAGATTGTTTTTGATATTGTTCCTGTAATGGAGGATATACTTGTGCATGATCCTTTCTACTCCCTAATGGATTTTGAACAAAATCATAACATGATTCAAAGTTATTATACATTAGAACTCGTGATTCTAGAAAATTACAAAGACTTCCATCGATAGGAATTACCTTTACTGAGATTATTTTTCTTTTTCTAAGAGAAATATGGAGTGGTCTTGACAACGAATTCGGAGTGAGCAATCATGAAATGCATTGTGAAGGTATCACTAGTGGACAAAAAAGAACAAAAGTATAACTGGACAAAAGAAGAGGAAAAGGTATGGTAAGAAACATGTCGAAGGAACCATTCCCATCCATGCTATTAAGCTCAAATGGAGGCAATAATATCCAGAATAGACCATGTCAAATAAAAAACCTCGAAATATAATATAACTAGTATGGTGCAAAGACGAAAAGAAAACAATACTGACGGCTAGGGTAGAAGAATAATTTGAAAGTTCTTCCAGATGCTCAAGTATGTGAGGGATTGGTTACTGATAGTTTACAATTATCCCAATTTTATTTTGGCTCATTTTTACATAAAGGCACCACCACTTACACTTACATATAAAATAGATGGTAACTCTTTTAAAAATAATTTATTTGAATATAATAAAAATTAAAAATATATATAATTAAATTCGATTAAAAAGAGAAAATATAATATTTTATAAATAAATTATAATTTTTAAAAAATAAAAATATTTATATTGAAATTTTTTGTTTGAATCGGGTGTTATCCAAAAACACCCTTAACTGGCATTTCCAAATATCTCAATTTTATATTGTAGATATGAAGAATGAATAGTGTAGGTTAGTTCTAATATTAAACACTTACTTGAGTAAAAAAATATATAATATAAATATTTAGATTTAATCTCATTATGCTTTTTGACAGATCCGTTCACACTTGCAAATGAAGGGGTCCACTTACTTGAGTAAGATAATAAATTTTAATAATATTAGTCATAAATCTTAAATTTTTTATCATTAAGAAAAAATTTGAATTGATTCCATTACTGCTAATATTTTGCTCATTCGAAAAAAAAATAGAATATCTTATCTATCTTTTTAAATATAATATATATCTTATCGGTTCGGTTATTCTTCAGTCCCGTGAGCAGCCCTAGTTTTGTTTGCAGAAGCTTGAATTTAATATTTGCATCTCCATTGATAATGATCTCCATGTGTAATTTTTTTTTTTTTAACAATTGAGAATCTGCAAGAGATGCATTAAATCGAGATAATATCATATATCTCTTCAATAAAATATTTGATAATATCATTACTTACCTTTACATTTATGTAATTTTTTGATAATATCATTACTTACCTTTACATATATGTAATTTTTTGATAATATCATTACTTACCTTTACATTTATATAAAATTAAGTAATTTTTTATATTATCAAATTACTTAGTTTTTTGATAAACCATAATTTTTTTAATGCATAATATTTCTTCAATAACGTATTTGTATGGTAATGAAATATTAATGATATATTTATTAACGAAAAAAATTCTAAGTTTTACTTTATTTATTATGTTATAATTATTTAAATTTAACATAAATAGTAACGAAATATATAGATAGAATGTCTATATATATAATTAAATGTAACAATCAAGGGATAGGATACTCTACCTAGGTATATATGTACTTATATATGTACACACGCATATGTATGTTCGTAATTAAAAAATTATTTATATTATATAACATATTAATCTAATACTCGCTAAATAATAATGATATATTATACTGTATATAAATAATATATATATATATATAGGTTAGAATAACTAATAATTAAAATGAAATTCAAGCTCTTTAATATCAATATATGGAAACTTAAGATGTAAACAAAAATGTATTTGAAAAATCAATGATCTAACCATTACATGTATTTATAAAGTTAAAACAAGTTTAGTAACCAAATTTGAAGGTCATTTGTTTTATTTTATCACATCTGTGCAGTAATATTTATAAAATAGAATGATATCTTAATATTTACAAATATAAAGATATCAACTTAACGATCCAACCGTTAAATTTATTGCAATCATTACCAATAATATTGAGACTAAATTTGAAAATAATCAGATAAAATTTAAAATAGTTTTGAGGAGATTTGTTATAATTAAACTAAAAACGACGGTTACAATAAACCGTCCTATTTGATCTATTCTATTGTAACAATTACAATAAACTGTCATATTTGACCTACTATGGCGACGGTTAAAATAAACCATCGTATTTTTCCTGCTCTATTGCGATGGTTATAATAAACCGTTGTATTTGGTCTACTCACAATTACAATAAACCATCGTATTTGGTCTACTCTATTGCGATGGTTACAATAAACTGTCGCATTTGATCCACTCTATTGCGATGGTTACAATAAACCGTCGTATTTAGCCTACTTTATTACGACGGTTTGTGTAAACCGTCGTATTTGATTACCAAATACGACGATTAGCATTGGACCGTCGTATTAGGTCTATCTATTGCGACGGTTTCAGAACCGTCGTATAAAGTAACTTATTACGACAATTTTTTTATCGCCATTTTTGTCTTTGTCGTATTTGCTCTTTTTTTCTTTTTTCTTTTGTAGTGTAGGGTGTTTAGGGATTTTCCAATTACCCATAGATTAGTCAAGATTGATTTCTTCTTTGAAAAGGGTGGATATCTGTAAAGACAAAAAGAGGGCGAAACTTCCGATTTAGAGGAGAAAGAACAAAAAGAGATTACATGGGAAAGCAGTATGTAAAATGTTGAGATTATGTAAAAGTTTGAAAGGTTGGGAAGTCTCAGATCAAGTATCTAAAACAGTTTTTGATATAACAAATATATTCAATCAATATTAAAATATGATGAATGTCATAAACTATTTAACTTTTCACCCATCAAATCTGACTTAACAATACAATTATAGATGAACATTGAACTGATCACCATCAACCCATCAAATCTATTCTAGCAAAAACAAGGTTATCAGTTTAGAAGAAAACTAGAAATTTTAAATACTGACTACTCCAACTAAGATTTTAATATATTTACCTAGACATGGAAAAGAAAAACTTTGTTGATTTTCAAGTATCAATTGTTATACTCGTAAGAACAAAAATATTACTATAAAAATTTCAACCAAAATTAAAAATTGTCGTGTACATTACCTACATTCCCAACTTTTTAATTTTCATGTACAACATAGTTATTCAGTTGTAGAGTCCTCTTACCGGTGGCAAAGTCTCAATGGAAAAGAAAACAAAATAGATAAGAGAAAAGAGTAAAATGAAAAATTATCAAAGAATAATTTGCAATTCATAACATGTAGAATATGAAATTATTTTTAGAATGAAGAATGATCTACTTTTTATGAATCATTTATAAGCTTTTTGTTAGTTTTTTCTTTAAATTGATTTTATTCATTTGGATAAATTTTTTAAAATATTTATCTGAAAATATAATTGTATTAGTTATCTAATAGTGGGGTGTTTGTATGTGTATTTATATATACATTTGCATAACACATCATTTTGGTCAACTTATTCTTAATGACCAATTAGTATTATAATCCCGAGATAACTTAAATCATATATCTTCCTTAAAAGGGCACTTCAGTGGTCGTAGGGATGTTTGATATGTGATTTCTCATTTATATTCTGGAGCAATTTTTTGGGAGACTCTGTTCCCTAATCTTTATGAAGGGAAATTAGCAACAAAAAAAAAACAACTATTTTATATGCCTTACAATAGTTTCAAAACGTTTTTTCATCGTTTTGGATGTTTCAACTATTTGTTTCCAGTTATTTCGATCCCTACTAACATAGTCATGGCAGAATCAGTCGACACTCATGCGGCTATGTGACATCATTTTTGAACGCAAAAACATGATGCTGTAAAATTACAAAATATGATCAAATTGACGCAAGAGAACGTTTTGTGCAGGGGACATATTCTAATGCAAGAGAAAGTTAAATATATATATATATAATATGAACTACAAAAGCTCTTGTTATCTCCATCTGGCATTGCTACCTGTTGACATTGGCATTATAAATCTAATTGAAGGAGATTTTTTTTTTTTTTTAATTTTAAGGTCTTGAACCCTCCCCACGGTCCCTGTCACTTCCGTTCCCAACTCCTCGAAGTCTTCATCATTTTGGCGACCCGCCTCTTTCAGAAGGCCATTGCGGACGAGTATGCCTTTTCGATCTGCCTGACATAAAATACCCGTAAAACCTCACAAGAACGACCGGAAAACCTCACGCTCCTAAACCCAAAGGACACCGACGACGTCTCTGTCTAAGCAATCACTGAAGTCTGATATCTCTTTTCATCTGTTTCGGACATTTCAGACACAAACCCTTAGAGGAACGACCGGAAAACCTCACGCTCCTAAACCCAGAGGACGCCGGCGACGTCTCTGTCTAAGCAATCACTGAAGCCTGAGATCTCTTTTCATCTGTTTCGGACATTTCAGAGACACATAAAACAACTTGGCTGATAAGAGAGAAGAAGGATGGTTTACATAGCTTCGTGGGACGACTTCGTGGAGAAATCCGTACAGTTGTTCCGTGCGGATCCCTAAAAGGTAATTCATTGAATGATTGGTTCGGTTTCTCCCCGATTAAGTTTATGTTTTAATGTAACTAAGTAGTAATTATTTTGTAATCTTGAATCAGACTCGCTACGTGATGAAATACAGACATTCTGATGGAAAATTGGTGCTAAAGGTCACTGACAATAAAGAGGTAACTATTTGTTTAATGTTATCTGCTGATTGTTTCTTTGTCTTGCTTTGATTTTATAAGGGCACATTCACACCATTAGTTTCAGTTCTTTTGTTTGATTTTGTGTTCTTGGATGTTTTTGTTTAGTTTAACTGAAAGTGGTGCTCCGATGGAGGGCATGGCCTTTACCATCGAAGATTTTCACTCCGCACTTGATAAGTACGACTTCAACTCAAAAATTGGGACCAAGGCAAGCTCAATATTACATCTGTTGGTTAAAATATCTATATTATGCGTGTATAGGAATTCTAGGTCTTAATGTTGCTATATTAAATGATATGAAGGTTTTCGTGGGGAAGTATTTGAAATATTTAGGTTTGAGTTTTTCTAATATGCTTTTTTTACAAATCTGAGTAGATTTTCCATTTGTTTATGCTATCAAGTGTTGTGGAAGAGGGAAGGAAAGTAATTGTTTCGATTTTTATGTTCGCATTCAGGACGGGGGCTTGGCCAAAATAACAAAAAGATCCTCGGAAAACCCCATGGCTTCCAGAATACCAATTTCCTGGGGGCGTTTGCTTTAGTTCAGACTAAGTATACATGAAAATCTCCCATGTTAACTTCAAGGAATCCATTCATTGTACCTTGGATATGATGAGACTTATGAAGTTCTGTACATGTATGAGGCAGAAAAATAAGGTTTGTTTGGGTTTTTCAAAACATTTTGGGGATTATCTTCTTGAGATTTCCTTGCATTATTATGCCAAAGTTGTCACTGTTCAGTTAATTTTTGACTGCAAATTGCAGATAAAGTTGCACCAGTGGAGATTTAGTTTGTTATACAATGTTGTCAGCATATAAAACCCACCATGATGTTGTTGTATTCTTTAATATTGTGTCTTACTCTCAGTTGTCAATATTGAGCAGATAATGGACTTTGATGCTTGATATTCTTGATCATGGTTTTGGGGTTACAGGTTACTAATGATCATTGGCAATTCCCTTTTTGTAGCAGAATCATATTTGATGCTTTCTGCAGCCCTTTTTATGTGAAAATTGTATTGCATGAAGCTTTCTTTAACAGGGACACACTTATGACACACCAGATGGAGCTAAATACTCGATTTTCAAGTATCCGTTTTGTACTTCTTCTGTGTAGACTTGAATGTAAAAATATATTTGATAGATATAAATTTCATTAACTCATTGTTCTTGCTAAGGACATAGAGTTTACTAATTAATTATGAGCTTATATGGTCGACTTATAATGTTAGATTTCAATGTGTTTGGGAGGTTTATATTCTAGCACTCTCTCAGATCCTCCATTAGAGCTGCAATTAGAAAGCTTTCTTAGACCACACCTTATTCCCTGTCATGTCTTTTTTTCATTTTTGTTAATTTCTAAGCTTTCTATTTTGCTTTTATGGGGTTCTTTTACCATAATCAAGTCTTTCTATTTTGCTTTATTTAGCTTTCACAGTCCTAGTCTCTCCCTCTCCCTACAATTGTTGTGTCTGCAGGGATGTCTCTCTTTATTGTGTGTGTTTGGAAAGCCTTTGCCAATTATCTGCATATCCTGCAAGAAATCTTTCTTCATTGTTTCTTAAACCAAAGGTAAACTGGGGAACATTTTTTGCAATGAATATCATCATTATGTTATCTTTATCATTATCTTATTACACGATTCATCCTGTTTGTTTTTATTGGTCTTTGTTTTGTTGTACAAAACAAATTACCTTTTGCAGTGCTAACATGTTTATTCACAAATGATCATGCTTTATTTGTTTTGTTAACAAATAACCCTTTTCACAAGATGATGATTTCTTAACAATGTGATTCATCCATATTATTGTCTGGCTTAATAGGATATACCCTGGAAATTGACCAGAAGAGCGATGTCTACAGCTTCGGCGTGGTGCTCTGTCCTTAAATTTCCAACCACCAATGCAGAAGCTAAATAAAAAGGTGAATTTGTAAGCCTTGTAGCTATGGTGATGATGGGTAAGATGCACTCGAGAAAACTTGATTATTTCATTTACATTTTCTTTCATTTTTCTTTGGAATAATATCACTTATTGTATCATGCAATTTCATTATTTCAACTTTAGAAACCTAACTTTTCTCCCTTTTCTTCTTTTGGACATAGGATATTACTTTTATGGTGTTTATATATTTATTTTTTGTTTAATTATGTCGGTTGAGCATCAAAATATAAGGGAAATGAAGGAAAAAGATGAGTTCTTGAACTGGGAAGATTACAAGAAAGTGGATTTCACTCAACAAGTAGGGGTTGTGCTATAGATATCGATCTTTATATCTCTCTTGCAATGCTGATAATCTTCTTAGTGGTTGCGAAAAGTGATATTTGTATTTTTAATTTGTGCTTGCATAGAGAATTTTCTGTTTTAGTTCATGAGGCTGCGCAAAATAAAACTATTACTGCCTCGGTCCCAATTGCATGTCCACTTTAAGGAAAGAGGAAGTATAAGCATGTAGTATTTGCCCTTAACTCTTATATCTATCACTGTGTGTTGTCTGGTAAATTATGGTGTTCAAGATTGGATTTTTATTGTTTAAACAATGCAAATATTGGATAGATGAGGTTAGTCTTCATAGTTGAGAATCTTACTAGGCAGGAATTCTTCTCCTGAATTTTATGTTTGTTGATTTGTACATAGGTGAAACTATATGTAGGTTCTGTTATAATAAGGAATAATGCAGTTGAGCAGAGAGAACTACTGGCAAAACTATTGGGTTGATTTCCAGTAGTAAGGAATGCCTATTTATAGTTCAAATTGAAGACTGGGAATTTTCAAAGAAAAATGGGATATTTGCGGTGACATGATATCAACTATTGGCATCTGACGATAGAGGTGGAAATGTTTGTGAATTCTGAAGGTTTGAGACACTGTAGGCATTATTTTGTGGATGTAAATCAGGGTATTTTTATTCTAAGTCACACATCTATTTTTGCATTTCTGGGTATCAGGGGTAGGTATAAGGATTGGAGATCTTTGGTATGCAGCATTTGAATAATGGCATATATACTTTTGTGTGAACATCAGCATAAAGTTTGACATTTCATCTTCCTGTATTCCTTATCTTGAGAGGACTTGAATCTCTTGGTAGAGATATTATCTGATCCAGAAATGTGTCATTTGAAGGAATTTGGCAACATTGAATCCCCAATGCACTCTAGGCTGAGGCATTTCTTTTCTACCATTTATAGCAGGTTAGTTGCTTTATCAATTCGTTGGTTGTATGGTGAAATTATCTGACCTTTTTAATTTATTTTTTTCTGAATTTATGACCTTTATAGAATACATTTTTTTTTTTTTAAAGATGAAAATCCTTTCTACAATTTTTATCCATGAACCTATTGAGAGTAATCAAACTAAATTGGCACAATCACTTCTCTACCAGTCACCTGTTTGCTGTGTAATTTTATATCCAACGTGATGGAACTTCCAGACTTGATGCTTATAGCAGTCTTCCCGTATTTTTATTTTTACATTTCTTATGCACTTTTCCCTCTAAAGATTTTGATTGTATATGCAGGATGCAGGTGAAATCATCCACTCAACCAATCTTTCTATCTGTTCCAATCTGCCATTGTGACGGTCAGCTTCAATATTTGACCTTTATCTTATCTTTTTGTCTAATCCTCATTTTTTGAGAAAATGCTAATCTAGAAGGACTTAGTATGTATTTTGTGTAGAATAATTGAAATAGGATTCCAATCCCTGACCATGTTTTTTATGAGGTTGGCCTGGTTTGCACATCCTTTATTTTATTTGTGTTCTATGATTGATTCATCAATTATACTTTGATTGGTAGTTGATCATGTGATATCCCTTAATTGTGCCACTTTCCAGTAGAGGCTACTTTAATTAGATTTAGGTCAAGTAGCTTGAAATGATTTACTCAGAGTTTCTTTTATTTTCTAGGGTTTTGAATTTTTGATTAATTTATTTTTATGTTTCATTCTCTTTTTCTTTCTAATATTTCTTTTTCTGATGCATGCGCTGTTGGCAGATATATTTTAGAGAGTTTCATACAAATTAATTATAGTTCTGTTTTCTTTTCTTTTCTTCTTCTTTTTTTTTTTTTTTTTTTTTTTGAGAGTTGATTGTTCTATCGAAGAGTTAGTGTTGACTTTCATCTGCAAAAGAAACTACTTAATGTTAAATATGAGATTGTTCTAAAGCTGGAGCTGGAAATACTTCTCAACCTTTCATTTTCTGCAAAAGCTAACTTTTTTGCTCCCGTGCAAGTATTTGATGCATATCTGGTGCTTTGCTTCCTATTCTGGTTGAGCAAATGTTGATCAATGGATTTGTTAGACATGTTTTGTGTGATGTGGACTGCGGGAAAGAGTTCATTCTATGTGAATACAACAGAGATGCAGGTAAAATGCTACCTTCAACATGTTGCAAAATTGTCGCAGTTATCATCATTTGAGCTAATATAGAAGTTGGCCTATCTGCTGTTTTTTCTAATTCTCTGAACCACGAGGTCTCAGTACTTACAGAAATGTAGTGTCTGTAGAACTTATTGTACAAGATGATAACAGAGAATGGTAAAATCTTTGTGCCCTGTATTTTGTTTTTGGATTACTTATCCTTTTCACAGAATCAAGCTTTTCGGTAGACCAAAACTATTTCTTGATTAATATCTGCTATTGTTGCTCTGCAAGAATTTTTTGTTGTAAATTAATCAGTATGCCAACTTTTTTAAACCTCTTAGAATTCTGTTATTTTTAATTTATCATTTTTTATCTTTTTAAGAATTCTAAAAGTATTATTCTATATTTATATATTTCAACCCTCAAAAATTTTGAAGATTTTTTTTTTTTTATAAATATCATGGTTATATGAATTGGTTTTTTTTTTTTTTTTAAATCAGAGTTATCTGATTTTTTTTTTTCCAATATTAGAGTTATCTTCTTATTTAAATTATTTTTTAATGTAAAAAAATTGAGAAAATTATTAAAACTATCCCGTGCACCAACCTAGTTCCATTTAATAACAATCCATCCCACTGAATTCTCTGCCTAATCTAAGCAGGCAGTCTCTTAAGAGCACGACAATACTATTTCTCTTCCCCATCCACATAGAACAAAATCGTAACAACCATGGCAAAAACAACACTAAATGTGAACAACAACTTCAAATATTTTGCTTTCACTTTTCAATTTTCAGCCTCAATGCTTCTTATCGTTTTCAATAAACTAGGAACAACAATGGTTTACCATGACCACATTTGAGGATCGTACCCTTAAAATAAGCCACAGCCTCCTCCTTCCTGCATTTCAAACAGAAATACAACTAAGTTGAGCAGTCACAACTAAGATAACAACAAAAATGAATCATAATGCCAACCTCATAATTCTCACAACTAAGAAATCTTCTATCTGAGTTAATGTCGGTCTTGAATGTCGAAATTGTGGAAACTTTAATACAGTAGCAAACTCGCACACTTGTCACCATTTTTGTTTCAAGAATGAGTCTTTCCATTTTTTTCCCCCTCTTATTTCACTTTATGAATCGTTATCGCATTATATACCCTTTCTATCTTAATATAACCAAGATTATAGGTTATAATTGGGTTAATACAATTTTGCTCTCCTGAATTCAGGAGGGATGGATGCCAATTGAGTACCTGTTCTCTTAAATTGACAATTGAAGACCTATTTGCATATTGGGTCAGCATCTAATACAAATTATCCTAAATGCCCTTCAATTTTGTAGACGATACTTTCCCTTCCCCCCCCGCCTCCCTCCCCTTTGCCTTTCTCCTCTTCTAACTCTGTAATAAAACCTTCGCTTTGCTGCTACAATCTCCGCTGGTCAGAGACTGGGGGCAGGAGCTGGCGAATTTTCAATATATATTATAAAATTTTAAGAAAAATCTTTAAATTTTACACTTGACCCCACCCCGCAAACATTCAAAATTTTATCTTTTTAAAAACTATCTAAACTCTATCTTGTTGACAAATTGAGCTCTAAATTTTTATAAGAGAGAGAGGAGAATGCAGTCCACCAGACTGGCAGAGAAATCCTTACAATAAACCTTTTTTCTTAGTAGTAACGAAAAATTCAGCCCCTGTTTAGTTCATTAATAAATCAGTTTGTCATATTCTAAGGGGAGTTCCGTTCATTTCATTTACGCAAGTAAAGACAGAAGCATTCAAATGCAAAACAAAGAGATAAATATTGGAGCAAAGGTTGTAAGTCTCCTAAATATTTCAATTAGTTAAAATCAATCTAAAGCTCCTTACATCAAGCAATACGCCTTGGTACATTAATCCGCCTTCTCCTCCGCCATATATCCAAGAAAAAAGAATAGAAACCAGAATAGCGTGAAAAGGACATTTCCGCCCACCCAAAATGCCTGACTACGGTTATAATTGCTAGGATATCTTCTACCGCCTGACTACTTAACTTTGTTATCCCTTCTCATTCCATTTCATCCAAAATAAAAAGAAGATTTCATCTAAAAGGCTAACAACTCATCATCCAAGTACTACAACTAACCAAGACAATCATGAAGTCATCCAACTAGGGCATAACCTCTACACTTGAGAACTTCCACTGTCAGTTCTGACACAGTGTAACCCTAAAATGGAACAGAAAAAAACTTATCAGAACGTGGAGCTGAGCTATAAACTCCTGCATGAATACCGCCAGGACAGAATATTCACCATAAAACTAAATCATTCTATAAAGCTATGGAGAGATCTAAATTGACGTTAACATGTCGTCGTGAAGAACCCGAGCAACCAATGAAATTAGGTCCAGAGTAGGAAGATATCGCCTCGCTGATCTCGCTCGTGGAAGATGCATTGCTTATCTGAATTGAAGGGTGGTGCAATGAGAGGGACAACGACAACCCACAAACATCAGCGTCTTCAGCTGCGTTAAGTTTTTCTCTCAAACTCTGAAATATGCATTGTTTTGATGATTCACACTTTTCTTCGCCGGTCACCTGCAAAGAGGAAGTTTTCACTATGAGATCAACTTACAAATACCACATATAAATTCTAATAATGGACAACGGAAGACAAAAAGCAATGGACGTTGTAATTTGCATGACAAACTTGTTTTGGAAGAATTTATCTGAATTGTAAAAGAATTTGAATTACTGGGGAAAAAAAACATGTAGAGCATCATAATATTTTGTAGTGAATAGACCATAATTTTCGAATAACAAAATCATTTAAAATTAAAATTTCTATTAGATTTAGGTACAATCCAAGTAAACCCTTAGACTATGATTGGATTAAAGTAAAGGAAATGGGATAAGAAAGAAAATGGGAAGATTGAATGCTGCTATTGCTACTTTACATATTTAGCCATGTTTTTAGGCAAATGTAAACATTTTACAATAAAGATGTATTAATCAATAAAAAAGAATTCACTAAATTGGGCTACCTTCCCTCCCATATGTCTCTACTCTTAAATGGAGAGTTAGACCTTTTCAACTAAACTAGATCACTCCATTTCCTTCCACAAACATTTTTATCTATTTCCCCTCATTTACTTCCTTCCAACTCCTTCAATCCCCTTCAATCCCAAGACCGAATGAAAGAAAAAAATAATTGCTGAAGGAGGCATCGACGTAGGTCACAACAAAAATGCTCAGCACCGAAAGGGGCAATGATTGTGCTGTTATCAATACCATGGCCTGCAAATTCTTTCAAGCAATAGTAACATACAGGAACGAAGAGTAAATGAATAAAAATGGGGCAGAATTACTTCTTAAATAAGGAGGCCCACTACTATAAAAAACACAGTTCTTTCTATTTTCGTACCGTACTAACCTAACGCATTAAATAGGCATTTTTTATTTTCATTATTCTCTTAATGATGCAGCTGTTTGTTAGGGACGAAAATGCACAGCAAATCCGCAAAATGTTACTCCTCCGTCCCTAGTCCCTTAATATAAATCGTTTGACTTAATTTCACAAATATTAAAATTCTTAAAAATAAAATAATTTTATATTTTTTCTTACTAAAATATTCCTATTTAAATATCTTAGAAATAAAAGAAAAAAAAAAGAGAATAATAAATAAAGACAAAAATATAAAAATAATTTTAAAACCTACTTGAAAAATTTTCAATGACTTATAATTTGAGACTGCAAAAATAATCTCTAACAACTTATATTATAAGACGGAACGAACACTAGGCAAATCATCACCATTATCAGCTAAATTTGATAGTAATAAAACAATTAATCAAGTAGGAAAACAAATGTATAATGAAGTAAAAAAAATATTATATACGATTACTTTGTAAGATATCATAAGCATACTTTGTCAGCAACTCAAGTAAAAATAATTTCTTGCCTTATTAAAAAAAAATTAATATCTAAGTAATTTATTTACTCACAATACATTATCAATCCCTTGTATCCTGGTGAGTCCAAAACAACATTATCCTCCCTCCATTTTCAAATAATTTTCACTTTTGAAAACTTATAAATTAAGTTCGTTCTAATATTTATAGGGTTAGCTTAAATATTAGAGTTAGCTTAAAAATACACATAATTGCCCATATTGAAAATTATAAAGTTAGCTTAAAAAGTTAAAAAATTAACTAATACTATTATGATTTAGTGAAATAATAAATAATAAAGATACAATTGAAAAAGAAATAATATATACATTTATAATTTCATGAAATGACATGATTAACAAAAAAAAAACTCGAAAAGTAATAGATATAAAAGCAGGGAAGTATGTTTTATGATTCCTCAACATGCTTATCGTATTAGACACAAGCAGCATACAATATTCCCCGTTCAAAAAGAAAGTGTTGCTGGCATTACGTTAGTCCATTTCTTGCCTCAAATTTCAAAGCTCCAACTTTCGCAATAATTTCTCACCAACTATAACAGCTTTTCAATATTCGATTACATGGAATTCAAATCAAAGGAATTTGTTGACTCTGTTCAAGCTAACATGTAAAGGGATCATCCATTTCTCAGCCAAAACTCCAAGACACAGGGTATAGTGAAAAAAAAAAAAACTTGTGAAAAGTCACAGAACATTCCAATCCCCAACCATGTGGGGATCTAGTTTCCATTTCCCAAGCTAGTGCAAACCAACTGTGCAAGAAATTTCCGTCACATACCCATTCCATGTACACATTGATGTTGTCTTAAAAGAGTGAAAAACTTTAGTTCATGTCGTTTTACAAAGGCCGTATACATATCAAGATGTTCTGAGCAGGTATAAGCTTTTATTTTTTTATTAATATTTTTTTTCTTTGGTTTGGGGGTGGGGGGCGGTTTTGTTTGGGGGTTGCAAGATGGTATGAGGTGACAACTAGGTTCAAGGCCTACTTCCCTATGTATCAAAAAAGAAAGGGCAAAGAGTTTCTGTTGCAAAAGTAGGCACAACAATTTTCCAAAGGAAGGAAAGACTGTTTCCCACAGAAAAGCATGGATATCCATGCAGGCATTTACTGCTAAGCTATTGAGAAAGAGAGAGGCATGCTATGCTGCAAGAGTAGAGTCGGAAGATGAAGGTAAAAACCACGAATGCACTCAACCTTCTTCAAAAAGCTGCTCAAAAGGAACAAGTTCTAGAGAGAGAAAGAGAGGAGGATTTGGCCTAAAGTACCTTGAAGAAATCAGATTCTTCCAGTGGCCCTGCAGTGCTAGAAGGATTATTGAGGTTTTGAAAGAGATCCTGAGAGAATGGGATGCATCTAAAACAACTCCCTTCCTTCTCCTTTATTCCACTTTTCTCAGCTATAGTCTGCCCATAATCATCATTACGGTACGGATTTGTCACTGACTCGAGTATTCTTTGGCTGCATTGCAGTTTCTCTGAGAAAGAACTCGTCTTCTCGATTCGAGCTCTGAGAAAAGATATGAAACAAAAAGAACGTTATGGATAGACTACCATCGGGAAAAATGAAAAGGGTTGAATGCAGGTGTGAAATGATAGTGCCTAATCTGACCATTTGTGTAGATCTGAAAAACAGAAGCTAAAACTATAGAGGGACTAATCCAAGATGACCTTTTTGAAGGTAGAGGACTGTAAAAGAACTGAGGATCCGATCTTTCCCTTGGATCCAAACCAGTTTCTCGTTCAAATCCACCCTCAGGTGGATCTTGAATGGACTGCTGCATCCTTTGTTGCGTGCTGCTTTTCTCTACTGATTGTCCTGCACAAGCAGACAAAAAGGAATAATAAATACTAAGAAAAAGAACTACTGTGTGTTTTGCGTGTTTGAAAATACACACAAGAAATACTATCAGTATTAGTAATATTTAGCATTAGGATGAAGGTTCTGGTTTCATAAGCGAATTCCAATATTGGAATACTTGAAGGATGGTATTTTAACTCAGTGGTCATGGATTTTGCGAATGAAAGGCTTCATTGGGAAAGCAATAATCAATAATGAAAGTACATCAATATCTCATTTCCCAAATTTCCCGAAAGATACGCAAAGAAGGGCTATCAGAAATATCGATTATGGAGGTTTTGGGACTACTAATAGAGGAAACCATGAGTACTAAAACTGCTTCACACCATCATATACAAAAGTAGTCGGCAAGAGAATTTCCATGATTCAAAAAAGAAGGTTTCCCAAGAGGAAAAAAAACGAACAGTACCAAGAATGGTCAATGATACCTTGTCTGCTTACATCATTCTTCATGCCCCTGTACATCTGCAGGGTAAGGAGGGCGAAACAGAAGATAAGAGAGGGAAGAGAAGAAAGAGGAAATATTCAAAACGATGAGCGTTACAGGAGAAGATAAGTACGGAATGGTAGTAAGGAAGAGGGAAAAGCAGGAAGAACCAAAAAAAAAAACCTGGAGATGGCTTTTGACATGAGAAATGGTGAGCCCTCTCACATCCATCATTTGTAGAACAAGCTTTGGAGTAGCCTCTGTATCATCGAGTTAAAAACACAAACAAAATTATCAAATGAAAAGGAGAGTAAACAAAAAAATAAAATAAAAAGATCCAGCCAGAAAATGAAAAAGAAAACTTGAGATATAACAAGACAAGACAACACACAAAGAACAGAGAAACAGAATCTTACTCTCTTGTCCACCCAGCTTCTCAATGGCATGAACAAAACAGTGATGAAGATCAGGTGTCCATCTCAAACGAGGAACTTTTGACCTTATATACTGTCTCACACCACCGTTCCTTCCACAACTCCCCATATTTCTTCCCACTTTCCCTTCAAAACCAACTCAAAATTCAAAAGACGCCTCCTCAAAATCCTTCCTTTTCACCTTCAAATCTCTTTTTGCCAGAAGGCCTTCCCTCAAAACCCCCAGAAAACTCGAGAAAACAATAAACCTACGTACAGATTCCTCTATGAACATCAACCCCAGCCACGTACTTTAGCCCATGAAACCAACAGTTTTTCCTTCTTTTTTTTTTCTTTTTTAGCAATCCCGCCGGAATCGTCTATGTTTAGAGCAGCAAGAATAAAGCAATACAGCGAGAGAGAGAGAGAGGGAGATGAAAAGGAAGATGTCTGCAAATTCCTTAAAGAGAGGACTAAAGATGATGATGTGGTTAGCTACGTTCTATCCTATACTGCAGATAAAAAGAAAAGAGAGAGAAAAAAAAAGGGAGAAAATTTTATCACGAGCTTTCTGATCATCCGCCCGAAATCATTACCGATACAAATACCAACTGCTGCGCTGCTGCTGCTCTTATTCTGCTGCTTTGACTCTTTTCTCTTTCTCTCTCATTTCTTTGTCTATCTCATTCTCTCTCTAGAATCTTAATACGCCAAAGTCGTCATCATCACATTTCACAAAAGTCCAGGAAATATAAAATAATTTAAAAATTAATTATCAAATTCATATGTTACTGAAATTTACATCTATTAAATAAAAAATTAATTAAGAAGTTTATATAAAAATATATTTATTGTGTAAAAATGCATATTTACTTTTTATGTGTAGACAATTAATTTAAAAAGTTTTTATAAATAAAAAACAAATAATGTATATTAAATTCGTAACTTTATCATTCGAGTCTTGCAACCATTTATGTAATACTTGTACATTATGAGTATGACACCCGAGTCTGGAGGCACCTTAAAATGGATAATGATTGCATAGTAACCAAAAAATTTAAAAAAAAAAAACAGTTCTCACTATAGAATGTTAAAAAAATAAATAGATTCAAAGTGAATATAAATTTTTTAATCTTAAAATTTTATTTTAATTTAAATATATTATTATTTTTTATTTTTTCATGACTGTTATTTAGTCACAATCCATCATATTATCTTTATTAAGATATTATCTGACCTTACATATTGAATAATTTTTTATAAAATTTACCTTAAATTAATTCTTATCCACATATATCCGAATATAATACTTTATCTTTCTTTCATTTCTTTTACAATTTTTAAACCTCATATGATTTTTAGGATTTAAAAATTAAAGATATATTAAATAAAAAGAAAGAAACAAATTATACGACAAAAACTAAAATACGAACAATAAGATACACGGTGGTGAAACTAACCCCAAGTCAATTAACTCAATTAATATTATCTTTAACTAATTATAATAAAAGTATTATATTTTTTAATTTTTTATTAATAAAAGAATTTGCACCGTTATTCAAATATGAGTTTAAGACTCACGTTTCAAGAAAGGTTCATCCGATACCAGTGTAAAATTTTCAGTACCAACTATCTTAACCAATTCAAAAGACAAAAAATATTACTTAAAATATAATTATAAATTCTCAATAAGAACATCTCTAATAAATATAAATATTGTAAATATAAAATCAAGTTTAATTAAAATAGTATTTATATTTTAAGATAAGGTAACTTTTTCTAACTTTGCTTCTTTATAATTTAACCCTCTCCCTATCTCTCGAGCACATGCAATAATTTTGTTTTCATGTTATTATTATTATTATTATTATTATTATTATTATTATTATTATTATTATTATTATTATTATTATTATTATTATTATTATTATTATTATTATTATTATTATTATTATTATTTCCCTAACGAAGCCTAACATGCTCTTTTTGTTATCATTATAAATTCTTTAATAAGTTTTTAAATGTTGGATACCATTTTTTTTTAATAATAACTAGACTGCAATGAACATCGGTCAATATTCTCTATTGAGTTTTAAGATGATAAGAACTTTAGCATTTATTATTTCAATAATTCCTTTATGTGAGTAATTTAACATTTTTAGTGTGCTGAAATTTCACTTTCTTTTAAAACATAAACAAAATTTTGAATCATGACTACCTTCTGTGAGCTAGAATTCAACACATATACAATTATTGGAAAAGAAAAGGATAATTTGATACAAACTCACATAAGATAAAATTTTAAAAAAGATAGATAAACAAATTGGTAAATCTGAATAAAACATAAACACAAGAAACATTTGTCAATAATGGTAAATCTGAATAATACAAATAATCCACACTGTAAAGCCAGCAATATTTTTAAGAAAAAGAAAGATATAAGACATTGTTTGGAATTCTAATTTTGGCCAATTTTTTTATTACTATTATTATCTTTTTGAGATCCGAAAGATTAGGAGATATGTATATTAATACCTGTAAGAGTTGCTTTTAATTTTTAAGTTCCTATTTTATTATAGTTTTCACTATTTTTTATTATTTGAGTTAATACTTTATTACTAAAGAGGTTAAGTTGTTTCTTTTTTCAATTTCTTGTTTGACTTTGAATTTTAAATTTAATTTCCAAATTGTCAAAACAAATGTTAACTTTATAAATTAAAAGATTCTATTTTATTTTTCATTCCATTATCATGAAATAAAATCACTAGACATAAGCAACTTTGATAGAATAAAAAATGGCTTGTGCCTAAGAAAATAGCATATGAATATGAGTTATGAATTTTCTTTAAATTTTCTATAACAACCCTCTCACTCTTTGTAATGGTAGTTCTAATAACATGTCATAATAGTAAAACAATATACTAAAATATGAATTCCAAAAGTTTTATAAAAAGTCATTTATTTAATATTAAGACAAACATAAAATTTTAAAAAATATTAAGAATGAACGTCATGCTAACTCTAATTTCATATTTCATTGTCATTAAATTACATATTTTACAA
This sequence comes from Voacanga thouarsii, assembly GCA_026120185.1. NCBI lineage: Eukaryota > Viridiplantae > Streptophyta > Magnoliopsida > Gentianales > Apocynaceae > Voacanga > Voacanga thouarsii. Next base: position 327,516 of record JANUWF010003384.1, on the reverse strand, counting down.
AACGTACAAGTATCCTTTTCTTTGCTAACTTTATCGTCTAACCATTTATGACCAGGCATAAAACAACACCACACATCCTTTTTAACCATTTATGAAACAAAATTATCTGCAATTTTTAGTGATAAAATGTAGAAATATTTTATGTGGTAAGTAATTAATAGTGCTGATTATGATTGAATCTAGAGGTCTTGACACTGACGACAACCTTCAAAATAGCCCTTTAGTTGGGAAGAATCCCATTTTTCGCTTGGAGAAATGGTCAAAGCTTTGAAAACTTTTCCCTCTTTGGCCTTTTTGGCGTAACTCTGTGCTTTTCATGTTAATAATTGTTAAAAATTAAAAGTCAACCACATGAACAGGGCAAAATGGTATAAAGACTGACTGACCGAACAATCTACCGCCTAGGCTAGACCCCTACTTCTCAAAGAATTCTTCAAATTGGGACCATGGCACTTGATGCCTTAGCACAAGGCAAAACTTCTCTTACATACGCCAACTGCTCAAAATAATTGGGAAGAATTTCGGATATGTTCAATTATCATACTTCGATTCATATTAGATTTTTTTTCTCTTTTTCTTTTTAAAAATATTGCGGGAAAATTCATTTTTCTTTTTTCCCTTTTTCTTGTTACCTTAAAAAGAAAAAATTATTGCAGTTCAGATTTTTTAAAAATAAAAATTTTAGCATTAGTTATACACTTAGGTATCGCTATTTTTTTTTTCGGGGGCGGGGGAGCGGAGTGGGTAGAGGCACTGAGACGTGTATTACTATTGGGTTAAAATAAGAGATATCTTAATTTTTATTGAAAAAATAAAAATTGAGAAAAATCCCTGTGTTTGTTAGACAAAGTATGGAATACTGAACGAGCACAGTGGAAAGAATGAAGATATGGTGGTGGTGGGGACAAGATGGTAATAGGAAAATTCTGTGGTCTTTTTGTGAATTCCGTTTCAATCAAATCAGAATCAATCATTTCAAAATTCAGATACCCAGTCTATGACCGAGTAGAGACGGTGCCGACTATTGAAAAAACCCTCGTGCTTTCGTAGGCATCCGAATTTAATACCTATACCTTTTCCATTGTTTTCCCCCTTTCTTTATGTGCTATATCAAAGTATAATTCTTTCCACATGTAAGATTGACGCTATATTTTAAGAAATTTTCTATTCTCATTTTAAATCTAAATTTTATTTTAATTTAAATATATTATTATTTTATATAATTTTAATTTATTAAAAACTATTACATATTCACAATCTATCATACTCTTTTTCTTTAAAATTATATAACCTTACATACTTAATAATTTTTCACAAAATTTATCTCAAATCAATTATTTCTCATTTACGCCCTAAAGCAAAGAATTATAAGTAAAGGGGGCGGACACAAGGGAAGGTGAGGGGAGATTTTTGACCAAAATAGGTACCCCTTAAAATTCAATGCCGAATGGGAGAATTGGGTTGGGTACCCAATAGAGGGACCTCCTTGAATTCCATCAATTTCATCAAACGCATTTAATATGCGTGAACGTACCTCGTGTGTAACAAACACGAGGTCAACTGTTGTTGAGACGCCAATCGCATCTGTGTATGCATTTGAGCATTGGAATTATTTAACAAAAAATTGTAGTAATTATTTTTTTAAATTTTAGATTAATTCTTTAACATAAATATTATTTTATGTAGACATGTAATTTCAATTCTATTTAATTTAATTTTTTATTTAAATAAATAATTATATTCAATAAATTTTTTATTTAGTCCCGTTCACAGTATAAAATTACAGTTATTTTTATTAAAATTTTAAATTATTTTAATTCTCAATTAATACTAAAATAGAATTTTAATTTATTTTTTTCGTAAAAAATGGCAATAATTTTAAATCTTTTTAATTTATTTTATTATTTACCTTTAATCCGTTGAACATAATAATTTTGAAATAACAATTTATTATTTTTCTAATTTCTTAAATTTTAATTTTAATTTTTAAATATTAAAATTTAATTACAATTATGTATAATTAATTTTAAATGTATATGTTAAAAACATGCAGTAATTTTTTTTAAATTTCACATTAATTCGTTAGCGTAAAAATTATTATATGTAGACATGTAATTTCAATTCTATTTAATTTAATTTTTATTTAAATAAATAATTATATTCAATAAATTTTTTTATTTAGTCCCGTTCACAGTTATCTTTATTAAAATTTTAAATTATTTTAATTCTCAATTAATACTAAAATAAAATTTTAATTTTTAGACTTTAATTTATTATTTTGAATGCTAAAATTTAATTACAATTATGTATAAAAAATTAATTTTAATTAATTTTAAATGTCAATAACGTACACATAAAATTGTCAAAATTAAGTATGAAAACTAGTTCCACAATAAAATCATCGACAGTGCTACTGAAGTTAAACTCGTCTCGGAGGTTGTTGCTGAGGATGTGCTTCAGGTTGTCCCTCATCTTATATATTTGCAACGTACGACGGACCTACATCGTCCTTTAATTGCCTATATTATCTCCGAGACGATCCAGTAGATGTACCAGCAGCAAAGTCAGCCCTTGAATAAACATACTTAGGATCAAAAATTAAGTGCTGTGGAGTTAAGAAATCATTGTGATCATTTGAAACTACTGCACCAGGAACATAATCATCTGCAACTGGCAGAACTTGAACGTAGTCATCATCGACCGTTGCAGGAGCACTTGGCACATAAACATCTTCATTTCCATGTACCACTGAGTAATATTGTTGCGAAGGAACTTCCTCAATTGCAACGTGCCGACGTGCCCGTCTATTGCCCTGCCTTATTGGCAGTACTTGTCGAGGCACTTGTTGCGGAATCGATAGTACCAGATCAGCAGTATACGATCGTCTGAATGGCTCAAACGAAATTCGATTTAGACGATCGGTTTTGCCACTAGCAGTCAAAGTAGGCATGGTAATATCAAACATTCTTCCGACTACTTGTTGCGCATATGATGCATCATGCCGAGACGCTTTATTGTCTATATGCCAGATCCGGTGCAGTGTGTTGATCTGCATATGCATTTTCAAGAATATTATTAAAATTTTAAATAAATCAGAATTCTATATATGTTTATATGAATAAGGAAAAATGGACTTACAAGTACATCAGCTGCTGAACTACTAAACTGATAGTTCACAGGATTTGATTGTTGTATGATATAATTGCTAATTAATCGCGTGTGTGAGTCCAATACCACGCAAAATAATCAAGCGTAACAATAGCTTGCCTGAAAGTGGGCTATCCGGTGAGAATATAAACGTGTCTGTTGATCCAATTAGCACAGTGTAGTGCATCCACCTCATCCCATCCAACACCAGTAGTACATAGGTCCCGCTAATGCAGATTTGACCCCCTATCAACAACATTCAAAATTATTTACAACAATTCAAATTGTCGTATAACTCGATCGGGGGCGACGTAGCTCAATCTTCTCCCAACATAATAGAGATGTGATAGACATCCAAAATTGTTGGCCAGAGTACAATACGGAGATAGAAATGCTAACGTGTTCTCATCATAAGGTTGCCAAATAAATTGTAAAAATAAATAAATTTAGTTTCAAACAATAAATAACAATAAATGTTATTTAAAATTCAATTCTAAATATTTTATCGTAGTAATATATACGTGATTGTACCGCATCCGATCCAACTGATCTATGTACGTAATCAGCACATCTGTTGGGGTACGGGACAGTTCCAGTGGACTTTGCCATACTGCTCCTCTAGGCACATTCGGACCAATGTTCCCTACCGGATGTACTATATCCGGTCTAATAGTGGGAATACACTTCCCAAACCCATAACTGTGCTTCTCGTGAAATAATAATATTAGAAAAATATTTTATGATTTAACATAATTAATTTAATTTTGAATTTAAATTCGTACCTGAATCAATAGAAGTGGATTAAATAGTAGCGTTGTACATACAATGATACAAATGAGCTAATACTGCACAACCCCAACTTAGTGTACCAACCAACTCGAGATTGCATATATACCTAAGGAAGCGCAGATGAACTCGGTTTCCAAATTTGTCAGAGAACAAAAATCCACCAATAAACTACATAATGCAACACCTTGCATGGTGTGCAACTATAGCAGGAGTCGCGTGTGCTGAGAGAAGTTGAGCAAGTGCTCTCTCGAGTGAGCTTAACTTCAATCAAGATCCATCCAGGTCTGTACTTGTGGGCCGAAAACTAAGGAGCGCATCATATAGGTCTAGTAGCTCTGCCTACGGGCAGTTGAACCCACAACCAATAATTGAATAACCCTCCACGCATAATCCAAAAAAATACCTCTACATCTTGTAGTATAATTGATGCGTTTAGATTTGGGCATAAAAATCATACAAAAACTAAGTACATTCCCAATCAAGTTTAAATTTAAACGTTGGACCCAAATCACACATATGAGCAAGCGTACTCATCATTACTGAGCATAGGGTTCAAACGAGTGTCGATCTTCAAGGAACAAGTAAACATTAATTACCCCTTTTTCATTGTTTAACCAACTCAACAAAGTGAAAATCAAATAAAAAGGAAAACTAAAAATAAAATAAAATAAAAATATGTACATGTCAAGGATGGAGAAGTCTGCAACTCAAACCATTGATTAGACAGCCATGATCTTCAAGAACTTAATCATTATCATAATCAATCATTCTCTCGGCACCATGAAGGATTAAAGTAAATTAGCATCACTTGGTCTGTCTCAACTAATTACTACCTTCTAGATAAATTAGCATCACTTGGTCTGTCTCAACTAATTCATCCAAAAGATACATTAAACACAATCCTTAATTAAATTTTCGTGGTCTGGCAAATTTAAAACATGAAATTAATCAATGAATCCTTGGTCTGGCAAACATCAATTAACCTTTAATTACTCAATCCTCAGCAATTAATCTCTTTGGTCTAACAAGTTAACAACCAATGAATGCAAAAATTAATTAATTGCAACCATCATCAACCTCTTTGGTCTAGCAAGTTAACAATAGAAATAACCAACTAATCTCGGAATATGCCCAAGTAATTAAATACTAAGAAGAACAGTCAATTAATCAAAAGATCAAATAACTCCAAGAATCATGATTATCTAAAACAATGTCAAATTACAATAGAACAATTAAAACATCATTGTCAAGAAAAAGAAAACAAAGTAAAAGAAAGAACTCATAGACAAGCCTCCTTCTTCTTCCTTTGAAAACCTTCTTGTACAACCCTCCTTGAACTTGAAGAATTTCTCCTTAGACTGAGTGATTTTCTATGATGATCAATGAATTCTCCCATTTTTTCTTGTGTTTTTCATCTATTTATAAGCTTAAGAAGTGCCTAAACTCATAGGTACAAAGTTCTTGGCCGAGTAGAAGTTGGAAGATGCTAAAACTCCCCAAATTTCCAAAAACGTGTCAAAAGATCGCAGCACCGCCTCAGAAACATACCACAGCCGGCGCCGCCTTGGTCCTTCGGAGCCGGCGCCGCCTGTGTTCTGTTTCTCCACTCGTTTATCGATTTTTCTCCGAATTTTGCGCATACGTTCCAGAATGCAGCCGGCTCCGATTAGGCTTTGTTCTACTCTGCTTCTCCAATTTTTTCATTGCTTTGAAGTCCGTGCATCCAATGTACAACCGACGCCGGTTCCAAGCTTCTAGCCGACGCCGCCTCTGCTCTGTTTCGCGACGGTTTTGTTTCATTTTACCTAAAAATCTGAAATAATGACCAAAATACCTTTCCAATGATAAAATCTCAAATATGAAAGAATATGACTAGTTATTGCACAAAATGTATTACAAAAGAGCCTCAAATAACTACACAAAATATAACCAAATTAGCCCCTATCATATTCCCCTATACTTAACTCTTTGCTTGTCCTCAAGCAAAGCATCAAGAACAAGTAGAAAAAACACAAGGTTTTACTCACATCACTCAATAAATTCCCAAACATATCTTTAATGCTTTCTTTACTTATGAACATAAAACATATGATACTAAATCTTTCACAGCCAATGCAAGACTTGTGTAGTGATAAATGACTTAGTAGAACCATCACAATACTTCACAATATTCTCAAACCATTAGAAAGAAGTTAGTTAAAAAAGAATATGCATTCCATATGCTTACTTCTCATACACTCTCTCCACTAATCCGAGACATATCATGATTCTACTTAGATCAAGTAGGACTTTTAAGCTTGTAATGTAAGGCTAAAGGTTTGTAATGCGGCTTAGCAAACGAAGGATATAGGAAAATCAAAAGTCAAAGAAAAACTAAGAGTAAGTAAGAAAATGATAACCAAAATAAACCTATAATTCCCAACTCTTCTTGCTCTCTTATTCTAAGAACCAATCAAACCATAACCTTATATAGCAACCTTTACGCATTTCAAGCAAATCCTGCATTGCTCTTTCTTTTTTTTTTCTTTCTTCTTCCACCTCTTCTTATCATTAATTCTTTTCCTCACAAGATCAATCAAATTTCCAGCAATGGTAGCAAGTATCTTATATGAACTTACTTTTACAGTTCACTCACCATCCCTTTTGTGATTTTTTCGCTCTTTTTGTCTTCAATTCTCTTTCAATTCTTTCTTCTTTTACTCCTCTTTTTTCTTTTTCTGCTGCTATTCTTTTCTTTTTCATTTACTTTCCTTTCTAGCAGCTTGTTGTTTTCTCTCTTCGCTCGTTTCTTTTCTTCTTTCTCATCTTTTTTTTAGCTCGCATTATTTTCTTTCTCAATCTTTCAACTTCTTCCTTTCATTCCACTTCCTCTCTTTTCCCAACTCCAATTGTAATTGATCCATGACTGAAAGTAACAAGTCATGATCTCTCTCCCTGCATTGTTCTCAACATATATACACTTCCATCCTTGACGAGCATAAAGATTTGGAAATTATACAAGCTCTCAGCACAAGTAATGGACAAAATATCGTGATAGGTTTTAAAGAAAGAAATCACCAATTTAGACTCAAAATAGGCACTAGGGATAATATAGCACTAGGTAGGCTTGAAAAACTCAAACTATTCAAAGAAAGCCTATTACCGTCATCCCTAAGTTAAATCATGAATGGCTTTCTTATTTCGCCTCGAGAGGTAATCAAGTAAGTTCTAGAATGCTCCACGCATTTTAGAGAAAAAAAAACAGGTTTAAGAATAATGCAAAGCATTTGATCAAGAACTATTTTGTCCAAGCGAGTGCAAAAAGTCATGCATAAGTTATAAATGATCTAGAACATATGCTCTATAATTCATCATAAAAATATGCACTAAAAATACGGTTTGAAATCTCCAGAAAATCAGAAAATTTCTCAGAAAATTTTGAAAAATTTTGTTCCCAAGAAAATCAAGAAAGCTTCTCCCAAGAAAGCTAAAGAGTATGTAGAAGACTTGTCAATCAAACTACTCCCCCACACTTAAACTGGACATTGTCCTCAATGGCCAAATAAATTGAACCAAAACAATCATTACCAAGGGACCAAAAAGATAAAGGAGAAGAGATAAGAAAAACAAACTTCCATTAATCGTGTTGTACAAGAGCTGAATGCTTGAAGAGAGAGGCATCATCAAAGTACCTATAAACAATACAAAAGAAAATACCAAAGCATAAATCTAGAAAAGAAAAGACAACAAAAACAGAAAAAATGGAAAATACAATGAAAAGAAAGTCAAACTAACTAGAACAAAAACATGAAAAAAGAAAGAAAAGAAACAACAAGAATGAGCAAGACTACATCATCAGTCCGCCGCAGCATCATCACTCTCATCCTCCTCCTCATTGGCAAGTGTGGAGGTGCCCGCACCATCGTGTGGCCTAGAAGAATGCTGCCTCAACTCAGTCAAATGTTGCTCCATGGAAACTTGCCGTCGTGCCATATCCTCCATAGTACCCTGCAAGCGTAGGAGCATCTCCATTTGCTGGTCGAGGCGCCCCAGTACTGTGATCTCAAAGTCAGTCCGGGAGTGGGACTGAGAACTGCCAGCTCTAGCACGTGCCGGTGGTGGTGGCTACTCCTCCTCCACTGTAGGTGGTCTTACCTGAACGGGATGTTGGACCTCGAAGGGTGTGAGCCATTTCTTTAATTCGGGGCCGTACTTATATCCGCAACTCATAAAAGTTTGCTCGGTGACCATATCATGCTCAGTGGTAGCCTCCATGAGTTCTCCCTCAAGACTCATCCCAAAGTCCTTTAGAATCTTCATGATAACCAAGGGAAAAACAAAGGCTTTCGTGGAAAGACGATGATGAACTACTTCTCTAATCGATTGAATGATCAAAGGAGTAAGAGGGGCAGAAAACAGAGGAAGCATGCACCAACGAAAAAAATAAAGGGAAAAAAAACGCAAGCCTTAAAGGCCACACGAAAGCGTAACGATCATACCTTTGCGCGCTCTAAGCCTACTAGGTTGAGTAGGAGTAGCTTGAATGACAGGAATCGCTTCACTATGCCCACTTGAAGAAGCTTCCAGTTGAAAACCCGCTAACCTCCTACTTCGCCTTATTTGCATGAACACCAAGTATTTCAGCTCTCAGAATATACCACAGCCCAACCTTTAGTCGGTGAACACTACGGAGAAGAAGAACGGTCTCAATTCCCCTTGGTTCTCTTGCTATTGATTAGCAAAACTCCAAGAAGAAGACACAGAGAATGAATGAGACGTCTGAGAGAGAGAGCTGCGTGAGTTTTTTCTTAGGCTAGGGAGATCAGGGTTTTTTTCTTTTTCCAGAGACTTGTTTATTGGTCAGCCAAAACTAGATCTCTTATTATCTGATAAACATATTCCCGGAATATCATATTTCAAACACCCGGATGTTATCCTGAGAAGAAGTTTGGCTTAACCCTAAACTCTTCTTAACCGTATCTGGAAAAAACCCTACGGTCCAAGCTATTAGGCCGAAATAATATTTATTATTTTTCTTGGACCCAAAAGGCCCAAAATAATAAACATTAATTATTTATTTCTTGGACTTATATAAATAACCTAATAAATAATTAATGAGCCCAAATGAACCAAAATAATTAATCTTTAATTAATTATTTCTTGGGCTTATATAAATAACCCAATAAATAATTAAGCATTAATTATTTTCCCTAGTTTAAGCCTAGGTTAATTTCCTAATTATTCATACTGGACATAGGCCCTGAATAATTAATTAACCAATTAAACCAGATAATTAATTTCTCTCAACTCCTATTTTTATTTTATTTATTTATTTTATTTCAGTCTAATAATAAATTAGACATCTTGAATAAAACAAAATAAAATAAAATCCTCTTGAACTGAGACCAATTCCTCAACCCAAAATTAGTTAGGACTTACGGGCTATTCCGAGAACCAAAAAGATACATCACCTTGGCTGCTAAAATGACCAAAATACCCCTGCTATATAAATAGCTGTATTTTGCATTTTAAATATTTTCTAATATCACCATAAGGAAATATTGACCTCAAGGACAATGCTGCACTAGCAAAGTCTCCGACCTATAGGTGAAATGACTAAAATACCCCTCTAAACATCGTCGTACATTTAGAGAGGAAGAAGTGTACTAACACCCCTCTAAATGACATCTACCATCCTTAGGCTTCTAGTCCAATAATCCACGACTTCCTAGAGTGTTTCCACTTTCCAAGGGAGTTACCCTAAAGTAAACATCCGAGTCATATTTCCTAGGGCCCTGGACATTTTAGACCATTCGGACAACCATAAGGGCCGATATAGTGCAAAAACTATCTTGTACAAATCTGTCTTAACTAACTAGTTACATATACCCAATGCACAAGTATATTGGTTCTACTATAGAACCTCAACTATAGCATATCAAAGCATATGCTTCCAGCTTCGTCAGGCCACCAACTCATACTCAAGTCGAGAGTACTAGTTCACGCTGTAGCGGTAGTAGTCTAGGTTTCTATCATATAGTACTTTTAGAAACCACTACTACAGGTCCTATCCTACGTATTCGAAATACGCTTATGTCATGAAATGAGTGGACTACTCACTTGCTAAAGGTAAGCCATTCCCCATTTGGAATTCATAACATAATAACCTAAATATGATGAGATTCCCAATCTCATCAATAGGTTAAGAACAAATGTTTATGTGTTAAATAACCCGTGATCCATACCTCACTGTGAAAGACCACCATTCACATGGATCACTTATTTAAACACAATGGGTCTGTTCCAAACGAAAATTGTGCACAAACAAAAAGTAAATTCACAACTAATTTCTGAAAATAAATTCTTTTATTAAAATATTCGATTTTACATTAGAAACCTAGTCTAAGAGGGCATACAATCCAACAATCTCCCACTTGCACTCTAAGACTAGGTAAGTCCATAGGTGCCCACCCATATGGCGTCTAAGTGTCTCTTGAAGACTCTTTCAGCCAAAGGCTTGGTGAATGGATTTACTAGATTATTTTTTGAGGCAATATGTTCCACTACGACTTCCCGTCTCTGGATGAAATTCCGGATCAGGTGGTACTTCCTCTCGATGTGTTTCCCCTTCTTGTGGTTTCGAGGTTCCTTAGATTGCGATACTGCTCCAGTGTTGTCGCAATCCATCACAATCGGCCTGTCCATATGTGGTACGACTCCAAGTTCTGAAAGGAACTTCCGGAGCCAAACTACTTCCTTGGACGCCTCCGGAGTTGCCACGTACTCAGCTTCCATGGTTGAGTCAGCAATATAAGACTGCTTGATACTCCTCCATGAAATTGCTCCTCCAAACAAGGTGAAGACATATCCACTAGTGGATTTTCTCTCATCCTTGTCCGCCTAGAAGTCTGAGTCTGTGTATCATGTAGGAACCAAATCATCAGCCCTGTAAACCAGCATATAATCTCTCGTTCCCTTGAGGTACTTGAGAATATGCTTTACAGCTTGTCAATGAACCTCCTCTGGGTTTGACTGATATCTGCTAACTAAGCCCACGACAAAGCAGATATCTGGCCTAGTACATAGCATGTCGTACATGAGACTTCCCACAGCCGAAACATAGGGAATCCTACTCATTCTGTCCTTTACTTCTTGAAACTTAGGACAGTCCTTTGAAGAAAATGACAACCCATGTCTGTAAGGGATTAGAGCTCCCTTGCATGAGTCCATGCTGTACTTGGCCAGCATCTTGTCAATGTATGTTGCTTGGGATAACCCTAACATTCTCTATTTCCTATTTCTGAGAAGCCTAATCCCGAGAATATAGCTGGCTTCTCCCAAGTCATTCATACTGAATTGACTAAACAACCAAACCTTTGTAGATGACAATGTCCCTATATCATTTCTAATGAGTAGAATGTCATCCACATACAGGACAAGAAAAACCACATTAATGCCTTCAAGTTTCCTGTACATGCATGGTTCATCTTCATTTTGAATAAAACCATAAGACTTTACAATTTCATCAAAACGAATGTTCCATGCTCTCGATGCCTGCTTAAGTCCATAAATGGACTTCTTAAACTTGCAAATCATATGTTCCTGGCCTTCAGCAATGAAGCCTTCCGGTTGGGACATATAGATGTCTTCGCTAAGATGGTCATTTAAGAATGTCGTCTTGACATCCATTTGTCATATCTCGTAGTCATACTGACATGCGATGGCAAGGAGGATGCGAATGAATTTAAGCATGGCTACCGGAGAAAAGGTTTCCTTATTGTCGATTCCCTCTTTCTGAGTATACCCTTTCGCCACAAGCCTAACTTTGAAGGTTTCTACCTTCCCATCCGCTCCCCTCTTTCTCTTGTACACCCACTTGTACCCAATGAGTTTTATCCTTTCAGGTGAAGCTACAAGATCCCAAACCTGATTGAGGTACATAGACTCAATCTCGGCTTTCATTGCTTCATGCCACAGATTTGCATCGGCATCAGCAATAGCCTCCTCGTATTTAGTGGAGTCTTGTTCCTGATGGTCGGAGACCAGCTCAAAGGCTTCTCCAGTCCATCTATCCGGAACCCTAGACATTCTCCCACTACGACGAAGCTCCACTTGCACAGGCTCTTGAGGCTGTGCCTCTTCTTGTTCCATAATTGGGTCAGAAGAAGTTGATTCCGTAGATAACTTCTCCTCAAGTTCCAACCTTGCTGAACCTTTAGTGGAAGTACTTTGATCATCTTCCAAGTATCTAGCATTGGTACTGACTAGTACATTCTGCTCCTTAGGATGATGAAAGTAACCTCCCTTTGTCCCTTTTGGATAGCTAACAAAATAGCATAATTCTGATCTCGATTCCAACTTGTCTCCTTTGATCAGTACATAAGCTGGACAACCCCAAATCCTGAGATGATTCAGACTTGGCTTACGCCTAGTCCACATCTCATAGGGAGTCCTAGGTACTGACTTGGAAGGCACCAAGTTCAGAATATATGCCACTGTCTCTAGGGCATATCCCCAAAAGGACACTGCAAGAGTAGCATGAAACATCATACTTCGGACAATGTCCTGTCCCTTCTCTCAACTACTCCGTTCTACTGGGGTGTTCCTGGCGCAGAGAGTTGGGATACTATTCTATGATGTACCATGTAGTCCTTGAATTCACCTAGGAAGTACTCTCCACCACGATCCGATCGTAAGATTTTGATTAATTTATCTGTCCGACGCTCCACTTCAGCCTTAAACTCCTTGAACTTGTCAAAAGAGTCAGACTTACGTCTCATCAGGTAAATGTAACCATACCTTGTACAATCATCCGTGAAAGTGATGAAGTACTCAAAACCTCCTCTAGCTGGTGTAGACAATGGACCACACACATCAGTGTGAACAAGACTCAACACCTCCTTGGCTCTATCTGCCTTTGGTGTAAATGACCTTTTGGTCATCTTTCCCATCAGGCAGGATTCACACTGAGGCCAACTTTCCAATCTCAATGAGTCCAAAGGCCCATCATGGATTAGCCTCTGAATCCTGGTTGAGTTAATATGACCCAACCTTAGATGCCAAAGGTATGAATCATTGATATTGGTCTTTCTCTTTTTAGTTAAAGGTTCAGACTGAGTGTTATTTGATTGGTTGTTAATAGGGTTTAAAAAGAACAGATTTCCATACATGTGCCCAGTACATAAAATTTCTCCATCTCTACTGATAGAAATACCAGAATGGAAAGATACAGAATATCCTTGATTTATAAGTTTTGCAACTAAAATCAAATATTGACGAAATCCAGGTACATATAAAATATCTTTTAAAACCACTATTTTATTATAATAAAAAATAAGATCCAGCTCTCCTACTGCAAGGGCCCAGACTTGTGCTCCATTACCCATGCGTAGCCCATGTTCGCCCTTCTTGAGTCTTCTAATCTTTCTAAACCCCTGTAAGGAGTTACAAATATGATTAGTGGCTCCTGAATCAACAATCCAAGTGGAAGTTGATCCTACCATTAATATAGACTCTAGATAGAAAATATTATCTGTGGGGTTTTTCTTGGCTTGAAGATCTAGACACTCCTTTTTCCAGTGTCCCTTCTTCCCATATTTGAAGCACTTGCCCTTTGCTTTGTCCTTGGGCTGGTTCTTGGGCTGGGCTGCTGCATTCCCCTTCTTCCTCTTGAACTTTCTGGGTTTAGGCCCAATTCTTAAGGAAGAAGCCTTAGCAATCATGGCCTTTGACTGCGGCTTCATGACCTTCTCTGCCATCTGGAGCTCCTTCATCAGTTCAGTTAAACTCATGTTCAATTTGTTCATGTTATAGTTCAACTTGAACTGAGTAAAGGAGCCCGGTAGAGATTCGAGAAACATGTCCACTTGGCTCTCGGGGTCAATGACAGCCCCTAAGATTTCCGCCTCCTCGAAAGCAGCAATTATCTTGAGCATATGCTCTCGGACTAATGCTTCCTCAGCCATCTTAGTGTTTATAACAGTTCGAAGAGCCTCCTGCCTTGCGGGCCGGCTCTTGTCCGCGAACATAGTAGCCAATGACTGACTAATGTCATATGCAGAAGCCATGTGCTCGTGTTTTGACTGGAGCATATTAGACATGGAGGCTAACATATAGTAACGTGCTATTTCGTCAGCCTTCTTCCACGCCTTCTCAGCCTCTCGCTCTTCGGCGGTGGAACCTTCCCCGATAACAGGGCAGGTCTCGTAAAAGACATACTTATACTCTTCGGCTATGAGTATTATGTCCAGGTTCCTTTTCCAATCCACATAGTTTGGACTCGTTAACTTATTCTCCCTGAGAATAACGGCCAATGGACTAAAAGAACTTCCCACCATTTCTGAAAATCGAAAAATAAAAGAAAGAGTTTAGTTTGTGAAAACAAAATAAAATTTGTGCACTGAAAATAATTTGGCTCTTAGGAAAACTGACATAGCTTCTTGGGAAGATTAACAGTTTCCTAAGCTAAGTGTATTAACCACTACAAATTAATTTTCCTTCTAAGTAATGATCTAGAGGATAACTCTATCGTGGGATGGCCGTTTTCTCTTATTTCCTATGGACATACCTCGCACTATGACCTCCAACGTGGGCTGGCCGATCATAGCATGTGCCCCGGGTTATTAATTACATCCTTCCATTAGATCTAGATCATTGTGGTATCCCCATCCTATACGGGTTCACTCCCAGGGTGACGCAAGGGGATCCACGATCTCTAATGAGGACCGTGATGGAAGCCGTGGGGCCGTTGGAACCCCTCTTCCACTTAGTCTTTTAAAATAAAGGTTTTTCTGAAAAATATCCTTTTGAAATTTTCATTAAGTTTTTCCTTAACTCAAAAATAAAATATCCAAATCCATTAAAATCTCTATGTTAAGGCTTATACCCTTTGAGAGATTTCACCATGGACTAATTTTATTTAAGTTAAAACTTAATGATTTCAAAAAATTTTCAATTAAAACTTTCTAGAGACTTTGGTCTCATGTTTATTTGGCAAAACAATTTTTCTAGTGCAAAATAAAACAAAATGGCTCTCCATTTTAATTTACAAAAATATCTAAATCCAATATATTTTCTATGTCAAGAATTAAATCCTTTGAGAAAATATTCAAGGATTAATTTTTGTACAAATTAAAAAAAACATTTAATTTTTGAAGAAAAATATTTTTCTTGTCAAGAATGTTCCCAAAGACTTTGGTCTTTGAGAAAAAGCACACATAGGTACACAAAAAATAGCATGCTCGAAAACAGTAAACATTTGCATGCTTTTCTATTTTTTAAACCTAAGTGCCCAAATAATAGAATTAAACACATTAATTAATTAATTAATTATCTTGTTTAATCCTAAAATCCCTTACTAATATTTTTCATGCAAATATATTCCAAGAATATAAAATATTACAAAAATATTAACTTCGCCTAGTATGGGACCCAAAACGAAAAAGAAAAAAATAAAGAAAATTGACTGGCGGTCCACTGCACCGGCTGCACCGGATCCGTGCTTGCATGGCCTACAGTCCACCGAGGCCGCGGTGCACCGCGCCGCACCAGATCACCTTTGTTGCAGCCCGTGGATCAGCCCGCGCCCACGACCCGCTTGCCCTCTGCTGTCGACCCGCTGTTTGACCCGCGCTTCCGCCCGATAACCCACCGCTCAACCTGCGCAATCCAATTGCAATTCTTCAATTTGAAACGGCTCAAATCAAATAGAAATCGGCTCGGCTCACAGCAAATAGCCGGACGGCTCCAGGCACATAATGGCAGCAGCTCGGCTCGCGGTTCGAGTCGACTGCACGGCTTATGAATAGTGTTTCTTCTTCGTTTTTCTTTCTCTTTTGCGCAAAAGTTGCAGAGACCTCTGCTCTTTGATTTTTGCTTACTTCTTTGGCTTCTTTGGACATTTTTACTTACAAAAACCCATCCAAAACAAAAATACAACTGCCTATACCCATTTAAATTGGGTTTACACAATCAAACATCAAAGCTAAAATTTATTACAGAGAGTCCTATGCTTCAACGGTGAAGCTCACAGTCATCCTATCCTATACCAAAACAGCGAAGGATCACAGGTATAATCATCTTCTTCATTTTTATTAACTACCATGCTCCCTATATTGATCAAAAAACCATTGGCTCTGATACCACATTGAGGGACGGAAAAACAGAGGAAGCATGCACCAACGAAAAAAACAGAGGGAAAAAAAACGCAAGCCTTAAAGGCTACACAAAAGTGTAAAGATCATACCTTTGCGCGCTCTAAGCCTACTAGGTTGAGTAGGAGTGGCTTGAACGACAGGAATCGCTTCGCCTTGCCCACTTGAAGAAGCTTCCGGTTGAAAACCCGCTAGCCTCTTACTTCGCCTTGTTTGCATGAACGCCAAACCTTTCAGCTCTCAGAATATACCACAGCCCAACCTTTAGTCGGTGAACACAACGGAGAAGAAGAACGGTCTCAATTCCCCTTGGTTCTCTTGCTATTGATTAGCAAAGCTCCAAGAAGAAGACACAGAGAATGAAGGAGACGTCTGAGAGAGAGAGCTGCGTGAGTTTTTTCTTAGGCTAGGGAGATCAGGGTTTTTTTCTTTTTTCAGAGACTTATTTATTGGTCAGCCAAAACTAGGTCTTTTATTATCTGATAAACATATCCCCGGGATATCATATTTCAAACACCCGGATGTTATCCTGAGAATAAGCTTGGCTTAACCCTAAACTCTTCTTAACCGTATCTGGAAAAAATCATACGGTCCAAGCTATTGGGCCGAAATAATATTTATTATTTCTCTTGGACCCAAAAGGTCCAAAATAATAAACATTAATTATTTATTTCTTGGACTTATATAAATAACCTAATAAATAATTAATGAGCCCAAATGAACCAAAATAATTAATCTTTAATTATTTATTTCTTGGGCTTATATAAATAACCTAATAAATAATTAAGCATTAATTATTTTCCCTAATTTAAGCCCAGGTTAATTTTCTAATTATTCATACTGGACCTAGGCCCTGAATAATTAATTAACCAATTAAACCAGATAATTAATTTCTCTCAACTCATATTTTTATTTTATTTATTTATTTTATTTCAGTCTAATAATAAATTAGACATCTTGAATAAAACAAAATAAAATAAAATCCTCTTGAACTGAGACCAATTTCTCAACCCAAAATTAGTTAGGACTTACGGGCTATTCCGAAGACCAAAAAGACACATCACCTTGGCTGCTAAAATGACCAAAATACCCTTGCTATATAAATAGTTGTATTTTGCATTTTAAATATTTTCTAATATCACCATAAGGAAATATTGACCCCAAGGACAATATTGTATTAGCAAAGTCTCCGACCTACAGGTGAAATGACTAAAATACCCCTCTAAACATCGCCGTACATTTAGAGAGGAAGAAGTGTACTAACACCCCTCTAAATGACATCTACCATCTTTAGGCTTCTAGTCCAATGATCCACGACTTCCTGGAGTGTTTCTGATTTCCAAGGGAGCTACCTTAAAGCAAACATCAGAGTCATTTTTCCCAGTGCTCTGGATATTTTAGATCATTCGGATAACCACAAGGGGCGATATAGTGCAGAAACTATCTTGTACAAGTCTGTCTTAACTAATTAGTTACATATACCCAATGCACAAGTATATTGGTTCTACTATAGAACCTCAACTATAGCATATCAAAGCATATGCTTCCAGCTTCTTCAGACCACCAACTCATACTCAAGTCGTAGAGTACTAGTCCACGTTGTAGCGGTAGTAGTCTAGGTTTCTATCATATAATACTTTTAGAAACCACTACTGCAAGTCCTGTCCTACGTATTCAAAATACGCTTATGTCATGAAGTGAGTGGACTACTCACTGGCTAAAGGTAAGTCATTCCCCATTTGGAATTCATAACATAATAACCTAAACATGATGAGATTCTCAGTCTCATCAATAGGTTAAGAACAAATGTTTATGTGTTAAATAACCCATGATCCATACCTTACTGTGAAAGACCACCATTCACATGGATCACTTATTTAAACACAATGGGTCTGTTCCAAACGAAAATTGTGCACAAACAAAAAGTAAATTCACAACTAATTTCTGAAAATAAATTCTTTTATTAAAATATTCGATTTTATATCAGAAATCTAGTCTAAGAGGGCATACAATCCAACACCTTGTCCGTCATATTAGCATAAAATTCCTTGACAAGTACGGGACAATACCTCCCTTTCAATTGGACTATGGATCCCCAACCTAGCCGTCTAAACATCATTCCTAATTTGAGTGCCCGGTCTAAGGTGGGGGAAAAGGTACACTCAACAATAATTTTGTTTGAAGCTCGCCTACTATACCATTCCTCACATGAGGCATCAACAAACTCTGTAGGTCTAAGAGATAAGGGGTCAACAGATGATGGAACTGAAGATGAGGAAGTTCTTGCCCTTTTTGATGGTTGGCTCCTTGCTCTAGACATGGCCAAAGAAGGAATGGAACAATAGGAAGAGGGAACTAAGATGCTCAATCACTGGAGAGAGTATAGCAACCTTCGCACAAAACAAATCCTGGCACACAACCCTCAACCAAGCTCACAACGCACAAACCCCAAACTCCTTCAATGTATATCAACTCCAACACCCACTCAATCAATCACTGTCAACCACTTCAACACAACCTGCACAATGTATGTAAAAATCCACTGTAAAGCATAACTTGTGCTGATATCCTCAAGACATGCTAGTAAACGTGATCATGTGAATGAATGCAATATCATGGTATGATGTGATCAACAATGCAGTTTCAATATATTCAAGTACCACCAATAACCATGAGTCTAGCCCGAGCTATATGAATTCTTGATTGTTTACAAGCATGAACAAGTAGTAAAAGCTCAATAACTCCTAAGGTAATCCAATGAATGAAACTCAACGAAAAATGCACAATCATAGCATATATATATCAATTTTCGGCAAACACTGTTCATATAATTAGACAAAATCAACTCCATCAATGCAACCGTAGGACTTAAGTAAAAATCATACCTTTAGGCTTTTCTATGCATGGGCAAGCAAAAGATGCAAACTTTCTGCGAAAATCTACCCCCTTTTCTTGTGGATTGAATGTTCTATTGGTGTGAAAAATCGAAGCTTGTGATGTGTGTGATCCGTAGGATCAACAAAGAATAAGGTAAAAGATGTTATGGAGCTGTTTAGAAGCTGAAAAAATCAAACTTTGGGCACTTATGGATGTGAAGCCGGCGCGGGTTGAGAGGATTTGCGAGGGAGAGGAAGGTTTTGAAGAAAAAAGTGGCCAAAATGGCCCTTTAATTGGGGTCCTCCTGACAGGAACAGGCGCCGACACGGCTCTTGGAGTTGGCACCGGCTCTGTTTTGTCCGGGTCGCAAATTTTTTTTTTTTTTTGAATGCAAGAAAAATGATGAACATGCAATAATGATGAACAATGCAATTTAATTCATGAAGACATGATAAAAAGAACAAAACAAAACGACCCAAATAAAAATTGTTTCAAACAGCAAAAATGACTCACTGCTTTCCACAGCCTACACCTATAAAAGATAAGAAGAAAGTTAGATAACCAAAATTCATATTTAAAACAAGATTAAAAGAAGAAAAAGTTAGTAAAATTAAATAACTAAATATACAATATATACAAACATACAAAGACAAGTTAGTGATTATGAACATGTATATACCTATTTACATATTTACAATATATAGCGAAATTACAATACAATTATACAAACAACAACATAGGCACTTCTTCATACAAGGAACGTATATACATATTTATATATGTACTTATTTACATATTTACATGATTAAATCAACAAAATCTAGGCTTTCATGCTATTGTTCCCCGGCAACGGTGCCAAAAACTTGATGCGTTTAGATTTGGGCATAAAAATCATACAAAAACTAAACACACTCCTAATCAAGTTTAAATTAAAACGTTGGACCCAAATCACACATATGAGCAAGCGTACTCATCATTACTGGGCATAGGGTTCAAACGAGTGTCGATCCTCAAGGAACAAGTAAATATTAATTACCCCTCTTTCATTGTTTAACCGACTCAACAAAGTGAAAATCAAATAAAAAGGAAAACTAAAAATAAAATAAAATAAAAATATGTACATGTCAAGGATGGAGAAGTATGCAACTCAAACCATTGATTAGACAACCATGATCTTCAAGAACTTAACCATTATCATAATTAATCATTCTCTCGGCACCATGAAGGATTAAGGTAAATTAGCATCACTTGGTCTGTCTCAACTAATTACTACCTTCTAGATAAATTAGCATCACTTGGTCTGTCTCAACTAATTCATCCAAAAGATACATTAAACACAATCCTTAATTAAATTTTCGTGGTCTGGCAAATTTAAAATATGAAATTAATTAATGAATCCTTGGTGTGGCAAACATCAATTAACCTTTAATTACTCAATCCTCAGCAATTAACCTCTTTGGTCTAACAAGTTAACAGCCAATGAATGCGAAAATTAATCAATTGCAACCATCATCAACCTCTTTGGTTTAGCAAGTTAACAATAGAAACAACTAACTAATCTCAGAATATGCCCAAGTAATTAAATACCAAGAAGAACAGTCAATTAATCAAAAGATCAAATACCTTCAAGAATCATGATTATCTAAAACAATGTCAAATTACAATAGAACAATTAAAACATCATTGTCAAGAAAAAGAAAACAAAGTAAAAGAAAGAACTCATAGACAAGCCTCCTTCTTCTTCCTTTGAAAACCTTATTGTACAACCCTCCTTGAACTTGAAGAATTCCTCCTTAGACTGGGTGATTTTCTATGATGATTAATGAATTCTCCCCTTTTTCCTTGTGTTTTTCATCTATTTATAGGCTTAAGAAGTGGCTAAACTCGTAGGTACAAAGTTCTTGGCCGAGTAGAAGTTGGAAGATGCTAAAACTCCCCAGATTTTCAAAAACGCGTCAAAAGATCGCAGCACCGCCTCAGGAACAGACCACAACCGCACCGCCTTGGTCCTTCGAGCCAGTGCCGCCTGTGTTCTGTTTTTCCACTCGTTTGTCGATTTTTCTCCAAATTTTGCGCATACGTTCTAGAATGCAGCGACGCCATCTCCAGCCTTACAGCCAGTGCAAGTTAGGCTCTATTCTACTCTGCTTCTCTAATTTTTCCATCGCTTTGAAGTCCGTGCATCCAGTGTACAGCCGGCGCCGCCTCTGCTCTGTTTCATGACTATTTTGCTTCGTTTTACCCAAAAACTTGAAATAATGACCAAAATACATTTCCAAGGGTAAAATCTCAAATATGAAAGAATATGACTAATTATTGAACAAATTGTATCACAAAAGAGCCTCAAATAACTACGCAAAATATAACCAAATTAGCTCCTCAATAATTGTGGCCTCTCCCACTGTAAGATGGAACGTGTGTCTCCTTGCACTTTTTTTCTACCAATGCTGTAATCAGGGGATGATCAATTTTCATGTACGACAAACGAATAATCCTACCAAACCCAATTATATCCATATGTTGCTCGACCCGTAGATCGAATAGTCGAGCAACTCAAAAAGCGATGTCGTTGCGCTTTGCAGTGAGGACAGTATCTTCCAATTGTCTTGTCCAAATATGTGTCGATCTATGTCGACGCTACAGGGTCAACAAGTCCAGAATAATATGATCGGGATCAATTATGTCTTGTGTAGGGTCCATAATTAGTCGATCATTTTTCCTTTAACCTAATAGTATCTTTTTGTATATCAAATTTTATGCGTAGCCATGTCTTTTTAACATTTCAACCTAAATTTTAATTCAATAGATCAAAGTAGATTATAAATCAGTAAGTAATTTAGTCAAATATCAACCATACGCAGTTTATACCATTCAACAAAATATAAAATAGACAAAATCAATAATTTACTCTAAATTTTGATTAAATAGATCAAAACATATTATAAATCAGTCAACATTTTACTAAATATTATATCTAAAAATTCTAATAATTTTACTATAAGTGCACAATCTAATAATTAATTTTTTAATATTAAATTCAAATATATCTATTTAAATAAAAAATAAATTAATTAATACAATCTCTATTTTTTCTTTAAAAAAAATTATAATATAGAAGTCGCATGTATGGCTCGGGTGCACAGGCAACAATACTTTTTCTAATTTGTAATTTCAGCACAAATCTCCGATAGTAAATTAGCGGTAATGAAAAGAAATAAATATGATATATAATTTCGGATAAGCGAGAGAAGAAAATGGCTTGACAAATTTTAAAACAGAGAGAAGAAAATTTGTTTGCTTCTCGTCGCTGGAGACGACTTTCTACTGAGAGCGTAGAAGATGAATGAAATGAACAAGCAGAGTAACAGCCATCGGTTTGCACTTATAGGTAAAATTTTACCCTGTTCATCCCGTGAAATTTGATCTATCACGTGAATAATAATCTTGCGTCTGCCTATAGGTAAAAAGAATTACACCGGCCATGAAATTACAGCCTAAAACAAGAAAATTTTGTTAACACGGGATTTCGATAGCCGCAGCAAACAACCGGCCAGGTACGAGACCCCGTTTTTTTTTTTTAGAGTTTTATTCCTTGTATTACACAAATAACAATAGTCTTAAATATGTATTTCATTTAAAAAAAATGCAAATTTCACATATTCTAACCTTATCTATTAGCCATTTTTAGTATCTTTTCCTAGAATATTATATATATATATATATATATATATATATATATGTATTATGTGTGTACGCGCGCACTATGCATCTCAACAAAAATTTCATTTTTCTCCTTTTTTTTCTTACTTTTTCTGTTTCCGTTCTTCCACCTTTTTCTTTTTATCTCAAGAAATGAAACTTAATAGCAATTATATTTCCCCTTGGTCGCTACTTAAATTAATAAAAAATAAACAACTATTATCCATAAAAATTTTATATGCTTTTTATTCAAATTACATTTTATTTGAATCTCACTGCGGACGAAAGAAAAAAAATTTGGAGGGACCAAAATTTGATGCGAATACAAAAGACTTGTTTATTATCTGATTGATAAAAATGAGTTGAGCGAAAATGGTTGAATGAGACAAAAATATCTTAAACAAATATTTTGTTATGTCAATAAATACTATAAGTCTAATATTTAGTATATAAAAAAAGAGATAATGATTAATGGATTTATAAATGATCTAATAGTATAATATATATATATATATATATATATTATAATTTAATATATTATATATAATTAGTATAAAATTCAAAAAAAAATTAAAAAAGACTAAGAATATAAATATTTTATAGCTTATAATTAATATACAATAATTACTATGAATTTCAAAAAAATGTGGGCCTACTATGTGTGTGTCGCCCTTGTTTAAATCCATTTATAATTACATGTACACTTAAGTGATAAATCAACATTAAAACCACCTGGATTATTGGTCCCAATAGCTGTTGAAGAATGCGTGCTACCTCCATTCTAAAATAATTATCGTATTTAGAAAAATTTTCCCCGAAATATTTGTTACAATGAAAATCGAGGAAGCAGTAATCTATTATTTATTACCTTATACCTATTTAATTAAAGGATAGATATTATTACATAAACAACTCTAAATCATCCTATGAAGGGGTGAAGTAGTCCTTTAGCTTATAGATAATTGCTATCGAATGATTCATTTAATATATAATCTATCTTTTTAAAAATGATTCACACTATTACACAATCACACATATTAAAGGCACTATGTTATGAAAATATTAAGTGACTATTTATTTTCTTCATTCTATCTATTTATCTTGAAGATAATGTAACTGGTCGTTTTTCTAAGGTTATTAATGAATGAGATAAGATAACATTTATTAAATTCATTATGTTCGAAACTTCTATAAATAAGGGTCATATGTAAACAAACGAATAATTAATGAAATCGTATCTAAGTGATTCTCTCTTTTCTCTCTTCTTCTAGTATCTTTACTTTATAATTTTATATTTACTGATTCTATTTTGAATCAAATTCATAATACGTTATCAGTACGAGATTCTACCGAAATTGTTTTACTGAAGGTTATAATCACGTTGACACTATTGAAGCTGTTCTATTGAAGGTGATAACCAAGCCAACACCATCAAAGTTCTCTCTCAATTCATGCAATCAAGAAATCTGGTTTTTTTTTAAGTTTTCTAGAACATAAGAGGAAGGTAGGTTCTTTTTCTATTTGATTTTGTATTCACATACCAAATGCCACCAAACTTGAGTTTGCAACTCTTAATATTATTGGGAAAAAACTATTTATCTTAGATACTAGATGCTGAAATGCATTTAGCTGCAATGGGTCTGGCAGATACCATTGTAGAAGGAAATCCACCATCATCACAAAATGATGCTAAAATTATGATTTTTCTCCGCCATCATCTTCATGATAACTTAAAGGTTGAATACCTTACCGTGAAAATTCTACTTATTTTGTAGACTAATTTGAAAGAAAGGTTTAATCACCAGAAGATGGTCGTCCTTCCAAATGCACGGTATGACTGGATGCACTTGTGATTACAAGATTTTAAATCTGTTAGAGAGTATAATTCTGCTATTTTTAAAATTAACTCGCAGCTAAAACTGTGTGGAGAAAATATTATTGATGAGGATATGTTAGAAAAAATTTTGTCTACTTTTCATGCTTCGAATGTGCTCCTACAACAGCAATATTGAGAAAAAGGATTCAAGAAGTATGCAGAATTAATATCTTGTCTTCTCGTAACTGAGCAAAATAAAGTTATTAATGAAAAATTATAAAGCTTGACTAACAGGTTCTACTCCATTTCCAGAAGTGAATGATGTTAGAACTCGTAATTTTGGCCCTGGAATAGGGCGTGGTCGTGGATATGACCGTGGCTATGGACGAATATATGGTCGTGATAAAAATACTCTTTATGATAGCAATAATTATAACAAAGTTACGAGAAATAATGACAACCACCAGAAGTGGCAAAAAACTAATGAGAAAAGAAAAGGAAATGATGTTGTTCCTAAAAATTATGAAGTTATGAAGATAAATGTTATCGCTGTGGCATGAAAGGTCATTAATCTCGTACCTGTCGTACTGCAAAACACCTTGTTGATCTATATCAGACGTCTATTGAGAAGAAAGGCAAAAATGCTAAAGCAAATTTTACTTTACAACATTCTCTTCATGATGATGATGATACCAACCTTGACGATGTTGGTGTTGATGTAATTCATTTGGACGTTGCTGATTTCTTTAAGCATCCTAAAGGAAGAATTGAACATTTGATTGATGATGGAAGTGTCCAGAGAAATTAGAAATTTACTTTTAATATGTTTCTTTTATATTTTATATTTTTGGCATTGTAATAGTAATTAATGTTTAACGTTTTTATTGTTTGAGTATTTAAATTTATAAATGTTTTGTTATGCCCAAATGGCTATTATTCTGCTTACTGGATATACAAGTGGCATTGAAGATATATGCCTAATTGATAGTGTTACAACACACACCATATTGAAAGATAAAAAATATTTCTCTTACCTGCAGATGGGAGAAACAAATTTTAATACTATAAGTGGTAGTGTAAAGTTGATTGAAGGCTCTGGAAGAGCTAATGTTGTTTTACCCGGAGGAACAAATGTTGTTATTCCTAAAGTGTTATTTTCTTCAAAATCTCGAAGAAATTTATTAAGTTTTAAAGATATTCGTCGAAATGAATATCACATTGAAACAATGAAAGAAAATGGTTTTGAGTATCTCTGTATTACTCAAATAATGTCGGGTAAGAAATCTTCATTAGAAAAACTACCATCTCTTTCATCTAGCCTATATAGCACAAAAATCCATGCAATTGAAGTGCATCATTCAATAAATAAGAAGTTTATTGATTTTGCTACATTTATCATTTGGTATAACCGTTTGGATCATCCATGAGCTATTATGATACGAAGGATAATTGAAAATACGCATGGTCATCATTTGAAAAGTCAAAGGATTTTGACATCTGATAAATTTTCACGTGCTGCATGTTCTCAAGGGAAATTGGTTATTAAAACATATCTAATAAAAGTGGAATTTGAGTCTCCAGTATTTCTAGAAAGAATTCATGGTGATACATGTAGACCAAGTAATCCACCATGTGGGCAATTCAGATACTTTATGATTTTAATTGATGCATCGATTCGATGGTTGCATGTCAGTTTATTATCAACTTGGCGTTTGCGAGATTGCTTGTCTAAATAATTTGCTTAAAAGAGCAATTTTCAGATTATCCTATCAAAAAGATCCGTCTAGGTAATGTTGGAGAATATTCCTCCCAAACCTTTGATGCTTATTGCATGTCAATTGACATTACTATTGAACATCTAGTAGCTCATATTCATACTTAGAATGGTTTAGCTGAATCATTCATTAAATGGTTACAATTAATTGTTAGACTGTTATTAATGGGAACAAATCTCCCTACAATTGCTTGGGGATATACTATTTTGCATGCTGCAGTACTTGTGTGCATAAGGCCAATAAGTTATCACAATTTTTCTTCCTTACAATTGGCTTTGGTTTTGAGCCAAATATTGCTCATTTGAGAATTTTTGGGCGTGCTGTGTATGTACCGATAGCGCCAAATCAACGTACCAAAATGGGTCCTCAAAGAAGGTTGGGATATATGTTGGATATGTTTCTCCCTCTATAATTAGATACGTTGAACCATTAATAAGTAATGTATTCACAGCAAGATTTGCTGATTATCATTTTGATGAAATTTTGTTTCCTAAATTAGAGGGAGAACATAAACCACATAAAAAGGAGTTTGCCTGGACAATATCAGTGAATTATTTAGATCCGCGCACAGGTGCAAGTGAACTGGACATTTAAAAGATCATTCATTTGCAAAGACTTGCAAATCAACTGCTAGATTCTTTTGCTGACTTTATAATGGTAATTAAATCGCATATTCCAGCTATAGATATTCCTATTCGACTAGAAGTCCCAACAGGACAAAATACAATTCCTATAGCTATTGAATCAAAAACACGTTAGAAATGTGGACGACCCATTGGTTCAAAAGATAAAAATCCTCGAAAAAAAAGGAGATTAAATGATCAGAATGATCTAATTGAAGAATTAGGAAAAATGGATCAAGTGGAAACTGATGAAAAGATCCAAATATCTGAAAATAGTGAACAGAATAATGAGATGTCTATTAATTATATAACTTCTGGCAGAATTTGGAATCGGACGAAAATAACTGTTGATGATGTTTTTACATACAATATAGCACTTGAAGTGTTAAAAGATAATGAGGACCTTGAACCAACATCAGTTGAAGAATGTCGTCATAGAAATGATTGGCCAAAATGGAAAGATGCAATTCAATCGGAGTTAAATTTACTTGCAAAGCGTGAGGTTTTTGGACCTGTAGTCCGAACACCAGAATGTATAAAACCAATTGGTTATGAATGGATATTTGTGTAAAAGCGAAATAAAAATAATAAAATCGTAAGATATAAAGCACGACTTGTGGCACAATATTTTTCGCAAAAATCGAGTATTGATTACGATGAAACATATTCACCTGTGGTGGATGTATTTACACTCCAATACCTTGTGAGTCTAGTAGTACATGAAAGATTGACATGTGTCTAATGGATGTTGTGACTGCTTATTTATATGGAAACTTTGATAATGATATTTATATGAAAATCCCAGAAGAATTTTGTATGTCTGAAGTATATAATTCTAACCCTCGTGGAAATTATTCCATTCAATTACAAAAGTCATTATATGACTTAAAACAGTCTGGATGCATGTGGTATAATCGTTTTAGTGAATATTTATTGAAATCGGGATATAAAAATAATCCACTATATCCATGTATTTTTATTAAGAAATTTGGATATGGTTTTGTGATACTTGCTATATATGTTGATGATATTAATCCTATTGGAACTCCAGAAGAACTCCAAAATGCTAGAAATAGCCTGAAGCAAGAATTTAAAATCATGGATTTTGGCAGAACCAAGTTTTGTCTTGGTTTACAAATTAAACATTTGGAAGATGGTATTTTTATTCATCAATCAACATATACAACAAAAGTTCTTAAAAGGTTGTACATAGACAAAGTACATCCATTAAATTCTCCAATAGTCATGAGGTCGTTAGATATAAATAAAGATCTTTTTCGACCTCGAAAAGATAATGAAAAACTACCTGATCCTGAAGTACCATATCTCAGTGCAATTGGTGCATTGATGTACCTTATTAATAATACTAGACCTGATATAGCATTTTCTGTGAATTTATTAGCAAGATTCAGTTTTTCTCCAACACGACGACATTGGAATGGGATTAAACATGTCCTAAGATATCTCTAAGGAACAATGGATTTTAGATTATTTTATTCAAATAGAACCAGTCTAATGTTAATTGGATATGTTGATACTGGTTATCTATCCGATCCACATAAAGCACGTTCTCAAACTTGTTATTTATTTACATGTGGTGGTACTGCTACATCATGGCGCTCTACAAAACAATCTATAGTAGCTACTTCTTCTAATCATGTTGAAATTATAGCTATTCACGAGGCAAGCCGAGAATGTGTGTGGTTAAGATCAATGATCCATTATATCCGAGAAAATTGTGGATTACCTTCTGAAAAGGAAATTCTAATACCTCTTTATGTAGATAATGCAGCTTATATAGCTCAACTAAGAGGTGGATATATTAAAGGAGATACGACAAAACATATTTCACCAAAATTTTTCTTTACTCACGAACTCCAGAAGAGAGGTGAAATAGATATGCAATAGATTCGATCATGTAACAATCTGACAGATTTATTCACTAAGGCATTGCCGACTGCTTCATTTGAAAAATTAGTACATAAAATTGGAATGCGAAGGTTGAAAGACATAAAGTCATCTTGAAAATGTTATAAAGAGGGGGAGTATGCATACTATACTTTTTTTCCCTAACTAAGATTTTTTCCTATTGGGTTTTTTCTTAGTCAGGTTTTTAATGAGGCAGTATTTTCTCTAGAATGGAAATTATACTCTTTTCCTTCACTAGGTTTTTGTCCCATAGGATTTTTCCTATGAAGGTTTTTAACGAGACATTTTTTGAAGTGGTTGAAAATAAATATCCAAGGGGGAATGTTATGAAAATATTAAGTGGCTGTTCATTTTCTTCATTTTATCAATTTATCTTGAAGATAATATGACTGTTCGTTTTTCTAAGGTTATTAATGGATCAGATAAGATAGCATTTATTAAATTCATTTCTTATGCTTTCAAATGATGTACCGAAACCTCCATAAATAGGGGTCATGTGTAAACAAACGAATAATCAATGAAATCGTATTTAAGCGATTCTCTCTTTTTTCTCTTCTTCTAGTATCTTTATTTTACAGTTTTATATTTACTGATTCTATTTTGAATCAAATTCACAATATACTAATAATTTTTTATTTTTTTTAATGACTGAATTTCACTAATGAGAAATTTGGTTTAATGGTCGTAATCATGATTTGCACATTACATGAAAAAAAAATTAAAATTTTCTCTTGATGGTTTTATTTGATGATACCAAAAATATTATTCTATCCACACTAGAATTTGAAACCCACGCCATCTCAATATTAAAATTGTTGAGTAAGAACTCTCATTTTGGAAATTGGAGAAAAAAAAAAAAACCTTTCATTTTGGTGAAATATCAAACTAAAGAATACACTCTATATGAAAATTCTAGCATTGACTCGGTCTATGTGGATAGCATGTATTAAAGGATTATATTTTATATAATAAAAATTATATAATATAATTTTTTAATATATGTGATTTATAGATTTACTATTCATGTAAAAATTTTCCTAATCCATATTCATTTTATCAAAATACTGAATGCGAAAACTGCACGCCAGCGGATCAACAAATTAAAAAATATATATATTTAAAGATGAGAGAAAGCTATTTATGCAAATGTTCATTTATTATATTTTGAAAGATAAAAAATACTATTAAATTGTATAATAGTATGAGAGAGATATATAAAGATTCTGAAAAAGTTTTTACATGTATAATACTTTTAGTTTATATTAAAAATACTTTATATGACTTCTACATTCTTTTAAATCAATTAAGAGTGTAATTTATCTAAAATTATTTTATAAATTTTACATTTCTTATTAATATTATATGTGTGTGTGTCTGTGGGGGGGGGGGGGGGCGGGGCTGGATACAATGACTGTTAGTTAGACATACTACAATAAACAAACAACGCTGGGGTATTAAAAAGTGACTTCTTAAAAAAATAAAAAGTGACTGGTGTATTAGTAAAAGACGAAAAGCCCTTTATTAACAAAAGGATGGACCAAACTTACGAAATTAGCAGCTAGAGTGGTTAATGTGAGATCCACGGTGCCTTGAGGTTTAAAATGAACCATTAAAATGGCTTAAGAGCCAACTTCTTCTTTAATAAAGAAACATATCTTTCAAAAGACTATTCTCTTACATAATATTTATACTTTTAATAAATAAAGCGTATTTTTAAAAAATAAAAATAAAATTATGGCATTATAAGTGGTCTATATATATATAAAATACTAAAAGCATTTAAAATTCCCTAACTTTAATCAAGATGGTAGTAAGCATTCAAGTTAGTGCACCTTTCTATAGAAATTTTTTCCACTTTATTATGAAATTTAATTTTTGTAGTAATATATATATATTCAAAAAATAATGAGAAAATTATTGACAATTTCTATAAAAGAAAAAACTTTTCATATTATCACAAACTAATGAGCATACCGTTTATTATTTTTATATTTTCAAGTTTGATAGTATCTTGCATACTACTATTGTACTACAATTTCACTTTTTTGTTTAAAATCACATTCCGGAAAATATAAGGGCATTCGGAGTGGGGTCGAAGGAGTACGTATGTTGAGAATTGACTCGTTCAAAATTAGGATAGAATCAAAAATCTTTTAAGGAGGCTGGAGCAGAATGCCATAAAGTGTTTTGGGATTGGTAATGGTAACAGGGAGGCAAAGGCATTTAAGAGGGTGACAGAGGGAATGATGGAAATTCCTGCAGAATGGAATGATGCAATCTCTGTGGAAGAAGAACAAGTAGAGAGAGAGAGAGAGAGAGAGAGAGACACGCACAGAGCCATTCTTTTTCCTTTCTTTGCAGTTTCGCAGCACTGAGGCCAAGCCAAGTGTATTTATTGTTCTCTGAAATGCTTGTCTTTTATGGGACAGAGTCATAGGGGAAATATAACCTGCGAATGCAGCTGCAGAGAAGCTCTACAACCACATAGTAGTAGAGTATCATAGTAATCTCCTCTGGATTCTATCGCTTTAATCGCTGCGACAGCCCAATGCTGCATTTGGATGCTTATGAATTATGATTTGCAGAGGCAAAAGGAATTTTAACCCTGTTACCATATCACGGGGCTCAACTATCTTATGTTCTTTCGCTTTCTCTTTTTATATAACTTCTTTTACCTTTTTCAAACCAAGATCCCATCTCCATTTGCCCTAATGGAAAATTCATTTTTACTTAATTTCTTTTGGATAGTGATTTTTTGCTTCTTTTTTATAAATATTTCTTGGCTACATCCATGCATCGATACTATACTTTGCGTCATATATGCACAGGGGCGGACCTACATATAGGGTTGGGGCTATGAATTTAAAAAAAAAACTATAAATATATATATAATATATATATTTAAAATTTAAAATAAATTGATCCCTCCAAATATATAAAATTAATTTTACAATAATATAATAGTAAAAAAAAATTTATTGAATGTGAGATTTTATTGAAGGTGAAATGATACAATTAAGAATGCAATTTGATTATTTTAATCATGTGATACGAATTTTTAATTTTAAAAATTTATCTACTATATTTAAATTGTGTCAATAGATAGTCAAGATAATAAAGTTTAAAATTTTTATATATATTATAAAGTAATCGTTATTCTTAATTTTTCAATTTCTATAGTTATCATAAAATAATTTTTTCAGTTATGAATATAGTAAAAATCAAACTTCGAAGTAAGATAAAAAATGATTTTTTTTTCAAATTTTTTAATAATATATATTTAAAAAATTATTAAAAAAATTTGATAAAGAAGACATCAATTGACTCCCCAATGAATTAATCTTGGTTCCGCCCTATATATGCACAATATATAACAAGGGATCTATATGTCGTGTAGGCATATAAAAATTCTATGCAAGCATGAGAAGAGGTTTCAAACCTACCTATAAATAAATAGTTGAAGAGATTACATCCCTTTAAGATATATTTTTGTAAATGAAAGTGATGGAAATTTTTTCATTATACTATAAAAAAATATCAACTTACCTAATTTGTTATTTTTGAGAATTATTATCCACTAAAAGAAGTCAAATTATCTTTTTTTAGCCTCATTTTTTTAAAAAAAAATTAATTTCTTTTCATTTAAAAAAGTTTCTCAAGGAAAAAAACTTCAATCCAGTCATCCTAAACGCCACTAACTAGAGGTAAATATAAACAATTCACTGATTTTGTTAGTGGCAATCATTGCGCAGTGAATAAGTAAAAATATTATCTAGTAACAAATGTCTTATGAATTTAATATTGATGACCTTGTCAGTGGAACTGCAAAAGGTTTCAAAAGTTCATTTCAAAATAATTATTTGTTTCAAGAGCGTTTTTTATTTTTGATTTTTTTTGGGAGCATTTTCATAACATATATATTTTACCAGATTTCGTTAGTGGTGAGAATCAAATAAATAAAAAAAAAAAATCAATTTAGAAACTTAAAAATACAAAATTAAAAATATAGGACCTCGTGCTGCAAAATTAGTAGATTAGGTTAAAAATTAACTATTTACCCAAAGTAAAAAGGAGGTAGTAGGGAAAATCTGAGAAAGTTGGTTCGCCTTCACAGGCATAGGGCCATGGCCATCGAGGACGCCGGTTTATATTTGGCTTGTGCAGAGCAGGTGGGGAGTAAAGAGAAATGGGAGAAAATCTTCTCTGCAAAATCCACACTTGGGATTAGAGATGAATTCCTTGGGCGCTTTCTTTCTTGCTCTCACTCACGTATAAAATATATTTTGGTCTTTTGGCTTTCTCCCGAGGCTCTTGGTCCTTTTCTCCCCCTTATATAAGATTGTACTTAGGATTTTTTTTTCTTAATTTAAATTTAAATTTTAGTTTAAAATAATATTAATTTAAATAATTTTCGTTTTCAAAAATTATCATATACTATTTATAACACATCATATTTTCTCTCTTTAATAATTAAGCCTCACATTTACTCTATATTAAATAATATTTTATTAAATTTTAACAAACTCATCTCACCTAATCTTTATCCAAATATAGCCAAAATAATTATTAATAGTCCATAGTCTATTTTTGAAAAATCATGACTTTTTTTAACCACTAAATCTTATTTTTTTACATTTTTAATTATTTATATAACTAAACGTAGGTCATAATTGAATGTTAATAAAATAAAAAGAATGAAAATGAGTGTAAAAATGCGACTACGACTACAGAAAATAATTCATTTCTAAAGCAATGAAAAATAGATTGAAAACTAAAATGAAATTCTGAAAAGCATAGAAAGAATAAAAAGTTAAATAAGTAATGTGTGGGCCAAAATGAACAAAAACAGTTTAGGGATTTTACTGCTGTATCTTATAATTAATGACTCACTATATATTTTTTAAATATTGTTAGAAGCTTTTCAAGTGTTCCTTTAGATAGTTTACATTCTGTTTCTTTTTTTTTTTATTATTTGTTTTTTCCCCAATACTTACAAGGAGGAAAATCTAGAGATCAAAAACCATAAACCCAATGTCTCACATGTTATATATTTGCCTTATTTTTTGGGGGGGGGGGGAAGACTTGTGCGTAGATTGGTTCCATTTGGGAGCTGTTTAGGTTACACTCCTGAATAGGAATAGTAATGAGAATGATAGAACCCTTTGTAGTAATATATTTCGGTAACTTTCTTTCTTTGGTTTTCTTTTAATCAATACAATGGAATATATTTTTTAAATAGTTACTTCAAGAAAAAAAAATTGAAGCCATAGACTTAATCTGGAATCATTCCTAAATGATTAGTCTTTCATTTCGTTCCTTTGTTACTTTGAAACCTATAAACCCCAACTAACACAAGTTCATATCTTACTAGCAAATTTCTTAATATCTTCTGGTAACCATGAAAGTTTCCCCAGGACAGATCACCAGTAAATTGAATAAGTATTCCCATCCAGAGGTTCAATTTATACACTGTTTAATAACCTTCATTCCCCCTCAAAAAAAAAAAAAAAAAAAAATCAAGGTCATTGACTTGATGAAACGCTTTTATAACGTTAAATAAAGGATTCAGTTTGGTACATTGGAATGAAATAAAAGGTTTTCCTAATTTCTCTTTTCATTCAATATTTAGTTGGCAAAATTAAAATAGGAAAAAACTTTCATAAAAAACTTATTTTAGAAAGAAGTGGACAAAGCCTTTCCACTCAAAAATTTAAATGAAAGGCATTTACGGAATAATTGAAATTTAAAAAAAGGTTCAAATATTGTTTTATCCTTCTCTTTTAGAAAATACTTCAAATAAATATTAAATAATTTTGCAGATTACTTGTAGATGTTATTTAATTGTACTTAATATACCACGTTAGAAATATATTTTTTGGCTAAGAATGTTATATTATAAATTATGTTGTAAATATATTTAATGTTTGGCTTAAGAGTCCTTATGTGATGTAAAAATACTGACAAAGTAGTTTACATGTATATGCTTTTATTTAATGAAATTTTTATTATTTATTGATGTATAATAATATTTAAATGATTTTATCATCTAAATTAAAAAAACAAATTGGATATTATCGACATTCGGGCAATATTATATAACATGGTATTTAAGTTATATTAGATCAAATTTTATTCAATTATTATATTAAAAAGTAATTTTGCCAAACACTAGAAATAAGCATTCATCATTTCATTCTAAACTCTTGAGTAGAAACCCAACAACAAAAATCTCTTCTGGCTATACTTTTTTTACACCATTAATTAAAAATATTCCTATAATAATGACATTTTTGACGTTTAAAATAAAATGTCGTCAAATAAAAAATATAGCATCATTTTTAATTAAAGTGTCGATATTTTATATATTTTTTCGACGTTAATAGAAATGCGTCGTAATATTAAAAAAAAAAAAATCTCTTCTGGCTATACTTTTTTTACGTTATTAATTAAAAACGTCCTTATAATAATAACATTCCTGACGTTTAGAATAAAATGTCACCAAATAAAAAATATAGCGTCATTTTTTAATTAAAGTGTTGGCATTTTATATATTTTTCCCGACGTTAATGGAAATGCGTCGTAATTGTAAAAAAAAAAATCTCTTCTGGCTACACTTTTTTTTTTTTAAATTATTAATTAAAAACATCCCTATGATAATGACATTCCTGACATTTAGAATAAAATGTTGCTAAATAAAAAATATAGCGTCATTATTTAATTAAAGTATCGTCATTTTATATATTTTTATCGATATTAATGGAAATGCATCGTAATATTAAAAAAAATCTATTCTAGCTACACTTTTTTTTCGTCATTAATTAAAAGTATCCCTATAATAATGATATTCTTGATGTTTAGAATAAAATGTTAAAAAATAAAAATATAGCGTCATTTTTTTAATTAAAATGTCGGCAGTTTATATGTTTTTCCTGACGTTAATGAAAAAGTGTTATAATATTAAAACAAAAGTCTCTTCTAACTACATTTTTTTATGTCATTAATTAAAATCGTCCCTATAATAATGATATTCCCGACATTTAGAATAAAATGTTGCCAAATTAAAAATATCACGTTATGTTTAAATTTAAGCATCGACATGTTATATATTTTTTTCGACATTAATAAAAATGCTTCGTAATATTAAAATAATTTCTGACACATTTTAAAAAATAATATTTAATTAAATAATATCAAATAACAACGATGTTTTTTTTATATAAGTGTCTTCTTATTCAAAATTATAGGGACACTTTAAAATTTATTGTGTAATTTCAAAAAGAATTTATTTGCCAACATTATTTAAAAGTGTCCCTATAATAATGATACTCCCGACGTTTAGAATAACATGTCGACAAATAAAAAATAACGCGTCATTTTTTAATTCAAGTGTCGGCATATTATATATTTTTTTCGATATTAATAAAAATGTGTCATAATATTAAAAAAAATTCAGACACTATTTAAAAAAATAATATTTAATTAAATAATATCAAATATCGATAACGTTTTTTGATATAAGTGTCGTTTCTTTCAAAATTATAAGGACACTTTAAAAGTAATTGTTTTATTCAAAAGGGATTTTTTTTTGCCGACATTAATTAAAAACGTCACCATAATATAAATATTCTCGACATTTAATATAAAATATTGAATAATTAACAATTTTGTGACATAAAATAAGAGTGTTATATACCCGACATTTGAAAAAACAGTGTCAGAATATAAAAATAATTTCTACATTTTTTTTTGAGAGAGTAACAATTTAGTCGTGTTTACTAATAGAATTTTAAATTTAAAATTTATAAAGTGTCTCATTTAAAATTTTAAGAATATTTTTAAAATAATTGTCTGAATTTTTTTAAAATCTACAATAACCACAAGTGTCTCCAAGATATTAAGTCAAAGCATATTCAGTTGAAGTTTCCAAAATATGGTTTTAACCATTAACAAAATAGAATAGAGAAGAGTAGAAGAGTTTCATAGCTGCCATAGAGGAAAACTCGCTCACCCTCTCACGCCTCAATTCAACACCGCCAACCCATCACTACTCTTTTCCACCACCATTGCAGCTATCGTAGAAATAAAAACGGCGTCGTTACCACCGCTATCACTACTGGAATCGCTAGGTGGTTAGCTCATCACTACTGGGTGATGCCCAAGCGTGCTACTGGAATTTGGTAGTGCAGCGGTGAATACGAAATTAGGTTATAGTCCTTTTTCTGATTTGAACTTTTTGTGTTTCTGATTATGTTAGATAATGTGCCGGTGACGAGAACATTCCAGTAGCACGCCTCTGCTTTCTTTTTGTGTATCTAATTTGAGCTTTCTGTGATTCTAATTTGAGCTTTCTGTGTTTGTGTGTTTCTAGGTTTCGGTGTTTATGATTATGAAGTTAGAAGCGCATATCCACCATGCCTCTGCTTGCTTGCTCTTTTTTATAAATAAGAACAATCGCTTTGTTGTTTCTACAGATCATTTGGATCCCATAAATGTTTAATTTGCTGAATTGAGGGAGGCATTGAGACTGTTACAACGGAGCAAAAGTAGTTCAAGGCGCGTGAAACTCACCATCGCCATAGTAAGGCCCTTTGTCCTTTTCTATAAAATGGAGCACAACAATAATCTTTTCTATGTTTGCCTATATTTGACATGTATTTTAGCTTGTTTCTTTGATGTAGTTGATATTAAATGAATAGTCATAAAGCTAAGTAACTTAGTATTGGGAATATTAAGACAGTTTGTAGTAACACTGGGTTTTGAATTCTCAAAAATCAGTAACAACCTAATCAATTAGTGGATACATATTGGGAATAAACATTAGTTAGTATTGGGAATAGATATGCAGACTGATGTTTAATAGTATGTGGAAATTGGGCCTTCGGATAAGACTTCAACAAATTTCTCTTTGTAGTTTTTCCAGAGGTTAATCAGTTATAGACAATGGACTTCAGCAGGATGATGAAGTTTGAAGATGCTACTTTGTTAGTATTTTTTTGTGTCCCTTCTCTGCCAGTGCGCAAACAAATAGCCGCACTCAAGCATGCTAAGTTTATTATATTCCTTGGGTTATAAGAGGAAGAAAGTTTTGCTGCTTATGTTTCTTTTTTGTTCTTTAACTCTGATTGGCTATTTGGAGATAAAAATGAGATGTCACTTAAACTGACCTATCAAATTAATGATGTGATGACTTATGAGATGAACTTAGATAAGAGCTTGATAGAAAGATTACAATCTGCCTACCCTCAGACTGAGCAATGCAACTCTATTGCATAACAAT
The DNA here is from genome assembly GCA_026120185.1 of Voacanga thouarsii. NCBI lineage: Eukaryota > Viridiplantae > Streptophyta > Magnoliopsida > Gentianales > Apocynaceae > Voacanga > Voacanga thouarsii. The sequence continues at coordinate 289,453 of JANUWF010003384.1, read as the reverse complement.
ATGTTTCTCTTAATTCATGTTTGTTTATGCCACACATGATATGATTTGATTGCCAACTTTCTTGTTCTAATTAAGAAAAAAGGATATGCTTGTAAACAAATTAATAAATCAAGGTGTGGAGGTCACTCTCAGGTACCTGCAAATTTGTCCTGTTGTTTTACCCGTTTGATCACTCTCAGGTACCTGCAAAATCAAGGTGTGGACAGGCTCTTTCTGTCCATTTCGCACCATTGCTTTACCCAATTTTGCAGTTGTTTTACCCATTTCCATAGAGATCATGGACAGAAAGAGCCTGTCCCATCCCTTTGGGACCTATTATCATATGTTCAAATGTAGTGAACAGAGTCATCAGTTAATAGCAGCTAAAAAAAAAAAAAATGATAAATAGATGAGAGAACTCTACAAAACACTGAATTATACAAAAGCACACTGATCCCGGAAACATGAATAAGAGAATTGATAAACATATCAATGCTACTAAAACATCAAGGGAAAATAACAAGAAATTCAGGGAGAAAGAATAGAAATGGGTTTATTCGACCTGAAGGGCTTGAAAATTTGAGAACTTGAAATCAACCCTTGTAGACTCCATGGATGATGCCATTGTTTCAATAGATTTTTTTTTTTTTTAAAGAAAAGTTTGAATGGTTCTTAATACGCTATTTAATTTGGCTAATATCAAGGAAACCACTTTGAATTATCTATGATGTCCTCTACCCTCCTCTATTATTGTTATTGTACTCCCCCCCCCCATCTCCCTCGCGGCCCTCTCTTTAATCTTCTGAATATTGTTATAATACCTAAAGAATTTACTGTTGGGTATCTCAGACTCGTATCCTATACGGTAAAGTCGAAAATAAACGAGATACCATCCCAGGACCCGCCTATGTGTGGAAAACAAGACATGAAGATAATAAAGGTAATAGCTTTTACCTTTGTTTGATCGTCCGAAGAACAAAAATTTCTTCTTTAAGTCGAGACGCGATCCAGCAATCCTCTTGATCCAACTTCATGAGAGTTGAATGTCTAACTACTATAATCACACTGTGTGATTATCTCTAATAGTAATCCATATAGAGGAATACTCAAGCACTAAAATTTCCTGTGCTAGCAGAAAAAAGTGGCGGCTAGGGCTATTTCACGTTTTCAGCAAAACGAGAAAGAGAGAGAAGAACGTTGGTTGTGTGTCTAGGGTTGGAGATTTCATATGTTGTCTATCAGCTAGGGTTTCGTGTCCCTTTTATATGTTACACGAAATACTTGCTGAAAAATCCTCCATCCCAAAATTCTAAAACAGTTAGAATTTCCTAATTATAATTAGAAACATCAAATTCTCACAATTATAATTTGGACCACAAATTATAACTAATTATAATTTGTCCACAACAACTTCTCTTTCTCTCAATTAATCCCACTATGTTATCCAACAACATCTTGAGTATATAATCCTCTATTGTGTGTGACCTATTAGGTTTTCCAGTCAATTGATAGAGAATATAAATTAATCCAAACGTCTTTGAGATTAATAATCCATAATTAATTAGAATTAATCCTATTAATTCTAATCAGGATTGTTTATTAATTCATCAATTAATAAACCCATATTCTCAGATCATGAGCGGTATCTAGTAGTAAATCATGACCACTCAAGAGTCCAGGAAGTCAAGTGGCTTGACATAAACTCTTCAATAACAAACTTCAGTGCAATTAACTCCTTTCACCATACAATATTTCATTCGGTTTGGAGTACGGAATTAGTGCCAACTCCCTCCAGAATTAATTCTGGCCCGAAATACAATAGTACTTGTACCAGGAACCCACTACTCTAAATGTGTATCAATTGAAACTATTTCCAATACACAATTGTCTTGGCTAATGACTTCTCGAGTAGTAATTTCTACAAGCGGTCATGAGATATTCGCCCCTACTATTAGGAGTGGTGAATTCTTTATTGACCCTCTCAACTACTTTCGTTTACCTCACAATGTACCAAATATCCATCCCATAGGCGGCCCTCGATCGAGCTTTAGAGATTGGAATCAAAGTACAATGCTCAGCAAACAAAGTACCTTGAAGATCTCAAGTCTAAGGATACTTGCACGTTTGCTATATTGAGATTATATCATTAGCACTAAATAGTTATCTATGTAATTATCTCAAAGCTAGGTCATCCAATGAACTTGTTCCATTAACAAGCATCCATGTATTAACTTTGAGTATCTCAATACTCACAGATATGAGAACCACCGCCTGATCAAATCAGGAAGTCTAACACATGCTAGTCTTACGCATTAATGATGTTCTGTCTTATTAATACTATGACTAGGGATTATTTAAGTACTAACACTATACAGTGTAGCAGGAATCTCATATCATGATTTCCTTAACATAGTATTGTATTAGGGACTTTATCGAACAGTTATATTACTTAAAAGTAAACAAAAGAAACTGTAAGATAAATAATGCATTTTATTAAAATAAAATGTGTCATATACAATGTACAAGTGATTGCCTTTAGGGCATAACACTAACATCTACACCAGGTAAATCTTTGAAAGTTACATTTCTGAGAGCGCTGTGATGTGTTCCGAATCTTTTGGCATAGTTTTTGTAAAGGAAAATCTTTGAAAATTGAGTCTTATGATTTTGCCAAAAAATTGTGCAAACCCCTAATTAGGATGTCATTTTAAACCACTGAAAAGTAGTGTTTCCATTTGAATTTAGTCATCAAATATTTCCTACACAAACTTTTGGATGATTCAGTTAACTGGCTTGTTTATTATGGTTATTTATCATTCCACTGTGATGAATGCTAGTATTCACCTGAGTCAGCTCCAAAATCCGACACCATATGTTCAAGAGAATTTGTCGTCCACTGAAGGTGGAGTCTTATCCTCTTACTTTCGCAGAGTATAATGACCACAAGGAAGAGACTGCACCTGGAGGTAATCAATATTCAGAACACAATGTTAATGCTGGTTGCACTGATTTTATACTTCTGCTTACAGGTTCAACAACCATTCGACCCAGCAAACTACTATGCTCAATTCTATCGATCGGGTGCAGATAGTGACGACTGTATTTCACCTTTCCATTCTGCTGGGGTTTCAACCAAGTACAATGGAAATCTTGCTGTGGTATCTCCTCAGACTTTGCAATCTGCTCAGGAAGTATGGATGAATTAATACTTAATGACTTGCTAGTTCCCTCTCTATTTCCCTTTATATTTTCTTTCTGCTCCCCAAGTTTCTAAGTACAACAACAATTGGGGTGTTTAGAGAGTGCTATTTTTTCTCATCTCCATTTTGGCAGAATATATGAAATGTTGTTTGCACTCTTACCTTTTGCTTGTTGTTCAGTTTGTTGACAAAAAAAAAAAAAAAGAAAAAAAGAAAAATGTATAGACTTTTGCTTTTCTATATTTTTTATTTTTAATAAATTCTCTTATTATTATTTGACAAAATTTGTGCTTTCCTCTAAAACTTTATCTATATATATATATATGTTTATAACTCCCTCCTAAATGATCTTTTCTAAAGATATGAGAATTTTTAGCTCTTAAAACATAACATTATAGAATAGGTTATCTTTTCAAAATTTTTAGCTCTTAAAACATAAAATTAAAAAAATTTTCCTACTAAAACTAAGAGTTTCTTGCTAACACAGAACATCCTATTCTATAATGTTATTCATATCTCTCCCTCCCTTCTCCTGCAGAAACCCCTGCATAACCTCGCAGAATATTTGCCGCCATCATATTATTCGTTAGAGGCCCAACAAAGGCACAATTTTGTGGATGTGAATTTTATATTGGGTACCATCGTTGGAGGCTCAAAAAAGGTACCATTGTTGGCGGCTGTGATGCAAATTTAATATTGGGTTTTGGGTTTGATGCATATGTATTGGGTTTCAGTTTTCATATGGCAATTTGGGATGTGAAATCTTATATCAGGACTTGTAAATCGCAAGCAATTTCTCTGACCATGTCCTTTCTGAATTTTTTTTCTACTTGGTTTTTTCTCATCAAACAGCCTACAGGACAATATAAATAACATATGACATTTAAATTGAAAATCCATTTACTTATTGTTTTATGGTGAAGTTATTGTTTTGTTTACGGATTGGAAAATGTGACATTGGATACACAGTAGTAGTAGTACATGTGTGATTGTAATTCGTGAAGAAATAAAGCCCCGCACTTGTTTAGGTGGGGGAAAGGGGCAACTTACCTTGGGATCTTTAAACAATGTCATTCAATTTGACTTGCAGAAAACGTGATTTATGGTGTTGGTCATGGATAATGAGAAATTTGAGTGACGTTCTTTCATTTTTTAAACAAGAAGGATTTTCCAAGTTAATTAATGATTCTAATGTAACTATGCGACATGGTTGGTATGTAGACTTGGCAGTCACCGACTCGATAGGTAGCGATGGTTTATCCACTGAACCTATAGAGTGCGTTCATCTGCTTGGATGTGCCAAACGGTTTTGGCCAGCAGTGTAGCATTCCAGTAGGTTGGGTCCTTCAGGTCCAGACCTCATTCGGCTTGAGGTTTGCATAAATCATTCCAAGCAACTAGCAATTGTTTGCCATTCCAATTGGTATGCGACCCTAGGTATAGCAGAAAAGGGAAGATTGTTAATTTCCAGCTAGTTTTGAAAAGGTTTGTGAATTGAGATCGGTAACTTAACAATTTCATGTTGTTTCTTTATGCTTTTATGTTCGGGCAAAATATTCAATTGGTCTTTGTTTCATTCTGTGTCCAAAACTGCATTCTGTTATATTTGTTTTGAAATTTGCTCCCATGCTAGAACATAGTCATTCTCTTGTATCTACCATTATGTGAGGGTGAGGCTAATTTGAACTTATATTGTGTTTGATGGGCTGTTACTTCTTCATTTTCTGAGCAATTAGACATTTTCAGAAGAAATGGTTGTTCATGTTGTGGTTGACATTTTCATTTCCTTCATGTTGTGTTTGGCTGACATTCTCGTTAATAAATGCTTGTTGAGGCATTTGGTAGGTAAAATTGGTCTTTGTTGGAACAATGTGAAGCATTGGTTTGACTTTTTTATTAGGTTTTTCATATGGGAACAAAACGTTTAAGAGACTATAACAACAATAGCTAAGGAGAATTTGTGCCAGAATCAATTCAAATGAATGCTTCAAATTTTGATAGTATGACTCAACCACCTAGTGAATACCAATTCACTGATACTCAAGCACATGAAGAAGACCTAAGCAACGAATTTTATGATGATGTAGAAATAAAGGGTACGACAGTATATAGTCTTTGAAATATTATTTTAATATTGTTAAATCTAACTAATTATGTTACAGATGAGCAAGGAAATATACGGAAAAAATGAGCCATACGTGCTAAAGATGTGTGGACATTGCCCAATAATGAGTGGATTATAGTTCACTTCAATGACTTAGGTCAACCAATTAAAAGAGGAGGTGGAATCTTAGGTGGTTGGTTGGGAACTGTGGCAAGAAAAAAGGAGTTTTGTTCAATTGTATGGACGGATTGGAGGAAAATGCCTAATAATAATAAGGAGAATTTTGATAATTTTGACAAATGTAAACAAACTTGATAATATTTTATTTTGTATATTTAATTTGTCTCTATTTTTTTTAATACCTTCTTATTGTTGGGATGTATACCCTCTTAGACTAGGTTTCTGATGTAAAAATTAAATGTTTTAATAAAAGAATTTATTTTCAGAAATTGTTTGTGAATTTAAAATTTTATTTGTGCAAAATTACGTTTGGAAAAGACCCATTGTGTTTAAGTAAGTGGTCCATGTGAATGGAGGTCTTTCACAGTAAGATTTGGATCATGGGTTACTTAACACATAAACATTCATTCTTAACCGATTGATGAGAATGAGAATCTCATCATGTTTAGGTTATTATGTTGTGAATTCTAAATGGGGAATGGCTTACCTTTAGCCAGTGAGTAGTCCATTCACTTCATGACATAAGCGTATTTCGAATACGTAGAACAGGACCTGTAGTAGTGATTTATAAAAGTACTATATGGTAGAAACATAAACTACTACCGCTAAAGCGTGGACTAGTACTCTACGGCTTGAGTATGAGATGGTGGTCTGAAGAAGCTGGAAGCATATACTTTGATATGTGATAGGGGCTAAATTAGTCATATTTTTTCTAGTTATTTGAGGTTCTTTTGTGATACATTTTGTTCAATAACTAGTTATATTCCTTTATATTTGAGATTTTACTCTTGGAAATGTATTTTGTTCATTATTTCAGAATTTAGGGGTAACATAAAGCAAAAACGTTGCAAAACAAAATAGAGGCGGCGCCCGCCAGGATAGTGGAACTGGCGCCGGCCATGTGTTGATGACACAAAGTTTGAGGCAACAAAAAATTATTGAAACAGGGCGGAACAAAATCGAACCGGCGCCGGCTCCAGTAGCTAAGGCAGCGCCGGCTGCATTCTAGACAACAGTGTGTGGAAATCAAGAAAAAATCGGTGAATAAAGGAAGAAACATAACACAACCGGTGCTGGCTTCGGCAGCCAAGGTGGCGCCGGCTGTACTTTGAGAAAAAGACGGGATCTTGATTTTTGGACACGGTTTTTGGTAATCTGTGGAGTTTTAGTACTTTCATACTTCTACTCGGCTAAGAACATTATACCGAGTTTAGGCACTTCCTAAGCCTATAAATGGATGAAAAACACAAAAGAAAATGGGAGAATTCATTGATCATCATAGAAAATCACTCAAATCAAAGGAGTAATTCTTCAATTCAAGGAGGGTTGTACAAGAAGGTCTTCAAAGGAAGAAGAAGGAGGCTTGTCTATGAGTGCTTTCTTTTACTTTGTTTTTTTTTTCTTGACAATGATGTATTAATTGTTTTATTATAATTTGACATTGTTTTAGATATTCTTAATTTTTAGAGTTGTTTGATCTTTTGATTAATTGATTGTTATTCTTGATATTTGATTACTTGTACTTATTACGAGATTAATTAGTTGGTTCTTTTCATTAACTTGCTTGGACAAAGGGGTTGATGGTAGTTTCAAGTCGTTAGTTTCATATTTGTTAGCTCTTAACTTGCTTGGACAAAGGAGTTAAGAGTAGGGATAAAGTAGTTCAAGGTTAATTGATGTCTGTCAAGATATGGATTCATTGATTAATTTCATGTGTAATTTGCCAGGAATGAGAATTAAATCAAGGACTGTGGTTAATGCATCTTTTAGGTGAATTGGTTGAGACAAGATATGTGATACTTGTTTATCTAGAAGATATGGATTCATGGATTGAACAAAGAAGTGAATCTACCTTAATCCTTCATAATGCTAAGAGAATAATTAGTTATGATAATGATTAGATACTTTAAGATCATGATTGTCAAAATAATGGTTTGAGTTACATACTTCTCCATCCTTGACATGTATATATATTTATTTTATTTTAGTTTATTTTTCTTTTTATTTCTTTTTCACTTTATCGAGTCGGTTAAACAATGAAAGAAGAGTGATTAATATATACTTGTTCCTGGAGGATCGACACTTGTTTGAACCCTATGCTATGTTAATGATGAGTACGCTCGCTCATATGTGTAATTTGGAGTTAACGTTTTAATTTAAACTTAATTGAGAATATGCTTATTTTTATATGATTTTTTATACCCAAATCTGGACACATCAATATGCTATATTGGAGGTTCTATCGTAGGGCCAATATACTTGCATGTTGGGTATGTGTGACTAGTTAGTTAAGACAGACTTGTACAAGATAGTTTCTATACTATATCGCCCCTTGTGGTTGTCTGAATGAACTAAATATCTAGGGCCCTGGGAAACATGACTTGAATGTTTGCTTCAGGGTAGCTCCCTTGGAAAGTAGAAACAATCTCGGAAGTCGTGGATCATTGGACTAGAGGCCTAAGGATGATAGATGTCATTTAGAGAGGTGTTAGTACACTTCTTCCTCTCTGAATGTACGGCGATGTATAGAGGGGCATTTTAGTCATTACACTTGTAAGTCGGAGACTTTGCTAACATAGCACTGTCATTGGGGTCAATATTTCCTTATGGTGATATTAGGAAATATTTAAAATGTAAAATACAACTATTTATATGGTAAGGGTATTTTGGTTATTTTAGTAGCCAAGACGGTGTATATTTTGGTTCCCAGTATAGACCGTGAGTCCTAATTAAATACGGGCTAAGGAATTGATCTTAAATTAAATGAAATTTATTTTATTTAAGTAGCCTGATATAATTGTTGGGTTAGAATAAAATAAAGGTCCATGGAGAGAGAATTAATTAAATTAGTTTGGTGGGTTCATTAATTATTCAGGGCTTTGTCCCAGTTTGAATAATTAAAGATTAACTTGGGACTAAACTAATATAGGCTTATTTATTAGACTAGTTTATTTGGGTTGAGAAATTAATTATTAATTGGGCCATTTATGTGGTTCTAATTAGAATAATTAATTAATACAAAAAAGTTAAACTAAGAGTCTAATGGCCCAATTCAATTTAACCTAGGGTTTTATTTAGGTTAAATAGGAGGATTGGAAACAACGTTGTTGTAGAACACACACTCTTTGAGACGACTTCTTCTCTGTGGAAAAAGCCAGATGTCTCTCTCTCTCTCTCTCTTCAGAAATGTTTTTTAGTCTGTGAGTTGTTCACCAAACGGATTTATGCTGGCTATATACTAGAAGATCGAGAGTTTGGCATTTACCTACATGTAAAGACGGAGTAGAAGGCTTGCAGGAATCGCACCAGAGGCTTCTACTAGCACACCTACCCCGGTTGCACATATTTTCGTCCAGCCAACTCTTAGGACGAGAAAAAGAGGTAAAAAATTTTTAACCTCGGAGTCCTGCTAGAGCACGACTGGCGCCGGCTAGGACTGCCGGAGCCGGCGTCGGCTCTGATCGGGAATCCCTTGTTCTTATTTTTTTTTTAGTTTTTGATCTTTGCTTCCGTTGCGTGCTCTGTATTTTCTGTTTTCTATGCCTTCATTTGGTATCAGAGAATGAAGGTTTTGTGAAAATATAGGGAGCATGCATCTAGATGAATAAAATTAGACATATAGGTGTGTTTAAAATTGTGATCATTCGCTGTTTATGGTATGGATAAATTCTCTGTTAAACCTCGTGGGTGGAGGTATATGAGATTTGTAATTTACTATTTTTTTTAGCAAATCGTGCAAGCCCAATATTTATGGGTATAGGCGATTGTTGGTTTTGGTTGATTTCATTGTATTTGGTTTGAAATTGGGGAGCTATCGAAGCCGAAAGTTATGCAGAAAAACAAAGAAAATTCACAGAAAAAAAACTGCAGGAAGAGCCGGTTAGACCGCAACCGGTGCCGGCTTGGGGTGCTGGAACCTACACCGGCTTAGGTCTGGAAGGCCGGTCCATGCGTTGTTTCTTGTGAGTCCTGGTTCTGTACGGTGGATGCAGTGGACCATAGTGCAGATTGGGTGTATGATCCAGTATGGTGGGTGCAGTGGACCAAGGAGTAATTTTTTTATTTTTTCCTTGTAATTTTTCTTGTGTTTTCTTTTGATTTTGGGGTCCATACTAGGTGAAGTTAATATTTTGCAATAGTTAATATTCAAGGAATATTTTTGCATGAAAAATATTAGTAAGGAATTTTAGGATTAAATAAGACCATTAATTAATTAATTGATGTGTTTAATTCTATTATCTGGGCACTTATGTTTAAAAATAGAAGAGCATGAAAACGTCTACTATTTTCTAGCATGCTGTTTATTTTTGTATCTATGTGCACGTTTTCTCAAAGACCAAAGTCTTTGGGAATGTTTTTGATAAAGAAAACATTTTTTCTACAAATTAAATGGTTATTTTAACTTGAACAAAAATTAATCCTTAGATATTTTCTCAAAGGATTTAATCCATGATATAGAAAATATATTGGATTTAGATATTTTTGTAAGGTTAAAATAGAAAGTCATTTTGTTTTAATTTAGCACAAGAAAAATTATTTTGTCAAATAAACTTAAGACTAAAGTCTCTAGAAAGTTTTAATTGGAAAATTTTTAAAATCATTAAGTTTTTTTAACTAAAATAAAATTAGTCCATGGGATAAACTCTCAAAAGGATATAAACATTGACATAGAGATTTTTATGGATTTAGACATTTTATTTTTGAGTTAAGGGAAAAACTTAATGGAAATTTTCAAAAGGATATTTTTTAGAAAATCCTTGTTTTAAAAGACTAAGTGGGAGAGGGGTTCCAACGGCCCCACGGCTTCCATCACGATCCTCATTAGAGATCGTGGGTCCTCTTGCGTCACCCTGGGAGTGAACCCATATTGGATGGGGATACCACAAGGATCTAGATCTAATGGAGGGATGTAATAAATAACCCGTGGCACGTACTATGATCGGCCAGCCCCTCGTTGGAGGTTATAGTACGAGGTATGTCCATAGGAAATGAGAGGAAACGGCCATCCCTTTGATGGAGTTATTATCTTCTAGATCATTACTTAGAAGAGAAATTAATTTGTGGTGGTTAACACACTTAGCTTAGGAAACTATTAATCTTCCCAAGAAGTTATATCAATTTTTCTAAGAGCCAAATTGATTATTATCAGTTTTGATAATAAGGATAAAGTGCACATATTTGTTTTGTTTTCACAAACTGAATCTTTTTTCTTTTATTTTTTGATTTTTCAGAAATGGTAGGAGGTTCTTTTAGTCCATTGGCCGTTATTCTCCGAGAGAATAAGCTAACGGGACCAAACTATATGGACTGAAAAAGGAACCGGACATAATACTCACAGCGGAAGAGTATAAGTATGTCCTTTATGAAACCTGCCCTGTTATCGGGGGCGATTCCACCGTCGAGGAGCGTGAGGCTGAGAAGGCATGGAAGAAGGCTGATGAGATGGCTCGTTGTTATATGTTGGCCTCTATGTCTAATGTGCTCCAATCTAAACATGAGCATATGACCAATGCGTATGACATAACCCAATCATTAGCCACGATATTCGAGGATAAGAGCCGGCCCGCAAGACAGGAGACTCTTCGAACCATCGTTAACACTAAGATGGCTGAGAGAGCATCAGTCAGAAAGTATATGCTTAAGATGATTATTGCTTTCGAGGAGGCAGAAATCTTAGGGGCTGTCATTGACCCCGAGAGTTAAGTGGACATGATTTTCAAATTTCTATCGGGTTCCTTTACTTAGTTCAAGTTGAACTATAACATTAACAAGTTGAACATGAGTTTGGCTGAGTTGATGAAGGAACTCCAGATGGCGGAGAAGGTCATGAAGCCACAATCTAAGGCTATGATTGCTAAGGCTTCATCTTCTAGAATTGGGCCCAAGCCTAGAAAGTTCAAGAAGAAGAAAGGGAACGTAGCGGGCCAGCCCAAGACCCAGCCCAAAGACAAACCCAAGGGAAAGTGCTTCAAATGTGGATTGAAGGGACACTAGAAAGAGGAGTGTCAGATCTTCAAGTCAAGAAAAACCCCACAGGTAATGTTTTCTATCTAGAGTCTATATCAATGGTTGGATCAACTTCCACCTGGATTGTTGATTCAGGAGTCACTGATCACATCTGTAACTCTTTGCAAGGGTTTAGAAAGATTAGAAGACTCTAGAAGGGCAAACATGGATTACGTGTGGGAAATGGAGCACAAGTTTGGGCTCTTGCAGTGGGAGAGTTAGATCTTGTTTTTTTATTGTAATAGAATAGTGGTTTTGAAAGATATTTTATATGTACCTGAATTTCGACAGAATTTGATTTCAATTGCAAAACTAATAAATCAAGGATATTCTGTATCTTTCTATTCTGGCATTTCTATCAGTAGAGATAGAGAAATTTTATGTACTGGGCACATGTATGAGAATCTATTTTTTTTAAACCCTATTAACAATCAATTAAATAACGCTCAATTTGAACCTTTAACAAAGAAGAGGAAGACCAATGTCAATGACTTTTATCTTTGACATCTAAAGTTAGGTCATATCAGCTCAACTAGGATTCAGAGGTTGATCCATGATGGGCCCTTAGGCTCATTGAGATTGAAAAATTGGCCTCAGTGTGAGTCCTGCCTGATGGGAAAGATGACCAAAAGGTCATTTGTCCCTAAGGCGGATAGAGCCAAGGAGGTATTGAGTTTTATTTATACTGATGTGTGTGGTCCCCTGTCTACACCGGCTAGAGGAGGTTTTGAGTACTTCATTACTTTCACGGATGATTGTACAAGGTTTGGTTACATTTACCTAATGAGACGCAAGTCTGACTCTTTTGATATGTTCAAAGAGTTTAAGGCTGAAGTGGAGTGTCGGACAGATAAATTGATTAAGACCTTACGATTGGAATGTGGTGGAGAGTACCTCCTTGGTGAATTCAAGGACTACATGGTACATCATGGGATAGTATTCCAACTCTCTGCGCCGGGGACACCCTAACAGAACGGAGTAGCTGAGAGAAGGAATATGACATTGATGGAAATGATCCGAAGCATGATGTCTCATGCTACTCTTCCAGTGTCTTTTTGGGGATATGCCCTAGAAACAGTGGCATATATTCTAAACTTAGTGCCTTCCAAGTCAGTACCTAGGACTCCCTATGAGATGTGGATTGGGCATAAGCCAAGTCTGAATCATCTCAGGATATGGGGTTGTCCAGCTTATGTACTGGTCAAGGGAGATAAGTTGGAACTAAGATCAGAATTATGCGTTACTTTTATCATTCTAAGGAGCAGAAGGTACTGGTTAGTACCAATGCTAAATACCTAGAGGACAATCAAAGTACTTCCATAAAAGGTTCAACTAGGTTGGAACTGGAGGAGAAGTTATCTTCGGAAGTAACTTCTTCTGACCCGATTGTGAAACAAGAAGAGGCTCAGTCTCAAGAGCTTGTACAAATGGAGCCTTGTCGTAGTGGGAGAGTGTCTAGGGTTCTAGAGAGATGAACTAGAGAAGCTTTTGAGTTAGTCTTCGACCATCAGAAATAAGATCCTACTAGATACGATGAGGCTATTGTTGATACCGATGCAAATCTGTGGCATGAAGCAATGAAAGCCGAGATTGGGTTTATGTATCTCAATCAGGTTTGGGATCTTGTAGCTTCACCTAAAGGGATAAAACCCATAGGGTGTAAGTGGGTATACAAGAAAAAGAGGGAAGTAGATGGGAAGGTGGAAACCTTCAAAGCTAGGCTCGTGGCGAAAGGGTATACTCAGAAAGTGAGAATCGACTATGAGGAAACCTTTTTCCCGGTAGCCATGCTTAAGTCCATCCGTATCCTCCTTACCATCGCATGTCATTATGACTATGAGATATGGAAAATGGATGTTAAGACGGCATTTTTAAATGGCCATCTTAGTGAAGACATCTATATGTCCCAATCGGAAGGCTTTGTTGTTAAAGGCCAAGAGCATATGGTTTGCAAGCTTAAGAAGTTCATTTATAGACTTAAATAGGCATCAAGGGCATGGAATATTCATTTTGATGAGATCGTAAAGTCTTATGGTTTTTTTCAAAACGAGGATGAACCATGTGTGTACAAGAAACTTGAAGGCATTAATATAGTTTTTCTTGTCTTGTATGTAGATGACATTCTACTCATTGAAAATAATGTAGGGTCATTGTCATCTACAAAGGTTTGGCTGTCTAGTCAATTTAGTATGAAGGACTTGGGAGAAGCCAGCTACATTCTCGGGATTAAACTTCTTAGGAAGTAGAGAATGTTGGGGTTATCCGAAACGGCATACATTGACAAGATGCTGGTCAGGTATAGCATGGACTCATGTAAGGGAGCTCTAATTCCTTGCAGACATGGGTTGCCATTTTCTTCAAGGGACTGTTCTAAGTCTCAGGAAGAAAAGGACAGAATGAGTAGGATTCCCTATACTTCAGCTGTGGGAAGTCTTATGTACGCCATGCTGTGTGTACTAGGCCAGATATCTGCTTTGCCGTAGGCTTGGTTAGCAGATATCAGTCAAACCCTGGGAAGGTTCATTGGCAAGCTGTAAAGTATATACTCAAGTACCTCAAGGGAACGAGAGATTATATACTGGTTTACAGGGCTGATGACTTGGTTCCTACAGGATACACAGATTCAGACTTCCAGGTGGATAAGGATGAGAGAAAATCCACCAGTGGATATATCTTCACCTTATCTGGAGGAGCTATTTCATGGAGGAGTATCAAGCAATCTTGCATTGCTGACTCAACCATGGAAGCTGAATATATGGCAGTTTCGGAGGTATCCAAGGAAGCAGTCTGGCTCCGGAAGTTCCTTTCAGAACTTGGAGTCGTGCCACACATGGACATGCCAATTGTGATGTATTGCGACAACACTGGAGCAGTATCATAATCAAAAGAACCCAGGAACCACAAGAAGAGGAAGCATATCGAGAGAAAGTACCATCTGATCCGGGATTTCATCCAGAGATGGGAAGTTATGGTGGAACAGATTGCCTCTGAGAACAATCTGGCTGATCCATTCACCAAACCTTTAGCTGAGAGAGTCTTCAAGAGACACTTAGATGCCATAGGGGTGGGCACCTACAGACTTACTTAGTCTTAGAGTGCAAGTAGGAGATTGTTGGAATGTATGCCCTCTTAGACTAGGTTTCTGATGTAAAAATCGAATGTTTTAATAAAAGAATTTATTTTCAGAAATTATTTGTGAATTTACAATTTTATTTGTGTACAATTACGTTTGGAAAAGACCCATTGTGTTTAAATAAGTGGTCAATGTGAATGGAGGTCTTTCACAATAAGGTATGGATCACGAGTTACTTAACACATAAACATTCATTCTTAACCGATTGATGAGAATGAGAATCTCATCATGTCTAGGTTATTATGTTGTGAATTCTAAATGGGGAATGGCTTACCTTTAGCCAGTGAGTAGTCCACTCACTTCATGACATAAGTGTATTTCGAATGCGTAGAATATGACCTGTAGTAGTGGTTTCTAAAAGTACTATATGGTAGAAATTTAGACTACTACCGTTATAGCTTGGACTAGTACAATACGGCTTGAGTATGAGTTGGTGGTACAATGAAGCTGGAAGTATATACTTTGATATGCTATAGTTGATGTTCTATCGTAGGGCCAATATACTTGCATGTTAGGTATGTGTGACTAGTTAGTTAAAACAGAGTTGTATAAGATAGTTTCTATACTATATCGCCCCTTGTGGTTGTCTGAATGATCTAAATATCTAGGGCCCTGGGAAATATGACTTGGATGTTTGCTTTAGGGTAGCTCCCTTGGAAAGCGGAAACAATCCAGGAAGTCGTGGATCATTGGACTAGAGGCCTAAGGATGGTAGATGTCATTTAGAGAGGTGTTAGTGTTAGGGATATGCCCTAGAGTCAATTTGTACTTATACTATTGTCATTATTTTTTATATAATAATATGAGATTTTCCTTTCCATGAATAGTGCATTTTGTTTTGTGGTCATCAAGTACGTGACTTGATAGTAAAACCCAATAATAAATACAATGACTATTCTAAAACAGTCCCTAATCGATTATTATTATTGGAACAATAATAAATTAAGATTAGTATGTTTGTGACTAGATGGCTATGTTTTACTAGTCATGGATATTTGTGATATCAAGTCAAAACATAAATAAATGTTAGAGAACATTGTATTGGACATGACCCACTGTGAGAGTACTTCATGGAACATGTCATAAGTACTTTCTAGCCATAATGATATTAAAAGTCCTTCGGCCTAAATTCATCATAAGTTTCCTACTTGATAAATTCTATATTTTGACGTTGTCTAAAGTTGTTTTTAACCATATAATAAATTAGACTATTGTTGGATATAGAATAAATCAAAGAGAGGAATATGATTAATAGTGAAGGAATTTGTCCCTCTCAATTATGGGAGACACATCCATGAGCCCCTTGATAAGTTAGACTATTAAAATACATGGTCGTACTCAAATATATTAATCTAAGATATTGATATCATTTGTTTGAATAGTCTATTATGAAATCAAGAAATAATTGATTAAGCTTAATAAGGATGACATGTTCTGTGCCTTATGCTTAATCTGGATATTGTGTGATAAAATGACTAAATATAAAATTGTGGTTTGATTCAAAGAGATTACTGATCTTCATTTAACCTGGATAGTTATAATATTTTGCTAGAAACCGCTTATAACTTGTGGCCCATTTAAATATGATTTAGGCACGCTGCCAGTGTTAAATGAACCTATAGGGTCACACAATAAGCGAACTTGTTAGGTTGATTTTTCTGGTAGCCAGATTCGATAAATCTGGAAATATGTCTAAGTTAATCAAACTTAGAAAATTTACCAAATACAATGGATTTGGAAATATGTCTACATTCGATGTATCTGGATGATGTCAGATTATAAGAATTTGACTCGGTAAATTAATCAGTTAAATTACCGAGATAATGGCAGAATCTTATCATATCAATTTTTAATTTAATTTGAATTTAAATTAAAATATGATAAGATATTATCAGATTTGGACTCTAAGGGATTCGGAAGGTTTTAAGAAAACCTTAGCCGTTTTTTCAATAGTTCGGTTCTGTTAAAAATTTTGTGCCTCTATTTACAAAAAAAAAAAAAAAACCTCTCAAACCCTAGGCACTAGCACTCTCGGGGCAACGAGTTAGTTTACTGTGTGTACCTATAGGGGACGTTCGCACACTGTCGCGTCTGGTGATCGTTCGGGTTGCACGTACGACAGCACAATCAGAATCGAAGGATCTTGATTACGCTGAAGAGAGGTAATTCTGTAAACCTAAGGTCTTCTTAATCATTTACTTGGATTCTCGGAAGGGATTTGTGGATGTTTTTTGCGCTTAGGAGTCCACGAATCTTAATAGTTAGCACACTTCTTCCTCTCTGAATGTACGACGATGTATAGAGGGGTATTTTAGTCATTACACCTGTAGGTCGGAGACTTTGCTAACGCAACACTGTCATTGGGGTCGATATTTTCTTATGGTGATATTAGGAAATATTTAAAATGTAAAATACAGCTATTTATATGGCAAGGGTATTTTGGTCATTTTAGTAGCCAATGCAGTGTATCTTTTGGTCCCCAATATAGATCGTGAGTCCTAATTAAATACGGGCTAAGGAATTGATCTTAAATTAAATATAATTTATTTTATTTAAGTAGCCTGATATAATTGTTGGATTAGAATAAAATAAAGGTCCATGGAGAGAGAATTAATTAAATTAGTTTGGTGGGTTAATTAATTATTCAGGGCTTTGGTCCAGTTTGAATAATTAAAGATTAACCTGGAACTAAACTAATATAGACTTATTTATTGGACTAGTTTATTTGGGTTGGGAAATTAATTATTAATTGGGCCATTTATGTGGTTCTAATTAGAATAATTAATTAAGACCAAAAGGTTAAACTAAGAGTCCAATGGCCAAATTCAGTTTAACCTAGGGTTTTATTTAGGTTAAACAGGAGGATTGGAAACAACGTTGTTGTAGAATACACACTCTTTGAGACGGCTTCTTTTCTGTGGAAAAAGCCAGATGTCTCTCTCTCTCTCTCCAGAAAAGTTCTTTAGTCTGTGAGTTGTTCATCAAACGGATTTAGGCAGGTCATATACTGGAAGATCGAGAGTTTGTCGTTTACCTATATGCAAAGACGGAGTAGGATGCTTACAGGAATCGCACTAGAGGCTTTCACCAGCACACCTATCCCGGTTGAGCACATTCCGATCCAGCCAACTCTTAGGACGAGGAAAGAGGTAAAAAATTTTTAACCTCGGAGTCTTGCCAGAGCACGATCAGCGCCGGCTAGGACTGCTAGAGCCGGCGTCGACTCTGATCAGGAATCCCCTGTTCTTGTTTTTTTCCAGTTTTTGATCTTCGCTTCCGCTGCGTGCCCTGTGTTTTCCGTTTTCTATGCCTTCACTTATTCGTTCTAATTTAAATTGTTTTACAATCTTATAAAAATATTTTGAAATTATTGATGATTGTGAAGTTCAAAAGTGGGTGCTTCAATCAATTGGTCAAAAGTGGAAGGATTACAAATTTGATTTAAAATGTAAGCATTTTTTGCTAAATAAGACTTAAGAAGAAATCTTCAATTCAGTACCACTAGGAGTCTCTCCAAATCAATGGAAAACACTTGTCCAATATTGGTTTTCAGAGAAAGCGAAGGTACATTTTCTTCTTAATGCTCATTTTTTTTGTCTTTTTAATTATGTTAAATATTTTACTAACTTTTATCATACTTTGAATAATATATATATATATATATATATGTATGTATATATATATATATATATATATATATATATATTATTTTGGTCAGAATCTTTTTGAAAAGGGAAAAGAAGCACAAGCTCATAACAAAACTCTTCATACTAGTGGTTCGAAGAGTTTTGCAAGAGGAAGGAATGAATATGTGAGTTTTGATTGAAGTGTAGTGTCTTTATTTTCCCCCATACTTTGCTTTCTCTAGCACTTTATTAGCATAAAATTGGTTAATATAATTTTAAAACATGAGATGACCCATGGAAAAAAACCAGGATGGATTGAGTTCTTTAGAATTACTCATATGAGAAAGGATGAGAATTTTATCAATGAGCAAATACAAGAAGTTGTGGTAATGTTTTATTTTTTTTTTAGCAGTCAAAGTACAAGTTATTATTCAATGTTAAAGTATATTATTGTCGTTTGATCTCTAATTTTTATATTTGTTGTTATAAAAAAGGAGAAAGCTAATAATATTATTGCCGAACGTGTGACATTAAATGTGAATCGTAATGCCAATGGTTGAAGTTTTCAATGAAGTTGTAGGTGAAGATCAATATGGTAGGGTTAGAGGATATGGATTAGGAGTTACTCCTACACAGCTCTTTGGAACCAAAAGTCAAGTTAAATGTCAACAGCCTGAAGTAGAACGCCTTCAAAAAGAACTGTATGACATGAATCGAACTTATGAGGCAAAGATTGAAAGTATGCAACAAGAGTATGAGGTAATGAAGAATGATTGTGAGAAAAAAATTGTTGATCTTCATAAGGAGATAAATTCTATTCGAAGTGACATGTCTCACTTAAAAATAATATTTTCTGAGGTAAGTCACATATGTAGTTATTTTTATTTATTTAAATAAATGTAAACAAAAGAAAATTTTCTAACATGAATGTTGTTTTTTAGGCTGCTCATAATTTTAGTGAATCTACCTATACTCCAGAGTGACTCATGTTTTTTGGTCTCTTCAAGTAAGTGAGATATCTTCTCAAATTATTTCAATTACATATGTTTCATTATATCACTTGTAACTATTAATTATATTAGTAAAATGATTTAAATCTTTTAAGTATTTACCATTTTCTTCTTTATTTGATGTGTAGGGCTATTGGACTTTCCATCAACTTGCAGAAATATGAAGACTTATTATTATTATTTTTTGTTTACCAATGAAATTGAACATTTATATTTAGACTGATTTATATTGTAGTTAGACATTTGGTAAAATGCTTTTGAGTATGAGTATTTAATTTTTGTTCTAATTTATAAGCTTTATTTCAATAAATATTATTCATTTTGTTTCAAAACTATGATTGCTTTATAGCTTTCTATTGTACAATGTAAAAAGAAATATTTCTTATGAGATTTTAAATTGGAAAAAAAATTTCAAACAATAAAATATAATAATTGTCAACTTTGGGACGCTTAAAATAAAGTGAGGCCAAAATTGGGACACTATGATTGATTGCGTACGTGGCAAAAAGGGGACAAAATTATATTTATGAGTTGCTAATTTTTGGGACATTTAAAGACTAAAGTATCGCCAATTTCGAAATGCTATAAACATAAAACGTAGTCAAACAAACAGACAGAATCAGAATTTTGTGTCAGTAATTTTGAAACACTTTTAAAAAATGTCGTTATGTTAACGACATTAGAAAATTTATGCGTAGTAAATTTAGAGACGCTTATAGGTAAAGTATCAGTAAATTTAGAGACGTTTATAGGAAAGTGTTGATAAATTTAGAGATGCTTATAGGAAAAGTGTAGGTATATATAGAGACGCTTATAGGAGAAGCGTCGGTAAATTTAGAGACGTTTATAAGAAAAGCGTCGGGAACTAAATTTACCGACACAAAGTCTTACATCGTAAAATTCTTTGGCGACACCACTTTTAGCAACGTATGCGGAGACACTTATAAAAGTATCGGTAAATAATTTCACGACACAAGTTAGTGTTCCAAAATAAATTAATTAGCATCCCTAAATGCTTAGATTATTGTAGTGAAAGAGTTTTACAACCCATTCTGCATGAAAAGACTATAATATTTCATTTCATACTAGCATACCTAATGTGTGGATTAGCCTCCAATCCACCTATTTGCATATGATCCTCACTCATATGAGACCAAGCAAAACAAAGTTCTTAAACATTTTACGTCAAAATAACCAAAGAGTCATGCACATAATAGTGTAAGAACAATAAGAGGGCATGAAACATGATGGATTTTCAGACAACGTTATAATGTTGTTTTTCTTAAAATTTATTTCGTCCCATCCATGAATTGCAATGTAATTTAGTTCAAATGAAATATCCCGAAAGATATTCTAAAGCTTATATTTGATTGCGTCTTGTACTAATAAAATTAAATCTATTGAGTTATCACTAATTTGGAAAGGAAAATAAACGTTTAATAGGAATAGGAGAGTGTATTCGGATTTTGAGGAAGAGGCTTTAGAGTAATTATTTATAATACAACTTCTCTAAACTTCATACTCATAAATGAGTTTGTACCTAAGACAACTTCATTAAAAATCATATAGTCCTAACTTTTTCGATAGGACACCTAACTATGAATAATTACAATCCTATGTTGGTATCATTTAAATTCTCTACCAAATAGAGATTTAAATATAAGTAAACAGGGGTATCCACGTTTTGTTAGGTTTTTTCCTCTTTTTCAAAGGTAACATTTCAAATTATAAATTTATAGTACATACAATATGTTTAATTCTCTATATTTAAAAACTAAAACCAGTAGGAAACAAAGACAATTATATTGTGTAAATCAACAAAAGTCTTTTAATAATAATAATAAAAAAAGAAAACATGTCCAAAAATATTTAATAAATTTATAACAATTCTCAACACAATAAGAAAAATGAAGAGGATGGACGGAGACGGTCAAGAAAAATGAATACTGAAAGGAAACGATTGTTTATAACTTTGAATGTTGAATAGGTAAGTAAAACTAAAATTTTAAAAAATCACAAATATTCTCCTCATTTTTTAGAGGGAAAATAAAATTTAATTAATAATAAAAGTATAATATTTTATAAAATATAACATTTTCAGTTTAATTTGATTCAATTTGAAAAAGTTTTCAAACTAATCTAAATTTTTAATTTTAAAATCTTAAATAAATTCAAAATTAAATATTTATTTTATTTTTGACCTAATTATGACTGTTCGCTTTTTTTTTTTTTTTTTAACACCCATAGATGTAGACCCCAAAAGCCAAAATACAACAACACATGCACAAGTTCCGAACCATATTCTTCAACTCACCTATGCATTGCGTCCTCAGAAGAAAGTCTCACATACTCACGCGCAAACATATAATGCATGCACGACTACAATTTGCACACACCACAATTTGTCTTTCCTCTTTTAAGTGTCAATTTGACTGTCTCCTCCTCTTTTCTTTCAGTAATAAAACAAACCCTATTTGCATTTGTTGCATGGGAACCAAAGACGACTACGTCGAAAGAGACAGCGTGATGAAGACGCGAGTGGTTAAGCAATCAATATAATACAAATATAACATGTGTCTCCATTGATTCATTCCCTATACCATTCCATTCTTTCATTTTCTAAATATTTTTGGGTCAATTATTCTATGGAATTTTCCTAATAAAATAGTCTAGGGAATGAACAATGATTGAGTAAAATGGGGACCACATTTCTTGACTCTTTCATCCTCGAGGTAAAGCATTAGGTGAGATGTGATTGAATATTACTATGTACATTGCTTCGATTAATTGTTAACTTTTCTGGTTTTGTATATTCATTGCGCGTAGATGATCCATTCTTCTTGTGATTTTGTCAACTTTGACATGCAATTTTTGAATGTTCACATACGTTTATGTAAGCGTCACAAATACTCCTTTTAACATTCCAATGACGTCTTTCTTTGCAAAACTTTTGGGCATGAACAAGTTCTTCTAGATACAACAATTTGGATAAATTAATCATTTTACTTACATAGATATTATATTAGCTATTAATTCACAAAAAAGTAATACGTTTACGGACATTTATGTTTTATATTAAAACAATTAAATAATTTTGTTGAAGTGAGTAATAATATTGAAATTTGAGAAAAAATAAGCGATATCGTATTAAATATTATACAAAGAGGCTAACAATCAATGATGATGACAAAAATATATTACATTTTAAATTAAATATAATAAATAAAAATAACCAAATATACTTACTACTTAGTATGATCTTCGTTACCAAATACTATCACTATGAGGAACCCAGGTTCACCTTGTTTCGCAGTAAGGATGGAATCAGAATTTAGAGTTGAGATGATAAATTCTATAAAATAATTTATTAAGAAATAACATTATATATTTTTTAAAAAAATTTTGAGAGGAGGGATAAAAGGTAAATTTTATTTTTTAAAAAAATTTAATGTTACTAAGAAAAATATAGAATTTTTAAAAATTTTTTGGGGGGGGGGGGACACCACCCCTACCTCCGTCATTGTTTTGCAGAAAGTGGCAACCTTGAAGACTATGGGTGTATCAGTGATATCTGAGAAAGGACCGATTTGGGTAGTGAAGAGTCTCTAAAGAAGGAGGCTAAACAAGTACTGATCTGGAAAGATCGATGAGGAAACATGCCAATAAATCTTGGATTTTAATAATAAATACCAGAAAGAGAATTTTTCATGATTTGTAAACAAAAGAAGGGATGGATTTACCAAAAAAAACCCTACAAAAGAAAGGAGATCCAATCAAAATCAAGGTTCCTATCGGAGAGCTCCAATCTAGCCCGTGCGAGGCCTCAGATCTGAGAAGGAGACTACAGGCAATTGAAAGTAAAAAAATTAGAGAGAGAGAGAGAGAATATTATTATTTTACTGCCTTAATTTAAATTTGAATATTTTATATTGATTCGACATAAAAATTTATAAGA
Organism: Voacanga thouarsii; assembly: GCA_026120185.1. Lineage (NCBI taxonomy): Eukaryota > Viridiplantae > Streptophyta > Magnoliopsida > Gentianales > Apocynaceae > Voacanga > Voacanga thouarsii. The sequence continues at coordinate 266,260 of JANUWF010003384.1, read as the reverse complement.
TTATTTGATTATGAGTAAATTATAATTTTAAATTTATTAGTTAAAGAGCTTATTAATGATATTTATAAATAAATGAGTCTTACATTCATAAAATAGAGAAGGTTATTTATGAAAGTTTATGAGGAAAATATGTTCATTTAAGTGTGTGTGTGAACAATATAAAATAAAATGTTAATTTTTCAATATAATTGGAGGAAGTACCATATTTAATCGACACATATAAGTTTCATATCTCTCTATTCATCCATTCTTTCACAAATCTAAAAGTTCTAAACAACACTTTGATTGGATTTGTCCGTTTGGGTTGAGCAAACGCCCCCAAACGGGCAAGAAGCCAATTAGAGATGAACTACCAAACTAAACTTTTATAAGTTTTACTAATAGATCACTAGAAATTAGGCCTATTACGACATGTAGAAGTGTTATAATAGATATATATTTGTGACACTTTCAATTTTATGACACTTCTGGAACATATCATCTAAAATGATGTTACCATAGTTGTTCGGGATACTAAGAAGTATCATAATATATGTATCTATTGCAATATTTCCAATTGTTACCTCAGACCGCCTATTATGACATTTTGCCATATTGTAAAAATGTTTGCTAACGGTCAAAATTCAAAACCAATACTAACAATTGAAAACGTCATAAAAGAGTTTGCTGGCGCCCAAAATTTAGAACTAATGTTAACATGTGAAAATGTCATAATAAGCATTTTTAATGACATTTAACACTGCCAAGTCAAATCTATTCTCACAACAAATCAGGCGTGTTACAAAAGAGTTTGTTAACAATCACAAATTCAAATGTATTATAAACATTAATAAATATCATAATAGACTTCTTATTACACTTTTTTATGTTATTTAAAATTCTATATAGCAACATTTTTACCGAAATTAAAACTATTTATTGTTACATTTTTTGTGTAAACATAATAATTTCTTTGCATATCCTGTAACTTAAATATGTTAGAATAGATACATATGATAGCATTTTTTTATGTCACTATAAAAAATTTTAATTCTTAAATATATATTATTTGACATAATAAAAAAAATTAACATGTAACATATATAAAATCACAATATGACCCAAAAAATATGTCTGCATATATTAGGAAGTACATAATTCTGTCTACATGTATACATATATCTAGGAAGTCATACTAATAGCAAAACTCTAAAAGTCCTTTCAAAATAAGATCCTAACATACCCATTAAGGCTGATAAATCAACTAATATATCAAAATGTACTTCCACTTAACAGAACAATCCAATGCATTTTTCCTTAATATGCAGTATCAAAATAGCACCTGCAACAAAGCATCCTCTCTTGATCATTCATCTCGAATCCTACGCACCTACCATATATAAATTAATAACATAAGTTAGAAATCAAAATAGAAGAATTTAGTCACCACCACCACCACACAAGCACTACTATTGCTAACTGGTTACATTACGTACAGTGGAAAAAATGTAAGAAACTAATGGCTTTCGTAGCAAAGAATAGAATGAACAGGATTGATTTATGCCAACTGACTACCAAAAAACAGGGAGCATCTCCAATTGCACTAAAGCACTAAACACTACATAGAAATTCAGACACTAAAATAATAGGCATACCAAGGCCATCGGCCATGCAATGGGTGCATCGTGAGCATCTCCAATTGTTTTGAAGATTGAGTATGGGCAAATTAGCTTTTCATCACGACAATGTGGCTGTATGATATCAATCTCACACCAATCTTCTCCTAAGGGATGCAGACCAACAAGTTTTTTAGGATCCAAACTTTTAATACGTGCTGTGGCAACTATTTTGGTTGGATCTCTTATGCTCAATATTGAAACAGTTGCATTTACCTAAAGAGAATGTTACAATAAGAAAATTATGAACAAAACAACTCCCAAAATTTCACAATGAACTTGACATTAAAAGCTATGAACAAAACAACTCCCAAATCTCAAAATGAACTTGACATTAAAAGCTATAGCACAAATTGGTCCTTACCCTTGAAAACATCCTAAATCTAGAAAAGAGTTCATATAAATCAATCACAGCACTTCCAAGATCATCCCCCCTCCAAAAAAAAAAAAAATAAAAAAAAATAATAATAATAAAAATAAATAAAAAAATCAAGTCCATATTATACACCAAGTGCACATCATGCCTCTATTATGCTTTGTTCGCTAAATAATATCAAAGACAAGCAAGCATGAATTTTACATATACTTAGCACCTAAGACCTTCCATCAACCCTTTGCAATCATATAATCCACCCTCAATCATTTCTCAAGAAAACAAATTAAATTTAGTAATTTAGCACAAAAACCCCTAAGCTGCCTTCAATTTACAGCAAGCATTTTCTATGTTTTAAAGGGAAAAACACCTATAAAACACCTCCGAATGATCTCAAACTTTGCAGACAAACATTTTAACATGTAAGGAACAAAACACAATTGGCCAATATAGAAAATCATGTACACAAAGTTTGTAGAAAATTCTGAACAGAAACTGCTTGAATCTATCAAAATCTGTTAACATGGAGAGAAAAAAACAGGAATTCTCAACCTTGATCCCGTTTTAATCCCAACTTTTCCAGATTATGAAAGCACACAAAACCTACATTTTCAACCTTTCACCAGTAAAGACCATGCTCAAAACAGATTCCAAAACACTACACAGTATGTACTGAAAATCCACTGTTCTTTGTTTTTTTATTTTTGAAATTTTTTTGCAATTAAACATAGTAGTTTCTGACACAACAACACACACTAAAGTCATCATTCATGTCCCTAGAATTAAGATTCAAGGTGGCATTTCAAAGGAAAAATCAGTTTTGCAAAAATTTTGAATATAATTGTCGACATGGTCAAAATAGAAAATTTTTACAGCAAAGTTCACGTACTCATAAGTATTAAAAAAACTTGCTTGGATTCAATTCTTTAAGAAGACTAAACTCGAACATGCCTAGAGAAAAGGTGAAACAAAGGATACTCAACATCTAATATCAAGTTCATATAAACAGTTAGGAACATCACAGAAAATAGAAAGGGGAAACATAAAACACGGCCATTTTGCAAAACAGAAAACAGAAAATAGTAACTGCAAAATGTAGTGCAATCTCCACACACCACAATTCAGGCACAAATTCAACTCCAACAATTCAGGCAATGCAATCTCCACACACCACAACCCAAAAAATTAGTACAAATTCAACTCCAACATCCCAATCACCACAACAAAAATCGCAACTCCAAAATGCCAATAGGTCAACAATTCAATACCCACCGGGCAGAATCTCCACTAGGTCCCAAAAATGATCAAATATCCAAAGAAAGCAGATTAGGTAACATTTGAACAAAACATGGATAGAAAGAGAACACCAAAGTATTAGGTAATAATACCCTTACAGTACTAGAGCTATTGGTTACAATAGCTTGCTGGTTTGACTCAAATGATGCAACTCTTGACTTATTTGTCTCATTGACATTATTTTGTGGCATACTTGCACGAATCTCAGCTAGCAATCTTCCTTGTTCCCTAATAAGTTTTGCTTGCTCTTTAGCTTGTTCTTGAAGGATCACTATCTGATCTCTTTGTTCAGCCATGATGCGGTGCTGAGTATTACGGGATGAAATTTCGCCCCAAAGATCTGAAGGAGCAATAACACTTCCACACATTCAAACTCAACCATTTCTATCCAATCCCATCACTTTTGAGAAAATATCATTAGGCCCAATTTCATCACACAAATTAGAAGGGAGTTCACTTCTCTTCTCATTCATTAAATTCTATGATAAAGAAAAAAATTTGTTTATTATATGAAGATTAGAAAAACTAATTTTTTGAAAGAATAACGATATAAAATATTCACATTGCAAAAAAAAAAAAAAAATGCAATTCGGTGCCAATTTTTTTGCAATAGCACTGTTTCCCGGATTCCCATTGGAGTCCGTAAAGCATGCATTGAACAACTCAGATCAGGATGGCTGATGGCCTAATTCTTTTGTTTGATGGGAAAGAAAAAAATTTAACCAAATTATGGACAATGTTAATAAGTTTTTCGTTCATGGCAAGAAAAAAAAAATAAATGTCAAGTATAAAAAGTTTTACCAAATCTTCAACAACTTGAGCAAATGACTTTTGCCCTTTTATGTGATGCAAATTATTGATTTTCCTACTCTGAGTATTCCTTATGCTTATACGCTAGAACAACAAAAACAAATGGAAAATTAACATTTAATAATTTATTTTTGTTAAAACTTCACATAAAATTTTACGTAATCTGAAAAAAATAACTAATATTACCTTTCCATCCTTTGAATTAATAACTAATATTACCTTTCCAAAAGGCAACCAACTATAACCATTGGTCTTCAAGCGCATGATCTTCTCCACAAGAAGGCACCACATTGTTCCTTTGATTGGGAACAAAATATTGCATTTTTAGTATATTCTTCCAACTTCTCCACTTGTTTCCTATTGATGATATGATTTTTAGCTCGATTCCTAATGGCAAATCAAATCTTTCCTGTCATGAAGTAAATTATAAATAATATAAAAGCAACAGTTTTCTTGTAGGAAAAAATAGAAAACTGAAGGTTCATTAATCATGGCGTTATTACTTTGACAATATCGATTATCTTTTTCTTATATGTTTTTGGCATCTTTGTTCATGACAAATAATTCAATGGGGCATGCTTACCATTCCTAGCTATAGTTCCCAGGAAATTAACTAGCTTTTTCTTGTACTTTCCAATGGGTTGTCCACTCGGTTAAAATTAACCTTAATCAAACCCTTGTACTTAGGACGTCCTCATACATCAGTACAATAAGTTGGTCCTCTACATTTACCATTATTACCACTATTTTGAACTTCTGCATACAACATTAAAATTAGGATAGCATAAAACTTATAGTAGTAAAAATTTATTCACAACTTAAAAGCTTGGATCAATGATATTTCCAGAAAGTGATTCTTTTTACTAGATCCATCAGAACGCTATGTGGTATGCTGAGATGATCTTTGTTGATCAGTTTGAAAATTTAACTAAACACCACCTATTCAAAAGATCAAGAGATGAATGTTTTTAGAACTAATTTATTGTAAGAAAAAAAATAATATGAAATATTTGCACATACCAGTTGAGGAACTTGCATGTTTGGTGCTGTGTGCCACTCTTCTTTCTTGAACTTGTGTGTGATGATATGCGTCCAAAGATGTTTCTGGATGGACATTCAACTGCACAAAAACTGAATACAAAAATATAAGAGTATTTTTACTTAGATTGAGTATCATAGACATTAGAAAAAAAGATATTTGATTTTATATACTCACAATTTGGATTACTTGGTTGTGTAATATGTGGAGGCAGTATTTGTTCTTCAGCTCGAATGTTTTGTTGGTCATCCATAGAATATTGAATACCGTTCCTCTGTTGTTCAGCTAGCATATTTAGTTGGTCATCCATAGAACATTGCATGCCTTGTTCAGCAATTCTTTTGTTCTTCAAGCCTGGTGTCCTGGCCATCTGTTTTAGTGTCTGAAGGAATACGAAAAAGAAATAGTTAAGATAACAATTTGTCTCGAGCCTTCCATGTGTCTACTATAAAATAGTTAAGAAAACAATTTGTTGAATAAGCTTTTGTAACATTATAAAATTACGGGAAGTTGATGTCACTACGCTGCATGTGAACACTATAAAGTCTTTATAAGATGGCCCAAGTTGTGAAATAACACTTGTTAGACAAAATATTAATTGGAAAAGACAATAGCAGGATGATATTACAATATTTGCATTTGAAGTTATCATCTATGAAACAACCAATCATAAGAACACACAACAAACAAAAATGACAATACCTATATCAATTTATTTATTAAAGTACATTAATATAGCATTCAAATGCAACTGCCATTCCATTGGACAACATATTAAAATAGGAAAATAGCTATTTAGTCATCAAATTACAATCAAGTTCCATCATCCCTTTCACGAACCCAACAAATGTTCTCATCCCCTTCATTAGCTATGGGATTGCAAATTTCAGCTTGCAACTGTGCATCAACATCCACAATATCTCCCATTTTATAGACAGATCTTGCATTTGTCGAAATAACAATATGCCAATCACTCTCATTTGATTCTTCCACATAGAATACTTGTCTTGCTTGGGAGGCGAGAATGAAAGGTTCATTGTGGGAGGGGGGGGGGGGCACATTGTTGAAATTTGCTAACATGAATCTATTATCATCTTGTTTTAGTCTCTTCCCATTTGATACGCAGTCATATTCGAACAACACAACCCTTCAATCACCTCCATAATTTAATTTAATCACATTCTTTAAAATTCCAAAATATGCCACCTCACTTAAAATAGGATTTTCATCCCTTGCACTTGAAAAACTTGAAGTAGTTGCATTTATAGAAACTCCGCTATTTTGAGTTTTTCTTTTAAGCTCTGCTTCTTTTGTGTGAAACCTAAAACTGTTTACCATAAATCCTTGATACTGTAATCCAACTTCTTTAGGGCCCTTAGACAGATAAATCAAATCTCTTGTAATCGGTCTATCTTCAGATATTGTCTAAGAAGCAACCTAGTTTATCCAAAAAATAAATAAATAAAAAATCACAAAACTATGTAAAAAAGAATTAAATTGTGTAAAAAAAAAAAATACAGAATTTTGACTTAGTGATTGGAAAACTAATGTGCAAAGGTTTCACTATGAATACACTCAATTTCGTGTCTTCCAGCACGAGGATGACTTTGTGCTACCCAAGTTTGGTGCATGCTACAAAGATAAAGGATAAATTTAATTAGTTCTTACATTTTGCTGGCTAAATATTCATTTTCTATCTCAATTTTTTTGTTTCCAACTTACTCAATATATGGCTTGACAGCTATGAAATTGAATAGCACATATTGATGTGCTTTATTCAATGAATCTCAATCAAATTTTGTTGGTATGCCTTTACCTAATGAGCGTCCTGATATTTTAAACACATCCACACCCACTCGAGGTTCTGACTCATCTTCTTCATTTCTTGATCTTTGATTGAGCCTTGGTTGGACATAATCAGCTAGATATAAGGAGCAGAATGTTAAACATTCTTCAGCTACATAGGCTTCTGCTATAGAACCTTCTGGGCTATTCCTATTCCGCACAAAAGATTTCAAAGTACTTAAGTACCTAAAGTAACAAAAGTCATAAAAATACAATTCAATTAGTAATTAAATGATAGATTCAGCTGAAAGTGAAAGATTAAAAAAAATTAATATAAAGAACTAGAAAACAGAAAATAGACGATAAATACCTCTCAATTGGATATATCCATCGAAATTGCATTGGTCCAGCTATTCTTGCTTCATAGGCAAAGTGAACACATAGCTGCATCATGATATTGAAAGCTGATAGTGGAAAGACTCGTTCTAGCTCACAAAGAATGACAACAATGTCCATCTCTAGTTGAACCAGATCATGAGCCAATAATTCCTTAGAGTATAGCAGTCTAAAATACCTACTTAGCCTAAGCCAGGGATACCGAACAGATTTTGGCAACGATTTCCTTAGGGCTATAGGCAATAACTGTTGCATCAAAATATGATGATCATGGCTCTTAAGCCCTAAAATCTTTGGTGGCTTTAGTTGTACACACCTAGACAAGTTAGCAGCATACCCATCAGGAACTTTTACCCTTTTCAACAATTTGCAAAAATTTAATTTCTCACTTTTACTTAAAGCGAATGAAGCTCGGAGTAAAGAAGATGCACCATTCTCCATCTCAAGTGGATGTAGTTTTGGTCTTATTCCCATGTCCTTCAAGTCCAGACGTGACTTATGATCTCTTTTTTTTTCCATCTCAAGTAATATGGATAGAAGCATTTCACTCATATTTTTCTCAATGTGCATCATATTGAGATTATGACGCAATAGTTATTTTTCCAATATGGCAATTCAAAGAAAACAGTTTTTTTCTTCCAATTAAATGGCAATTTTTCATTATCACTCACTAACTTTCCAAACTTAAAATTGATACCATCTAATTCATTTAAAATCATATATCCAAACAACAAAGTAGGTCTCTCTTTGTGCTCTTGTCTACCATTAAATGATCGAACATCATTTCTAAAAGGGTGATCTGGTTCTAAGAACCTTCGATGTCCCATGTAGCAATGCATGTTACCGTTCTTCAACCACCGTGACTCTATCTCCTTGTGACAAGTAGGACAAGCATACTCCCCTTTGGTGCTCCATTCTGACAAATTAGCATATCTAGGAAAATCAGTAATAGTCCACAATAATGCTACCCGCATTTGAAAATTCTGCTTAGAATATACATCATAAGTAGATGTGCCCACATCCCATAATTCTTTCAATTCTACAATTAGAGGCTCTAAATAGACATCAAGATTATTCCCTGGAGCACTAGGACTAGGTATTAGCAATGATAAGAAAAAGTAAGGCTGCTTCATACACATCCATTGGGGTAAATTATAAGGCCTTAATATAATAGGCCAAGTACTATGCACAACATTCATATTTTTAAAAGGATTAAATCCATCAGAAGCTAAACCCAATCTCATATTGCGCACATCTTTAGAAAAATTAGGGTAAAGATAATCAAAAATTTTCCAAGCAGGTGTGTCAGCTGGGTGTCTCATAAGACCATCATCTATTCGATCCTCCCCATGCCATCTCATTGACTTAGCTGTCTTTGATGACATAAACAAACGCTGCAAACGTGGTTTTAGTGGAAAGTGCCAAATAACCTTTTTTGCAATCTTTCTTTTCTTCCCCGTAGGATCACTATCATTAGTTTCCCATCTAGACTCTTTACATGTTTCACAACATTTCCATCCAAATTTCTCCCCCCAATATAGTGTGCAATTATTAGGACAAGCATCTATCTTCTCATACCCAAGATCTAACTGTTTCATTATCTTTTCAGCTTCATAATATGATCGAGGAATTTTTGCTCTATCAGGATATGATTCTCTCAACAAATCAAGAAGCATTTCAAAATATTTATTCGACCACTTCCCTGCACACTTAAGGTGCAACAATCGAATAAGAAATGAAAGTTTAGAAAAATTTTTACACCCAGGATACAACTCTTGTTGAGAATCATTAATGAGCTTATAAAAATTTTCAACATCTGAGTTTGGAAATTCAACTCCAGCAGATGTGTCAATAAGCTCAATTTCATCATGCATTGGAATGCCAAATGCATCACGCAGCAATCCATCCATGTCATCATTTTGATTACAGGAAGCTTGCAAATTATGACCAACATTTGATCTAGAAAAACTAGAGGATGAAAGTTCTCCATGTACTATCCAATGAGAGTATCCCTTAATAAACCTATACACTATAAGGTGCTCTCGTGCCTCTATTTCTATCCTCATTACCCCATTTTCACATTTTACACAAGAACACAATATTTTTCCATTCAAACTTGCATTATTCATTGCAAATCTTAAAAGCTATCTACACCATTTTGATATGCAATGCAATTTCTAGGAAGATTCATCCATGTTGGTGATGCCACAATCAACAATAGACAGGCTAAAGTCGCAACCTAAGGAGTACAAATACAATATGTAAGATTTATGCAATTTAATATAGGGCATTAAAAAATTTGAGAAATACAAATCAAGGAAACAAATTCAAATTCAAATCCAACTAAGAAGTAAAAAAAAAAAAAAGGAAATTCAATCTCTGTGTTTTTACCTTAAACTGTCCACGTTTGATAAAAGGTAACTAGCATTGAGGACTTCCTTTTACATTATTCTTTACTATGCCACCATCAAACACCTGCATTCCAAGAGTGATATTACAATAATTAGAAAATAATATCATTTACTTGTCATTAATTTTTTCCAACATATAATGATGCCAAATTGATTGGATCAAATTTGGTATTTTCATTTAATCAAATTTAGTTTAGTTAAGAGGAAAAACCTCTTCAAGAAAAGGTTGTAACCTAAGCCAACTAGCGACTGACTATATTTAAAAAATAATACAATTTTTTATTTGACAAGAATCAAAATAGAAATGAAAAAGTAAAAGAACCTGCTAAGTGAGAAATTTCTTTGCTATGCATATTTTATAGTAAAACTTGAAAAAATAAGGCAGCTACTTATTCAAGCCAGACATATGATGGAAGAAAGAACTAGAAGAAAATGGGATCCTTGTGAGGGGTTTCAATAACTTTAGGGCCATTGAAGGTAAACTAAAAGGAAGCTGAACCATTTAGGGAATAAATTATTCAAGCCTTAAATTAACCAGAACATCAAAATTGATAAAAAGACACTAGCATACATTACACATGCCAACACAAAATAATATAGGAGATAGCCTTGTGAAAAGAAGAAAACTCACCATCTTCAATTAGTTTTTGTTGTTGTAGTCTTCCTACCTTTTGCTTGAGTTTGTTATTTTCGACTGACAAAGCAAGACGCTGCTGGAACAGGGAACCAACCCTTGCAGCCAAATCTAATTCAAATATCTGCATCACAAAATGCTTGCTTTCATAGTTGCAGAAAATGATTGGTCAAAACCAATGACAGCAGAAGCATTGAGATGCTATCATCATCAAAAGAGGGGCAACATACAATAGTTAAAACTTGACAATAAAGGTTATACTATTCAAAAGTAATTATTTGATTTGTAGTCAAAGCTCCTACAGAATACCTACTGCTGATTTGCAACTAGGAAATGAATATACAGCATACCCACTACGCAGTTAAATGTTCAGAGGAATGAAGAAATGCAAAATAAAGACATTTAGTATTATGAATCTTTAAACAAAAATTGCAGTTCATTCAAGGACATCTTATCAGTGGTAAAATTTATTTGTAAAGCGTGTCTCTGCAGTTTAGCCTAGGATATCTTATCAGTAGCAAGACACGCCTCATAAAATAGGTGCATTAATTCCTGTTTCTGAGCCTGTACTAAGGGGAGAGGGTTGGGTATGTCCTGGCAACTACATGCAAAAATCGATTTACCTCAAAGAAATAGGGAAATGATGCAGACCTATGTACTGTTTACTCGGATTAGTTCTTTCCAGTGTGTTGGAAATTTCTCCAAACTAAATTCTCATATAACCCTGCCAGTGGGCAACCTAATTCATGATGATTTCCTTCCTAATCATATTTTTTTTTCTTCTTGGAAGACCATATTTATCAGTATAACCTTGATCACTTTCAACTGTAGAAAATTCAATAATCTTCACACGCATTTAGCACAGGGAGAGTATCGACAAGCTCACCAAACTTGAACCTCTTTTATATATTTTAAGCAGAAGAAGATGAGCCAAAAGTTTTCTATATTTTTGAGTTTATTTTCTTAGGTGCCTTCATTAATCTGTACTTATACTTGCTTCCAATAAGAAATATTTGAACTCTTGTGAAGTTATGAGAATCTCCTAGAGTACTCTTCGAACAAAACATAAAAATTTAGTAGGCAAAGCTCCTATAGAATACCTATTACTGATTTGCGGTAGTTGTGTCGGTTGTCCATTTCTGTTGAGACCAATCTCAAACAGATTTGAACATAATACCCAAATAATAGCATATCACAAATCGGACACCAGCTAATAAAGGGATAAAATCGAACATTTGTTCTGCTCCAAGACCGGCACTTGAAGAAAAAAAGAAAGAGGAAATGCCAGCACTTGAGGCTGCTGTAGTGGAGAAAATTGAATGGGCTCACCGATACCGGTGACACAGAAAGAACAGAAGGGGCTTTTGGTGAGGAAAGAGTTTGCCAGAGATGGAGAGAACCGAGGTGCTTTTGCAGGGAAATAGGGAGCTTTTGCTGGGAAATGGATAGCTTTTGCGGGGAAACGGGTATAGTGAACAGAAGGGGCTTTCAGTGAGGAAAGAGTTCATCGGAGACGGAGAGAATCGAAGTGCTTTTGCGGGGAAATGAGGAGCTTTTGCAGAGAAGTGGATGGCTTTTGGAGGGAAATGGGTATAGTGAACATAAGGGGATTTTGGTGAGGAAAGAGGGCTTTTTTTCACTTACTGCGGATGGGTTGTTTTTCACAGGCAGAGTTTCGTTTAGAGCTATTTTTTTTCACCCATGGCGCCATTTTTTTTTTACAAATTAGTCTTTTTTAATTACAATATCTATTATGATAGTTTAACATGTCAAAATAAATAATACAATATATATAAAAAATTATTCTAACACATTTTAGAAAATGTCATAATATGGTTCTAAGAACATATTAAATTTTACATTTCTAGTAAATTTAGTAAAAAGGTATGATTTTACTTGTGTCTATTATGACATTTTTGGTAAACTGTTACAAATTTATATTTCTAATGACATCTTTAAAAAAATGTTATAATGAATATGTCACAATATCATTAATTTCTAGTAGTGAGAAAGTTGATAATTGCTACAAAAAAGAGACGAAGCAATATTGTCAAGTAAATAGATACATGAAATAAATGTTGCAGAGTTGTTTGTTTCATGGATAGAATCAACAATTAAGGAGGGAGAGAGGAAGAATGGATAAACTATATGAAAAAATACATTAGAAAATAACACTATAACTTTTTAAAAAGTTTTACATTGAAAAATAAAAATTTAAAAGGATTATATTAAAATTATTAAAATTTTTATAAAAAATTTATAATTTAAAAAAATTTTTGAGTGACGTCCCTTGATTCCATCCTTGGTATTAGCAATAATGAATCTCCGCCAACTCACCAAATAGATTTGCATACTACTAATGGAGAGATAAAGAGGGAATGGAGAGATAGAGAGGGCAACCTACAAATTTTTACCAAATTAAATCTAAAAGAAAGATCAATTTAATGATAAGTTAGACCTAAGGGAAGTAGGTTATGGATAACTTCGAGTTAGGTCTAACTTCGGCAGGTCAATAATTCATACAAGAAATCTGTTATAGATTCTTATTAATTGATTCTGATTACAATCTTCCTAATTTGCATTGATTATAATCTTGTTGATTGATTCTGATTATGATCTTCATGATTTGAGCTGGTTGTAATAGAATAGGATCATATCAATCACTCAAATATCATAATTGATTGATTGTAATTACATTAGAATAGGATCTTCAAGATTAGGATCTTTATTAATCATTGTAAATGATTGATGTTTCCTTTTTTGTTCGAGGTACAATCTACACAATTCTCTATTTTAAACAAATTCTTTATTTTCGAAATTTTTTCTTGGTATCAAAGCAGGTTGATCATTATTTTCTCAAACTTATCTATGACAACTATCTCTCTAAATATGACTAATTTTCTCACTCTTCACTCCACCTCCACAAATTATTTTCTATGATGTGAGCAAGTTATTGCCTTGGCCGAAATTTAAGTTCTATACAATCACCTTACGGGAGAAAGTGTAGGCCTAGAGATGTATACACAAAACTCTACTACAGAAAAACAAAAACCAAATCCAGCCTATACTACATGGAAAAAAAAAAATGTAACTACATGCTGTGGGGATGGATCATTGGCACCTTTTTAGAAGCAGCGCTTGGCCCTTGTGGTTGGTATTCAAACTACTAAACAAATTTGAGACGAACTCCAAAAAGCATATGCCCAAGATTTTCAAGAACGAGAATTCACCATTAGACAACAATTACTGTATCTCAAGAAGGATATAAGCACCTCTTTGACAGACCATCTCAATAAGTTCAAAAGCCTCTATGATAGTCTTGCTGCCATTGGCAGTCCAATTGTTGAAAAAGAAAAAGTCTATGCTTTGTTGACTAGTTTGGGCTCTCGTTATGAGTCATTCACCTCTAGCATACTCAAGCCTCCCATGGCTACCTATTTAGAAATAGTGTCACTTCTTCAAGGCTTTGAGTAGTGGACAATGCTGCAAGAACCAACACACTTGGCATTCTATAGACAACACAACACTCTACCTCACCAATATATCAATAGAGGTAACTTTTCTTTTAAAGGTTGTGAGTTTCAACCCACAAACACAGACCCATACAACACCAATGTTCATAGTACTAAACCTCTTCTTACTGATGGAACTCGACTGTGTCGCATGACACCTATTGAACGGAACTTATATCAACATGAAACTTGTTAAATTTTCTCAAAGAAGGGTCATGTTGCGAGCATCTATTGGGGGAAAAAAAAAAATACAAGGATAAACTAGTGCAACCTAAGGAATTTCCACAAGCTTTGGTTGCTCTAACTCTTGACAAGTTAATTCAAGATGTTGAATGGACCATTGATACGGGGGCATCTAATCATATGACAGGTAACTTTAAAATCTTGTCAAATTTACATTCTTCTTTAGATTCTATCCTAATTTGCAATGTTAATGCACTTACAATAAATGCAATTGGTGACACGCTAATAAAACATGGTCTAAAACAAATTCCTATTTGTGATTCAATAAGCCAACTAACAGATCAATTTCCTTTGAATTTTGAATTTCCTAATAAATATTTTTGTGTTGAGGAAAGAATGACAAGGCAAGTGGTGAAGATTAGCCAAAGTAAGGGCAATCTATAGGTGCTCTCTGCCTCATCAAGATAATTTTTCAAATAGATTCTTCTGCGTCACTTGAGATTTGGCACCAACGACTCTGATAGTCATAAGAATCCTCTATTAAATAGCTCTAATCTAAGGGACTTTTCTCTAGTTTTGACTCTAATAAAAGAAATATGCTTTGTTATTGTTGTTAATTAGGCAAATTATGCAAATTCCTTTTTAATTCATTAGAATCTATTAGTGCAGATCTATTTGATAAGATTCATTGTGATCTTTGGGCTAGTCCCCAACACTTTCTCTTGGAAAATTTCAATATATGCTTATTTTGTTGATGATTATTCTAAATATTGCTGGCTAACTCCTTTGTGCTTCAAATCTGATTTTTTTTGGGCTGCTTTTTTAGCTTTTGAAAGCTTTGCGCTTCGACAATTAGACCGAAAAAAAAAAAATAAATTCAAGGTCTACTATTTTGATGAAGGTGGTGAGTTTGTAAATTCCATTCTAAAGTTTCACTTCCAAAAAAAGGATAGTTCACCACATTTCTTGTCCTCATATACCGGAACAAATAGGCAATGCAAAATAGAGACATCAAATCATCAGAGAGCTTGGCCTAACCATACTTTATCATAAGGGCATGCCAAAACAATTTTGGGTTGAAGCTTTCCAGATAGCAGTATTTTTGATTAGTTGTTTGCCTAGTTCTGCTATTAATTTTGGAACACTTTACTTCAAAATGTATAACAAATATCCTAATTATTCCTACTTGTGCATCTTTGGATCTCATTGCTCTCCTTACATTTGGGACAAAAAAAAAAAAAAAAATTTGATCCTAAAACCATTCCTTGTATTTTTTGTAGGATATAGTGATAATTACAAAGACTACAAGTGTTATCATCCATCCTCTTAGAAATTTGTCATCTTTAGATGTGTTGCCTTTGTTGAGGATGTTTTTCTTTTTAAACAATGAACACACTCTACCCATCATCTCTCACCTTCCAAATTGTCCATTTCAAAGTTTAATTTTTGGACTGATCCGCCATTATCTAACCACATTGATGTTTTTCCATTGTGGGGACATGTTTTTCAAATACCCCTTTCTAACTCCTTGGCTCAACTTGAATTGTCATTCTCCTAACTTAGCTTAGGGATAATCAATGTACTAAACTCAGATGCGCTAGGCCTAAATGCAGGTCCACCATTGGACTCATCCACACCTAATACGAACTCAGAAGTGGCCAAGACATCATCTATCTTAGGCACAACCACTACCAAGACTTCATCTATGGCACTTGAGGAATCAATGCTCATTTTTTACCTAATTCCACCTTCCCATCCAATGGTTGCGAGCTTACAAATAGGGGTAATTAAGCCTATCCTAAAAATACTCTAACCAATACTCACTTTAATATTCCTCAGGAACCCAAAATGGTTAAAGATGCACTCCAACATCCTGGACGAAAATTAGCTATGCTGGAGGAACTTAATACCTTGAACCTAGGGGTATCAATGGGTTAGGTATACCTGGACCCAACCCGACCCAAACCTGTTTAGCTTATATAATTGGATTCGAGTATGGAACTATAATATCCGTACCCATTTACTCGATTATCCGATTAATTTAAATATTATAATATAATATATATAATATATTTATATTATATTATATTATATTATATTATTTAGGAGAGTTTATGGCACATTACTAATTGATCTCTTTCAAGATTTCAAACTTGTAAACTATTTTTTACGAGTTTATTCTTAGTTAGCAAACTCACTGTTAAAATCATTACCTCTACCCAACTGATAAATGTATCATTTCTATATTTATAGTTTCTGCTTTTGTTGGTTAAGATTGTCTAGCATACTATTAAATTGGAGTTTCTGAGAATTTTTTATATAACTTGTAAAAAGTTCAGTGATAGTGTTTTCTCATCCATACTTGTGTGCAAACTCAACCGTGCCTTTTATGGTCTTAAATAGGCTCTTAAAACATAGTTTGATCATTTCAATTCCTTTCTTTTACAATTTGGCTTCTTTTACAGCATGGCAGATCCTTCTTTATTTATTTACCATTCACTGCAAGGCACTATTATTTTTTTACTTTATGTTGATGATATGTTGGTTATTAGTTCTTATTCTTTTTTACTAACTAAATTTCTTGTAGTTCTTGTCCAAGAATTTGCAATGAAAGATCTTTGCCCTATTTATCATTTTCTATGGAAATCACTTCCACCACAACTGGATTGCATATTTATCGGATTCATTATGCCTTTTCTCTTTTGGAAAGAGCATAAATGACCAATTGTAAGCCTATTAGTACTCCCTTAGAAATGAAGTCTTGTGGCCTGGTTAAGGATGACCGTCCTCTTACTGATCCTTCTTATTTCTACACACTTGTTGGAGCTCTTTAATATCTTATTCTTACACATCCTGATTTAAACTTTATTGTAAATTTTATTTCTCAATTCATGCACACACCTGTTACTCTCATCTAAAAATGGTTCGTCGTATTTTTCGATATGTTAAAGGAAGCATCACTTTAGGGTTGGATTTTAAATCTCACTCTACAATTGATCTGTTTGCTTTTTCTTATGTAGATTGTGCTGGGTGTCCTACTACACAGCATTCCACTATAGGGTATTGCACTTTCTTGGCTACAATCTCATTTCTTGGAGCATTTAGAAATAAAAAATTATCTTTCAATTGAGCACAGAGGTTAAATATCGCTCCACGACTTATACCACTTGATAATTGCTTATTACATGCATATTTTACATTTTATTTGTGCTTCAAAGTCTCTAAAATATATTTTAGATTGCTACTTAATCCCCTATTTTCTTCTTGTTTTATGTAGGATAAAAAGGTTGAGATTAGACAAGAATTTAAGAAGAAAAAGATTGAAAAAAAGTTAAACTGAAGATGTTGCTATGTAGTTTTTGAATTTTAGAAGTCAATATTCTGGTTGTCGACGGTGCTATGTTCATCACTTTACATGTAGCCGTGCGTCATTAAAATGCAAAAAATATGAAAACATCTGGAGCTCCACAACATTGTGCTAGTCACTCTTCACATCGCCGTGTAGTATTCCAACACATGATAACAGTAAATTCCACGATGTCATTTGAAGCCAAACTTAAAGGATTAAAGCATACACCATACAGTCCAAACCACCTTCCATGGCACTATGCAACATCGCAAATTACCCCTATTCTATAGAATTTTAGGGATTCGAAGGAGAACCTATAAATACCTCATTTTTTGAGAGAGTAGTGAAGATTTTGTTTTTGGCGCGAGGAAAAAAAATGAAAGAATTATTAAACAAAGGAACATAGATTTTTTTTTCTAGCAATGGTGCCAAAAACTTGATGGACAGTTTTGCGTGCATTGGAAATAGTATAAACAATCCACAAAAATCAACTTTTAAATTAAAATACTAATCAGCAAAATCACACAATAGGGCAAGTATACCCATTGCATAGTATAGGGAATAGAAAGTATCGAATCTACAGGAACTTAGCAATTACCACTACTTTGCTTTCATCTCATTGTCTAGTCAATATAAATATAAAGATAAAGAAATAAAAAGTAACTATGCTAACCTAATACAATAAAGAATACATCGGACCCATATAAGAAAAGTCACAAGGATCATCAAGGAGTAAGAATACAGGAAAGCCTATGTACAAGAGGAAATCCCCTCCAAAATATGTCAATTAAAGAGTAAATAACAACATTAATCAAATTCCAATTCGAGCACTGGTATGAGTTTTCAAGAATAAACTTTACTCTCTGTCGAGTTATGAGATTCCTTTCCAAAGGCTCAATTAATTGGTATCTCAACCTAATCAACTTAACCCGAGGAAGCATTACACTCACCCATCACCTAAAAGGTACTCGGAAACCCTAATAGCCATATCTCTAGGCACTATTGAAAATCCATTAACTACAAAGTTCTAATCATTCAACCTCTCTCTCGAGTTAATTAAAAGAAAACAAATATTGGACCAATTAATTTGTTGTTCAACTTCTAACCCCATATCTCAAAATCATTAAGAGCGAATCAATCAATTAAATAAATCAACCAAGTCTAAATAATCAATCCAATACAATAATGCTCAAGTAGTCAAATACAAGAATAGAAATTCAATAAATCATAATAACAACTCAATACAAAAGTATAGATTAGGGTTCATTCCTAAAACATAATTAAAATCATAAAAACATCAACATTTATACGAAGAAAAAGGAAGAACTTCACATAGACAAGATTTTGAACTCCTTCTTCCTTGGATTTCCTTCAACAACCTCTTCTTCTCCATGATCTTCCTTTCCCTGATGAATCTTTTGAGTTCCTTAAGGGATCTTTTAGTTGCTAGCCAATCAAAGATATGTTTCTAGGGTTTA
Organism: Voacanga thouarsii; assembly: GCA_026120185.1. Lineage (NCBI taxonomy): Eukaryota > Viridiplantae > Streptophyta > Magnoliopsida > Gentianales > Apocynaceae > Voacanga > Voacanga thouarsii. Next base: position 247,339 of record JANUWF010003384.1, on the reverse strand, counting down.
TAATGGTCTATTTATAGTATAATAGAAACAAATGAAGAAAAAATTAGAAAACTCGTGGAATCACGCGTTCCTGCGCATGTGGTCCCTAGGCTGCTATGGGCGTGCCTTGGAATGGATCTAGGCGGCCGAGGGATGTCATTCTTCCCTGGGCTGCCAACTTATTACAACACACATGCAAATATACAACATCAGGTGGCCTAGGGTACTCTAACTTCCCTAGGCCACCACTTTAAACACACACAACACACACATATGTACACTAGGCGGCCAAGAGGAGTTCTTAAACACAGTGCACATGTATATTACACTAGGCAGTGAAGGGATCTTAATGTTCCCTAGGCTGCCAACTCCTAAAACATATAGATATACACATTGAAGCAGGTGGCCTAGGGGGTTGCTAGCTTTCTGGACAAATACAAACCAAAACATATGCTAGGCAGCCTAGGGATGTCTTGGTTCCCTAGGCTGCTATTATTCTTGATCATTCTTGCTTTTGTGTGCTTCTTCAATGGTTCTTCATTTCTCTTCCATGTTTGCTCCATTCTTCTTCCTTTCTTCACTTTCATCTTCAATTGGTCTTTTCTATATTTCCAAAACATATGCTAGGCCGCCTGGGGATGTTTTGGTTTCCCAGGCTGCCATTATTCTTGATCATTCTTGCTTTTGTGTGCTACTTCAGTGGTTTTTCATTTCTTTTCCATTTTTGTTCCATTCTCCTTCCTTTCTTCACTTACATCTTCAATTGGTCTTTTCTATATTTTCTACAAAAACAAGATGAGAATGGTGTGGTGAGTAGTGATTTCAACAAGGATTTACTACAATTAAAGTATAAAAATACTAGAAAATATGTATATAATGAGTCCTCATCACACACCTCCACACTTAAACCATTTTATGTCCTCAAGCGAATCACACTTATTCATAAATAAAGAATTGACTAATATACCAATTTAGCACCTTACATTTATTCATAACTTAACTATTATACAAACTAAGAAAAATACATTATTTTATACGAATAAAGAATAGCTAACTCACAAGTAAAAAGAAAAATATTCTACATAACACTTTAGGTGAGTCATCAAGAACAACTTAGCATATATGCAACAAGGTCAAAATAGTAAAGAGATTATTTCTTCCTCCACTTTAGGATTCATCTTAACACCAATCCGTCCAAGTTAATCCCAGGTATACCCTTATATTAAGCTAGACACAACCAAGAATTTCAAAGTGAAATTAGATAAGTTTATGCCAAATAAATGTGATTCACTCTACTTCTCTAATCAATATTTCATACAAATTAATTCATATGAGATAGGATCAAATGACTCACTCAAGTCTCATGCCTTTCCCCAAGTACAAGTATTATATATGTTACATTACAATATGACAATGCTTTATCCTGTGATACAACAATACAACGATACATTTCAATTTGAATTAGCAAAGTAGGATCCTCTCATGTTTTATCATTTTTTCTTTCTACAAAAGGAATGCTTTTATAGTAACTTTAACTTAAATGCTCTTTTGCATCCCTTGCATTTATTTTGAAATTTTCTTTTCTTCCTTTTTATTTTTCTTGTTTTTTCTTTTCTTTTTCATCACATGTTGTTTTTTGTCATAGGAAATGCATTTTGCATTCCTAGAGCCTTTTTTTTTTTCTCACTCTGGTAGGAGCATTAAGCAACCTACCTCTTGCTCCTATTTACCTTTTTATTGAAAAATAAAATAAATAATTGAAAATTTCTATATTACAACATATAACACTAAATGAATGAATGAATGAACAAACGAGATGAGCCACGAAACTAGAGATAAGCCTCCAACCTACACTCTATATTTCATCACTAAGTTTCATCCATTCTCAAAGAATTAAGCTTAACAAACATTTTCAAAGGCATAAACAAGATTAACTTACTTATCCAAACTTAGTCTATGTCATACCCAATATCTAAGTGTACATAAAAGTAACTTTCCTAAAAAAGTCTTAAGTAGAATCCTTATAAAAAAGACAACTCCACCAAAATAACACATATTAACACACATACCAACAAGCCTTGAAAACTAATCCAACAATGTGAAAAAAATTTAGCCAAAATGCAAAAACTGTTATGAATTATTGGAATATCCATTAATTAGTAGAGGCTCCACTAATTATGGATTTATGTGAATTATTAGAGAAGATTTTTATGGATGTCCACCATTTAGTGGAGACACCACTAATTGAGATTAGTGGAAGATCTTGTATGGCATGATGTATTCCACTAATTAGAGCTCTATAAATAGAGCTATTCTCTAAGCTTGTAATACACCATCATTTTGTGAAAGAAAGATTAGTGAAAGAAAGATTAGAGAAAATTGTGAGAGAAGAGAAAGAGAGAAATTCTTGTGCAAAATAGTTAGAGTTTTATTAGTGTGTAGTGTGAAGATTTTATTCTAACACTACCCTAATTTTATAACACGTTATCAGCACGAGTCTCTGCCGTTATTAAAGCCAGAAGACAGCACGAGTCTCTGCTGTTATTAAAGCCAGAAGACAGGTACGCATTTATTGATCTTTATGGCTGACCTCGGTAAATTCGAATTTGTAACCCTTGATATTTCTGGAAAAAAAAATTTATATGTTATACAGAAATGCATCTAAATGCTAAAAAAAAGGAGATCCATATGTCATGTGGATAAAAAGAAAGATTTGACCACCTGAAGATGGTCGTATTACCCACTGCACGGTATGAATGGTTGCATCTGAAGTTGCAAGATTGTAAAACCGTGAACTCCGTGATGTATAAAACTACATCTTAGTTAAAAATTTTGTGGAGAAAAAGTTACTGATGAAGTTATATTGGAGAAGACATTCTCCACTTTTCATACCTCGAATATTGTCCTACAGTAACAATATCGAGAAAAAGGGTATCCAAAATTGACAGATTTAACATGAGTTATTATTGAGAAATTATGAAGCCAGATGAACCGGCTCAACAGCACTCCCAGAAGTGAATGCTGTTGGCTCCAGTAGAAGCCATCGTTATAGTCGTAGTTGTGGCAGTGGTCGTGGTTATGGTCATAGACACACTCGATATTTACCTTATCACAGAGAAATACTGGCCACCTGAAGTGGAACAGAAAAGATAATAAGGGAAAAAGATATTTCCATTAATAATAAGCATCACATCTTTTATTCATATCACTAGTGTTTATATGAACTTGATGATACATGCTTATAGTTTCTCTTTTGTAATTGAGCTGACAAATTTAAGATGAAGGTTTGGAATTGTTCTTTTTCAATATTTACATTAGAGGAAGACAAACAATTAGTAATTATGGACTTCAGCCCCTCTTTTTCGGCATCCTCCTTCTTTTCTTTCCCCTTTGAGCCAGTATCGAGACTAGCAGCAGAATTAGCCGTAAAATTACTGTGAAATGAGTCTTGGGATTTTATGATCCCCTTAAGTTTATTATAATTAAATTTCTTATTATATTTGGCCTTGAAGCATGCTTGTCTCAATTTCTGTGTTTGGTCCTCTAACTGCGTATTAGGACTTTCTTCCACCAAGCTGTTTTTCACATTCCGATATCGCAATGGCTTCTTTCAACTTCTTCTCAGCCATATGTCCTCCTTCTTCTTTATTTTGCATCTCCTGTAAATCGAAGTGATATCATCGGTTATTTACTTATAAATCTTTCATAGTTTCATACTTGCAAATTATAAGTATGTATGAGAGAGAACCTGAACATTCTTGATTATGGTCTCCAAGCTCACCAACATCCTGTGAGGCCATCGACGAATTTCTAACTCCCTACATCTTTTCTTGAGACGGGTTATGCCAATATTCAGTTCTTTGGCTGCGCTCTTGATTGGTAGGTAAAAGTACTGCGAAATTGTTTCTCTTGATAGTGTCTGGGAGTTATTGCCCTTCTTCTCTCTCTGCCTTTTAATCATCTTCTTCTCCCCAGGAATTTTATCTGCAATAATATCTTGAACTTCAATATTATGCATTTCATGAGTACTTACTCCGACTTCGTTGCCAAGACCACTCATTATTTCTCCTAGAAAAAGAAAATAATATCAGTAAAGGTAATACTATTCAAAATCCATGTTTAAATGTATAATAACCTGGAATTATATTCTGACTTTGTTCAAAATCCATTAGAGAGTAGAAAGGATCATGCACAAGCATATCCTCATTCAAAGGAATAGCATCAAGAGGAACAGTATCAAAAGCAGTCTCTTGTAGGGGCATATCAACTTGGTCCAAAGCAGTATGTTCAAAACTTCCATTGATTTATATAAAAAAAAACCAAAAGAGAGTTTAATTTCATTATCAAGCACGCTAAAAACAAATGGAAGCTCTCAAAGGTATCTCACCTGAAATTAGGAGGAAGCGGTTGGTTTGGAAAGGAAAACATATCAAAATCTTCTGCTTTTGAATTAGGCAGAAGCGGTTGGTTTGGAAAGGAAAACATATCAAACTCTTCTATGTTCTAATGGAAAGGAAAATACATCAAAATCTGCTGCAGAAACCGAGTCAAAATTTGACCATGTCTCAAATGAATTACGAGTCTCCATATCTGCTTTGTGATTTTTGTTTTTGATGTTTACTAATGACTGATGACTGAGATATATATCAAATACATACATATATATATATATATATATATGTATGAGGAAGAACAATAGGTAGATGGTAGGTAGAGGGTCGGAGGAGAAGAAAAGACAAGAGAGGAAGAGGAAAAGTCAGTACCGGGAAGAGTGAAAAAAAAAGGAGATATTTTTCTTGGCATTTCCTGCTTGTCATCATTTTATTATATTTCTTTTCTTATTCTCTTGTGAAATCATTATTCCCTAAATTAGGGGGAGAACAGAAACAGTACAAGAAAGATCGTGATTGGACAATATCATTAAATTATCTTGATCCGCATACAAGCGCGTGTGAACTTGAAGTTCAAAAGATAATTCATTTGTAAAGCATTGCAAATCAAATGCCAGACGCTTTTGTTGACTCTAGAAGAGTAACAAAATCGCATATGCCAGCTATAAATGCTCCTATTCTAATTGAAGTTCCAACAGAACAAAAGATTTTACATATAGCTGCTGAGCCAAAAGCATGCCAGAAGCATGGCCGACCTCTTGGTTCTAAAGATAAAAATCCTCGAAAGAAGAGAGGATTAATGGTCCAGATGATCATATTAAAGCAAAGAATGATAAAGACCAAGAGAAAACTTATGACAAAGAACCAGACATAAATGAAAGTAACACTGAAATTTCTATCCATTATACCACTTCCGGTAGAAGTTGGAATCGGATAGAAACAATTATTGATCATATGTTTGCATATAATATCTCTTGATGTTATACAGGATAATGATGATCCTGAACCAATATCAATTGATGAATGTCGGCATAGAAAAGATTGGCTGCAATGGAAAGATGCGATTCAATCGGAGTTAAATGCACTGACACAACGTGAAGTCTTCGGACCTGCAGTCCGAACACCAGAAGGTGTGAAACCTGTTGGCTACAAATGGATATTTGTACGAAAGCGCAATGAAAAGAGTGAAATCGTTCGATATAAAGCGTGATTAGTAGCCCAAGGTTTTTCACAAAGATCAGGTATTGATTATGATGAAACTTATTCTCCTGTTGTTGATGCTATTACACTCCGATATCTTATCAGTTTGGCAGTACATGAAAAGATAGATATGCGCCTATTAGATGTTGTCACTGCTTACTTGTATGGAAATTTAGAAAATGATGTTTACATGAAAATCCCCAAAGGATTTCATATGCCAGAAGCATATACACATTATCCTCGTGAAAATTACTCCATCAAATTGCAGAAATCATTATATGGCCTGAAGCCATCTGGGCGCATGTGGTTCAATTATCTTAGTGAATATTGATTGAAAGCGAGATTTAAAATGACCAGGTATGTCCATGCGTTTTTATTAAGAAATCTGGTTCTAAATTTGTGATATTAGCTATATATGTTGATGATTTTAATCTTTTTGGAACTCTTGAAGAGCTCCAAGAAACAATTGATTATTCGACATCAAGGATGGTCGTAAAAGTATACTTTGCCTTGGTTTACAAATTGAACATTTGGCAAGTAGAACATTTATTCAACATATACAGCAAAAGTTCTAAAAAGATTTGACATGGACAAAGCACATCCATTGAGTATTCCAATGATCGTCCGGTCCTTTCCGACCTCAAGAAGATGTTGAAGAACTTCTTGGTCCTGAAGTACCATATCTCAGTACAATTGGTGCATTGATGTATCTTACTAATAATACACGACTTGATATTGCCTATGCTGTCAATTTATTAGCAAGATTTAGTTCTTCACTAACATGACGACATTGGAATGGGATTAAACAAGTCATTCGATATCTCCAAGCAGCTACTTCTTCAAATTATGCTGAAATTACAGTCATTCATGAAGCAAGTAGAGAATGATTCATTATATCCGAGAAAGTTGTGGATTATCATATATCAGAGATATTCCAACTCCTCTTTATAAAGATAATGCAGCTAGCATAAGCATAATTACGAGGAGGATATATTAAAGGAGATCGGACACAACATAGGTCACCAAACTCCAGAAGAAAGGTGAAATTGATGTGCTACAAATTCGGTCATGTGATAACCTCGCAGATATTTTCACGAAGACTTTACCGACTGCAACATTTGAGAAGTTGAGATATAAAATCAGTATGCGTCGGTTTAAAGATTTAAAGGAATCATCTCATTAGGGGGAGTAATAAACAGACATATAGAATAGTGTACTATTTTTCCTTCACTAGATTTTTTTTCCCACTGGGTTTTTATCTAGTAAGGTTTTAACGAGGCATATTCTTTATGTAATGGATGGACATCTAAGGGAGAGTGTTATGAATGATTGGAATCTCCATTAATTAGTGGAGGCTCCACTAATTATGGATTTATGTGAATTATTAGAGAAGATTTTTATGGATGTCCACCATTTAGTGGAGACACCACTAATTGAGATTAGTGGAAGATGATGTATGGCATGATGTATTCCACTAATTAGAGCTCTATAAATAGAGCTATTCTCTAAGCTTGTAATACACCATCATTTTGTGAAAGAAAGATTAGTGAAAGAAAGATTAGAGAAAATTGTGAGAGAAGAGAAAGAGAGAAATTCTTGTGCAAAATAGTTGGAGTTTTATTAGTGTGTAGTGTGAAGATTTTATTCTAACACTACCCTAATTTTATAACAAAAACAAAAAATTTAGCCAAAAGATAAGAAAATTCCATAATAAATGCCGAAATGCAAAAATAAGAAATTTATCCAAAAGATAAGAAAATTTCACAATAAAAAAATAAAAAACTGTAAAGAAAATATTATTCAACCTCTGGATCAATATTAATGCCAATTAAAAAAAATCATATAATAATAATAATAATTATTATTATAATATTGTTGTAAATTTGATTCAAAATAGAATCAATAAATATAAAAGCAAAGTAAAGATATTAGAAGAGGAGAGAAGAGAGAGAATCGTTTAGATACGATTTTATTGATTATTCGTTTGTTTACATATGACTCCTATTTATAGAGGTTTCGATATAGAATCTGAAAGATTAAGAAATAAATTTAATAACTTTAAAAAACGAACGGTCACAATATACGAACAGTCACATTATTTTCAAGAAAATGAATAGCCACTTACTATTGTTAAGAATATGAATAGTCATTCATAACACTTCATATTGCATGTTCATTTTCAATCATTTCAAAAAATGCCTCGTTAAAAACTTTCTTAGGAAAAACCCTGTGGGATAAAAACCTAGTGAAGGAAAAGAGTACACTTCCCGTTCTGGAGAAAATACTGCCTCATTAAAAACCTGACTAAGAAAAAACCCAGTAGGAAAAAATCTTAGTTAGGGAAAAAGAGTATAGTATACATACTCCCCCTCTTAATAACATCTTCAAGATGCATTTATGTCTTTCAACCGACGCATTCTAATTTTATGTACTAATTTTTCAAATGAAGCAGTCGGCAATGCCTTAGTGAGTAAATCTGTCAGATTATCACATGATCGAATCTGTTGCACATCAATTTCACCTCTCTTCTGGAGTTCGTGAGTAAAGAAAAATTTTGGTGAAATATGTTTTGTCTTATTTCCTTTAATATATCCATCTCTTAATTGAGCTATACAAACTGCATTATCTTCATAAAGAGGTATTGGAATTTTCTTTTTAGAAGGTAATCCACAATTTTCTCGGATATAATGAATCATTGATCTCAACCACACACATTCTCGGCTTGCCTCATGAATAGCTATAATTTCAGCATGATTAGAAGAAGTAGCTGCTATAGATTGTTTTGTAGAGCGCCATGATATAGCAGTACCACCACATGTAAATAAATAACTAGTTTGAGAACGTGCTTTATGTGGATTGGATAGATAACCAGCATCAGCATATCCAATCAACATTGGACTGGTTCTTTTTGAATAAAATAATCTAAGATCCATTGTCCCTTGGAGATATCTTAGGACATGTTTAATCCCATTCCAATGTCGACGTGTTGGGAAAGAACTGAATCTTGCTAATAAATTCACAGAAAATGCTATATCAGGTCTAGTATTATTAGCAAGGTACATCAATGCACCAATTGCACTGAGATATGGTACTTCAGAACCAAGTAGTTCTTCATTATCTTCCTGAGGACGAAAAAGATCTTTATTTATATCTAACGACCTCACGACCATTGGAGAACTTAATGGATGTGCTTTGTCCATGTAAAACCTTTTAATAACTTTTGTTGTATATGTTGATTGATGAATAAAAATACCATCTTCTAGATGCTCAATTTGTAAACCAAGACAAAATTTGGTTCTGCCAAAATCCTTGACTTCAAATTCTTGCTTCAAGCTATTTCTTACCTTTTGGAGTTCTTTTGGAGTTCCAATAAGGTTAATATCATTAACATATATTGCAAGTATTACAAAACCAGATCCAGATTTCTTAATAAAAATACATGGACATAGTGGATCATTTTTATATCCTGATTTCAATAAATATTCACTAAGACAATTATACCACATGCGTCCAGACTGCTTTAAGCCATATAATGACTTTTGTAATCGAATGGAATAATTTTCACGAGGGTTAGAATTATATGCTTTAGGCATACTAAATTCTTCTGGGATTTTCATATAAATATCATTATCAAGGTTCTCATATAAATAAGCAGTCACAACATCTATTAGACGCATGTCAATCTTTTCACGTACTACTAGACTCACAAGGTATCGGAGTATAATTACATCCACCACAGGTGAATATGTTTCATCGTAATCGATACCCGGTTTCTGCGAAAAATCTTGTGCCACAAGTCGTTCTTTATATCTTACGACTTCATTATTTTCATTTCGCTTTCTCACAAATACCCATTTATAACCAATGGGTTTTACACCTTCTGGTGTTCGAACTACAGGTCCAAAAACCTCACGCTTTGCAAGTGAGTTTAACTCCGATTGAATAGCATCTTTCTATTTTGACCAATCATTTCTATGACGACATTCTTCAACTGATGTTGGTTCAGGATCCTCATTATCTTTTAACACTTCAAGTGCTATATTGTATGTAAAAACATGATCAACAGTTATTTCTGTCCGATTCCAACTTCTGCCAGAAATTATATAATTAATGGACATCTCACTATTCTGTTCACTATTTTCAGATATTTGAATCTTTTCATCCGTTTCTACTTGATCCATTTTTCTTAATTCTTCAATTGGATCATTCTGATCATTTAATCCTCTTTTTCTTTCAAGGATTTTTATCTTTTGAACCAATGGGTCGTCCACGTTTCTGACGTGTTTTTAATTCAGTAACTATAGGAATTGTATTTTGTCATGTTGGGACTTCTATCCGAATAGGAGCATCTATAGCTGGAATATATGATTTAGTTACCCTTGTAGAGTCCGCAAAAGAATCTGGCAGTTGATTTTCAAGTCTTTGCAAATGAATGATCTTTTAAACTTCTAGTTCACTTTCGCTTGTGCGCGGATCTAAATAATTCAATGATGTTATCCAAGGAAGCTCCTTTTTATGTGGTTTATGTTCTCCCCCTAATTTAGGAAACAAAGTTTCATCAAAATGACAATCAGCAAATCTTGCTGTGAATACGTCACCTGTCAATGGTTCAACGTATCTGATTATAGAGGGAGAATCATATCCAACATATATCCCCAACCTTTTTTGAGGACCCATTTTGGTACGTTGATTTGGCACTATCGGTACATATACTGCACACCCAAAAATTCTCAAATGAGTAATATTTGGCTCGAAACCAAAAGCCAATAGTAAGGGAGAAAATTTGTGATAACTTGTTGGCCTTATGTGCACAAGTGCTGCAGCATGTAAAATAGCATGTCCCCAAGTAGTTGTAGGGAGATTTGTTCTCATTAATAACGGTCTAGCAATTAATTGTAACCGTTTAATGAATGATTCAGCTAGACCATTCTGAGTATGGACATGAGCTACTGGATGTTCAATAGCAATGCCAATTGACATGCAATAAGCATCAAAGGCTTGGGAGGAATATTCTCCAACATTATCTAGACGGATCCTTTTGATAGGATAATCTAGAAATTGCGCTCTTAAGTGAATTATTTGGGCAAGCAATCTCGCAAACGCCAAGTTGCGAGTTGATAATAAATTGACATGTGATCATCGGGTCGATGCATCAATTAAATTCATAAAGTATCTGAATTGCCCATATGGTGGATTAATTTGTCCACATATATCACCATGAATTCTTTCTAGAAATACTGGAGACTCAAACTCCACTTTTGTTGGAGATGGTTTAATAACCAATTTCCCTTGAGAACATGCAACACATGAAAATTTATCAGATGTCAAAATCCTTTGACTTTTCAAAGGATGACCATGCGTATTTTCAATTATCCTTCGCATCATAATAGCTCCTGGATGACCCAAACGGTCATGCCAAATGATAAATGTAGCAGGATTAGTAAACTTCTGATTTACTGAATGATGCACTTCAATTGCATGGATTTTTGTGCTATATAGGCCAGATGAAAGAGATGGTAACTTTTCTAATAAAGATTTCTTACTCGATATTATTTGAGTAATACAGAGATACTCAAGACCATTTTCTTCCATTGTTTCAATGTGATATCCATTTCAGCGAATATCTTTAAAGCTTAATAAATTTCTGCGAGATTTGGAAGAAAATAACGCTTTAGGAATAACAATATTTGTTCCTTCGGGTAATACAATATTAGCTTTTCCGGAGCCTTCAATCAACTTTACACTACCACTTATAGTATTAACATTTGTTTCTCCCATCTGCAGGTAAGAGAAATATTTTCTATCTTTCAATATGGTGTGTGTTGTACCACTATCAATTAGGCATATATCTTCAAAGCCACTTGTGTATCCAGTAAGCGGAATAATAGCCATCTGGGCATAACAAAATATTTATAAATTTAAATACTCAAACAATAAAACTTTAAACGCTAATTACTATTACAATACCAATATATATATATATATATATATATAACAAAAAGAAACATATTAAAAATAAACTTCTAATTCTTTTGGACATTTCCATCACCAATCAAATACTCAATTCTTTCTTTAGGATGCTCAAAGAAATCAGCCACGTCCAAATGAGTTACATCAACATCGTCAAGGTTGATATCATCATCATCATGAAGAGAATGTTGTAGAGTAAAATTTACTTCAGCATTTTTGCCTTTCTTCTCAATAGACGCCTGATACAGATCAACAAGGTGTTTTGCAGTACGACAGGTACGAGACCAATGACCTTTTATGCCACAGTGATAACATTTATCTTCATAATTTTTAGGAACAACATCATTTCCTTTTCCTTTCACGTTAGTTTTTGGCCACTTCTGGTGGTTGTCATTATTTTTCGTAACTTTGTTTTGACTGTTGCGATTATAATGAATATTTTTATCACGACCATATATATGTCCACGGCCACGGCCATATTCACGACCACGACCTCTTCCAGGGCCAAAATTACGAGTTCTAACATCATTCACTTCTGGGAATGGAGTAGAATCTGTTGGTCGAGCTTCATGATTTTTCATTAATAGCTCATTATTTTGCTCAGCTACGAGAAGACAAGATATTAATTCTGCATACTTTTTGAATTCCTTTTCTCTGCTGCAGGAGCACATTCGAGGCATGAAAAGTAGAGAAAGTTTTTTCTAACATATCCTCATCAGTAATATTTTCTCCACACAGTTTTAGCTGTGAGCTAATTTTAAAAATAGCAGAATTATACTCACTAACGGATTTAAAATCTTATAATCGCAAGTGCATCCAGTCATACCGTGCCTTTAGAAGGACGACCATCTTCTGGTGATCAAACATTTCTTTTAAATTAGTCCATAAAATAAGTGAATTTTTCACGGTAAGGTATTCAACCTTTCAGTCATCATGAAGGTGATGGCGGAGGAAAATTATAGCTTTAGCATCATTTTGTAATGATGATGGATTTCCTTCTACAATGGTATCTGTCAGACCCATTACAGCTAAATGCATTTCAGTATCTAGTATCCAAGATAAATAGTTTTTTCCAACAATATCAAGAGCGGCAAACTCAAGTTTGGTGAGATTTGCCATGTGAATGCAAAAGCAAATAGGAAAAGTACTTACCTTCCTCTTTTGTTATAGCCCGTGATGATAACCTTTAGTAAAACAGTTTCGCTAGAGTCTCGTGCTGATAATGTGTTACGAATTTGATTCAAAATAGAATCAGTAAATATAAAAGCAAAGTAAAGATATTAGAAGAGGAGAGAAGAGAGAGAATCGTTTAGATACGATTTCATTGATTGTTCGTTTGTTTATATATGACCCCTATTTATAGAAGTTTCGATATAAAATCTGAAAGGTTAAAAAATAAATTTAATAACCTTAAAAAACGAACGGTCACAGTATACGAACAGTCATATTAACTTCAAGAAAATGAATAGCCACTTACTATTATTAAGAATATGAATAGTCATTCATAACAAATATAGAAATATTATTAACAGGTTATAAAATCAACTAATATAAATAATAACAAAACATATGTTAGTATCATGAACTATACTAATGCCTCAAGGCAAATGAAATATCCAATACTTTCACTATGGACACACTAAATCAATAAACACATATATAGCAATATACTTTCATCAAAGCCTAACCCATATACCCAACAAAATGCTAGTATACATAGCATGAGAAGTATTATTTATACTAAAGATTCTTACACAAAACAAAAGATCACTATTACAACATCCCTCAATCAATTGGTACTACCACTTCCAAATAATACCAAAAAGTTCTCCTAAATAATCAACAATTAATCTCAACACAAAAATCACTTTTACAAGAATTATTTTACAAAAGGTTCTCAAAAACTTGACACACTAAGCTTCCAATCAAACTACAACATTCTATAACACAAAATACCAACTATACAAACCAACCAACTCCTCAATTTATTCACCACTACTGCAACTATATTTTCAACCTCCAAAATATATGTACAACCACAACCAAATCTACCAATTATACTCTTATTCTTAAAACTCCAACACCCATACAAAAAACAATGAAACCAATCCTATGGTATAATAATCAATCACAAATAGCTATTATACAACAAGATTTCCATAGCAACACAATAATATCCAATTGGAACAACACTTCCATCCTAAGAATACTAACATAATAACAAATACAAAATGACCCAAAAACAACAATAATAGTATACAACAACAAGACCATGTATAAAAGCAAAAATTAAATCCTAAGTATTTACTATATATACAATTTCCTGATATGGTGTATACAACAATATATAAATAATAAAACAACAAATGTAATGATGCAACATTTTGGAACCCAATATAATTTATTGATCTCAAAGACAAAAATAAAGAATTAAAATAACATACAAACAACATATAAAAAGGAAAGGAAGTCTATACACAAGTAATGATTAGTAGTATACATAAATAGAAAAATAAATATTTACATACTATTTACAAATATATATATAGCTAAATCAACACGACTTAAGTTTTTCATGATATTGCCAATCCTCGGCAACAGTGCAAAAAATTTGATGATTTTGTTTTTCGCGCGAGGGAAAAAATGAAAGAATTATTAAACAAAGGAACGCAGATTTTTTGCTCGGCAATGGCGCCAAAAACTTGATGGGAGGTTTCGCGTGCATTGGAAATAGTATAAACAATCCACAAAAATCAAGTTTTAAATTAAAATGCCAATCACAAAAATGGCATAATGAGACTTATGCCAATAGGTTAGTTATGAGATTTTTGTAATTCCCAAACCTCTTCTCAGATTATTGAATCTTTCTTTAGCTAGAGGTTTAGTGAAGATATCTGCAAGTTGTTCATTAGTTGAAATATATTCACACACATATCGCCTTTGAGCACATGATCTTAGATGAAATGATGTTTAACTTCCGTATGCTTTGTCCTAGAATGTTGAACAGGACTTTTTGTTAGATTGATAGCACTTGTATTGTCATATAATATAGGTACGCAACTAAAGTTAAGAACAAAATCAAGAAATGTATTCTTCATCCATAAAACTTATGCACAACAATTGCCAGTTGCAATGTATTCAGCCTTAGTTGTAGATAAGGATAAACAAACCTGCTTTTTGTTATACCATGACACAAGAGAGTGTCCAAGAAATTGACAATGGCCACTAGTACTTTTTCTTTCAACTTTACAACCTACATAATCTGCATCAGTATATCCTATACGATTGAATGTGTTAGTGTGAGGATACCATAAGCTATAATCATACGTGCCAATTAGATATCGAAGTAAGCATTTTACTACACATAGATGTGATTCCTTTGGACAAGATTGAAAGCGAGCACAAAGACATACTAAAAACATAATGTTAGGTCGGCTAGCAATGAGATAGAGTAAGCTTCCAATCATACATCTATACTTATATTCATTTACCTTCTTACCATTTTCATCTTGGTCAAGTTTTATAGAAGTACTCATAGGTGTGCAGATTTCTTTTGCTTCATTCATTCCAAACCTTTTGAGCAACTCCTTAGCATACTTAGCTTGATTTATGAAGATTTTATCCTTGGTTTACCTAATTTATAGCTCGAGGAAGAAGTTTAGTCCTCTCATCATACTCATTTCGAATTCTTGCTGCATTGTCTTAGCAAACATCTTACACAAAGAGTCATTAGTAGCACAAAAAATCATATTATCAACATAAATTTGAACAATTAGTAGATCATCGAAATTGTCAGATTTGATGAAGAAGGTGGTATCAATCAAGCCTCTTGAAAAACCTTTTGAAATCAAGAAACTACTAAGCCTCTCATACCAAGCTCATGGAGCTTGCTTTAATCCATAAAGAGCTTTAGAAAGTTTGAAAACATGATTTGGAAAGTGCTCATGAATAAAACCAGGAGGTTGTTCAATATATACTTCCTCCTCAATAAAACCATTTAAGAATGCACTTTTAACATCCATTTGATAGAGTATGAAATTTTTGAAGGATGCAAAAGTAAGAAGCATTCTTATAGACTCTAGTTTAGCAACAGGAGCAAATGTCTCATCATAATCAATATCCTCTTCTTGATTAAATTATTGGGCGACTAATCTAGCTTTATTTCTAATCACAGCTCTATTTTCATCAAGTTTATTTCTAAATACCCATTTGGTACTAATAACCGGACGATTAAGAGGTCTAGGAACAGGTTTCCAAACTTAATTTTTTTTTCAAATTGGTTTAATTCTTCTTGCATAGCAATAATCCAAAATTCATCATGCAGTGCTATATCAATACAATTAGGTTCTATGTTTAAGAGAAGAGCAAAGTTATTTATGAAATACCGTCTAGTTTTAACTCCATAGTTTGGATCACTAATAATTTGTTCTTTGTGATGACTTGTTTTATATTTCCAATCTTTTGGCAATTGTTGATTCGTAGAATCTTTAGTTTGTTCTTTTCCTTATTCAACTTGTAGCTCTTTAATTTTTTCTTCTTTTGCATGAGTATCTAGTGGTGGAGCTTTGAGTTGATCTATTCTGACTTCCTTTGAACTTCTTACATCATCATTATCTCTCTTTGAAGCATAAATGTTAGATTCATCAAATACAACATGCACAAATTCTATCACACAAAGAGTTCTTTTATTGTATACTCTATATGTCTTTTTGTTGGAAGAGTATCCAAGAAATATGGCCTCATCGGACTTGCTGTCAAATTTTCTAAGATTGTCTCGGGTATTAAGGATAAAACATTTACAACCAAACACTTTAAAATACGAGATTTATGGAGTTTTGTCAAACATAAGTTCAAAATGTGTTTTTCTCAAAAATGGTCTTAGCATAACTCGGTTTACTATATAGCAAGCTATATTAACAACTTCAACCCAAAAGTATTTTGGAAGGGTATTTTCGCAAAGCATTGATCTAGCCATTTCTTGCAAAGTGAGATTTTTCCTTTCAATAACACCATTTTGTTGAGGAGTTTTGGTTGTTGAAAAATTGTGAAAGATTCCATTTTTATTACAGAAGTGTGTAAATTCATTGTTGCAAAATTCTTCACTTCTAATAGAAATCAGTTTACATCCAATAGAGTTTTGGACGCGTTTAATCAGTTTCAAAAATTCAGAAAATGCTTCATCCTTTTGTCCAAGAAATAAAGTCCAAGTAAATTCAGAGTAATCATTAACTAGTACATATGTATACTTTTTACCTTCAAGACTAACAGTCCTTATTGGTCCAAACAAATCCATATGAATTAATTTGAGAGGTTTTGAGGTTGAAATCATTTTTTTGGGTTTAAATGAAGTTTTGATTTGTTTTCCAAATTGACATGTATCACAAATTTTGCTTTTATCAAACTTCATTTTAGGTAATCCCCTAACAAGCTTTTTTGAGGACAGTTTATTTAGTAAATCAAAAGATACATGACCTAATTTTCTATGCCAAAGATAACCATCATTGTCATGTACAGATAGACATCTAATACCATTACATGTAAGGTTGTTTAGATAGAATACATACACATTTCTAACACGTTTGGCAATAAAAATTGTTCCAAGATTTGAGTTGTTCATTTTAGAACAAGAATCCTTTCCAAAAATGACTTTGCAGTCATTATCACGTTTGGCTAATGCTAAGTAAGTTATATTTCAAATCATCAATTAGTAACACTTATTTTACAATGGTTGAGAACCTTTACTAATATTACCAATGCCAAGAATCTTTTCTTTTTTCTTGTCTCCAAATGTAACGAATCCTTCATTTGTGGTTTGTATATCCTCTAACAAAGCTGCATTTCCAGTCATGTGTCTTGAACAACCGCTGTCCAAGAACCACTTAGTGAAGCTCAAGGAATGTGCCTATACATGAGAAGGAGGAATGATTTTTGGTACCCACACTTTCTTGAGTCCATGAAGGTTAGTAACATTTCATTTGATTTTTCAAAAAGTTATTCCATCGAATTCCACTTTTCTTTTAATAAGACATCCCGATACTATATGTCCCAGTTTTTCACAATATGTGCAAGCTTTGTGTGTTGGGTAGCATAAGGCAGATTTTACAAATTGAGGCTTATGAATTTTGTCCTTATTCTCATGTCCACATCCTAAGCCATTTCAATTTCCAGCTTTAACAAATCTAGGCTTGTGAATTTTGTCCTTGTTCTCATGTCTATATCCTAAGCCCTTTCGATTTCCAACTTGATGTTGAGTTCCGAGTAATTTTTCCAGATTGCTTTTACCATTTGTGAATTTTTCAATACATGTAGTAAGGTCATTGACTCTATTTTTCATGTTATCAAAAGTGCTAACCATACTTTTAAGAGTTTGAATTTTATCATACAAATTTCTATTTTCCAGAGATACGTATTATAAAGTAGTCATGATCACATCTTTTTCAATAATAGCACTCACATGTGACTCAAGAGACATTATGTTATCACTTAATAACATTTCGTTCTCTTTTATCAAACAGTTAATCTTCAACTTCATTTCTTTATTTTTTCTGGATAGTTTTTTTAGTTCATGAAACATATCAATTAGCAGTTCATTCAGATTATCATGTTTTTCAGTCATAGATATAAGTGAATTAGACATGAAATTAGTTGTAGTAGAGTTTACCTCGTTTTCCATGGCCATGAAGCATATGTTAGCAATTTTATTCTCAGAATCTTCATCTTCAAATTCAATCCCATTTAAGTCCTAAGTTCTCATCAATCCTTTACCTTTCTTTGCCTTCAGGTCTTTCTTCTTTCTAAGCATTCTTCCTTCCTTACCTTTTGCAACTGGACAATCAGCAATGAAGTGTTTAGTGCTTTTATATTCATAACATTGAGGTTTGAATGCTGGGGTTTGTCCTTTCTTTCTCAAGAACTTCTTTCCTCTTTTGTAGTTTCTTTTGTTGAACATTCTTCTAAATTTTTTTACTATCATAGCTAAATCTTCATTATCTATTTTCGTACCCTCACTACTGTCAGATTGACTAGTTTTTTCATCTTTTTTTTCAACTTTCAATGCTATTCCTTTTTTGCCTTTATCATGATCATTAGATTCTTGAAATCTTTTGAGTTTCATCTCATGTGTTAGAAGAGATCTGATCAGCTCTTCGGTTGGTAAGGATTTTAAATCCTTGGATTCTTCTACTACAAGTGCTTTAGACTGCCAGCTTTTAGGTCAGGCATCTAGAAATTTTCAATTTTATTCCCTAAGGGAATAAACCATCGTATAGGCTTTGAGACCATTTGTGATATTTGTGAATCCAGTGATGCTTTCATTCGACTTCATTGTGAATAATTCATAATCATGAATTAAAAGCCCTAATTTTGATTCTTTAACTTGGTTTGTCCCCTCATGGGTGACTTCAAGTAATTTCCACATTTCATGGGCTGAATCACAACCATTAACTCAATTGTATTTAGTCGCATCTAGTGTACAATATAAAATGTTCATAGCTTGAAAATTTAAAGTCATTTTAGCATTGTCTTCAATACTAAACTCGTCATTCTGTTTAGGCAATTTTATGCCATCAACAACTTTTGACGGAATAAAAAGGACCTTTTTCTATCAAATTCCATAACTCAAAGTTGATAGAATATACATAAATTTTCATTCTATTTTTTCAGAATGTGTAGTTATTTCTATTAAACAAAGGAGGTCGACTTGTTGAAGATCCTTCAACATATGGAAGAGAGGATGAGCTTGCCATGAGGATCTTTTCTATAAGGTTGTTAAACCAAGAATATGTAGACCAAACTCTGATACCAAATGAAAAACCTTAGAGGGGGGAGGGGGTGAATAAGGTTTTTGGCAAGCTAAAAATTTTCAAATCGTCTGAAATACAGAATAATGATGATCATCAAGTTTCTTGGACCAACTTTATGGAAACAAAGAAAGCTATCCAAGAACAGTTTGAGATATATCGAAATTCAGAAAAAGTAAGAAATATAATGCAGTTAATGATGTATCCAAAGAAATGAAACACAAAATGTATAGTGGTTCGATCTACCAAGATCTACGTCCATTACCTTAAACTCACACTTAAGGATTTTCAACCAAATTTCATTTACTCAACTTAATGAAATCAAACTGTACCACATACAAAAGAGGATCACCACACTTGGTTTTCCAAAACCTCTCAATTAAACAATCAAATCAAGGTTCATCCCAAATGGATTTTACATCATAACCTTGTAGTACAAAGACGACTAAATATCAATAGAATAGTAAAAGCTTATTTGTTTAAGTAGATGTTCACTAAGGTACAAAGCACAAACACTTTTACATTTTTGACACAAAATGAATTCACTTTGAAACACTTGATAAAAGGAGATTTTTGTATTCTATTGAGCAATAGTGTTTCTTAGAAGAATGCTACAAAAATCTTATGTCTAATCTTGTTTAGAGGCTATATATAGAGCCAAAAAGTGAAGTATCAATAGCTATAATTTTTCTGTTAAATTTACCTGTGTTTTGGACAACGATGCATCCAAAAGGTAAGTCCAAAATGGTACTTTTTCAGACAGAAACAATTTAATACTGTTTACAGGATTTTGGATGAATATTTTGGATGTAGAATCATTCAAACTACTCAATCCAAAATTTTGAGATTTTTAAATCTATGAAATCTTTTTCTTTGTGTTCTTCAAGGTAAAAATCAATTGAATTAAAAGGTAAAGAGACATAGGAATTAATAAGAAATACCTTAATAACTCTTCCTAGTCTAAAGTTCTTTCATAAGAACTTCTTGGTATGCAACCTCATATACTTTGAACTTCTTTTTGATCTTCCATACTTGAATTTCGTTGCTGAAGAGTTGCTTAACAATTATATTTGAATGCCTTAGAAGAACTGAGGTCAAACATGTCTTATCACATATAGATTACACAAGTTAGTTCACATCAATATTTGTCATAAGTTAAAATATAGGAGAAAGCCCTTAGGGCTAACATATTCTATACCCAGGAAGAGTAAGAAAGAAGAAGAATGATCAACAATTTCATAAATTTCTAGAATTGTTCAAGTAAGTGCATATACATCTTCTATTGGTTGAAGCCTTCACCCAAATGTCTAGGTATGCTAAGTTCTTCAAGGATATTTTATCAAACAAAAGAAAGCTGGAAAAGTTATCTCTTATGACCTTAAATGAGGAGTGTTATGCCATATTGTAATGTGAGGAGGCATTACCAAAAAATTGAAGGATCCTGAAAGTTTTTCTATCCCTTGCATGATTGGGAGTGTTACTTTTGGTACTGCATTGGCTGATCTAGGTGCTAGCATAAATTTGTTATCTTATCCCACTTTTAAAAAGTTAGCCCAAGATGATCTGGCACCTACTAGAACGAGTATTTAATTTGCAGATAAATCGATAAAATATGCTAGAGGAATTGTTGAAGATTTACTTGTCAAAGTGGACAAATTCAACTTTCTTGTGAATTTTGTTATCCTTGATATTACTGCAGAGTTTAAGGTTGCTTTGATTTTTGGATGCCCTTTTCTTGCTACTACTAGAGCTATTATAGATGTTCATAGAGGGAAGTTAACTTTGAGAGTTGAGGATGAAGAAATTGTTATAAAATTTCTAAGAGCATGAAACATTCTTCTGCGCAAGATGATTCTTATTTTATGGATGATATTCTTGAAGTATGTCTTGATGATTTTTTGCATGAGTATTTTGTTGAAAAAGCATGGCCTGCAAAATGGATAAAGGGGGATTAATTTGAAGCAACAGAGCAAGTTGCACAAGAATATATAGCACCAGTAGGGAACTATGAGGATGGTTTTGAACCAAAAGTGTTTGAGTTCATTAAGAAATCCAGCCTTTGGAGGATAAAACCATCTGTTAAGGTCCCACTAGAGTTGGAATTAAAAGAGTTGCTTAACCATTTAGAGTATGCATTTTTAGCAAATGGGAACAAATTGTCGGTGATCGTTGCCAAGGATCTAGAATATAAGCAAAAACTGCAGCCGGTTCAAGCTTTGCAAAAGCATAAAAAGGTTATAGAATGGAAAATTACATATATAAGAAGGATCAGTCCATCATTCTGCACACATAAGATCTTATTGGAGGAAAGTGCAAAATCTATGGTACAATCTCAACGAAGGTTAAATCCAAATATGAATGAGGCAGTCAAAAGTGAGGTGATTAAACTTCTTGATGCAGGAATTATTTATCATATTTCAGATAGTGTATGGGTGAGCCCAACCTAAGTAGTCGCTAAGAAATGAGGTATGACTGTGGTCCACAGTGAGAACAATAAGTTAATTCCTACAAGACTAGTGAAGGGTGGAGGATGTGCATTGATTGTAGGAAACTAAATGAAGCCACAAGAAAGGACCACTCACTACAACAAAATTAGTTTTTAGCGACAAAATATTTTTGTCGCTAAAAGTACCAAAATTTTCCTTGCCCTTTTGTTGCTAAAGTCCCTCCCCAAAGGGTCTGGGCAACAAAAAATTTTGTTGCCAAAAAGGGTTCTTTAGCGAGGAAAGTTGTTTCCTCGCTAAAGCCATACCTTTTAGCAAGGAATTATTTTATTGCTAAAGCTTATCAATTTTGTCACAAAAAATTTTCATTTTGTCGCTAATGATGATTTTTCGTGACAACAAAGTTTCGTAGCAAAAATTTTGTCGCAAAAAATATAATTTAATTTAACGTGGTAGAAAATAATATTATCTTTCTCGACAAAACTATTCCCCGCTAATACAAACAATTTCGTCGCTAGAAAGGGTCAATGGTGAGAAAAATTTCCTCTCCAAAACAAAATATTTTGTTGCTAAAAAGGATCAATGGCTACAAAAGAATTTCCTTGCCAAATCTTTTTAAATTTTTTTTAAATAATAAAATTTTCCTTGCTAATATTTGTTTACTTAATTTTCAAAACATTAATATTATAAAAATATAATAATTATATTAAACTATCTATGAAACCATAGTATTATTGTAATAAATTATTTTGTACATTTATAAAATTTTAAAAACTTATATACTGTTAATTATATCATTATTTTTATTAAATAATTATATACATATAGATCGATTAGAAAAAAAACTTATACATATATATATATATATATATATATATATTTCTAAAACACAACACACATACATATATAAATATACACACATAACATATATATATATATATATATATATATATATATATGACACACAAATATAAATATATATCCACACCACATATATACATGTATATATTCATATATATACACACATATAGACACACAAAAATACACACACACACACCCACCCACCCACCCATATATATATACACATATATAGCATATTAATATATATATATATATTAATATGCTATATTAAATAATATATAGAGTATATTAATGTATTTATATATATGTATATATGTATGTATATAAATATATATATATATGTATGTGTTTATATATTAATATATAAACACATACATATATATATATATATATTTATATACATACATATATACATATATATAAATACATTAATATACTATATATATATTATTTAATAGCATATTAATATATATATACACGTATATATATTAATGTACTTTTTAATATACTAATAAACACACACACACACACACACACACACACACACACATATATATATATATATATATATATATATTAATACACTATTTTAACACACACACACACACACATATATGTATACACATACACACACGTACATACACACACACACACACATTTATATACTTTTTTAATATATTAATAAATATATATACATATATATATATATTAATATATACATATACACACAATTAATATACTATTTTAATATATATATATATATGTGTGTATGTGTGTGTGTGTGTGTGTGTGTGTGTGGTATTAATATATTTATACACCAAATACGTACCAAAAACATAAATATAGATATACAAATATATATATACACCATATTTTTTTTATATATTAATAAATACATATACACACACACACACACACACATATATATATGTGTAAATAGTATATTAATTGTATTTTGTCCGGTAATTTCATGTGTTAATCATAAGATTTGACGTTGTATTCTTTCTGTATGCCGCTGCATGGCCAATATAAAATAACACATGTTTGGTTTTTTAATCAGCATATCCTGAGTAAGAGGGTACCAATTTGCACTTAAAGGTTTTTTTAATTAGCATATCCTGAATAAAGGGCAATCAAGCTTCACTTAGATCTTTTGATATTACAACGGTTACATTGCTTAAGATATCAGTTTAGGGTCTTTACAAAATTAGCAAGTGAAGTTGTTTCCATGTCTAATATATTTAACGAACAAATTGCATGAGAAGATTGTCGGGATTCCATTTTTAATTGTAAAATACCATACGACTATTAATTGAAAATCTTACAATAGTTGGGATTCTACTTTCCCAATTCATAAAATAAACAAGGGCATTACTACGGACATTATCGTAATTATCACCTGTACTATCTATATTATCTCTGAAAGTTGTATAAATACAATTACGCCAAAAAAATGCCCTGGACTGATCAAAATTAACTATACGGGTAGGTCTTGCTCCATAAACAACCTCCTAAATCGAATCAACATCTTAAACCGATCCATTGCATCAGGCCTGACATGCAGATCGACCTTAAACCCATCATAACCAACAGAAGGCCCAAAAGCATCTGCAAATGTAGGCTTGACATCTCTACAAGGCCTGCTATAAAGAACAAAAAAAGAAAAAAAAAGAAAAAAAGAAAAAAAAGGACAACACTCCTTCAATCAATAGATAGGGCTTATCATCACTATCCCCCATATCGTCTTCATTTTTTATCACTGGCATCACAACAATATTAAATGAACCATTAATATTTAAAGGCCCTAAATGGATTCTATTTCTTTTTTTTTTTTCCGAATGCAGGTTCTCAAGTGTAGGCATTGTAAGAAACTCTTCAATCACACCGGCCCCATCAATGCCTGTAATAGGAAGAATAATTTCATCTAACACACCAGAATGAGCATATGTACTATGCCTGAAATTTGTCTGGACTCTACGTCTATTAATATAAAATAAATTTGGGTTTCCTCTCAAATTAACAAAATTACCACCTCTTCTATAATTATATATGTTATAACCTGGTCCCAGCCTATACATTTTTGAAATTGAACCACTTGTAACTTTCACCAAAATTGCCAGCATTTATTCACACCTATCAACTCCTACATTTAGTTTAAATATTCCGATGTCATATCAGTCATACCATTAATTTGAATACAACGATCTCATTGGCTAGTCGTAAATGACGTCGTTTTGTTATCCACTGTTTAAATCTTCACCCCGAAGAAATTATCTCCAAATATACTTTTTTGATATGATTGAGTGCTCCATACTTTAACAATTCCTCAATTTAGTTGGCCCACATTGTCGGCACGTGAGACCCGCAGCATAATATTTACACCACAAATTTCAAATTTTAAATTTGAATCTAAATAATATCCAACAGTAAAGTCACTCCAATTGATGTGGGGCTCACTGTTTAGTCACTCCAAATCGAGCGGCCATCTAGTAATATTAAACGAATGGCTAGACACGTGGAGGGTTGAGATGGGACCCAAGGGACTTCTATATATGCCACTCCAGTTACTCTGATTCAGAGCACAAATTGAATTAGAGTGAGTGCTGTAACATCTGGAGTGAGTTCATTATTACCTAAATACCACTATGTCTCTCCCAGTTAAAGAAGTGAACCTATCTACCCAACAAGGAATATAGCCTTCTGACATTAACTCTCTTGACCAATTCCTTAGTTCAAGAACATGCGAATCATTTGTAACATCTGATCTCATAGAGATTAAGCTCTCATTCCCTGCCTGGCACGAAACATCATTACAACGTTTGCGAGGACATTCCCTATGTATCGACCATTGTGAAATTCAATATAAATCAGAGACACCTTTCAATGCACAGGGAATTGTAACAATATCTATTTTTTACATCAGATTGATCAGTCCTGACCAATTACAGTCGAAATACAAATACCCCATTAACTGCCCAATTGATTTACACTTTCATGGGCAGTTATACTTCTTAATAAATGATCCATGTCCATGGAAAATCACGTACAAGGTAACATAGTCCAATATATGCTTAGGCATGAAGTTCTGCAAGATCAAGGCTTTTTTGAAACTCTCCAGTGCAAAGAAGCCAATGGAGATGGAATACAGACCACCTTTGACAACTATACATTCGAAGGTGTTAATGCATACTATTAATTGTACGTATATATATATACACACATACACACACATAATTAATATACTATTTAGCATATGAATATGTATTAATTTATATACACCAAATATATATAGATGTATCAAATTAATAATCCAATCATCAAATTTGTTAAAAATTGCTAATAAAAGTGTTATGATAAAATTTGAAGGTAATTGGATATATTTGGGCACATAATGTAGTATAATATCTAAAAAAATATCCAAAACATAACGCATTTACAAAGATAAGCATATCAAATTAACGATCCAACCATTTGATTTGTTAAAATTGCTAAGAAAATTGTTATGACAAAAATTGAAGGTAATTGAATATATTTTGGAATATTATCTAATATAATATTTAGAAAAATATCCAAAACCTAATGCATTGATAGGCATATCAAATTAATGATCCAACCGTTATATTTGTTAAAATTAATAATAAAAGTGTTATAAAAAAATTTAAAGGTAATCGGATATATTTTGGCACATTATCTAGTATAATATCTAGAAAAATATCCAAAACCTAATGCATTTACAAAGATAGATGCATTAAATTGATGATCTAACCATTAGATTTGTTAAACTTACTAAGAAAAGTGTTATGACAAAAATTGAAGGTAATTAGATATATTTTGACATATAATCTAGCATAATATCTGGGAAAAAAATTTCAAAACCTATTGTATTTACAAAGAAAAGCATATGAAATTAAAAATCTAACCATTAGATTTGTTAAAATTGCTAAAAAAACTGTTATGAAAAAAATTTAAAAGTAATTAGATATATTTTGACACATTATCTAGTATAATATTTAGAAAAATATACAAAAACTAACGCATTTACAAAGACAAGTGTGAAGGTAATCGGATATATTTTGGCATATTATCTGAAAAATATCCAAAACCTAATGCATTTACAAAGGTAGGTATATCAAATTAATGATCCAAGTGCTAGATTTGTTAAAATTTCTAAGAAAAGTGTTATAACAAAATTTGAAGGTAATTGGATATATTTTGGCACACTATCTAGCATAATATCTAGAAAAATATCTAAAACCTAACGCATTTACAAAGATAGGAATATTAAATTACTGATCCAATTGCTAGATTTGTTAAAATTGCTAAGAAAAGTGTTATGACAAAATTTGAAGGTAATCGGATATATTTTGGCACATTATCTAGCATAATATTTAGAAAAATAACCAAAACCTAATACATTTACAAAGATAGATTTATTAAAGTAACGATCCAACCGTTAGATTTGTTAAAATTGTTTAGAAAAATGTTAAGACAAAATTTGAAGGTAATCGGATATATTTGGTGCATAATCTAGTATAATATCTAAAAAAATATCTAAAACCTAATTCATTTACAAAGATAGGTATAGCAAATTAACAATCAAACCATTAAATTTGTTAAAATTACTAAAAAAATTTTTATGACAAAATTTGAAGGCAATCGGATATATTTTGGCATATTATCTAGCATAATATCTAGAAAAATATCTAAAACCAAACGCATTTATAAAGATAGGCGTATCAAATTAACGATCCAATTGTTAAATTTATTGAATTTGCTAAAAGATGTATTATGACCAAATTTAAATATAATCAGACATGTTTTGCTACATAATTTAGCTTAATTTCTATAAATCAGCCCAGAATATAAAGTATTTATAAATATTTAATAATTTAGGGACTAATTTGTAAAATTTTTGGGATTATATTTTAAATATTCTAAAATTTAATGACAAATTTATAAATTTTTGTTATCATTTTATAATTTTACAAAGTTTAAGGAGCAATTTGTAAAATTTGGGGTCATATGTTATCTATTTAAAAAATTAGGGACCATTTATAAAATTTTGCGGGTCATATTATAAATATTTTAAAATTTAGGGATCAATTTACAAATTTTTGAGGTCATTTGTAATTATACAAAATTTAAAGACTAATTTACACAATTTTTAGGGCCATGTTGTAAATATATAAAAATTTAAAGATAGGTATTAGTTAGAAAATATGAATTTTGTCACTAAAAGTATAGTTAATAGTGATAAAAGTTAATATTTTTAGTTAAAAAATGAATTTTCATCACTGATGATGTATTATTAGCGAGGAAAATTTAGTTAGGGAATGAATTTTCGTTGCTAGTGATGCATCATTAGCTAGGAAACTTAAATTTTGCTCACTAATACATTTATTTCCTAGTTAAAGCCATCATTTTTAGCTAGGAAATAAAAATTTTATCGCCGAAACTCTTAATCAATAGTGACAAAAAATTTTTATCGTTGAAGAAAAATTTTCCTCGCTAAAGGGTATTTTTAGCGACAAAACTTTAGATAGAAAAAAAAATTTATTGCCAATGTATCATTTTCTTGTAGTGACTTTCTCTTTCCTTTTATTGATTAGATGTTGGAGAAGTTAGTAGGGCATATGTACTACTGCTTCCTTAATGGATATTTTGGCTACTTCCAAATTCTTATAGCTTTTGAGGATTAAGAGAAAACTACCTTCACTGGCCCTTTTGGTACTTTTGCCTACCGGCGTATACCTTTCGGACTTTGTAATGGGCCTGGGACGTTTCAGAGATGCATGATGGCTATATTTGAGGGTTTAGTTGGTGATATAATGGAGGTATTCATGGATGATTTCTCTATTTTTAAAAATTCCTTTGAGTTGTGCTTGAAGAATTTGGTGAGAGTACTTTAAGGATGTGAAGAGACTAATTTGGTATTGAATTGGAAAAAGTACTATTTCAGAGTACATGAAGGCATTGTGCTAGGACATAAGATCTCAAGTAAAGGTTTAGAGGTTGATAAAGCTAAGATTGAAATAATTGAGAAATTGTTTCCTTCTTCTTTTGTGAGAGTGATACGTAGTTTTTTGGGACATGCCAGTTTTTATAGGAGGTTCATAAAGGATTTTTCCAAAATATCCAAACCTCTAACTTTTCTATTGGAAAGAGATGCTCCATTCAACTTTGATAAAAAATGGCTTCAAGCTTTTAATGAATTGAAGCATCAATTAACTAACTCTCCTATTTTGGTCACTCAAAATTGGTCCTTACCTTTTGAGCTCATATGTGATGCTAGTAATTATGCAATTAGTGCAGTCCTTGGACAAAGAAAAAGGAAGAACTTCCAGCCCATTTAGTATGCTAGCAAAACTCTCACTGATGTACAAGCAAAGTACGCCACCACAGAAAAAGAGTTTCTTACCATAGTATTTACTTTTGATAAATTTTGCTCTTTTTCTTAGTTTATCAAAAGTGGTTGTATACACTGATTAGTCTGTTTTAAAGTATCTTTTAGCTAAACAAGATTCTAAGCCTAGATTGATAAGATGGGTGTTACTTTTACAAGAATTTGATTTGGAGATTAGAGATAAAAAAGGAGCAGAAAACCTTGCAGCTGATCATTTATCCAGACTAGAAACTCCTCATTTGGGTCTGCTCAAGAAAGACGAGATTCATGATACCTTTCCTAATGACCAACTTTTATGGGTTAGTAGTAAAACTCCAACTTCACCCTGCTTTGCAGGTTTTTCCTAACTATTTCGTTGTAGGAAGCATCCCAAAAGAATATACTGCACAATAGAGAAAGAAATTTCTCTCAGATGTGAAGTACTACTTTCAAGAGGATTTTTTTCTTTTTCGTTGCTTTGCAGATCATGTCATTTGAAGATGTGTTGATGAAGATGCAGCTCAAAATATTCTCAATCACTGCCATGAGGGGCAGCTGGGGGTTATTACTAAGCTAATGGAATTGAAAGGAAAGTGCTCGAATCTAGATTCTACTGGCCTATAATTTTCAAGGATGCACACAAATTTGCAAAGAATTATGATGGATGTCAAAGAACAAGTAATATTTCTAGAGCTCATGATATGCTTTTATCTATTTTTCAAGTGTGTGAGGTATTTGATTGTTGAGGAATTGATTTCATAGGACCTTTTCCCAATTCTTTTGGCTGTAAATATATCTTTATTGCAATTGATTATGTGTCAAAGTGGGTTGAAGCATAGACCTTGCCTACGAATGATATTAGAGTAGTAGTGAAGTACTTGAAAAAGCTTTTTACTCGTTTTAGTATACCTAGAGTGCTCATAAGTGATAGGAGAACTCAGTCGGAGAGAGTGCTAAGTAGATTAGATGTCACCCATAAGTTTGCTACTCCCTATCACCCCAAACTACTGGCCAAGTAGAGGTAGTCAATAGAGAGCTGAAAAGAATCTTAGAAAAGGTAGTGAATTGTACGAGAAAAGATTGGAGTACAAAATTAGATGATGTTCTTTGGGCTATCAAATAGCATACAAGATACCTATAGGAAGTACTCCATATAGGTTGGTCTATAGAAAGTCGTGTTATCTACTTGTAGAAGTGGAGCATAAAGCTTTTTAGGCCATTAAATTAGTTAATTTTGATCTTGAATCTTTTGGAACAAAAATGTTTCTCCAATTAAACGAGCTTGAAGAGTGGATAAATGAAGCGTATGAAAATCACAAGATATACAAGAAGAAAGTCAGACAATGGCATGTCAAGCACATCTTACCCAATCGGGAATTTAAGAAGGGTGATCAAGTATTGTTTTACAATTTAAGGCTGCGATTGTTCCCTGGAAAACTTAAATCAAGATAGTTCGGCCCATTTGTAGTACACAAGATCTTTCCTTATAGCACCATAGAAGTTTTTCATTCGAAAAAGGGTACATTTAAAGTAAATTGAAACCGGTTGAAACTATATTTTGGAGAAGATTTTAGAGATTTGGAAAGGGCTTATGCTATCCTATATGCTGTGGAGGATTCCACTTCGTAGTTTTTTTCCTTCTTGGTCTTTCTTTTTTAATAAATTTTAATTATTTTATGTTGTTTTAGTTCTTGTCTTTGGAATTTTTATATTTTAATTTTATTTTGTAGGTTAGTAGATTATGCTAAAATCTATCTGTCTTTTCTCTTCCAAAGCAAAATTCAAGCTTTTATTCACTTGGGGAGTACTACTTTAATTCTTTCCTCCTTATTATTTTTAGTCCCATTGCATACATCCACATTGCGTATTTTGTTGGCCAATGAGGACATTGTCCATTTTAAGTGTGGATGAGAGGTTAAAGTGTACACCTTGTAAGATTATTTGTGGGTTGAAATAATGGATATCTTTGAAATTGGAGATTTTTTTAAATTTAAGTTAATATTTTTCAATTTTTGACTTATTTTGACAATCTTTTAGAATTGCTATTCTTTTTCTCTTGACATGCGAATTTGGAATGACTTTATTTTGACTAAATATTCTTAGGTAATTGTGTATATTTGATGTGATACGGACTAGATCTTGAGAATTTGGCTTAACTTTGTGTATGTTTTAGTAAACATAGTGATATTTTATTTCTTAGACATTGATGAGAAACTTGTAATGAAATTTAAGTAAGGAAGTTTGACTTATTTATATTCTATGATCTTCTAACTAGTCTTAGTTCTGGGTTTAAGTAAATGGAGATTGGGGCAAGAAAATGAGTGATTGAAGCAAAGTAATGCAAAAGCTGAAAATAATTCATTTTATTGATTTAGGTTTTTGCATTGCCTTACTCTAAAAGAAAATGAGAGTCCAATGAGTGTAATTGTAAAGCTGAAAGATCTTTATTATCCATCTCTAATAGGCAATGAATTACCCTACAAAAGTAAGTTTAGGGTCCAATCCTCTGTTTACTACTTATGATTGTGGTAGCTTTTGGAAGTTAGAGAACTTAAGTAACTCATTATTCCCTACTTATATGAATCACTTGAGTCGTATTCTTGACTTAGGAAATGGATAACACTTGTTGAATAGATATAGATTTGTTTAATCCAATTTCGATGACTTTAGTTTTATCTATTCAAATATATGTGTTTACACGAGTATAGCTTAGTTGAGTAATCTTGAATGGAATTTTTATCTCAGTAGAAAATGAAAATTTTTTCCAATCGTAGTCATTGATGCCAAAAATCCACTCTTGATATATGTTTTTTGCTTGGAGCATTTTTAATTTTGATACTTTGCTTGAGGACAAGAAAAGGCTTAAGTGAGGGGGAGTGATAATTGCTCATTACATGCATATTTTACATATCATTTGTGTTTCAAAATCTCTAAAATATATTCAAGATTGCTGCTTAATCTCCCATTTTCTCCTTATTCTATGTAAGATAAAAAGGTTGAGATTAGACAAGAATTCAAGAAGAAAAAGAACGAAAAAGAGCTAAATGGAAGAGACACAGTACCATCGAGCTCATTCTGCACACCATCGTATAGCTTTTGAATTTTAGAAGTTGACACTTTGGGAGTCAATGACACCATGCCTAATGAGGGTTCATCATATGCATATTTTTCTAATGTTTTTATACTTTAATTGTGATAAATTCTTGTTTAAATCACCACTTACCATACCTAGCGATGGCAGGTGGCTTGGCCTGCACGATTTTGGGCAGTGTCAAGCCCAGGGACAGAAACCCTAACTCGGCATGGCCCAGGCCCGTGGGCCGAGTGGGTTGGTCTCGGGCCTCTTCTCTCTCTCCTTTTTTACTTTTCTCCCTTAATTCGATTAAAAATATTTTAATATACTTTTGTTTTGAAATTTTTTATTATTACTTAAATAACACGATTATTTATAGTCATAAAAAAACCACTTTGAAGTGGTGGGAGGTTTGGCTTGGACCCCAATTGGTTTTATTAATTAATAAATAAATATTACATAAGAGGGGGACTTGATGCCTACACCTCTTAAAAATATTATAATGATTAAAATTTAAAAATAAAATAATTATCTTGAAAATAAAATAAAACAATTACAAAATAATATTACATATCCTAAATTTCTAGTTATTCGAAATATTAAACTAACTATTTGGCTTACCCCATTTTTCATCTGAGTCATCATCAACAATTCACGAATTAACCGTTTTATCTTCAGTTGCGAACTAACTACTGTTACACATTAGCATCTCTAAAGTATGAGGACCCAATTGGGATATTCTTTCATCAATTGTTCGAGCGCTCTCACTAAAGACACTTTCTGATGGCACGTGGAGAGAGGTGGTGTCAAAAAATCACGTGCCATTTTGGATAAAATTGGATATTCCTTTTTATGATCCTTCCACCAACCACAAATATTAAAATATTGATCCTTATTTTCTACAAAATGTTGCATCTCCTAAATTGCCATTTTATTATAGGTAGTGGTTGATCTTCTTTAATGCTTTATGATACCCCATGGATTAAATTTTAATGAAATTGAAGGGGTCAATCTTCATGGTGGTTAAAATTGACTACTAAATGATGATGATGAACCTTTCCTATTTATAGTAGCAGAACTAGAACAAGAATATTCAAACTCATATAAATTATATATCAGAGAGAGAGTTTTAGCCATTTTTTTTTATATCTTTTTTCATGCATTGTCTAAGTTTTGGAGATTCATTAAAATCTAATAGTTCATAAAGATATTCTATAATACTATGAAATTCAGGAGTTTTTACTCGAGTATCTAAACACAATGCTATACAATATAAAATAGAAATCTCTTTATAATATTTTTTATATTTTTCAAATATGCTTTTTATAAAATTACTATATTGGGGATGATTTATATACTTATTAAAAATATTCTCTACCTTAGTAAGTGTGAGGAGAATATAATGAGCAGTGGAATAATAAGATCCCAATAAAAGTTCAGTTGTTTCTTTAAAAGTAAATAAAAATGTTAAAAGCATAATATAATTTTCAAAATGAGTTTCAGTGAGTTGAGGTTGAAAATTATTACTATTGCAAAATTCAATAAGTTAATTTTGAAAAAGTATAACACTTTCAAACATATCAAAAGTTGAGTTCTATCTAGTTTTATAATCTAATCTAAATTTTTTAAAATACAAACCCTATTCTTAGCATAAATTCTTAAAAATTTGAAGCCTAATTGGAGAAGTTTTAATAAATAAAATAACATTTATAATTATATTAACAATATCATCAATATGTTAATATCTTTCTTTAACACACAAATTTAGTATATGGTAAGCACACCTAGTATGAAGTAAAAATTCCATCTAATATAGGACTCATAGTATTTTTCAAAATTATTATGACAGAATCATTATTTGAAGATTATATAAAGAAATAAAAATAATTATATTTAATATTTTATAGTCATGACATGTTTGAGTGACCATTCTAGCAATACTAGTACCTACATGAGGATATTCAAATAATTTTAAACAAATAGTTCTTCTTTGTACTAACTAATCATAATTGATCCAATATCATGTAATGAACAAATAAGATTCATTAGTAATAACAATCCAACTATCATAAGTTAGAGCAAAATTCTAATTACAAGAATTAAACATAGCAATACGATACTCTCTTATCTTTTTATATATATTCTTATTATGTCACTTTTTAATATTGTTATAGGAATCATTTTCCATGCAGGTTAGCAATATTGTTGCATGAATTGTTCATATTGTACATTTTCTGAAAAATTAAAAGGTAATTTAGTTTTAACAAGAAATTTAGCAAATCTAGTTCTAGTTTTTTTATGATCATATTGAAAATTATCTATAATTTGACCTCCTAAAGTACGGATTTGTTGTTGTTTTAATAGGCTTTCTAACCAATCATTATGTGACTTTTTTATATGTCTAACTAACGTTTACGTCCCTCCTCTATTCTTATATGCATATACTACCATACAAATCTTACATGTTGCCCTATCATTATCATTATCCTTTTTAAAAAGATTCTAAACCATAGATGTTTTTACTTTATCTATAGCTTCAGAAGTTTCACCATCAACCTAGTCCTAAGGCTCACCCATATTAGATTCACCAGAATTTATAGTTGGAATTGGTTGTTGTACACTAATGCTAGGGCCTTCATTTTTATTACATATTTCATTATTTATTAAATTTAAGGCTGGATCTATGTCGAATTCAAATTGTGATGATGATTGTGAAGAAAAATAATGATATTTATTTGGTTAAACTATTTCAAAATAAAAACAATCAATTAAAATTCAAATAAAAGTTTAAATAAATAAATAATAGTTCAAATATAATAAGATAAAGTATTAACAAATAATGAAATAAGAGAATTAAAAAATATAAATAATTGGTAAATTAATTTAAAAATTAAATAAATAACTAAAAAAATAAATAATTAATAAAGCTAAAGAAAAAGAATGTAAGATTAAGAAAAACTAACTAGTTGACGGCCAAGAAACAATAACACTTTGTTGATCTTTACTTCTTGTCTTTTTCAAGACTTGAATTATCCACTGTTTTGCCACTTAATAATCTTCCTAAATATGAAGATTTTTCTTGAAGAATTTAAAAAATATATAAAAAAATAAATTCTATTTTGACACTTTTGTTAGAAGAAATTGAGAGATTTGAGAATTATGAAAGAAAGAAGAATGAAAATAGAGAATTGAAGAGAGTTAGAGAGTGTTTGGTTTTAGGGTGAATTGGGGGGGGGGGGGTATTTATAGAGTTTTGGGAGTTGGGGGAAGAAATAATGGTTAGGGGACTATTTGTTGGATTGTATGCCCACTAAGACTGTATTTCTGATGTAATTTCCATTAAATTAATAAAAAATTTATTCTCATAAATTGTTTGTGTTTTTGAAATTTAATTTATGCATAATATCGCTGGAAAAGACCTATTGTGTTTAAATAAATAATCCATTTGAGTGGAGGTCTTTCACAGTAAGGTATGGATCACATGTTACTTAACACATAAATTGTTATTCTTAACCGGATGATGAGAATGAGAATCTCATCATGATAAGATTATTGTATTATGAATTCCAAATGGGGAATACCTTACCTTTAGTCAGTGAGTAGTCCTCCCACTTTATAACATAAGCGTATTTCGAATACATAAAATTAGACCTGTAGTAGTGGTTTCTAAAAGTACTATATAGTAGAAACCCAAACTACTACTGCTACAACGTGGACTTATACCCTATAACTTGAGTATGAGTTGGTGGTCTGATGAAGTTAGAAGCGTATACTTTGATATGCTATAGTTGAGGTTCTATCGTAGGACTAATATACTTGTATGTTGGGCATATGTGACTAGTTAGTTAAGACAAACTTGTGCAAGTTAGCTTTTACACTGTATCACCCGTTGTGATTGTTCGAATGATCTAATAATCCAAGGACCTGGGAAACATAACTTGAATGTTTACTTTAGGGTAGATCCCTTGGAAAGCGAAAATATTCTAGGAAGTTGTGGATTATTGGACTAGAAGTTTAAGGATAGTAGATATCATTTAGAGAGGTGTTAATACACTCTTCCTCTTTGAATGTACAACGTTACGTAGATGGGTATATTTGTCATAACAGCTGTAAGTCGGAGACTTTGCTAATGCAACATTGTATATGTGATTAATATTTCCTTATGGTTATTGCACATTTATTTAATAATACAAGACATTATTTATCTTTCAATTTATTTTATTTATGCTTTTATGAAAAAATAACAGTTAGATAAAGTCTCAAGTGCAACACCGTGTTAAGAAAATCATGATATAGATCATGATGTGAGATTCTTACTACACTGAATAGTGTTCATACTTTAATTATCCCTAGTCAGAGTATTAATGTGGTAGGGCATCATTAATGCATTAAGACTAGTATGTGTTATACTTCTTGATTTGATCAGGCGGTGGTTCTTACATCCATGAGTATTGTGATACTCGAAATT
The DNA here is from genome assembly GCA_026120185.1 of Voacanga thouarsii. NCBI lineage: Eukaryota > Viridiplantae > Streptophyta > Magnoliopsida > Gentianales > Apocynaceae > Voacanga > Voacanga thouarsii. Next base: position 210,772 of record JANUWF010003384.1, on the reverse strand, counting down.
AATAGGTGGATGCTTGTTAGTAGAACAAGTACATTGGATAACCTAACTATGAGATAATCACATAGATAACTATTTAGTGCCAGTAATAGAATCTCATCATAGTAAATGTACAAATATCCTTAGACTTGAGATCTTCAAGGTATTTTGTTTACTAAGTATTGTACTTTGATTCTAATCTCTGGAGTCCTAACAAGACCACCTATAGGATGGACATTGGATATAATGTGAAGTAAATAAAAGTAGTTGAGAGGATCAATAAAAGGATTCGCTACTTCTAATAGTAGCGGCGAATATCTCATGGCTACTTATAGGAATCACTACTCGAGAAGCCCTTGGCCAATGTGACTGTGTATTAGAAATAGTTTAATTTGATACACATGTTGTGTAGTGGATTTTAGGAACAATTACTAAAATATTCGGGTTAGAATTAATTAATATTCTAAAGGGAGTTGGCACTAATTCCATACTCCAAACTGAATGAGATATTGTATGGTGAAAGGAGTTTATTATACTGATGTTTGCTATTGAAAGGTTCATGTCAAGACACTTGACTTTCTGGATTTTTAGGTGGTCATGATGTGTTGCTAGATACCGTTCATGATCTGTTGATTATGGATTTATTAATTAGAGAATTAATAAATCAATCCTAATTAGAATTAATAAATTAATTCTAATTATCAAAGATTACTAATCCTAAATATGTTTGGATTAATTCATATTTTGCTACCAATAGACTAGGAAACCTAATTGGTCACACACAATAAAGTTTTGAGTGCTCAAATTTGATAATATTATGGGGATTAATTGTGAGAAGAGAATAACTTTATACGTGAATTATAAGCTTTTTATAATTCAAGGATTTAATTACAATTATATGAACTTCAAGGACTTAATTGAAGGGAATGAAACTTGGAGTACTCAATTGTAATTGTTGAAAGACATAATACTTATAAGGAAAAGGAAATCGTTCCTTTTACAATGTGTGAAAAATCTGAAAACCAAGAGTTGTGTTTTCTGTGAAATTCCTCTCTTTTTTCACAGAAACAACCCTAGCCGCCATTATCCCTTCTAGCAGAGGGTTGGTATTACTTGAGCGATCATACTTGTGTGGATTTCTATTAGAGGAATCTTTATCCTTGAGATTTAGTGACTTAAACAAGTCGAAGAACTTTGTTCTATGAGTGGCTTCATTTAGTTCTTGTTGTTGTGCTTGATTGTGATCAAATACAAAAGAGTCTATTTGAGTTGTTGGATCGTAGTCTATTTGAGTTGCTAGATTGCACCACAAATTGCAAGAAGAAAAATTTAACTTTTTAGCGGTAGCACTGAAGGTATTCTCTTACCTGTTTTGATCCGCTTTAATGCATACAAATGATCCTCGTTATCTGGAATTCCTGTTTTTCTTCGGCTATGTAAATCTAATTTGCATGGGGAATTCCTACAGTGGTATAAGACTACCTTGTTTGTGTTTTAATGGGTCTGAGTTGTTGTAAAATCGTTTCACGGATATGACTGTGTTTTAGTTTATGTTACAGAAATGGTTTTTGTGTTTGGTCCTATATGAAATTGTTTCATATTTTTCTCTGTTTCTGTTTGAAAAACATTTTCAACATTGTTCCCAGTCTCTGAAAAATTATTTCCAGGACTGTTTCTTTATTCTCAAAATTGTTTCAAGAATATTTTGGTCTATGTTGCGTTCTAAAATCGTTCTTATGAATGTAATGAGTTTCTATAAAGTAGTCACTGTGAAAAAAAAATGTTTTCAAAATGGTTTTTAAATTATCTTATGTTGTTTATGGATTGCTAGGTTGTATATATCTATAATGGTTATAGTGTTTATCCTAGAAAATCTATTTTCCAAAAGTTTCTGCGTACAAGAAAATCATTTCTGTTCATTAGCTTTTGTGAAGAATTGTGCTTCATTTTGGTTGTTTCTGTTTTCCAGTGAATAGAGAGTGAAGATATTGTTTTTCTTGGCATTGAATAGAGGAGTCTTCTATAAATTGCCAGTGATGACAACCTAAAAATTTGCACCAAAAAACAAAAAAAAAAAAAAGTTTTTGGCCCAAGCCACCGGCAGGTCACTGGAAGCTAAGCCGCAGCTTGAGGCACAAAACAACCTAAGCCGCAACTGTCTCCCTTTTAGCTGTGACTAGCTTGGGTTGGGGTCTTGCAAACCATAGCTGGCATACCTAATACTGGCCGCGGATTCAATTTTATAATTTTTTTTTTAATTTTCGGTTCATCACACTCACGACCTGTGATTTTCTTTTTCCCATTTAGCAACAAAATTTTTTTCCAAAATTTGAATTTGGAAAATAATATATTTTCTAAAATATTGATTTTAGATTATATATTGTTTAATTCTTAAAATATGATTTTAGCAATTAATATATATTTGAAAATATTATTTTAGAATTTATTCTATTTGTCTAAAATAGTAATTTTGGAATTATTTTCTTTGTTTAATTTTATTTTGAGCATAAAATTAGCATGGTGGTTTGGTTATGGACTATGGATCCAATTAAATTGTTCATATATTTTATCGCTTTAGTTTTGAATTAAATAGGACCTGTGTGTCCTGCCTTCTCTAATTTTCTTGTGTAATTTCTCTTCTCATCTAACTCCTTTTGAATGTAACTTGAGGTTTCTTTTTGAATTTTATGTAATTAGATTACATAGGTTAGATAGAATAGAATTTATTACAAGTCAAGGAGAATGTGATCAAGACCAAAAGGAGGATGGTACGATTTTCTTCCTATATCATGCATGAACACTTAGGATTGACCAAATTAATTTCCTTTGTGGCTCAAGAAAATTAATATAGTAAAGTCTATAACCAAATCACATTATTAATTTGTGATGTATGAATATGATAATATTATGTATGCAATGTATGAGGCACAAATATTACAAATCCCTTAAATAATATTAAACTTAATACCTTCCATTAATATAGTAAGAACAAGAGTCATTTTTCGAGACCAGGTTGTAAGGCTAACCCGAGCTTACTTGACATTGGGCATGCTCAAGTTATGGAATTTTAAATTTCTAGTTAATGGGTTGTGTTTTTATCCCGGTTGGGCTAACTTAAGTATAAAGAAAATTAGAGGTAAGATTGGGTTAGCTTAAAAGGCTTTAAGATTAAAAGATATTAATCACCCAATGATCTGGTAATTATATTTGATGTAATTGGTATTATATACATATCATTGAATTTAATGGTAGTTTGTTAGGCAAATCCAAGGTCATTCTTGAGAAATTTAGAAACTGGTTCACTAGAAAAGTTTCCAATGGGCTTTCCCGAATTAATAGTAGGGGCTATTGGTTTGAGTAAAATAGTGAAAGAATAATGCGCTTAATTAAAAACCTAATTATTTGCATTACATGTGCATATATAGTTAGCAAATTTCTCTATCTTTATATTTATGTCATATGTATTATACCAACCAACGTAAACCTACATAGTATCTTGGAACCCAAAAAACTTACCAAATCAAACTTTCTCGACTGGTATAAAAATTTGAGAATTGTTCTCAAGTCGAAAAAGTTGCTTTATGTATTAGAAGCTCCTATTCCACGACCACCAACTCATGATGCTCATATTGATGAGCATGCTGCCCACAAAAAGCATAAAGAGGACAATGACACAACATCCTGTGTGATGTTGGCTTCAATGACCCCTGAATTACAAAAACAACATGAGCATATGGATGCTTACTTGATCATATTACATCTTCGAGAGTTGTTTGAAGCCTAAGCTAGAACGGAGAGATATGAGACCTCAAAATAACTGTTCCGTTCTAAGATGGTTGAGGGTACTTCTGTGGCCACTCATGGGCTAAGGATGTTGGGCATAATTGAGAAGTTAGGTCTCTTGGGTTCGTAATGGACAACGAATTAAGCATTGACTTAATTTTGCAATCTTTTCCAAGTAGTTTTTCACAATTTGTGATTAACTACCAGATGTACAAGATTGAGTCCACTATACAAGAGTTGACCAAATTTCTCAGGATTTCGAAATTCTCTATGAAAAAGGAAACTAATGTAATCATGATGGTAGAATCTTCCTCTTCTAAGAAGACAGTTCCTAAGAAGAAGAAGACTCCAACTAAGTCCAAAGAAGGTGTGAAGAAAATGATGCAGCCACTAAAGGCCCATGCCATCACTATGGAAAGATGGGCCATTAGAGGCGCAACTGCAAAGTTTACTTGGAGACTGTTAAGGAAAAGAAGGAGAAGGAGAAATTGTGGGCACTTCTACTTCTACTCCTAGTATGTTTATGATTGATTTTAATACTGTATTTAGAAATTGTTGGAATGTATGCCCTCTTAGACTAGGTTTCTGATGTAAATATCGAATATTTTAATCAAAGAATGTATTTTCAGAAATTGTTTGTGAATTTATTTGCTTTATTTGCGCACATTTTCGTTTGGAAAAGACCCATTGTGTTTAAATAAATGATCTATATGAATGGAGGTCTTTCACAAGAAGATATGGATCATTGGTTATTTAAACACATAAACATTTGTTCTTAACCGATTGATGAGAATGAGAATCTCATCATGTTTAGGTTATTATGTTATGAATTCCAATGGGGAATGGCTTACCTTTAGCCAGTGAGTAGTCTACTCACTTCATGACATAAGCATATTTCGAATACGTAGAACAGGGCCTGTAGTAGTGATTGCTAAAAGTATTATATGGTAGGAACCTAGATTACTACCGCTACAGCATGGACTAGTGCTGTATGACTTGAGTATGAGTTGGTGGTCTGGCGAAGCTGGAAGCATATACTTTGATATGCTATAGTTGAGGTTCTATTGTAGAACTAATATACTTGCATGTTGGGTATGTGTGACTAGTTAGTTAAGATAGACTTATACAAGATAGTTTCTACACTATATCGCCCCTTGTGGTTGTCTAAATGATCTAAATATCCAAGGCCCTAGGAAACATGACTTGGATGTTTGCTATAGGGTAGCTCCCTTGGAAAGCGAAAACACTCCAAGAAGTCGTGGATCATTGGACTAGTAGCCTAAGGATGGTAGATGTCATTGAGAGGGGTGTTAGTAAACTTCTTCCTCTCTAAATGTACGGCGATGTGTAGAATGGTATTTTAGTCATTTCACCTGTAGGTCGGAGACTTTGCTAATGCAGCATTATCCTTGGTGTCAATATTTTCTTATGGTGATATTAGAAAATATTTAAAATGTAAAATACATCTATTTATATAGTAGGGGTATTTTGATCATTTTAGTAGTTAAGGCGATGTGTCTTTTTGGTCCTCGAAATAGCCCGTAAGTCCTAATTATTTTTGGGTTGAGAAATTGATCTTAGTTGAGAGGGTTTTATTTTATTCAGGAAGTCTAATTTATTATTAGACTGGAATAAAATAAATTGAGAGAAATTTATAATTTAGTTTAATTGGTTAATTAATTATTTAGGGCCAAGGTCCAGTTTGAATAATTAGAAAATTAACTGGGACTTAAACTAGAGGAAAATAATTAATACTTAATTATTTATTAGGTTATTTATTTAATTAATCTCAAGAAATAAATAATTAAAGTTTAATTATTTTTTGGTTCATTTGGGCACATTAATTATTTATTGGGTTATTTATTTAATCTCAAGAAAAATAATTAATGTTTATTATTTTGGACTTTTCGGGTCCAAGAAAAATAATAAATATTATTTTGGCTCAATAGCCTGGACCATAGGATTTTTCCGGACACAGTTCAGAAGAGTTTAGGGTGAAGCCAAAATTTATTTTGTTAATAATATTCGGGTGTTTGAATTATTAAATCCCGGGAATATTATTTTTTTCAAAATAATTATTTTTGGTTTCATGACTCTTGGCTTTCTGTGTGGAAAAATAAAATGAAATAAAAAAATAATAAAAAATTTTCTCAGACTCTTGGCTTTCTGTCTTTCGTGCCTTTTCTCTTACTGGCTTTTGGTTTTTGTTTTCTTAACATAAGAAACCAAAAGGAAGCCTACCGTTAGAGGGTGGTGAAAAATCTGAGTCTGATCTTCTTCTCATCCTTTTTTGTGTTCACCAACCAAGATTAGGCTGTGGAATATTCTGAGAACTGGAAAGCTAAGCATTCACCGGAGGTGAAGAAGTTGACAACCGGAGCTGCAACCCACGGGGAGAAGAAAGCTGGTTTTGTACTTCAACCATTCTTCTTCAGTCTTCAAGGATTAAGGTACCAAGAAGTATGATTTTAATCCCACCATACTGCTGCCATGCTCTGTATATGATTTTCCTCCATTTTTGTGTTACCCGTATGCATGCTCTGTTTATTTTTCAAATCCTATAGAAATGATATATGGGTATTAGATATTAGATATAGATCTTATTTATGCAATAACTTGTAGGAACTAAAGGACAGTAGAAAGCTTGAGAAGGGAGATGTAGACCTACGTACTGCAAATGGAGCAAATGTTGCGGCACTTGCTGTGGGGACTTATAAGCTACACCTGCCTGTTGGATTAGTTTTAAAACTCCAAAATTGCAATTATGTACCAGTTTTATTGAAAAACATTATCTTAGTTGCGTGTTTAGACTTATATAGATTTCATTTAATTTGTAAGAATAAATGTTGTTCTTTTTCATTAAATGATATTCATTATGATTCTGCAACTTTGGTTAATGGTTAATATGTTTTAGACATGGATAATCCAATTCTCAATATAAACAATAAGAAACCAAAGATAGATAACTTAATTTCATCTTATTTATGTCATTGACGTTTAGACCATATAAATGAGAATCGTGTTTCTAAGTTACACAAGTTAGGTGACATAGGTTCATTTGATTATGAATCACATGACACATGTGAATCTTGTTTACTTGGTAAAATGGCTAAAATTCCTTTTTTTAGATGAGGAAAAAGGGTCAAAGAGTTATTAGAACTTATATATACTGATGTATATGACCCAATATTTATACAATCAAGAGGAGGTTATCACTATTTATAACCTTTGTTGATGATTTTTCACGATATGAATATTTGTATTTAGTAAAATACAAATTTGAAGCCGTTGACAAGTTCAAAGACTTCAAGAATGAAGTAGAAAAATAACTTGGGAAAAATATCAAGACTCTAAGATCCAATCAAAGAGGTAAATACTTAAGCCAAGAATTTCTGAGTTATTTTAGAGATAATGGGATATTATCTCAATAGACTCCACCATATACACCTCAATATAACAGTGTATCTGAAAGAAGGAATCGAACCTTTCTAGATATGGTACGGACCATGATGGCTTTTGCAAACTTACCAAAATCATTTTGGGAGTATTAACTAAAGAATAGTGTTTATATTCTAAACAGAGTTTCGTAAAAAAATGGTTGATACTACTCTATTTGAGATGTTTTTTGGTAAGAAACTAAAGTTATCTCACTTGAGAGTATGGGGTTACCCTGCATTTGTTAAAATGCCACAGTTAGACAAACTTGACAGTAAGTTTGATAAGTGTTTATTTGCGGATATCTGAAAGAATCTTTTGAGTATTACTTCTACTTTTCTTTCGAAAGTAAAGTGTTTTTTTCAAAGCATGCCGTCTTCTTAGAGAATGAGCACATGCTCAAAGGGGACAGTAGGAGTAAAATTGAATTTAGTGAAGTTCAAGAAGAACAAACAAATAAAGATCAACCGTCTGATCCCACATCTATTGAGAGAATAGATGGACCTTTGTCTACACAAGAATCTCATAGGTCGAGTAAGATGCGTGTGGCACCTGAGAGATATGAATCTTATAATTGACCACAATGATGAATTGCTTATAGATGAAGATGAGCCTACTACATACAAGGATATTCTAAATAGTTCAGAATTTGACAAATGGCTTGAAGTCATGAAGTCAAAGATAGATTCCTTGTATGACAACTAAGTATGGACATTGGTTGATTCACTCAAAGGAATCAAACTTATTGGGTGCAAATAGATTTTCAAGAAGAAAATTGATATGGATGGTAATTTAGTTACTTATAAGGCACCACTAGTTGGTAAGGGTTATCGACAACAATATGGTATTGACTATAACGAAGCCTTCTCACTAGTTGTTATGCTGAAATTCATAAGGATACTTCTAACATTTGCCACTCATTATAACTATGAGGTCAAGTAAATGGATGCGAAAATAACTTTCCTAAATAAAAACTTGACTAAGGAAGTATATATAATACAACTTGAGGGTTTCACATCCAACGATAGCACAAAAGTATGCAAGTTGCAAAGGTCCATTTATAAACTTAAGCAAGCTTCTAGGAGTTGGAAAATCCGTTAGGATGAAACAATAAAAGAGTTTAGTTTCATTTAAAACATAGATGAACCTTGTGTATATAAGAAGGTTAGTGGGAGAGCAACCATTTTCTTGTTATTTTATGTAAATGACATATTGCTAATAGGAAATAATGTACCTGTCCTTCAATTAGTAAAAGTTTGGTTATCTAAGAAGTTCTCCATGAAAGACCTTGGAGACGTAATCTATATTCTTGGAATAAGGATCTATAGAGATAGATAAAAAAAGTTGCTAAGTCTTTCACAGTCTACATACATAGACAAAGTGCTAAAGAAGTTTATATAGATCAATCCAAAAAGGGATTCTTACCTATGTTTAATAGGGTAAGACTTTCAAAGTCGATATCTTCCAAGACACAAGTTGAAAGGGATCACATGAGTAGGATTTCTATACTTCGACAGTTGGATCCATCATATATGCTATGATATGTACTAGGCTCAATGTATCTTGTACTCTCATTTTAATGAGTAGATACCAATCTGATCCTAATGAGGGTCATTGGACGGCTGTGAAAAATATCTTTAAGTACTTGCGAATGACTAAGGATGTATTCTTGATATATATAGTAGGTGATTTGAAAATAAATGAGTATATTGATGCTAGTTTTTAATATGATAAAGATGATTTAAATCACAGTTTGGCTACGTATATACGTTGTGTAGAGGGGCAAAAAGTTGAATACATAGCCACTTTGGAAGCAGCTAAGGAAGTAGTTTGGATCAAGAAGTCCGTGACGGAATTAGGAGTGGTCTCTAGCGTTGTTGGTCCAATATCATTGTATTGTGACAACAATGGAACCTTTGTGCAAGCAAAAGAGCTACGGTCTCACCAGCAATCCAAACATGTACTAAGACGCTATCACCTGATTCGGGAGATCATAGATAGACAAGATATAAAGATAGAGAGAGTTTCCACGCATGAGAACATAGTTGACCCACTTACTAAAACATTATCTGAAAAGAAACATGATGGACATGTTGAGTCATTCGGTATTAGATATATGAATGATTGGCTCTAATGCAAGTAGAAGTTTATTAGTGTTATACCCTAGAGGCAATCACATGTATTTTGTATATTGCATATTTATTTAATAATACAAGACATTCTTTATATTTCAATTTGTTTTATTTATGCTTTTATGAAAAAAATAACTATTAGATAATGTCCTAAGTGCAACACCGTGTTAAGAAAATCATGATAGAGATCATGTTGCGAGATTCCTACTACACTGAATAGTGTTCATACTTAAATTATCCCTAGTCAGAGTATTATTGAGATATGACATTATTAATGTATTAAGACTAGCACGTGTTATACTTCTTGATTTGATTAAGCAGTGGTTCTCACATCCGTGAGTATTGTGATACTCAAAGTTAACATGTAAATGCTTGTTACTAGATTAAGTATATTAGATTATCTAGTTATGAGATAATCACATAGATAACTATTTAGTGCCAGTAAGAGAATCTTATCATAGCAAATGTGCAAGTATTCTTAGACTTGAAACCTCTAAGCTACTTTGTTTGCTATACATTGTACTTTGATTCTAGTATCTGAAGTCCTGACAAGACGGCCTAAGGGATGGATATTAGGTACAACGTGAGGTAAATGAAAGTAGTTACGAGAATCAATAAATGATTTAACACTTCTAATAACATGGGCGAATATGTCAGGCTACTTGTAGGAATCATTACTCGAGAAGTCCTTTTCCAAGGCAATTGTGTAAAGGAAATAGTTTCAATTGATACACAAGTTGAGTAGTGGATTATGGGAACAAGTACTAAAATATTCGGGCTAGAATTGATTAATATTTTAGAAGGAGTTGGCACTAACTCCATACTTTAAACCGAATGAAATATTGTATAGTGAAAGTAGTTTATTGCACTGATGTTTGCTATTGAAAGGTTCATGTCAAACCACATTCTGGAATTTTGGATGGTCATGATGTGCTGCTAGATACCACTCATGATCTGCTAAATTTGAATTTATTAATTAGAGAATTAATAAATTAATTCTAATTAGAATTAATAGGTTAATTCTAATTATTAAAAACTAGTTATCCTAAAAATGTTTATATTAATTCATATTTCGCTGCCAATAGACCAAGAAATGTAATAGGTCACACTCAATAAAGTCTTGAGCGCTCAATATATATTATTTAATAATATTATTGGGATTAATTGTGAGAAGAGAATAACTTTATAGGTAAATTATAAGTTTGTTATAATTCAAGGACTGAATTACAATTATATGAACTTTAAGGACTTAATCAAAGGTAATGAAACTTGGAGTACTTAATTGTAATTTTTGAAAGTTCTAATACCTATAAGGAAAAGGAAATCATTCCTTATACAATGTGTGAAAAACCTGAAAATCAAGAGTTATGTTTTCTGTGAAATTCCTCTTTTCCTTCACGAAAACAACCCTACTCGCCATTATCCCTTCTTCTAGTAGAGGGTTGGTTTTGCTTGTGCGATCAGACTTGTGTGGATTTCTATTAGAGGAATCTTTATCCTTGAGATTCAGTGACTTGAACGGGATGAAGAACTTTGTTCTGTGAGTGGCTTCATTTGGTTCTTGTTGTTGTGCCTAATTGTGATTGAATACAAAAAAGTCTGTTCAAGTTGTTGGATCACGCCACAAATTGCAAGAAGAAAAAATTGATTTTTCAGTGGCGGCATTGAAGGTATTCTCTTACCTATTTTTATCCGTTTTAATGCATACAAGTGATTCTCGTTGTCTAGAATTCCTTTTTTTCTTCCGTTGCATAAATCTAATTTGTATGGGGAATTCCTACAATGATGATATTAGAAAATATTTAAAATATAAAATACAACTATTTATATAGTAGGGACATTTTGGTTTTTTTTGTAGCCAATGCGGTATGTCTTTTTGGTCCTCGAAGTAGCCTGTAAGTCCTAATTAATTTCGAGTTGAGAGAATGGTCTCGATTAAAGAGGAATTTATTTTATTCAGAAAGTCTAATTTAATATTAGACTGAAATAAAATAAAAGGTCTAGAGAGATAAAATTACTTATCTAATTTAATTGGTTAATTAATTATTTAGAACTAGAGTCCAAATTGAATAATTGAAAAAATTAACCTGAGCCTAAACTAGGTAAAATGCTTGAATAATTATCTTGGTCTATTTGGGTTCACTGATTATTTATTGGGCTATTTTTCTATGTCTGGAAAATAAATAATTGAGGTTTATTGTTTATAGGCTTATCGAATCCAAGAATAAATAATAATGTCTAGTCCAATAGCCTAGACCAAGTTTCTTTTCGCAGAACGGAAAGGTTTTAGTTTTTAACCCCTAGCTAAACGACTTATATGATAAGAAAATCTTGATAGCATCCGGGTTTTGAAAAGAGAGTAATCCCTGGTAGTTTATTATTATTGATAATTCTTTCAGTGAAAAGAAAATAGCCAGACATTTGTTTTTTTCTTTCTGCCTTTTCATTCCTCTTTGTGTGTATTTTCCATTTTACCTAGAAACAAGAACAGAGTGAGTCATCTTCTTGATACTGCTAATCTTAATAGCAGTGGGTCGAGAGCACGAGACCATATCCTCACCTTAATAGCTTTCATCAGCAGTATTTAGGCTGAGGAATATTCTGTGAGCCAGAGAGCTTTGGCGTTCAGACAAACAAGGAAAAGCAGAAGACTTGCGGGCTTATCTCCTGGTGCTTCCATGAGTGAACTAGTGGTGATTCAACCAATGCTAGTTCAATTGAACAAAAGGAATCACAAAGGTATATTTTCAACAAAAAGCTTCCGCTGTTATTTTTTCTGCTATATTTTATTGCTTCTATATGCTCTTAGGTCGTGATCCACCTTTCATTATTATGCCACAAAAAAAAAAAAAAAAAATCAACGTGACCGTTGGGGGTCAAATTACAATTTCTAGAAGTTAGAGAGCCGTTAGGTAATGGCTCTCTAACAAAAATCCCTGCCCCGACATGGACTGACCTACTATAGTACCCACTGATTGTATGTGTATAGGATAATTATTGATGTTGAGGTATTGACATATCTGTATTAACTTAGTATATCTTTAGTGAAATGATTGGGTTATTCATTTATTTTGTGGCTTTGTTGTATTAGTCGTAGAATAGTTCTTAGTTCTAATATATATATTGGTATTAGGTTTATTAGTTGATTTTACGGTTTGTTAATAATATTTATGTACAATATTAAGATATGATGGTTTGTATTGTTATTAGTATTGATCTTAATGAATTTTGGAAACAATTCCTTGTATCCTTTTTATTTATATTTGCTTTGTGACTTATATTCTTGGTTTATTATTTTATTTGCATTCTTATTATTATTATTATTATTATTATTATTATTATTATTATTATTATTATTATTATTATTATTATTATTATTATTATTATTATTATTATTATTATTATTATTATTATTATCTCTTTAGCCTTGGTATACTATTATAATTTTCTTCATTTTTTGCAAATGGTTAACTTTCTTCTTTTGAACAATCATCCTTTTTCCCTCCCTCCTATGGCATATTGATCGTCAAGATGCTAGTGGAGTATTTATTTACCTTATTCTCCTTTTTATCTCTTGTAATCCCATTGAAAATGCTTATATTAGTTTATTTGTGGCCAATGAAGACATTGCCCAATTTAAGTGGGGAAGAAAAGTTTAATATTTTCTGTACAATTTTATATTATTTATTTTAGATTTTTCTTATTTTTTTGGGCTAAATTTCTCATTTTCTCATTTTTGCTAAAATTTTTTCAAAATTTTTTCACATTATTAGGTTAGTTTTCAAGGCTTGTTAGTATGTGTGTTGATATGTATTAGTTTGGTGGAGTTATTATTATTATTATTATTATTATTATTTTATCATTTTGCTTGGGATTCTACTTAAGACTTTTCTAGGAAAATTATTTTTATGTACATTTATATATTGGGCATGACATAGACTAAGTTTGGATAAGTGTATTAATCTTGCTTATACTTTTGAAAATGTTTGTGAAGCTTGATTCTTTGAAAATGGATGAAAACTTAGTGATAAAATATATAGTGTGGGTCGTAGGCTAATCTCTAGTTTTGTGGAAATTTCCATTTATTCATTCATCATTTGTGTTGTATATTGTATTATAGAAATTTTCAATCGTTTATTGTAATTTTCAATAAAAAAAAAAGGCAAATAGTAGCAAGAGGTAGGTTGCTCAATGCACCTACTGAAGTGAGGATAAAAAAGGCTCTAGGAATACAAAATGCATGTCCTATGACAAAAAAAGACTTGTGATGAGAAAGAAAAGAAAAGAAAAAGCAAGAAAGAGAAAGAGAAAGAAAATCAAAAATAAAAAAAAAGTAAGGGATGCAAAAAAAAAAAAAAACATTTATGTTAAAATCACTATAAATGCATTCCCTTTGTAGAAGGGAAAATAAGAGGCTCCTATATTGCCTATTCAAATTGAAATGTATTGTTGTATTGTTGTACCAAAGTATAAGGTCTTATTGTATTGTAATATAAAATATGTAATAATATAACATATGTAATACTTGTACTTAGGGAAAGCCAAGAGATTTGGGTGAGTTTGATCTCGTCTCAAATGAATCACTTTGGTTGAAATCTTGATTGGAGATATTGAGTGAATGAAGTTTATTTGGAATAAACGTTTTTGATTTCACTTTGAGGTTCTTGGTTGTGTTTAACTTAATATAAGAGTATACATTAGATTAACTTGGGATAGATTGGTGTTGAGATGAATTCTAAAATGGAGAAATAAATAATCTCTTTACTATTTTGACCTTATTGCATATATGCTAAGTTGTTCTTGATGATTCATCTAGAATGCTATGTAGAAAATTTGTCATTGTACTTGTAAATTTGTTATTCTTTGTCCTTGTGAAATAATGTATTATTCTTAGTTATACACTAGTTAAGTGGTGACTAAATGTAGGATGCTAAATTTGTACATTAGTCAATTCTTTATTTGTAGATAAATGTGGTTTGCTTGAGGACAAGTAAAGATTTAAGTGTGGGGGTGTGTTATGAGGGCTTGTGTATACATATTTTTTAGTGTTTTTTTTTATTTTAATTGTGATAAATTATTATTTAAATCACTACTCACCACACCTTTTTCATCTTCTTTTTGTAGGAAATTAAGAAAATACCAATTGGAGATGATAAAAGATGAAAAGGAAGGAAAATGGAGCAAAAATAGAAGGACAATGAAAAAGACCAAATAAAGTAGGCACCTCCAGGGAAGTCTCACTTCCCTAGACCGCCTAGTACCTATATTGTACAAGAATGGTTGCCCATGGAGCAACCTGGTGACCTAGGAAGGTTCTACCTCCCTAGGTTGCCTAAGTGCAAACAAAGACTTTGTTTGTATAGAATAAAGGTGGCTTAGGGAAGTATAACTCCCTAGATTGCCTAGAACAAAACATATGCATGCCTAGTCTAGCAACTTGGCTGCCCAAGGAAGCACTTCCTTGGCCGCCCACTTACATAAAAAATGCATAGATCCTCGTTTTCCTGCAATTTTTGTGATTCCATCTCATTATACACTATATGTACTCTAAGATAAACCCTAAAAACACATCCTTGGTTGGCTAGCAACCAAGAGATCCCTTAGGGAGCTCAAAGAATCACTAAGAAAGAGAGGATCTTGGGGAAGTAAGGAGAAGAAGAAAGGGTTATGGAAGAAATTTCAAGAAAGAAGAAGTTCAAGATCTTGTCTATAAGTGAAGTTCTTTCTTTTTCTTTGTTTTACACTTTACAATACTGAGATTTATATGATTTTAATGGTATTTGAGGAATGAACCCTAACTTATGTTCTTGTATTAAGTTGTTATTATGATTTATTGAATTTCTATTCTTGTATTTGACTACTTGGGCATTATTGTATTGGATTGATTGTTTAGGCTTGATTAGTTTATTCAATTGATTGGTTTACTCTTAATGATTTCGAGAGATAGGGTTAGGAGTTGAACACCAAACTAATCAGTCCAATGTTTGTTTTTCTTTGATTAACTCAAGAGAGAGGTTGAAGGATTAGAACTCAATAGTCAATAGGTTTTCAATATTATCTACAAATAGGGATATTGGGGCTTTCGAGTACCTTTTGGGTGATGAGTGGGTGCAATGCTTCCATATGTTAGGTTAATTAGGTAGAGATACCAATTAATTGAGCTTTAGGAAATGAATCTCATAACTCGAGAGAGAATGAGATTTATTCTTGAAAACTCATACCGGTGCTAGAGTTGGGATATGATGAAACTGGTGATTTACTTTTTACTTGACATGTGTTGTGGGGATTTCTTCTTCTTCTACATGGCCTTTCCCATATTCTTACTCTTTGACGATCCCTCTGACTTTTAGTGTGGGTCCAAAGTACTCTATATAGTAGTAGTTTAATTTAGTGTAATTAGTTTTATTTACCTTATCTTTTTAGTTATTTTGGCTAAACATTGAGATTAGTGCAAAATAGTGGTAATTGTTAAGTTCCAGTAGATTCGATACTTGCTATTTCCTATACTATGCGATGGGCATACTTATCCATGTATGGTTTTTCTGCTTAGTATTTTAATTTAAGACTTGATTTTTGTAGCGTGTTTATACTATTTCCAATGCACGTAAAACACATATCATTACCCATCACCGTATACATCGTTGTGCGTTATTAGGAAGCAGAAAATACAAGAACATGTGGAGCTCCACGATACCGTGCCAATTACCCTTGATGTGTAGTATGCCAATACACGACAACAATAAATTCTATGATGTCATTTGAAGCTAAGCTCAGAGGATTAAAGCATACACGACATCGTGTAGAACACCTTCTATGGCACCGTGAAACATCATAGATTACCCCCTATTATGTAGAAGTTTAGGGAATTAAAGGGGAACCTATAATTACCTCATTTTTTGAGAGAGCAGTAAGAGAGCCACCTACAAAAATTATCTAAAAACCTCTTGGGAACACAAGAAAGAGAAGATTAAGGAGAAATTTTTGGAGAAAGAAGCAACCTAAAAGAAGATTGCAAAGTAGAAAAGAAACCTTGTGTATAAGTTTTTCTCTTCTTACTTCTGTGATTTGATTATGTGGATGTTGGATTTATTTAATTTGAGTTGCAATTACAGGGTTGTATCCTGATTTACTCTTGTATTGGATGTTTATTTGATTAGTTGATGTCTATTTTAAGTAATTTATCACTTCGATTGATCGATTGGATTAGTTGATTGTGTAATTCTCTTATGTTGAACTTTTGAAAGGATGCATGAGATAGGCTCCTTTTATGCTAATTCTATAAAGTTGTTTTCTCTTGATGACCTTGGGAAAGGATTTGGGGGATTTAGAACTAGGTGATAGATAAAGTTTTGGGGTCACCTACAAAAAGGGATTCTAGGGCTTTTTAGCTTATAATTAGATTTTCTTGATTTTATACGTATTTCGAATTTGATTTGTATAATAGAGATGTCTATGGGTTGAGAGAGTGAATTTTACTTTATTTTGAAAATCTAGCCTAGGGTTGAATTTGATCTCAATTGATTAGGTGATATTTTATATTTGAGTATTGTTTGGAGAATTCTTATTTAATTACATAGTCAATCTCCTTTTCTTACTCGAATCTTACCTTGTGATTTTCTATTCTTTAACTTAGAAATTGGATTGATATATTTCACTAAAAAAAAGTGACTTTCGGCAATGCTAGAGAAAGTATGGCGAAATTGGCCAAAACTGTGACAAATACGTTTTTGCCTCGGAAATTGAACAGTTTTCTAGGCATAAGCATTATGGCCGTTGCAAAAAGTTTGGCACAGTTGGGTAGCCGTGAGGAATACCTTTGGCTTTTTGCAACATGTAATGCAACATGTTGGCTGAATTATATTTGGCTTTTGTGTTTTTCTGGTAATGATATGTTATGTAGTTTTTGTTTTATAAATTTTTCTTCTTGTTTCTTCTTCCAATTTCTTCTCCAAAAGAAGAGGCATTATGGTGTTTCTAGCAACAGAAATTAATTAGGAATTGAAGTGAGTACATATAATCTTTTGGACTTTTCAGGAATTTTTTGACCTTTTTTTCATCCTCTTATGGGATGGTATTCTTAGAAATTTCAAAGTTATTTACAAAAGTGAGTTTGCCAGTGTACATCAACCATTTTTGTTCCTTATCATTTTTAACTTCAAGGAACTCTGTGATTGAAAATGATCATGATTCTGAATTTTATATTAAAGTGGATGATTACATATATCTAAAACCATATTTGTAGTAACTTTAGAAGTTCAGATTTGTAGCTTAATTAAGAAGTAATATTGTCCTTTTTTTTTTCTTAATGATAGGAATGAAGATTAAGGTGGTTGAAGGTTCATTTAATTATGGCATTGTTTTTTGTCCTCAATAAATTTTTATGACTTCTAATGGATGTCATGGTTAGAATTGTGATTTTGTTTTGGATTATTTTGAACTAATATCAAAGATTAGATTCATAATACTTATCGGACTCCATTTAATTTTTTTGGTGTATATTAAGTTATTATTAATGGAAGATGGCATTTTGATTGTTCATTCAATGTATGATAGTTGATTGTTAATATTAGAGGTTTTTATAGTTCTATATGTATAGTAGATGATCTTGTTAAAGTAGAAGGAAAAAAAAAATTGTCAATATCATCATATTGAATTCAATTTTCATTCACTACAGGTGTAAAAAATATGAAAATTTTCCAAAAATTGCGTACTATTTTTTTTTTTTTTTGAAGCTTTAAAGCATGGCAAAAAGTATTAATTACAACAGGAAGAAAATCGTAGTGAATAGGCATTACCATGGTTATGTCAATTTAGAAAAGAACCGTAACAAAAAGGATTATTTCTAATAGAAATTTAATTATAACAAATAATATTCTCCACATTAAAAAAATCATGACAAAAAATTAAAATCTTTGCCACCAGTTAATAACCGTTACGAAAAACTGTGGCAAAAGTCTATGAACAAATTCCACACTTTATTTACAACAACTCCAAAACTGTGGTAAATCCATGGCAAAATGTATTCCTCATGGCTACACAACTGTGCCAAACTTTTTGCAATGGCCGTAATGTTTACGCCTCGAAAATGGTGCAATTTCCGAGGTAAAAACGTATTTGTCACAGTTTTGGCCAATTTCGCCACACTTTCTCTAGCATTGCCCAAAGCTAGATATAATTACAAAAACTACATATTGCACAAAAACTACATAACATATCATTACCAGAAAAGCACAAAAGCAAGATATAATTCAGCCAACATGTTGCATTACATGTTGCACAAAAGCTAGATATAAAACAAAAACTACATAACATGTTGCATTTTCAGTCTTTGAAATCCATATTTTGTTCAGCTATTTCTATGTATAAATGAGTGGCTTTCAAGAAATTGCCTTGACGTGAAAAGGAAAATAAAAAGGTGGAAATTTATTAAAAAAAAAAAACAACTCCATTCTTGATCCAAAGTTAGAACAAGGTTTGGCTTAAAATAAAAAATAGGAGAGGAGTTCAGTTATTAGGTATTACAAAAAACCTTTCATAACAAATGTTCAACTAAAAGGCACTTTACTATGCTAGCTCTCTCCCAAGCACAACTCCTTAATACAGAAAACATCCAACAATTCTTTGAGGGCCAGAGGTAATATGTTTCTATATGAAGTTCATTTTGAAATGAGTGACAATTTTTGCATTCTTACTGTGTCCTGGAATGCTCGAGTTTCACAGTCCAGAATGCAGCTCAAGATTCAGAATCAAATTTACTTAGAAAAGGATACTTTGGTTATGACACATTAAAAGGAAACCAGAACTCAACCACAATCTAATTAAGAAAGAGTGGAACAAATAGCCAAGCTACCAGTACTTACAACTATTAAAATCATCGGGCAATGCCATCAAAATATTAGTAAGATAAGAATAAATATATTGGTACCATCTTCATCCAGTGTAAATTGAATGAAAAGATGGTGCTTATACAAGGACAAGTTAAACCTAATGAATACTTTGGAGGTATAGTAGAGAAGGAAAATAGAGAGAAAAGGGGATAAGACTCAACACACGAGGCATAAAAACCAAGTCAATGTTAGAACCACTCAACCTCAACTCTCCAATCCAACAATCTGCCCAACTCTAAATCACAATAAACCAATCTACCACAAATCCCAATCAAAACCAAATACCAAAAATTCAAACAAAGTTGAGAAGAAAAACAAAGAGAATAATGTAAATGAAAATCTAAGTTAGCAAAAGTAAAAGTAATATCCCTCAAAAGACAACATTAATCAATTTCATTCCACATTTAATCCTCAAAAAGCAGAGAAAAACAATTCATTCATATAGACATTTAGTTTAGCATTCATCTAATTCCAAAGAGAGCAAAACTATGTGATGCCTAAGGCAAGAAGAAAACATACCACCTCCTGTGTACTAATTCAGCCCAATCATTGTAGCCATATCAACCAAAATTTCGCACCAATTCATTTAATAGAGATTAGAACAACTTTCCTTGACATGAATAGTATAATCGTTGCAACAAATAGTCTTTCACAAATAACAATACAGGATAGCATTCAAGGAACATGAACAGTATTTTAAAAAGAGAAACGTGGAAAATGCTTTATTTTGGAATTAGAAAAAAGATCACATGGAATGATTTAGAATCCCAAGTCTAAGCAAGAAATTAATTTATAAGGCAGTCATAAGATAAAATTGTGTGTCTATATTTGAATACACACACGCACACGCACGTGCACACACAAAAAAAAAATCATAAATAAATTTTTAAAAAAAATAATAATATCCCACAATTGTCATTGTTCACCTAACTTTCAAGCTATTAAACCTCATAAAGAAAAAGACAGAGTTTACCATTCAATACCAATTCCAAATATTCACTTAAGCAGAACGGTTCTTTAAAATGGCCAAAGCAACATAATAAAGTGAAATTCTCTTTCAAAAAGATACTCCCTCCAGCCCAAGTTGCATGCTTGTCATTGTTCACCTAATTTTCAAGCAAATGAACCTCTAAGGGAAGCTAAAGTTTACCATTTAATACCAATTGCAAATATTAAGTTAAGTAGAATAGTGTTTTAAAATGGCAAAAAGATATAATAGGGTAAAATTCACTTTCAAGGAAGATACTCCTTCCAACCCAAATTGCATATCCACATTTCCATTTTTGGGTCACTGTTCACCCAAGGTTTTCCTTTTCCACAAACCAATTGATGCACAAGTAATATAACTTCTATAAAATTAACTACTTTGCCTCATAGAAGACAATTTCATCATTTTCCCACACCAAATAAAAGTAACTTATACTTGATGCAGGTTAATCAACAAAGGAATTGCACAAATGATAGTTGAAAACTCTCACTACATTCCAAAAAGCACACTAGAAGAACTAATCTTGGAAAATTAAGCAACATTTTCTAAAGATAAGTCACCTAAATGAGTTCTACCACCCGAAACTAATTAAACATCATCTGTACACTAAGGAGACTAGCTACATTCCTATTTCACTTGTCTTCCTTAAATCCTTGCCACATACATCACTAGTATGAAACATGAAGTAACAATATCACAAGAAAAGATGATCAGATTTTGTTTCCTATAAATATGGTGATAGGCCACATTATCCTCAAACTAAAGATTTGAATCTCAGCATGCCAGAAAACATTAGGACCCCATTGCTTTCGTCTAACGCAATACAGAAACCCAAATGCTATAATATTCGTTCATCATAAGTACAATGCTTAACCACGGGAGCACTGAGGATATTGCTGCAGAAACTAGTCAGAAAGAGCGTTCCCATAATAAAGTTCTAATCTAAGATAGCAAAAACAGAATCATCCATTTGAATTCCTCTACTAAATTGCTAAAAACAAACAAAAGCAGCTATTCTACTTCCCAAACTAATGACTAAATCGTCTTTCATGATAAATATCAGTTTGATTAAAGAGAAATAAGCACCTCAAGATCGATGCACTTGAGATGAATGCATCAATAAACAAAACACTGGGAACAAAAATGGAAATAGACGGACAACTTCCTTGGTCTCTTGGCAGCCATTTGGAGACCAAACTACTATCAGAAGGTCCAGAGGGGACGCTGCCCTCAAAATCCTCGTGCCACAGCTCACACAAGACAATTGTCTAGGGTAAATAGGCCATGCTTGTTGTCGTCATCACAACACCACCACCATAACTACTGCTAGCCGTGTCCGAATCCATAACATTTCTTTCCATGTCCTCATGATTACTAATACTATTACTACTAGTAATATTCACACAATCATCGAAATGATTTGCCATCATCGCAACTACCGAGGATGATTGAGAAAACCTAGACACCATCAAATCCCCCAATGTCGTTCAAATGCAGAGACACACACTCTCTCCCTCTCTTACCCTTGCCCTAATTGAACAGATTTTGGACTGCAACTCATAAGAGAAATCGACAAAATTAATTTCTCCCAGAACCCAAACCCTAGGTTTGGGTGGTAAATAATGGTCAGAAATAGGGTTTAAACAGAAATAAGAAGGAGCTGAGTTGAAAATAGAGTGAGAAACAAAGAGATATTAGATTCAGAATTAAGATTAAGATTGAGAATCAATCAACAAAGCCACTGAACCAGCGGCGTAAGCGCTTGGAGATTGGGAGGTGAATAGAAGGAGTATCCAGCTCGAAAAAGTGAAAGAGAAAACCCAAGAACATATACAGAGTGATGGTGTTGTTGTTGATGGAGGCCTATGTACAGGAAAAAGAGCAGTGTGATTGTTCAAGCTAAGAAAGAGAGAGAAGTTGAGGGGAAGATCAAAATATAGAGAGAGAAAGTATATATGTAATGCGTTCACTAGTTTTATTTTCCTTATTTCCCCAAATGATTTTTTTTTTTTACTTTTTTCATTAAATTCTATTTTTATTTTCTAGTAAGCAAACAGCCGCAGCCTATCTTTGACCAATGAAAGTATTTTGCGCGTCTAATATTATATTTAAAATATAATATATAATACATATAATATAATTTATTAAAATTTATATTTTATATTACATAATTTATAATCCTTATGATATTATTGAAGTTTACTACTTATGCAAGAGGCCATCTTATAGTCTAAGAAATCAATTCCCAAAAAAGTGACTTTCCTCTTAGATTTATTAAAATTACTAGAAAAAGTGTTATGACTAAATTTGAAGGTAATTGGATATAATTTGGTACATTATCTAGCATAATATCTAAAAAAGTATCCAAAACCTAATGCATTTACAAAGATAGGCGTATCACATTAATAATTCAATCGATAGATTTGTTAAAATTATTAAGAAAAGTGTTATGACAAAATTTGAAAGTAAACGGATATTTTTTTGTACGTAAACTAGTATAATATTTTTTTAAAAAAAATCCAAAACCTAATGCATTACAAATATAGACGTATCAAATTAACGATCCAATTGTTAAATTTGTTAAAATTACTAAGAAAAGTGTTATGACAAAATTTGAAAGTAATCAGATATATTTTCGTACACAATCTAGCATAATATCTAAAAAAATTTCCAAAATCTAATGCATTTACAAAGATATACGTATCAAATTAATGATCCAATAATTAGATTTATTAAAATTGCTAAAAAAGGTGTTATGACAAAATTTGAAGATAATCGGATATTATTTTAGCACATTATCTAGCATAATATCTAAAAAAATATTTTAAAAAAAAACTAGGTAGTTGGTCCAAAAAACTATATAAAAATTAATAAAATAGTAATATCAAGATTTGAACACACAACTACTTGAATATATACAATTACCTCAACCATGGTATCTAATGAAAGCTTCTATTTTGTGTTTATATTTTTTAATATTTGATAAAAAAAAAGAAAAAATATGTTTTTTCCACAGTTTGGTAAAATTGTGGGTAATAAAATTTCTTTACCCACAATTTCAAATCTTTATAGTAAAAAATTATTTTTACCTACACAATTTTTAAATCTGTGATAAAAAAGAACTTTTTCCTACATAAACGTAGCCATGACAAAATAAAGTGTTACAAAAAAGTTTTATATACCACAGAATTCAAAATTGTGATAAAAACCAAGCTTTCACCATAGATTTTGCTATGTTGCAAGTAAAAGCGTTGCCAACTTTTTTGTGGTGTTTGTGCGGTAATCTTTTGTCCTTAATTATTTACTTTTTATTTTGATTGATTGAACAATTGAATTTGGGTGAAGTAAGGGTAGTCAACGTACTATTCCTGAGGATCCTTGATACCTACCAATTACATTCTATACTACATAATGGGTATACTTGCTCAATTATGTGTATATGTGAGTTAAATTGAAATTTTGTTTTAAAACTTGGTTCAGCATTAACTTTATTTTCTACCCCTTTATAGCATAGCAAATGCACAATACCACTGTTGAGCTAACTTAGCTCACTTTCCTTTAACAAGATCTTCAAATTCCTCAGTGCCTACTGTCGGTCATATTCTGTGATAAACTTAATGCCTTATACATAACTGTTAATCATCTTTTCCATGCTTGTAGAAAAAAAATTGAGTTTGACTACCATTTTATTCATAAACGTGTTGCTCTTGGTCAACTGGTTAATAGACATGTTCCTTCTGCGGACCAACTTGCTAATCTTTTCACTAAGCTTCTGGCCAAGGCTACCCCTATTCATTTGCACTCCAAGTTATGTATCATGCCCTACCACAACTTGAGGGAGGATATTAGCGATAATGAATCTCTGCCAAGTCATCAAACATATTTGCATACCACTAATGGAGAGATAAGGAAGGAATAGAGAGATAAGGAGGGTAACCTACAAATCTTAACCAAATCAAATCTAAAAGAGAGATCAATCTAATGATCAGTTAGATCTAAGGGAAGCAGTTCTGAACAAATTTAGCAAGTTAATAATTCACCGATAAAATCTGCAATAGATTCTTATTTATCGATTTTGATTATGATCTTCATAATTTGCACTAATTATAATTTTGTTGATTGGTTCTGATTATGATATTCATGATTTGAGCAACTTATAATAGAATAGGATCATATTAATAACTCAAAGATCATAATTGATTGATTGTAATTATGTTAGAATTAGATCTTCAAGATTAGGATTTCCATTAATCACTCAGAGATTGTAAGTGATTGATATTTTCTTTTTTGTACCCTAACAAATAATATAAATACTTCGAAAGGTCATTAGTGAAGCTAATGAAAACAACAGAGACCATGCATGCTACGAAAATTGAAGAAAAAAAAAACAAAAAACAAAACAGCGCAAAAACCACACAGCGGAAGAATTAAAATGGTTATACCTCTGTGCGACTTTGATTTATTTGGCCGTGAAGAAAACTATTGAACCACTGGAATGCCTTCTCCACGTGATGATGATTCAGGGATTGTTGATGACTCCGGTTGAAATCCTGTGATTCGTCTACTTCTTCTTGCTTGCATGAATGCGAATCCTTCTTGAGAACTTAGAATATTCCATCGCCTATTACTCGTTGGTGAAACAATTTAGGTGAGGAAAATCACATTCTCAAAACACTTCTTGAATCTTTGCTATTGATTAGCAAAATCAACAAATCAAAAGGAAAGAAAAAGGATGAACGAGAGAAAGAGAGAAAACAAAGCTTCTGGGGGTTTTTTTTTTTTCCCGTGTGTTTTTCCTGTATTTTTCAAAACCACGACTTCCGGGGTTTTGATATTTCAAAACACCTAAGGCTATCAACAGAAGAGGTTTGACTTAGTCTAAACTCTTCTATTCCATGAATTAAAAACCCTTTTTGGTTTAGGCTATTGGGCCACTAATTATATATTATTTTTTTGGACCCAATGAGCCCAAAATAATAAATATTAATTTTTTTGGGGCTATAGAATTAACCCAATAAATAATTAATGAGCTTAAATAAACTAAAATAATTATTTAAGCCTTTTTATCTAGTTTAGGCCCAGGTTAATTTTCTAATTATTCATTATGGGTCTTAGGCCTTGAATAATTAATTAACCAATTAAATTAGATAATATATTTAATTTAATTTTTCTCATTCTTTTATTTTATTCTAATCCAAAAATAAATTAGACTTCCTGAATAAAATAAAATTCTTTTAATCGAGACCATTTCCTCGACCTAAAATTAATTAGGACTTACGGGCTATTCTGAAGATAAAAAAGACATATTGCATTGGTTATTAAAATGACTAAAATACTCCAACTATATAAATAGCTGTATTTTGCATTTTAAATATTTCCTAATATTACGATAAGAAAATATTGACCTCAAGGACAATGTTGCGTTAGCTATGTCTTCGACCTATATGTGAAATGACTAAAATACCCCTCTACACAACGCCGTGCATTTAGAGAAGAAAAAGTGTATTAATACCTCTTTAAAAAATATCTATCATCCTTAGTCTTCTAATCCAATGATCCAAGACTTCTTGGAATATTTTTGCTTTCCAAGGGAGTTATCCTAAAGCAAATATCCAAGTTATGTTCCCCAGGGCCCTGGATAATTTAATCATTCGGATAACGACAATGGACGATATAGTGTAAAAACTATTTTCTACAAGTCTGTCTTAATTAACTAGTTATATATATACCCAACATACAAGTACATTGGTCCTACTGCAGAACCTCAACTATAGTATATCAAAGCATACGCTTCCAGTTTCGTCAGACCACCAACTCATACTCAAGCTATAGAGTACAAGTCCACGCTGTAGCAGTAATAGTCTAGGTTTCTATCATATAGTACTTTTAGAAACCACTACTACATGTTTAGTTATACGTATTCCAAATACGTTTGTGTTATAAAAAGAGAAGACTACTTATTCGCTAAAGGTAAGCAATTTCGTATTTAGAATTCATAACACAATAACCTTACCATGATGAGATTCCCATTCTCATCATTCGATTAAGAACAATAATTTTTATGTTAAGTAACCTATGGTCCATACCTTACTGTGAAAGACTTCCATTTACATGAACCATTTACTTAAACACAATGAGTCTTTTTCAATGAAAATTGTGCACAAAAATAAATAAGATTTCACAATTAATTTATGAGAATAATAATTTTATTAATACAAGTTAAAATTACATCAGAATCTAGTCTAAGAGGGTATATATCTCAACAATCTCCCACTTGCATGATGGGAAGAAAAAAATAGGGGAGCATGCTCACAGGAAAAAAAAACAGAGGGAAAAAAATACAAGCCTTAATGGTAGCATGGAAGAATTAAGATCATACCTTTGCATGCTTTAACCCTACTAGGTTGAATAGGAGTGGATTGAATGACAGGAATAGCTTCGCCTTACCCACTTGAAGAAGCTACCGGTTGAAATCCCGCTAACCTCCTACTTCGCCTTATTTGCATGAACGCCAAGCTTTTCAGCTCTCAAAATATGCCACTCCCCAACTTCTTGTCGGTGAACACAACAGTAAAGAAGAGTGGTCTATAATCTCCTTGGTTCTCTTGCTATTGATTAGCAAAACTCCAATGAGAAAACAAGAGAAGGAAGGAGATGTGAGAGAGGGAGAGCTGCGTGAGAGAGAGATTAGTGAGGGAGATTAGAGTTATTTTTTTCCACCAGAGATTTGTTTATTGTTAGCCAAAAATTAGGTCTCAAAATATCTGATAAACATATCCCCCGGGATATCATATTTCAAACACCCGAATGTTATCTTGAGAATAAGTTTAGCTTAACCCTAAACTCATTTGAACCGTATCTGGAAGAAACCCTACGGTCCAAGCTATTGGGCCGAAATAATATTTATTATTTTTCTTGGGCCCAAAAGGCCCAAAATAATAAATATTAATTATTTATTTCTTGGACTTATAGAAATAACCCAATAAATAATTAATGAGCCCAAATGAACCAAAATAATTAAACTTTAATTATTTATTTCTTGGGCTTATATAAATAACCCAATAAATAATCAAGCATTAATTATTTCCCCTAGTTTAAGCCCAGGTTAATTTCCTAATTATTCAAACTGGACCTAGGCCCTGAATAATTAATTAACCAATTAAACCAGATAATTAATTTCTCTCAACTCCTATTTTTTATTTTATTATTTATTTATTTTATTCTAGTCTAATAATAAATTAGACATCCTGAATAAAATCCTCTTGAACTGAGATCAATTCCTCAACCCAAAATTAATAAGGACTTACGGGTTATTTCAAAGACCAAAAAGACACATCGACTTGGCTATTAGAATGACCAAATACCCCTGCTATATAAATAGTTATATTTTGCATTTTAAATATTTTCTAATATCACCATAAGGAAATATTGACCCCAAGGGCAATGCTGCATTAGCAAAGTCTCTGGCCTACAGGTGAAATAACTAAAATACCCCTCTACACATTGCCGTACATTTAGAGAGGAAAAAATATACTAATACCCCTCTAAATGACATCTACTATCCTTAGGCTTCTAGTCCAATGATCCACGACTTCCTGGAGTGTTTTCGCTTTCCAATGGAGCTACCCTAAAGCAAACATCCGAGTCATATTTCCCAGGGCCCTGGACATTTTAGATCATTCGAACAACCACAAAAGGCGATATAGTGTAGAAACTATCTTGTACGAGTCTGTCTTAACTAACTAGTTACATATACCCAATACACAAGTATATTGGTTATACTATAAAACTTCAACTATAGCATATCAAAGCATATGCTTCTAGTTTCGTCAGACCACCAACTCATACTCAAGTCGTACAGCATTAGTCCACGCTGTAGCGATAGTAATCTAGGTTTCTATCATATAATACTTTTAGAAACCACTACTACAGGTCCTGTCCTACGTATTCGAAATACGCTTATGTCATGAAGTGAGTGGACTACTCATTGGCTAAAGGTAAGCCACTCCCCATTTGGAATTCATAACAGAATAACCTAAACATAATGAGATTCCCATTCTCATCAATAGGTTAAGAACAAATATTTATATGTTAAATAACCCGTGATCCATACCTCACTGTGAAAGAACACCATTCACATGGATCACTTATTTAAACACAATGAGTCTGTTCCAAACGAAATTGTGCACAAACAAAAAATAAATTCACAAATAATTTCTGAAAATAAATTCTTTCATTAAAATATTCAATTTTACATCAGAAACCTAGTATAAGAGGGCATACAATCCAACATTGCACTTCAAGACTAAGTGAGTCCATAGGTGCCCACCCTTATGATGTCTAAGTGCCTTTTAAAAACTCTTTCAGCCAAAGACTTGGTGAAGGGATCTGCTAGATTGTTCTCCGAGGCAATCTATTTTACCACGACTTCTCGTCTCTGGATGAAATCCCAGATCAGGTGGTACTTTCTCTCAATGTGCTTTCTCTTTTTGTGGTTCCTGGATTTTTTGGATTGTGAGACCGCACCAGTGTTGTCGCAATACATCCTAACTGGCCTATCCATTTGTGGTACGACTCCAAGTTCTAAAAGGAACTTTTGGAGCCAAACTGCTTCCTTGGATACTTCCAAAGCTGCCACATACTTAGCTTTCATGGTTGAGTCAGCAATGTAAGATTGCTTGATACTTCTCCATGAAATAGCTCCTCCAGATAAGGTGAAGACATATCTACTAGTGAATTTTCTCTCATCCTTATCCGCCTGGAAGTCTGAGTCCGTATATCCTGGAGGAACTAAGCCATCAGTCTTGTAAATCAGCATATAATCTCTCGTACCCTTAAGGTATTTGAGAATATTCTTTACAGTCTACCAATGAACCTCTCCTAAGTTTAACTGATTTATGCTAACTAAGCTTGCGGCAAAGAAGATATCTGGCCTAGTACACAACATGGCGTACATGAGACTTTCCACAACCAAAGCATTAGGAATCATATTAATTCTATCTTTTTCTTCTTGAGATTTCGGACAGTCCTTTGAGGAAAAAGATTGATGCTCTAAAAACGAACGGAAGCCCTGCATATAAGAAATAAAGCTAGAAAAACACCACGACACGGTGCAACGGAAGGTAAAAAAAATAATACCTCTTTGTATCGTTGTTTTGTTAGGCTAAGACGAAGATGATGGAATGACAGTCATGTCTTCTTCACGCATTAAAATTTTTGGTTGAAAACCAGCAATTCGTTTACTTCTCCAGGGCATGAACGCGAAGCCCTTTACTTCTCAGAATATTTCACCGCTCAATTTATGTTAGTGAAACAATTTAGGCGAGGAAAGGCTTTTCTTGATCCTTTGCTATTGATTAGTAAAATCAAGAAGACACGAAGAACCGAACGAGAGAAAAGAGCGAGGAAAAATAACAAGCTTCTCAGTGTTTTTTTTCTTTCGTGTGTCTCTCAACCAAAACCCACGACTGCACCTTAATCTCGATAACCAAAACCTTGGTGATTTTAATTTTTCAAAACAACTGGAGGCTATTAACAGAAGAGATTTGGCTTACCCTATACTCTTCTATTCCATGAATTAAAAAATCCTCTAATCCAGGCTATTGGGCAAAAAATAATTTATTATTTTTCTTGGACCCAATGAGCTCAAAATAATAACCATTAATTATTTATTTTCTGGACCTATTAATAAACTGAATAAATAATTAACAAACCCAGATGAACTACAATAATTATTTAAGACTTTTATTAACTAATTTAGGCCCAGGTTAGTTTTTTAATTATTCAATTCGGCTTAGGCCTTGAATAATTAATTAACCAATTAAACTAGATAATAAATTTAATTTTTCTCATTCTTATATTTTATTCCAGTTTAGAAATAAATTAGATTTTATGAATAAAATAAAATCCCTTTTATTAAGACTATTTCCTTGACCTAAAAATAATTAAGACTTACAGGCTATTCCGAGGACCAAACAGACACATCGCCTTAACTACTAAAATGACCAAAATACCTTTGATATATAAATAGCTGTATTTTTTATTTAAAATATTTTTTAATATCACCATAAGAAAATATTGATCCCAAAGACAATTTTATGTTCGCTATGTCTTCGACCTATAGGTGAAATAACTAAAATACCCCTCTACACACCGCCGTACATTTAGAGAGAAAATAGTGTACTTACACTTCTCTAAAAGACATTTACCATCCTTAGGCTTCTAGTCTAATGATTCATGACTTCATAGAATATTTTCGCTTTCCAAGGGAGTTACCCTAAAGCTAATATTAAAGTCATGTTCCCCAGTGCCTGGATAATTAGATCATTTGGACAACCATAAGGGGTAATATTATGTAGACACTATCTTGTACAAGTTTGCCTTGACTAACTAATTACATATACCAAACATACAAGTATATTGATCATTCTAAAGAATCTCAACTATAGTATATCAAAGCATACGCTTCCAACTTCATCAGACCACCAACTCATACTTAAACTGTAAAGTACAAGTCCACGATGTAGCAGTAGTAGTCTAGGTTGTATTACATAATACTTTTAGAAACCACTACTATATGTCATGTTCTACGTATTCAAAATACGTCAGTGTTATGAAATGAGAAGACTACTCATTGGCTAAAGGTAAGCTATTCCTTTTTTTAGAATTCATAATATAATAACCTTGCCATGATGGGATTTCCATTCTCATCATCCGGTTAAGAATAGTAGTTTATGTGTTAAGTATCCCATGATCCATACCTTACTGTGAAAAGTCTCCATTCTCACGAGCTATTTATTTAAACATAATAGGTCTTTCTCAATAAAAATTGTGCACAAATATAAAAAAGATTTCACAAACAATTTTTGAGAAAAATATTTTTATTAATACAGTCAAAATTACACCAGAAACCCAGTTTAAGAGGGCATACATCCCAACAGACAACCCATGTCTACAAGGGATAAACGCTCACTTACATGAGTCTATGCTGAATTTGGACAGCATATTGTCAATGTATATAGCTTGGGATAAGCCAAACATTTTGTGTTTCTTATTTCTAAGAAGCTCTAGCCTGAGAATGTAACTAGCTTCTCCTAAGTCCTTTATACTATAATGACTAGATAGCCAAACCTTGGTAGATGACAGTGTCCCTACATTATTCCTAATGAATAGAATGTCATTCACATATAGTATAAGAAAAATTACATTTATGCCTTCTAATTTCCTGTATACACATAGTTCATCCTTATTTTGAATGAAACCGTAAGATTTTACAGTCTCATCGAAATGAATGTTCAATACACTAGATGTCTGCTTAAGTCCATAAATGAATTTCTTAAACTTACAAACCATATGCTCTTAGCCTTCAGCAGTAAACCTTCTAATTGGGATATATAGATGTCTTCACTAAGATGGCCATTTAAAAATATCGCCTTAACATCCATTTGTCATATTTCGTAGTCATAATGACATACGATAGGAAGGAGGATACAGATAGACTTAAGTATGGCTACCGGGGAAAAGTTTTTCTCATAATCGATTTCTTCTTTCTAAGTATACCCTTTCGCTACAAGCCTAGATTTGAAGGTTTTCATCTTCCCATCCACTCCCCTCTTCCTCATGTACACCCATAAGCCTGGCTTTGAAGGTTCTTTGGTTTTCATTGCTTCATGCGATAAGTTTGCATCAGCATCAACAATAGCCTCCTCATATCTAGTGGGATCATGTTTTTGATGGACGGAGACTAGGTCAAAAGCCTTTCCTGTCCATCTTTCTGGAACCTTAGATATCCTCCCATTACGACGAGGCTCCGTTTGTACAGGTTCCTAAGGCTGTGTCGCTTCTTGTTCTATAATTGGGTTAGGAGTACTTGATTCAGAAGATAACTTCTTTTCGAGTTCCAATCTTGTCGAACCTTTAGTGGATGTATTTTGATCATCTTCCAAGTATCTAGCATTAGCACACACAAGTACTCTTTGCTCCTTAGGATGATAAAAGTAAAGTAACAACCTTTTGTACCTTTTAGATACCTAACAAAATAGCATAATTTCGATATTGGTTCTAATATGTCGCCCTTGATCAGTACATAAATTAGACAACCTTATATCATGAGATGATTTAGACTTGACTTATGCCCAGTCCACATCTCATAAGGTTTCCTAAGTACTGACTTGGAAGGCACCAAGTTCAGAATATATGCCGTTGTTTTTAAGGCATATCCCCAAAAGACACTAGAAGAGTAGCATGAGCCATCATGCTTCGAACCATTTCCATCAATGTCCTATTCTTTCTCTCAGCTACTCCATTCTACTGAGGTGTCTTGGCATAGAAAGTTGGGATACCATCCTATAATGTGCCATGTAATCCTTACATTCACCAAAGAGGTATTCTCTACCACGATCCGATTGTAAAGTCTTGTTTAGTTTACCTGTCCAATGCTCCATTTTAGCCTTAAACTCTTTAAACTAATCAAAAGAGTAAGACTTGCATCTCATCAGATAAATATAACCATACCTTGTACAATCATCTATGCAGCCTTAAACTCTTTAAACTAATCAAAAGAGTCAGACTTGCATCTCATCAGATAAATATAATCATACCTTGTACAATCATCTATGAAAGTGATGAAGTACTTAAACCCCTTGCTTACTAGTGTACACAAAGGACCACACACATCAGTGTGAACATGACTCAGTGTTTCCTTAGCTCTACATACCTTTTGGGTAAAGGGCCTTTTGGTTATTTTTCTCTTAAAACAAGATTTATAGTGAGGCTAACTTTCTAATCTCAATGAACCTAAAGGCCCATCATGGATTAACCTCTAAATCCTAATTAAGTTAATGTGACCCAACCTTAAATGCCAAAGATATGAGTCATTGATATTGGTCTTTCTTTTTCTATTTAAATGTTCAGATTGAGCGTTATTCAATTGATTATTAATAGAATTAATGAAGAATAGATTTTTATACATGTGCCCAGTACATATAACTTTTCCATTTCTATTGATAGTTATACTGGAATAGAAAGAAAAAGAATATCCTTCATTTATTAGTTTTGCAATTGAAACCAAATTTTGTCTAAAATCAGGAACAAATAAAAACATCTTTCAAAAAATCTATTCTATTACAATCAAAAGTGAGTTCCAGTTCTCCCATTGTAAAGGCCCAAACTTATGCTCCATTTCCCATGCGCAGTCTATGTTCGGCCTTCTAAAGTCTTCTAATCTTTCTGAACCCCTTTAAGGAGTTATAGATATGACCAGTGGTTCCTGAATCAATAATCTAAGTAAAAGTTTATTCAACCATTGATATAGACTCTAGATAGAAAACATTACTTGTGGGATTTTTCTTGGCCTAAAGATCTAAACACTCTTTTTTCCAATATCCCTTCTTCTAGCATTTGAAGCATTTGCCCTTGGGTTTATCTTTAGGCTGGCACTTGGGCTGGTGTACTATATTCTCTTTTTTCTTCTTGAACTTTATGGACTTGGGCCCAATTCTTGAAGAAGAAGCCATCGTAGCCTTAACTTGTGGCTTCATGACCTTCTCTGCCACCTGGAACTTCTTCATCAACTCTGTTAAATTCATGTTTAACTTGTTCATGTTGTAATTCAACTTAAAGTAAGTAAAGGAGCCTGATAGAGATTCAAGAACTATGTCCACTTAGCTCTCGGAGTTAATGACATCCCCTAAGACTTCTACTTCCTTGAAAGCAGTAATCATCTTGAGTATATGCTCTCTGACTGATGCTTTCTCAGCCATCTTGGTGTTTATTATTATTCGAAGGGCCTCCTACCTTGCGAGTCAACTCTTATCCACGAATATTGTGGCTAATGACGTACTTATGTCATATGTAGTTGCCATGTGCTCTTGTTTGGATTAGAGCATATTCGACATGGAGGCTAGCATATAGCATCGAGCCATCTCGTCAGTCTTTTTCCATTCTTTTTCAGCTTCATGCTCCTCAGCGGTAGAACTTTTCTCGATCATAGGGTAGGTATCGTAAAGGACATACTTATACTCCTCAACTGTGAGTATTATGTTGAGGTTTCTTTTCTAATCAACATAATTTGGACTCGTTAGCTTATTCTAGTAGAGAATAATGGCTAAGGGACTAAAAGAACCTCCACCAACTATTTCTAAAATTTTGAAAAATAAAAGAATTTCTCAGTATTGTGAAAACGAAATCATTTTCTGCACTTTATCCTTATATTAAACTGATAATAGCTAACCCCACTACTATTATCTTTAACATGATTAATTTGGCTCTTAGGAAAATTGACACAACTTCTTGGGAAGATTAATAGTTTCTTAGGTTAAGTGTGTTAACCACCACAAATTAATTTCCTTTCTAGGTAATGATCTAGAAGATAGCTCCTTCGAGGAGATTGCCATTTCTTCTCATTTTCAATGGACATACCTCGCATTATAACCTCCAATGTGGGTTGATCGATTATAGTACGTATCCCGAATTATTAATTACATCATTCATTAGTTCTAGATCCTTGTGGTATCTCTATCTTATACGGGTTCTCTTCCAGGGTGACACAAGGAGACTTACGATTTTTAATGAGGATCGTGATGCAAGCCGTGGGGCCATTGAAACCCCTCTCTCACTTAATTTTTTAAATAAAGGTTTTCTTGAAAAAATATCATTTGAAAATTTTCAATTAAGTTCTTTTTTTAACTTAAAATAAAATATCTAAATCCATAAAAATTTCGATATTTAGGTTTATATCCTTTGAGAAATTTTTCCTGATGAATTAATTTTATTTAAGTTAAGAACTTAATAATTTCAAAATGTTTTCATTTAAAATTTCCTAGAGATTTTGATCTCAAGGTTTTATTTGACAAAAATAATTTTTTCTTTGCTAAAATGAATTAAAACGGCTTTCCATTTTAACTTACAAAAATTTCTAAATCCAAAATATTTTTTATGTCAAGGATAAAAAACCTTTAAGAAAATAACTAAGGATTAATTTTTGTTTAAGTTAAAATAACCAATTAATTCAATAAAAATATTTTTTCTTGTCAAATAAAATTTTCCAAAGACTTCGGTCTTTGAGAAAATGTGTACATAGGATTTAAGATAAATAGCATGCTAGAAAACTAAAACCTTTTTCATGCTTTTCTATTTTTAATTCTAAGTACCCAAATAATAGAATTAAACACATTAATGATTTTGTTTAATCTTAAAATCCTTTACTATTATTTTTCATGAAAATTATTCAAAGAATACTAACTATGGCAAAAATAATAATTTCGTCTGGTATGGGACCAAAAACCTAAAAAAAAATAAATAAAATAAATATATTTTTTTATGGTCTTGTGCACCCGTTGCACAGGATCATGGCCTAGACCCATGGGCCATGGACTGCGAGCGGGTGCCCGTGACCCGCAATGTGCCCTTGGCATACGCGGTCGAGCCGAGGCATGCCTGGGCCCGACTGGGGCCAAAAGTCACGATTGGCCTAGGCGCTGCCTTGGCTCCAAGCAGACTGAGTCGCAGCTTGGCTCGACCTGATGGTTGGGCTTGGGTGGCTCAATTCGTCTTCCACCTTCCCCTTTTTTTTCCCCTCTATTTTCGTCTGCGATTTTCCTCCAGACTTCTGCAGCCTCTTTGCGATCAATTGAAGGCGACATATTGTTACATTTTTCATCAAAAATAAACACCACATCTGCCTATAACCTTTCAAATCGGGTTTACACTATATCTATATAAGGCATTTAAGATTATTACAGAGGATCCTATACCTCAACCGTGTGGTTTATAGACAAATTACCCATACCAAAACAGCGAAGGATCTCATGGTATTCATTAAAATTAGTCTTGCCAATTATATTAACTAGCATGCATCAATCCTAAGCCTTTCAAAACAACATGCTCTGATAGCACTTGATGCTCTGAAAACGAACGAAAGCCATGCATGCAAGAAACAAAGCCAGAAAAATACTGTGACACGGTGCAACAGAAGGCAAAAAAAAAAAAAACAATACCTCTTCGTGTTGTTGTTTTGTTGGGCCGAGAAGAAGATGATGGAATGACAATCACGTCTTCTTCACGCGTTAGAAATTTTTATTGAAAACCAGCAATCCGCCTACTCCTCCGAGACATGAACGTGAAGCCTTTTGCTTCTCAGAATATTCCACCGCCCAATTTATGTTGGTGAAACAACTTATATAGGTGGGGAAAGGCTCTTCTTGATCCTTTGCTATTGATTAGCAAAATCAAGAAGTCATGAAGAACCGAACGAGACAGAAGAGCGAAGAAAAATAATAAGATTCTCAGGGTTTTTTTTTCTTTTGTGTGTCTCTCAACTAAAACCCACGACTTCACCTTAATCTTAATAGCCAAAACCCCTCAAAACAACTAGAGGCTATCAACAGAAGAGATTTGGCTTACCCTAAACTCTTCTGTTCTGTGAATTAAAAAATCCTCTAGTCCAGGTTATTGGGCAAAAAATAATTTATTATTTTTCTTAGACCCAATGAGCTTAAAATAATAACTATTAATTATTTATTTCTTAGGCCTATTAAAATAACTCAATAAATAATTAATGAGCCCAAAAGAACTAAAATAATTATTTAAGCCTTTTATTCACTAGTTTAGGCCCAGGTTAATTTTTAAATTATTCAATCTGGGTTTAGGGCTTGAATAATTAATTAGCGAATTAAATTAGATAATAAATTTAATTTCTCTCATTCCTTTATTTTATTCCAATCCAAAAATAAATTAGACTTCTTGAATAAAATAAAATCTCTTTTATTGAGACTATTTCCTCGACCTAAAAATAATTAGGACTTACGGGCTATTCCGAGGACCAAAAAGACATATCGTCTTGGCAACTAAAATGACTAAAATACCCTTGCTATATAAATAATTATATTTTACATTTTAAATATTTTTCTTAATATTACCATAAGAAAATATTGACCCCAAGGATAATATTGTGTTAGCTATGCCTTCGACCTACAAGTGAAATAACTAAAATATCCCTTCACACACTGTCGTGTATTTAGAAAAGAAAAAGTGTACTAACACTTCTTTAAAAGACATCTATCATCTATAAGCTTCTAATCCAATGATCTATGACTTCTTGAAATATTTCTGCTTTCCAAGGGAACTACCCTAATGCCAATATCCAAGTTATGTTCCCCAGGGCCCTGGATAATTAGATTATTCGGACAATTATAAGGGGCGATATAGTGTAGACACTATCTTGTACAAGTCTATTTTAACTAACTAGTTACACATACCCAATATACAACTATATTGGTCATTCTAAAGAACCTCAACTATAGTATATCAAAGTATACGCTTACAGCTTCGTCAGACCACCAACTCATACTCCAGCTGTAGAGTACAAATCTACGCTGTAGCAGTAATAGTCTAGGTTTCCATCACATAGTACTTTTAGAAATCATTACTACAGGTCCAGTTCTACGTATTCAAAATACGCTTGCGTTATGAAATGAGAAGACTACTCATTAGCTAAAGATAAGCTATTCCCTTTTTAAAATTCATAACACAATAACCTTGTCATGATGAGATTCCAATTCTCATCATCTGGTTAAGAATAGTAGTTTATGAGTTAAGTATCCCATGATCCATACCTTACTGTGAAAGGCTTCCATTCACACGAACCATTTACTTAAACACAATGGGCCTTTTCCATTGAAAATTATGCACAAATATAAAGATTATTTCACAAATAATTTTTGTAAAAAAAATATTTTTATTAATACAAGTCAAAATTATACCAGAAACCTAGTCTAAGAGGGCATACATCCCAACAAAGACAACCAATGTCTGCAAGGGATCAACGCTCCCTTAAATGAGTCCATGCTAAATATGGCTAGCATCTTGTCAATATATGTAGCTTGGGATAAGCCAAACATTTTCTGCTTCCTATTTCTAAGAAGCTTAATCCCGAGATTGTGACTAGCTTCTCCCAAGTCCTTCATACTAAATTGACTAGATAACCAAACCTTAATAGATGACAGTGTCCTTACATCATTCCCAATAAGTAAAATGCCTTCCATATATAGCATAAGAAAAATCACATTTATGCCTTCCAGTTTTCTATACACATATGGTTTATCCTCGTTTTAAATGAAACTGTAAGATTTTATAGTTTCATCGAAATGAATGTTCTATACTCTAGATTCCTGCTTAAGTCCATAAATAGATTTCTTAAGCTTACAAACTATATGCTCTTGGCCTTCAGCAATAAAGCTTTCCGGTTGGAATATAGAGATGTCTTCACTAAGATGGCTATTTAAAAATGCTGTCTCCATTTACCATATCTTGTAGTCATAATAAAATGCGATAGCAAGGAGGATACAGATGGACTTAAGTATGGCTATCGGAGAGAAAGTTTCCTTATAATCGATACCTTCTTTCTGAGTATTCTTTTTTGCCACAAGTCTAACTTTGAAGGTTTCCACTTTCCCATCTACTCCATTCTTTCTCTTGTACACCCACTTACACCTAATGGGCTTTATCCCTTCAGGTGAAGCTACAAGATCCCAAACCTGATTGAAGTACATAGACTCAATCTCAACTTTGATTACTTCATGCCATAGGTTTACATCGGCATTTGCAATAGCCTCTTCGTTTCTAGTAGGATCTTATTCCCGATAGTTGGCAATTAGGTCAAATGTCTCTCCAGTCCATCTTTCTAGAACCTTAGATATTCTCCCACTACGATGAGGCTCTATCTGTATAGGTTCTTAAGGCTGTGCCTCTTCTTGTTCTATAATCGAGTTAGAAGAAGTCGATTCAGAAGATAACTTCTCCTTAAGTTCCAACCTAGTTGAACCTTTAGTGGATGTACTTTGATCTTCCTCCAAGTATCTAGCATTAGTAGTCACAAGTACTTTTTGCTTCCTGGGATGATAAAAATAACCACCTTTTCTTTCTATTGGATACCCAACAAAATAGCATAATTTCAACCTTAGTTCTAACTTGTCTCCCTTAATCAGTACATAAGTTAGATAACCCCATATCTTAAGATGATTTAGACTTGGCTTAGGCCCAATTCACATCTCATAGAGCATCCTAGGTATCGACTTGGAAGCTACTAAGTTTAGAATATATGTCACTATTTCCAGGG
This sequence comes from Voacanga thouarsii, assembly GCA_026120185.1. Classification (NCBI taxonomy): domain Eukaryota; kingdom Viridiplantae; phylum Streptophyta; class Magnoliopsida; order Gentianales; family Apocynaceae; genus Voacanga; species Voacanga thouarsii. The sequence continues at coordinate 171,457 of JANUWF010003384.1, read as the reverse complement.
TATATCCAAAAAAAAAAAAAAACACTGAAAGAATAGCATAAGATATCATATTTTGAACCATTTCCATCAATGTCTTGTTCCTTCTCTCAGCTATCCCATTTTGCTTGGGTGTTCCCGGTGCAGAGAGTTGGGATACTATCTGATGCATAAATTTTAGTATAGAAAATATTACCAACAAATTACACAATTAATAAAGTTTTAATTAAAATGACAATCACAAAAATTGCATATATGGGCAAGTATACCCATCGTATAGTATAGGGATTAGCAAGTATCGAATCCATGAGAACTTAGACTCTCACCTTACTTTACCCAAATCTTTATTGTTTAACCAATAGAATAGAGAAATATAAATAAATAACCTACTAACCTAATTTACTAGAGAAAATCAAGTCACACAAGAAAAGTCACAAGGATAATTAAGGAGTAAGAACAAGGAGAAAAGTTATGTAAATAGATAGAAATTCTTGAATACATAATAATGATTGAATAGCTATTTTCTCAATTAATTATTATTTTGGCATCATGAAGGATTAAATTAGACCCACTTCATTTGCAATCTATGAAATCACTATCTTCTAGTTAAATTAGTGAACATATTCTATCTCAACCAATTTACTCAAAAGACGCATTAAAATCAATCCTCACACAAATACTTATATTCTAGGTGATTTAAGCATGGAATTAACTAATGGATCCATATTCTAGCAATTATCAACCAATCTTTGATTACCTAGTCTTTATCCTTAACATCTTTTTCAAGCAAGTTAAGAATAACTAGTATTGAATTAATTAGTTGGTCATTCTGTCCTAACATCGTTTTGCAAGTTAATTAGAAGAGAACTAATCAATCCAACACGATATTATGCTAGTAATAAAATACCAAAAATAGCAATAAATTGATCAAAGAACTAAAATCAATAAAAAATCATGGGTCCAAAAGAATATCCTCTAAAGACAATTAAAACATTAATATCAAATTGTCAATAAATTACAAAGTAGAGAAAAAGAAACCACTTATAGACAAGTAAGCATTTTTCTTCTTCCCTGAAACATTCTTGAGAAACCTCATTTTCTTCTCTAAGAATTCTTCTTGATCCTTATAAATCTTGGTGTTTCTCCAGGAGTTTTCTAAATATATTACATTGAAGAATTGAAAACTATGAAAACTTTTTTGTAAAATGTTATTCTCTTGCATTTATAGGAGTTCTAATTGACAAAAAGTATGTACAAGAATCCTTTTCTGTAGTTGAAAGAGTTCCCAAAAGAATCAAATTAAAATTGCTAAAATCTGCTTGGAAAAGGAAAATTCGCCGACATTAATCAGAATGGACTTGGCGTCGGGTCCGATCTGGTTTCTCACTATTTGCTGCGTTTTCCAAAATGAACCTGACACCTTAACTGGACCTGGCACTAGGTACAATCTGAAATCTTTCGCTTTTTTGCTCGAAATCCACTTAAATCTGTACAGATTTGTCAAAAATACTTTTTACAAGCAAAATATCAAATAGGAAGGAATATGCCTAATTATTATATCAAAAGTATCTCAAATTATCCTTAAATAACTAGGAAAATAGTGATAAATTTAGCCCCTATCAATTCCACCACACTTGAACTTTTGCTTTTTCTTAAGTAAACAAGAATTAGACACTAAGTATTTAGAATAAGACACAACAATTTAGCAAATTTTTCCTTAGCAAATTCATCCATAGTGAAGACTTAACCTTCTTCCAACCTTAAACATAACTTCATTATTCACTCAACCATTTCAAAACCTTGTAAACTCCCGTATTAAATCATACAATCCCAAGGCCATTAAAATTAAGTTAAACAAGTTTATATCTAGTACAAGAAAATTATCTTACTCCTTAAACAAAAACACAGATAACATAAATCAAACAAGTCACACAATTTAACCAATTCAAGCATTATAAACTTGAATTTACACAACTCAAGTTAATAAAATAAGGAAAACACTCCACTCCCTTTTTTTTTCAATGACTTAGGGAATTGATAGCTTCAAGTTAATAGATTTTTCTTCACGCATTGTATTGGTCCCTCCTATAATCATCATCATCATCATTTTTTCAGCAATCTTCTTTTTCTTTCTTCTTTCTTTCTTTACCTTCTTGCCTTCAGGATGACCTCAAGAGAGTGTGATGCTTTGTTGTTTCTTCTTTTTCACTCACCTTATTGGCCTCCTTTTTAGTAAAAGGTCTTTCTCTCTCTCTCTCTCAACAGATGAAAGTAAATTTTTTCAACTCACATTCTTTTCTTTTTACTCGATTTTTTTAATTTTATTTCTTCACATTCCTTATTCACAACTCAAAGTCAAGCAAACTTTAAATCTATAATACAAGAATTAATCAACAACTATTCCCATATTTCATCATATCATCCACATTCAAACTTAAAGAATAAAATAAAACTCAAATACAAAATATTACCAAGGTTATCTTAAATTTTTAAGACTTAGCAAAATCCAACTTAATACACAAGTTAACTTTTAACAAAAATCCAACCATAATAAATGACAAATCCATATCCAGAGTCAAAGAGAAAATTATAACTTCATTATAGACAAATAGGCTCAATTTAGCTCCAAAATTTTCAAACTTTCAAATTTGTCAAATTTTTTTCAAAATCTCAAGTTTTCAAAATTTCAAAATTTTCGACAAAATTGTTTGATACCAAGAAAATACCAAGATCATTGATAAAAACTTGGACAAAGAATATTACAAAACCACTTCCCCACACTTAAACTAGACAATGTCCTTGTTGGCTAAAAATTTAACACACGAAAACATCTCCAAATGGACCAAAAATGATAAAGGAGGTAGAAAGTTAAGCAATACTCCCCAAGTGTAATGATGCTCCAATAAATTATAAAACTTGACATAAAGAGAAGAACTTATCCAAGAGGACTTTATTCCGACCTACAAAAGAAAACATAAATAAAAGCACAAAGAAAATAATAACAAAATAAAGACACACCTAAATAAAAGAAAACAAACTAAAAATCCTAAGAAAGCAAATAAAGACATGACTCACACCCCAACACTTAAACTGAAAAATATTTTTCTTATTTGGGAGAGGAAAAACAAAACACTTAACCGACTATAGAAAACCAAACTTAACACAAAGAGACAAACTCTTTCCACTCATCATGCTTTCTCATCATCCCTTTGTAAAAGACATTAATGCTCATTGAAAAAAGTAAGGATAATGAAAGTAGAAATAAGAGAGATTTTTGAAAAATAAAGGGTTCATAGAAAATATTAGTTGTAATGAACGTAAATGGATGACCCCCTTTCCGTAGCATCTTTTTAGACATACAATTCAAGTTCCTAACACAAAGATATAATGTATGCCTAAAAATTGTATAAGCATTAGAATCACCACTTATCCCTTCAAAAGATTTGCCACAATTAAAATTTCCCTTTAAACCTAGTAGTGTAGATTTTAAAGATGAGATCAAGAAATTCTTACTTTGCACCACATATACAAATACCAAGTTACTCCCTGAAATTGGGGTGAAGGCCATGAGTTGTGAATATCCTCCAAGGGTTTCTTATGATACATCATGGATGAATCTAACTCCTTAAGACATTGTACTCCATACGTCATCATTTGGACCATTGCCCTCCAAGAATGGAAAGAAATCTAAGAAATCATGTGACAAAAAAATATTAGAATTATTAGCACATACAAGAGAATCGAACACCTCGCTTTCCACATTGGGCAATTATTCCTCATGTTCTCTCTCTTTCCTTTGGGGATTCTATTGTTCAAGTGTATGGGCCTTTATGACATCTTCAACCACCTTGGCTAGTTGTGCTCTTTGATGGCTCATACGTTGGGATGCTTATTCGTGCCACTTAATAAATAAATTTATATTGGTGACAAAAAGAATGTATTGAGGCTTCAAATGACGTCTCACAAAAAGCATCAATCCGACCTTGCAAAATTGCCAATCTATCATCATTGTAGCTACGTTGATCTTGTGCCCAAAAGTAAATGTCCTTGATGATGTCAACCTCACGTTCAAAGAAAAATAAAGATCAAATCGAAAATAAAAATAAAAACAAACAAAGATAATAGAAAAATAAAGAAAAGAAAAATACACAAATTAGTAATATTCACAAACTACCAAAACACAAAATCTAGTGATATTTACAAATATAACAAAGGCTAAATCAACAAGATTCGAGTGTTTTCGACAGTGCCCATCCTCGGCAAAGGGGCCAAAATTTGATGCGTAAATTTTAGTAGAGAAAATATTGCCAATAAATTACACAATTAATCAAGTGTTAATTAAAATACTAACCACTAAAACCACATGTATGGGCAAGTATACCCATCGTACAATATAGAGACTAGCAAGTATTGAATCCACGAGAACTTAGGCTCCTACCTTGCTTTACCCAAATCTTTATTATTTAGCTAATAGAATAGAGAAATATAAGTAAATAACCTACTAACCTAATATATTAGAGAAAATCAAGTCACACAAGAAAAGTCATAAGGATAATCAATGAGTGAGAACAAGGAGAAAAGATATGTAAATAGATAGAAATCCTTGAATACACAATATTGATCAACTAGCTATTCTCTCATTAATTATTATCTTGGCATCATAAATGATTAAAATAGAACTACTTCATTTGCAATCTATGGAATCACTATCTTCTAATTAAATTAGTGAACATATTTTGTCTCAACTAATTTATCCAAAAGACGTATTAAAATTCATCCTCACACAAATTCCTATATTCTAAGTGATTTAAGCATGAAATTAGCCAATTAATCTATATTCTAGTAATCATCAACCAATCTTTGATTACTTAATCTTTACCCTTAACCTCTTTTTCAAATAAGTTAAGAATAACTAGCATTAAATTAATTAGTTGACCATTCTCTCCTAACATCATTTTGCAAGTTAATTAGAAGAGAACTATTCAATCCAATAAGATATTATGCCTAAGTAATCAAACACCAAGAATAGCAATAAATTGATCAAAGAACTAAAATCAATAAAAAAAAATCTTGAATATAAAAGAATATCCTCTAAAGACAATTAAAACATTAATATAAAATTGTCAATAAATTACAAAGAAGATAAAATGAAATCACTCATAGACAATTAAAACATTAATCTAAAATTGTCAATAAATTACAAAGAAGAGAAAAAGAAACCACTCATAAACAAGGAAGCCTTCTTATTTTTCCTTGAAACCTTCTTGAGCAACCTTCTTTTTTTCTCCAAGAATTTTCCTTGATCCTCCTAAATCTTGGTGTTTATCTAGGAGTTTTTAAAGATATTACATTGAAGAATTGAAAACTACGAAAACTTATTTTTACAGTATTATTCTCTTGTATTTTTAGGAGTTCTAATTACCAAAAAGTGTGTACAAGAGTCCTTTTCTATGGTTAAAAGAGTTCTCAAAAGAATCAAACTGAAATTACTAAAACCTGCTTGGAAAAAGAAAATTCACCGACACTGATCAGAATGGATATAGCGTCGGGTCCCTTTGACCCACTTGGCACCGGGTCCAATTTGGTTTCTCACTGTTTGCTGCTTTTTCCAAAATAGACCTGGTGCCTTAACTGGACCTGGCGCCTGGAACAATCTGAAATCCTTTACTTTTTGCTCGAAATCCACTTAAATCTGCAAAAATTTGTCAAAAAACACTTTTTACAAGTAAAATGTCAAATATGAAGGAATATGCCTAGTTATTACATTAAAAGTATCTTAAATTACCCTCAAATAACTAGAAAAATAGTGATAAGTTTAGCCCTTATCACTGTCCCGTAATGTACTATATAATCCTTGAATTTATCAAGGAGGTATTCTTCACCACGATCCAATCTAAGGTCTTAATTAGTTTACCTGTCAGACGCTCCACTTCAACCTTAAACCTTTGAACTTGTCCAAAAAGTCAGACTTGCATTTCATCAAGTAAACATAACCATATCTAGTATAATCATCTGTGAAGGTGATGAAGTACTTGAACCCCCCTCTTACTGGTGTCAATAAAGTACCACATATATTAGTTTGAACAAGACTCTGTGTCTTTTTGGCTCTATCCGTCTTTTGGATGAAGGACCTTTTGGTCATTTTTTTCACAAGACAAGATTTATACTGAGGCCAACTTTCCAATCTCAATGAGCCCAAAGGCCCATAATAGATTAATATTTGAATCCTGGTTGAGTTAATACGACCCAACCTTAGATGCCAAAGATATGAGTCATTGACATTAGTCTTTCTCTTTTTATTTAAAGGTTCAGATTGAGCATTATTTAATTGATTGTTAATAGGATTAATAAAGAATAGATTTTCATACATGTGCCCAGTATCTAAAACTTCTGCATTTCTACTGATAGTTATACCAGAATGGAAAGAAACAGAATATCCTTGATTTATTAGTTTTGTAACTGAAACAAAATTCTGTCTAAAACTAGGAACAAATAAAACATCCTTTAATACAATTATTCTATTACAATCAAAAGTAAGTTCTAGTTCTCCCACTATAAGGGCCCAAACTTGTGCTCTATTTCCCAGCGTAGTCTATGTTTGCGATTCTAGAGTCTTCTAATCTTTCTACACCCCTACAAGGAGTTATAAATGTGATCAATGGCTCCTGAATCAACAAGCCAGGTGAAAGTTGATCCAACCATTGATATAGACTCTAGATAAGAAACATTACCTGTAGGGTTTTCCTTGGCTTAAAGATCTGGACACTCCTTTTTCCTATGTCCCTTCTTCCCATATTTGAAGTATTTGCTCTTCGGTTTGTCTTTAGGATGAGACTTGGGCTGGTGCACTGTATGACTCTTCTTCTTCTTGAACTTTATGAGCTTGGGTCCCATTCTTGAAGAAGAAACCATCTTAGCCCTTGCTTGTGGCTTCATAACCTTCTCTGCCACCTGGAGCTCTTTCATTAACTCAGTTAAAATTATGTTTAATTTGTTCATATTGTAATTCAACTTGAACTGAGTAAAAAAGCCCAGTAAAGATTCGAGAACAATTTCCACTTGGCACTCGGGGTCAATGACAGCCCCCAAACTTTCGCTTCCTCAAAAGTAGCAATCATTTTGAGCATGTACTTTCTAATTTATGCCTCCTCAACCATCTTGGTGTTAATGATTGTTTGAAGAGTCTCGTGCCTTGCGGGTCGGCTCCTATCTGCGAATATCGTGGCTAGTGATATACTAATATCGTATGTAGTTGTCATGTGCTCATGTTTGGATTGGAGAACATTTAACATAGAGGCTAACATGTAGCATTGTGCCATCTTATCGGCCTTTTTTCATGCCTTCTCAGCCTCATGCTCCTCATCGGTAGAACCTTTCCCATCACAGGACAGGTCTCGTAGAGGACATACTTGAACTCCTCGGTTGTGAGTATTATGTTCAGGTTCATTTTTCAGTCCACATAGTTAGGACCCGTTAACTTATTCTCACGAATAATAATGACTAAGGGACCAAAAGAACCTCCACCAACTATTTCTGAAATTTGGAAAAATAAAAGAAATTCTTAGATTTGTGGAAACAAAAATAATTTTGTGCATTTTATCCTCATAGTAAACTGATAATAGTTAGTCCCATCACTATTATCTTTAACATGATTAATTTGACTCTTAAGAAAACTGACATAGTTTCTTGGGAAGATTAACAATTTCCTAAGTATAATGTATTAATCACTACAAATTAATTTCTCTTCTAGGTAATGATCTAGAAGATAACTCCATCAAGGGGATGGTCGTTTCTTCTCATTTTCTATGGATATGCCTCGCACTATAACCTCCAACGTGGGCTGACCAATCATAGTACGTGTCTTAGGTTTTTAATTACATTCTTCCATTAGTTTTAAATCCTTGTGGTATCTTCATCCTATAAGGGTTCACCTTTAGGGAGACGCGAGGAGACCCACGATCTTTAATGAGGATCATGATAGAAGTCGTAGGGCCGTTGGAACCCCTCTCCCACTTAGTTTTTAAACAAAGGTTTTCTTGGAAAAATATCTTTTGAAAAATTTCAATTAAATTCTCTTTTAACTTAAAATAAAAAATCTAAACCCATAAAAATTTCTATGTCAAGGTTTATACCCTTTGAGAAATTTTCCTCGTGGATTAATTTTATTTAAGTTAAAAACTTAATAATTTCAAAAAATTTTCCATTTAAAACTTTCTAGAGATTTTGATCTCAAGTGTTTATTTGACAAAAGTAATTTTTCTTTGCGAAAAAGAATTAAAATGACTTTCTATTTTAACTTACAAAAATTTCTAAATCCAAAATATTTTTTATGTCAAGAATAAAAACCTTTAAGAAAATTACCAAAGATTAATTTTTGTTTAAGTTAAAATTAACCATTTAATTAAAGAAAAGTATTTTTTCATGTCAAATAAAATTTTCCAAAGACTTTAGTCTTTTAGAAAACGTGCATATAGGAATTAAAATAAATAGAATGTTAGAAAACTGTAAACGTTTTCATGCTTTTTTTATTTTTTAAACCTAAGTGCCCAAATAATAGAATTAAATACATTAATTAAATTAATTAATGGTCTTGTTTAATCTTAAAAATTATTTACTATTATTTTTTTATGCAAAATATTCAAAGAATATTAATTATTGCAATAATAATAACTTTGTCTAATATTAGACCCAAAAAAAACAGGAAAAAAAATATATTTTTTCTCTTGGTCTTGTGCACCCACCACACTGGATCATGGCCCATGGGAAGACCTATGAACCATGACCCGCTAGCGGGTGCCCGCGACCCATGGCCTGCCCCAAAACACGGTCACTATTGTGACCGCATCCTGCCCAGGATGCAATGAGAATTGCCTAGCTAAGGACGTTATTGGGCCCGACTGCGACTTGCAAGTCGCGACTGGGCCTAGGTGCCTGCCTCAAATCTAGGCAATTCGAGCCACGGCTCGGCTTGGCTACTTTGTGGCTCGTCTTCTACTTTGATTTTTTTTGTTTCTTTTGTGAATTTTTCCAGAAAGCTTCTGCAACTCTCTTTGCGATCATAACAGGCAGCTTTCTTATTTCAGCTTTTCATAAAAAACAAAAGCCACATCTGTCTATACCCTTTCAAATCGGGTTTACATGCTTTGCTATAGAAAACAATAAATTTACATGGTTTCCTAAACCTCTACCGTGAGGTGTACAAAGCTTCTACCCATACAAAAACAGCGAAATATCACAGGCATTCATCAAATAATTAACTTGCCAATTTTATTAACTAACATGCAACTCTCCTAAGCCTTTCAAAGCATTATCGCTCTGATACCACTTGAAGCTATTGAAAACAACAGAGACTATGCATGCTACGAAAACAGATGGGGAAAAAAAAAAAACACAGCACAGAAACCACATAGCGGAAGAATTAAAATAGTTATACCTCTCGTAACTTTGATTTATTTGGCCGTGAAGGAAGCGATTGAACCATTAGAATGGCTTCTCCATGTGATGGCAATTCCAGGATTGTTGATGACTCAAATCCCGTGATTCGTCTACTTCTTTTTGTTTGCATGAACACAAATTCTCCTTGAGAACTCAGAATATTTCACCACCTATTACTCATTGGTGAAACAACTTAGGCGAGAAAAACCATAGTCTCAAAACACTTCTTGAATCTTTGCTATTGATTAGCAAAATCAAGAAATCAAAAGGAAAAAAATGTTTTTTTCTGTATTTTTCAAAACCATGACTTAACCCACTGATAACCAAAACACTGGGGTTTTGATATTTCAAAACATTCGGAGGCTATCAATAGAAGAGATTTGGCTTAGCCTAAACTCTTCTGTTCCGTGAATTAAAAAACTTTTTGGTTATTGCTATTGGACCACTAATTATTTATTATTTTCCCTGGACCCAATGAGCCTAAAATAATAAACTTTAATTATTTATTTTTGGGCCTATAGAATTAACCCAAAAAATAATTAATGAGCCCAAATAAATTAAAATAATTATTTAAGTCTTTTTATCTAGTTTATGCCCATGTTAGTTTTCTAATTATTCATTCTGGGTTTAGGCAATGAATAATTAATTAACCAATTAAATGAGATAATATATTTAATTTAATTTCTCTCGTTCTTTTATTTTATTTTAGTCCAAAAATAAATTAGACTTCTTGAATAAAATAAAATTATTTTAATCGAGACTATTTCCTCGACCTAAATTTAATTAGGACTTACGGGCTATTCCGAGGACTAAAAAGACACATCGATTTGGCTACTAAAATGACCAAAATACTCCTTCTATATAAATAGTTGTATTTTGCATTCTAAATATTTTTTAATATCACCATAAGAAAATATTGACCCTGTTAGTGTTGTGCTCTAGAGGCAATCACTTGTACCATGTATATTGCATATTAAATTAATAAGAGGCATTCTTTATCTTTCAGTTTGATTGTTATATCTAAATTAATGTGTACAAACCGTTAGATAAAGTCCCTAGTACAACACAGTGTTAAGGAAATCATGATAGAGATCATGATGTGAGATTCCTACTATACTATGCAGTGTTTATACTTAAATAATCCCCAATCATAGTATTAATAAGATGGGACATTATTAATACACCAAGACTGGCACATGTTATATCTCTTTATTGGATTAAGCAGTGGTTCTCATATCCGTGAGTATTGGGATACTCAGGATTAACATATGGATGCTTGTTTTGGAACAAGTTCATTGGATGACCTAGCTATGAGATAATCACTTGGATAACTATTTAGTACCAGTGATAGAATCTCATTATAGCAAGTGTGTAAGTATCCTTAGACTTGAGATCTCCAAGGTACTTTGTTTAACGAGCGTTGTAATTTGATTCTAATCTTTGGAGTCTTTTCTAGGACTGCCTATGGGATGGACATTGGGTACAACGTAAAGTAAAAGAAAGTAGTTGAGAAAGTCAATAAAGGATTCACCACTCCTAATAATAGGAGAGTATATCTCAAGGCCACTTGTAAAAATCATTACTCATGAAGTCCTTGGCCAAGGCGACTATGTGATGGAAATGGTTCCAATTGATACACATATCAAGTAATGGATTTCTTGAACAAGTACTAAAATATTCGGGCCAGAATTAATAATATTCTGGAGGGAGTTGGCACTAATTCCATACTCTAGACCGAATGAGATATTGTATGGTGAAAGAAGTTTATTGCACTGATAATTTGCTATTGAAAGGTTCATGTCAAGCCACTTGACTTTCTAGACTTTTGGGTAGTCAAGAGTCATTGCTAGATGTCGCTCTTGATATGCTAAATATGGATTTATTAATTAAAAAATTAATAAATTTAATCCTTTATTTTATTAAGAATTATTAATTCTAATATTGTTAGAATTAATTCATATTATGCTACCAATAAGACCAGGAAACCTAATGAGTCACACACAATAAAGGTTTGAATGCTCAAATATATTATTTGATAATATTGTGAGGTTAATTAAGAGAAGAGAATATATTTATAGGTGAATTATAAGTTTATTATAATTCATGGGACCTAATTGTAATTAAGTAAACTTCAAGGACCAATTTGTTGACAATTGGACGTTGAAGGACTAAGTTGCAATTTACGGTAATTATAAATCTATAAATATAAGGAAACGGTTTCCTTAGGGTAAGAGATATAGACTATTTACGCAATAACAGAGAAACCGTTTCTCTGCCTCTCTCTTGATCAAACCCTAGCCGTCTCTCTCTTATTAATCAAAACCCTAGCCTCCTAAATTCTACTAGCATAGAATTGTGAGATTGTGAGCGTTCGACCTTGTGTGGATTATCATTAGAGGGAGTTCTTTCTTGGACTTCAGTTGAGCTGCTGTGAACCGGTTTTGTGATCTGGATCGTGCCTGCGTTCTTGGAACAAAAAAAATTTAAATTCCGGCTTCAAGAGGTAATAAGCGTGATCTTCTCTTTTTCCCGTTTCTACTGCAAACCCGTGATCCATGGCTTGGATTTCTTGCTATTTTCTGTTGCGTTTAATCTGATTAATTAATTTAGAAATCCTACAGACCCCAAGGACAATACTGCGTTAGCTATGTCTTCGACCTACAGGTGAAATGATTAAAATATCCCTCTACACATCGTCGTGCATTTAGAGAGGAAAAAGTGTACTAACACCTCTCTAAAAGACATCAACTATCCTTAGGCTTTTAGTCCAATGATCCACAACTTCTTAGAATATTTTCTCTTTCCAATAGAGCTACCCTAAAGCAAATATCCAAGTCATGTTCCTTAGGGCCCTAGATAATTAGATCATTCGGACAACTACAAGAGGCGAAATAGTGTAGAAATTATCTTGTACAAGTCTGTCTTAACTAACTAGTTACATACACCCAACAATTAGATGTCTTAAAGGTCGAGGTAAAATTTACACAATTCTCTATTTCAAACAAGTTCTTTATTTTATAAATTTTTTCACCTGATTTGTTTCTTTTTGAGCTAAAGCATTTTTTTACCAACGTTAAGGTCGAATAAGCTTCCCTTCTTTCTTTTTTGTGGACTTAAACAATTCCTTCAAGGTTGGATCACATTGGATCATCTGCTCCTAGAGGCCAACCCCAGGTGCAAAGGCATGTGCAAAATGCATAGATAGGTTAATCGAGGTTGAATTTCAAGCCCTTAAGGAATCCAATGATTGATCCAGTACTTAAGGGCACGTATGGGCTTTATCTTCTTGGTGCGGTATACGACTCTTCCCATAACTATTTCAATTTTTTTGCTTAATTAAAATCGGGCTTTTGACCAAATCAAAGCATGTTGATAAGATATAAAATGGACAAAACTAGAAATTTAAAGTTAGAGAGAGCAAATTGTATAAAAAGATATATTAGATAATAAAATTATAATTTTAAAAATAAAAGGTAAAATTAAAAGGATATTAATTAAATATTTTCAATTTTGTTAAAACAAATACAAAACTTTTAAAAATTTGAAAAAGTAGAGCTGAGATCTCCATCTATGAGATGTAGGGTTTATTTATTTATTTTGTAATAATAGTATACTCTTATATAGGAGAGAGGTATCCATTTTTCTAGTATAATTTCTATTAATGAGGTGATTTATCTTATAATTATATAAAAGAAAAATAAAAAATGAAAAATGAAAATCATATTGCAATTGAGGGTAATCATGTTAAATACTTGTTTCCTATATCTAACTCGAATATTAGTGTCCTTAATGTTAGGATGGGCAACAGAAGCAATACACAAATAAATAGAAAAGATGAAAGAAAATAAATAAATAAAACATAATAAATTTAACGTAGTTCGGTCTCTCGATTAGATCTACATCCACGATCTCGAAGGAAAACACTCAATTATATAATTTTTGGACAGATAAAATTATAAACCCTCCCAAAATAACTCAAGGCCAAAAAATCTTTCAATTTACTAGGCTCAATGAGTTGGTGTACTCTCCTCAAAACAACACTAACCTATTTATAGGGAAAGCCTTCCTTACCCTTTTTTAAATTATCCCATGTGGGATTGAGAAAAAATCAACAAATCCTCCATTTTCTCAATTTTTCAAATTACAATAGAAATGAAACCTAACTCTATTCCCAGTCCTTACAGTCTTCTTCTCTATTGCTTCTTTCGTTTTACTTCATTCAAGTCTCTTTTTCCAGGAATGACCATCAAGATAGTAGATATTTTTGCTCTTCTTTCTTCCTTGCATAACCAGACAGTTCCCTTTGTATATTTTGCAAGACTTCCCAACACCAACATACTTGTATCTATTTAATGCTATCACATCTAATAAAATAATGTTGATACTAAAATCAAGAACATTCCTTACATAAGAAAGTATTTTGACTTCATCATTGTGGAGCTTAAGGCAGACTCATCCAACACTTTGAACCTTCATCTTAGAGTTGTTTCCCATGTTGATGTGGTCAAAATTCCCCAATTGCAAATCATCGAACATGTCTTGGTCTTTGCAAATATGCAAGTCTGATGCAGAATCCATTATCTAATTTGAATACTTCTCATCAACAGTATTATCCGAACATCTCATCAATAATAGATCATTGTCCATGGCCATATTTGTAAAGGAATTACTTACTTTGGCCTTGCTCCTCATTTTTTCTCTTAGAGCCCCTCATTTGTTCTCTTAGAGCTTTTAAATCCTCTTTCATTTTTGGGCAATGACTTTAGATGTGACCAATTTCCCCACAGTAATAGCACTCAAGGTCGCTATTATCACTTTGGTGGGATTTTCCTCTTCCTTGATCACATTTTCTTTTGCTTCGACTCCTCCCTCTTCTCCAACTCTCTGTAGTTAGTGCTCGTTCATTTTCAAAGTGATTTTCTTTTATCATCTGGTGATTTTTTTTTAACAACTTCAACACCTCTTTCAGTTGCAGTGTACTTTTTCTTACTAGCAGTGACTGCACTAATGCTGTGTAAGATTTGGGTAGAGAAGACAACAAGAGCCTCATCTTCAATCTTCTCTCCCAAATTTTCAAGTCGAGATACTAACTCATTAAATTATTTTTATGGTCAATAATGTTACCTCATTTTTCTATCTTAAGCGAATATAGATCCATCTTCATCATCAAGCGATTAGTCAGTGTCTTCGATGTATGATTTTTATCTAAAGCCTTCCACATCTTCTTAGTTGATGTCTCATTCAACGCTGTAACTTTAATATGTGGAGCCAATGTTGACCGAATGGTACTGACCACCCTTTTCTGAATAGTACTCCAATCTGAATCCTTCATCCCTTCTGGTTTCTTATCTTCTAATGCAGAATCAAGACCTTGCTGCACTAAATAGTCTTGAGTTGTGTATTGCCACAGAGTGAAATCAATCTTTCCATTAAACAATTGAGGTAAAATCTTATTCTTCATATATGTAATATTTAAAGAATTTATAATAAAATATCTTACCTTCACGTGACACAAAAAAAATTACCCCTTACTCAGAACTACTGATGGAGTACTTTTTCTCTCCTCCCTAGACCCCAACCTTGCTCTTCTCCCAAGCCGGAACCTTTGTTCTTCCCTCAAACTGGAACCAGGCTCTGATACTACTTGTTGGGATGTGCAAGGGAAGCAATACACAAATATATAGAAAAGATGAAAGAAAATAAATAAATAAAACACAATACGAAAATTTAACGTGGTTCGGTTTCTCAATTTGACCTACACCCACGACCCTAAAGAAAAATACTCCACTATATAATTTTTGGACGAACAAAATTACAAACCCTCAAAAGATAACTCAAGGCCCAAACATCTCCCAATTTACTAGGCTCAATGAGTTGGTGTACTCTCCCTAAAACAACACTAACCTATTTATAGGAAAGGCTTCCTTATCCTTTTTTTAAATTATCCCATATGGCATTGAGAAAAACTCAACACTTAATAATATATTTCTTCAGTTTGAATTTGAATGTTAACTTTTCTATTTTGAAATGTCAAGAAATGAATTTTTTTTCTTAAAATAGCATAATTTTCTTAAAATTAATATATATATATATATATATATATATATATTTCACTAACCCATAAT
Source organism: Voacanga thouarsii (assembly GCA_026120185.1). Taxonomy (NCBI): domain Eukaryota; kingdom Viridiplantae; phylum Streptophyta; class Magnoliopsida; order Gentianales; family Apocynaceae; genus Voacanga; species Voacanga thouarsii. Next base: position 155,921 of record JANUWF010003384.1, on the reverse strand, counting down.
TCTTTGTTAGAGTTGTGCTCTAAAAATAATCATTTGTATGACATATTTTGCATATTTATTAATAAAAATGCATTCTTTCTCTTTCAATTTAATTAATCATTTCGTGTATATATGTATAAAACTATTAGATAAAGTCCCAATCACATAGTATAGTGTTAGGGAATTTATGATAGAGATCATAATGTGAGATTCCTACTATACTATGCAGTACTTGTGCTTAAATTATCCAAATCATAGTATTAATAAGATGTTGGGGATATGCCCTAGAGTCAATTTGTACTTATACAATTGTCATTATGTTTTATATAATAATATGAGGCTTTCCTTTCCATGAATAGTGAGTTTTGTTTTGTTGGTCATCAAGTACGTGACTTGATAGTAAAACCCTACAATGAATACAATGACTATTCTAAAGTCTGTCCTCGATCGATTATTATTATTGGAATAATAATAAATTAAGATTAGTATGTTTGTGACTTGATGGCTATGTTTTATCGGCCATGGATATTTGTGATATCGAGTCAAGACATAAATAAATGTTAGAGAACATTGTATTGGACATGACCCATCTGTGAGAGTACTTCATGGAATATGTCATAAGTACTTTCTAGCCATAATAATATTGAAAGTCCTTCGACCTAAATTCATCATAGTTTCTTACTTGATAAATTCTATATTTTGACATTGTCTAAAGTTGTCTTTAACCGAGATAATAAATTAGACTACTTGTTGGATATAAAATAAATCAAGGAGAGGAATATGATTGGTTGTGAAGGAATTTGTCCCTCTCAATTATGGGAGAGATATCCATGGGCCCCTTGATAAGTTAGACTCGTTAAAAAAATGCATGGCCGTGCTCAAATATATCAATCTAAGATATTGATATCATTTGTTTGAACAGATCTACTATGAAATCAAGAAATAATTGATTAAGCTTAATAAGGATGACATGCTCCGTGCCTTATGCTTAATCTGGATATCGTGTGACAAAGGGACTAAATATAAAATTATGGTTTGGTTCAAAGAGATCACCGATCTTCATTTAACCTGGATAGTTATAATGTTTTGCTAGAAACCGCTTATAACTTGTGGGCCATTTAAATACGATTTAGGCACGCTGCCAGTGTTAAATGAACCTATAGGGTCACACAATAAGCGAACTTGTTAGGTTATTTTTACGGTGACCAGATTCGATGAATCGGATGATATCCAGATTATAAGAATCTGACTCGGTAAAATAATTAGTTAAATTACCGAGATAATGGCAGAATCTTATCATATCAGTTTTAATTTAATTTGAATTTAAATTAGAATATGATAAGATATGATTAGGGTTGGACTCTAAGAGGTTCGAGGGTTTTTTAAGAAAACCCTAGCCGTCTTTCGATAGTCCAATTTTTCGGTTGAGAACATTCGTGCCATTCTCTACCAGAGAAAAAAAAAACCTCTCAAACCCTAGGCGCTAGCACTCCCCGGGTATCTAGTGAGTTCGCGGTGTGTATCCGTAGAGGATGTTCGCATACTGCAGCGTCTGGTGATTGTTCGGGTCGAACGTACAACAGCGCAACCAGAATCGAAGGATTTCGATTACAGCAACCAGAGGTAACTCTTAAAGCTTAGATCTTCTTAATCGTTTACTTGGGTCCTCGGGAGGGATTCGTGGATGTTTTTCCCGTTTAGGAGTCCACGAATTCCAACATAAGATATAACATCATTAATGTACAAAGAGTAGCACATATTATACTTCTTGATTTGATCAATCTATGGTTCTCATATCCGTGAGCATTGTGATACTCAAAATTAATACGTAGATACTTGTTATGTAAACATGTTTATTGGATGATCTAACTATGAGATAATCATATGGATAACTATTGAGTATCAATGATAGAATTTAATTATAGTAGATGTGTAAGTATCTTTAGATTTGAGATCTCCAAGATACTTTCTTTACTAAGCGTTGCACTTTGATTCTAATATTTGGAGTCTCATTTGGGGCCGCCAATAGGATGGATATTGGATACAACATAAAGTAAATAAAAATAGTTGAGATGGTTAATAAAGAATTCATTACTCTTAATAGTGGGGGTGTATATCTCACGATCACTTATATGGAATCATTATTCGTGAAGTCCTTGGCCAAGGTGATTATATGTTGGAAATAATTCTAGTTGATACACATGTGAATAATAGATTCTGGAATAAGTACTAATAAATTTGGGTTAGAATTAATTATATTCTAATAGAAGTTGGTACTAATTTTATACTCTAAAACTGAATGAGATATAGTATGATGAAAGGAATTTATTAAACTGATATTTTAGTATTGAAAGGTTCATGTCAAGCCACTTAATTTTCTGAATTTTTAGACGGTCATGATGCATTATTAGATGCCGCTCTTGATATGCTAAATATAGATTTATTAATTAAAAATTTAATAAATTAATCCTAATTAAAATTAATAAGTTAATTCTAATTGTTAAAAATTTTTAATTCAATTTTGATAGAATTAATTTACATTAGTTACCAATTTACTAGAAAACCTAATAAGTTACATACAATAGAGGAATTGACACTCAAAGTAATATTATAGATTAATTTGTGAGAAAGATTGCTTTACTGAGCAAATTAGAAGTAGTTATAATTGTGGGGTTAAATTATAATTATTAAAAGTCTATAGGCTTAATTACAATTTGGAAGATCCAAGGCCCATTATGATTTAGGAAAAGGATTTTTATTGTGATTTCCTAATAGGAATAGGAAATTCAACAGAATGGCTTGATTGATGTGTGTTTTGTTTTTGGAGGAGGTGCAAGGTGTATATACATACATGCGATGCACGGGTTTCGGCTGTTGGGAAAACTTCACGAAAACACAAGAGAGCCTCATTTTTTCTTACTTTTCTTTTGTACAATATCAATCCTATTACAACAGTCAAATAACGACAACTAGCATTGTTTTAGGTGCCTACTTTTGAGTACAATCCTTGTGTAGATTGTGTTAAAGTAATTTCTGTGCTTGAGATTTTAGTGGTTTATGATTGAACGAATTTTCAGAATGATTTCATCGCGTGAATATAAATTTTAAAAGTCGTATTTTTAAAATAATAATTTTTTTCTCTTTATTAACTCATTTAATTATATATAAGTGATCCAATTACATAAATTTCGTTTTAATTTCTACTGCATATTAATTATTATTGTATAATCAAAGTCTAACAATTTTATTATATTGCACTACACGTATAAAAAGTGAGCTTTTGAGTACATTTTGTGTCAAAACTTTGTGACCAATAATGTTGAGAAGATAGAAATTTTGAGTACATTGGATGTCACAATTAACTTTTCTAATAAAAAAATAATATAATAACTTATTTATAATTAAATATTTTTCTAAATATTTATATTAAATTAAAATAAAATATTTAAATACAAACAAAAAAAATTTATATTATATTATAGTACATGTGCAAAAGTGTGCTTTTGGGTACATTTTGTGTCAAAACTTTTGGGCCATTAATGTTGAGAAGATGCTTGAAATTTTGACCTTTCTATCTATAGACCATAATTTTCTTCTTCAGATATTTTTTTAAAGAAAGTGTTAGTATCGTTTAGACGCGTATTAGGCAAGCACATTCAATTATGGGTTAAGAATTTGTTTGATAATCTAATTCAATATTTATAATAGAATGAATTAAATATTTATTTTATTAAATATATTTAATAATGATTAATAATAAATACGTTTGATAATAAATTTTTGTTATCACTTAATTAATTAAGACGTAATTAAATTATGTTATAAATTTTACTTGAATTAAAAGTTATTTAAGTTTAAAATCTGAATATGTTAAATACTCATCTAATTATTAATATTTTTATATTTAATTTAAATTATAATAAAATATAGTGTAAAAATAAATTATAATTAATTTAAATTTTAAATTCAATCTTTAAATTTTAATTTTCAAAATTCAATACTTAAATATTTAAATTTGAATTTTTCAATTTTAATTTTATCAAATAAGTCCTAAATTAGGAACTGAATTGTGAAGTAAATTATATATTAAAAAATATTCTAAATTTTGAAAAAAAATGACAAAAGATAAAAACATATTAATTTTTTTGAAAATGCGAATTGTATAAAAAAGAAATAGTGGAATTCCAAACGTTTGAAGGGCAATAGCGATTCCGATTCCTTCACTCTATTCTCTCTTTCATTTTCTCCCCGTAGAGCTGCCATGTATTTCTTACCTTATCTTTTTTTTTTTCCCCAATAAAGTAGATATATGACTATTCTATAAGAGTGAAAAAGATAGTTAAAAAAAAAAAAAAAGATAGAAAAGAGAATTCGAATCGAGATTTGCCTATACCTTGAAGATATACGTATTCCGTTGTCGCACGGAAAGTTTTCAGTCGTGTGTAATTGAAACAAGAGCCAAATGCATGAAAGTTGTCTCCAATATGTTTGCATTTGATTTTCCACATGATGAACAAAAACCCCTTTTTATCAAGTCAAAATTCCATTTGGTTTGCATTTAGAGAGAGAGAGAGAGGGAATGAAAAAAGAAAAATCGTTTTCCAAATTTGTCTCTATTGCAAAAGTAGTCAAGATTTTCGGCCTTTGGCATTATCATCACATCTAAATAATTTGTAATGACCCTACTAAGAAACCAAAAAGTTCGTTTAAATATCCTTTTTGGATCACTGTTTTGATATGTCAAATGAGGGTAAGTGAAGTGTATAAGATTATGATTTAATTACTTGAAAAAATATATATTACAATATATTTTATATATACCAATTGTTCTAATACAAGGGAAAATCTTTCATTTTTGTCAAAATTTTTGACAGATTAATTCATGTACTCCTAAATGATAATTGAGAATATTTAAATACTCGAACATTAAGAAAACCATTCTTAAAAAACGGCAAAAATGAAACAAAAAAAAAAAAATCCAAAAAGGTTCTTTTAAATGACTTTTATGTTTTGAATAATTGAATTGAGGTTAAAGCAAGAAAAACTATTTCGAAAGAAACAACAGAAGAAGGTCACTCTTTTTCATGTGGGAAGACATAACTTTTTTATAGTTTGTCTATTCATCAACAAGGCAAAAAGAAAGGGCAGAAATACATTCCTTTTTTTCCTTTTGCGATTCCGTATCCTACTAAACCCTCAGCCACACAACCAGGGAGTTGTTGTTGTTGTTATTTTTTTTTTTAAATAAAAAAAAGTTTTGCTGGCCAGCTCATAAATTTTCAATTAGAAATATTTAGTGGACAATACTTCTATCAAAAAAATATTAATTAAGTTTAAAAATAAATGTAAATAATTTTTATTTTACGTGAATTGCCATCTACTTATAAAATATAATATTTTTTTTGGTCTTATTTTGATCTTATATATTTTTAAAATTTTAATTTGAAATCAAAGTACACAGTGGTATCCAAACTTAATATTAATATGTCAAAAATATTTTTATATAATAACAATAATTTTTCCTGTACCGTAATAATATTTAATGTAATCGAGATAGATTTCAAATGTACAAAAACTATACACTAAAAACTACCATCGGCACGGTAAACACTGTCCTAAGCACTCTACACTGTATCTTGACTCCAACGCTTTATATCTCAAATATGACAAATCAAACAAATAAAGGACTGACATTAATAAATTCGGGTGAAAACAATAACGTCAATAATTTTATTCTATGCATTGCCTATGGAACAAAGGAAGGAGAAAGTGGGACCTTCCCTGCTTGACTTTTGGCTCCTTGAAGAACGGAGTTAGGTAAGAATTTGACGTCCTTGTTTGAATACTGACAACATAGAAATGCATTTTCTTGTTATCTACATTCCTCTTCTGCATTTTCTTTTTGAGATTCATCTTCCACTGTAGGCGAATTCAATTAAGCTGAAAAGTTGTCTGTCTACGATTGATTATGTATAGCTGCCATTGGTGAAGTATTTTGCATATTGAAAAGATTCAAAGAATGCTGTCTATGTGCACTTGTATTTTGTATATACACTAGATATTGTATTTTGAACATGTAAACATAAGAGATATACATTCTATTGCCTTATAAAAGGGGAGTCGATGAGATTAGTAATTAATTATTCTTCTGATGAATACAAACAGTTCGATAGAGAGATAAATGTATGAGTCGGACATTTTAAAAGACGTGAGTTTCTTGAACTTATTGTAGAAAGGGTCCAAGAAAGTAAGAATATTGCATGTGGAGGCCAATTAGGACTAAAATCAGTATATTTCGATTGATCTTGATAAAAAAAACGAATACAAAAGTATTGAAATTTGAAAACGAAATAAAACGAAAACGGAAAGTTGGTAATAAAGGAATAAGGGAAAACTTCTGAAAACTAAACAAAGCTATAAATGAAGATAAAGACAAAGGAAATGCAGAATAAAATGAAATTGAAAACTGAAAATTGATAGTCGGGTGGATGTGTTTGTTAGTGTCCTTCATTCTGGGAATCCTTGCCCGTTTTATGCTTGCTGTGGCGTGGTTGCCGACTATTCGATCGTGGAGAAAATCTCGCTTCGTAGCTCGTCCTTGACGGTAAGGAACAATAGTGTGTTTACCGATCGTGTCAAGATATGAGAGTGACGACTCATCGGCTCCTGGTTCCAATATTGACCGGGTATATCGGCTGAAGAATTTCTTGACGTCATCATCGTCTTAGCAAAATTCAAATCAGCTTTGATTCAAAGTTACCGTTGCAACGGATCGGCTAAAGTTGACGTTAACACATACCCTCTCGAGTCCCGTTACTTTGATGGCGCGAATAGGTGAAGCGATGAAAATCGTACCTATTTTAGTTCGTAGCCATTATTTTCCTGACAAAGTTGAAACGTCCCAATAGTTGCAGAAGGTTTTTGACTCCTCGGCTTTGAAGCCCGCGAATGGCTAGTCTTTGAATTTCACTTTAAATAGCTGTGGTCCCAATTACTCCTCCTTCATCGATGTGAAATCCTTCTTCTGAAAAAACTCTATATTGATTAGGCTTCAATCTTTCTTGTGAATTTCGATAATATCCCCTGTGCTTTTTTTATTAACGATCTTTGAGTTTCCATAGCCGCTCCAATTGATCATACCCCATGGCTTTGATTCAAACCAAGGCTAACCTGCATGCCTTGGACCCTCGGCTACTACCGACGGAAGTCACCACCGATTATTTACGGTCTACCCATCCGAAGGGTTTTGTCCTTTCGTTGAATTGGGATGAATTTTCTACAGTCGGTCTGCCATTTTTCTTGCACCATTGGCCGCGTACCTTGAAGAATTACAGAGAGTGGCGTGATCGCTGCCACGTTACTTTCGGTGCTCTTTGGGATCAGTGGTGCATCTGAGATGCCATTATGAATTCCGATTTTGACATAACTTTTGACCGCAACTTTTTTGCTACTGTTCTATAGTTCTGGTCCTCAACAATCAACGGCTTCATATTCCTCAACGGCATTTTCTCTCCGACCATCTTGGACATCTGCACCATCCTAAGCTTCCGATGCGATAGAGATGAGATTCCTAGCCTCCATATGATGAGAGTTTGCCTGCCGTTGAAGCCCACCTGGACAAAGCTACTACCTTATATGGTAATTTCATGGCTGCAAGGGGGTGTAGGCGGCGCTTCGTCAGAGTAAGAACAGGCCTCCTTTCTATGGTTGTGGCTCTGCAAATATATTTTCTACTTCCATTCGGCGGGGATAAGAAACGAATATCGATACTTTGTATCGGCTATGTTGCGGAAGAAAAGGTGTTGCGACCTGGCCTCCTTGGTGCTAGCCTTAATCTATCGGCTAATGAACCAGATGACTTCGGCCTTATCGATTGGGAGTGACCCAACCAACCTTGGCGGCCTTCTCTGGGTCATGAAACTATGGCTTTATCAGTATGTCCCTCAATTTGGTGTTAACAACATCTCTGCGGACTCTGCGGACTTTTCCGACCAAGCTACGGGTTATCGGCTATTGAGAACCCTTGTGAACAGATCTTCTGCTAGTACCATTGTGTCCTATCTTCACCAGAATCGCCTCTAGAACACGCCTCACTTCTTCTCCTACTCTGCTTGAGAGACTGGCCCTCTTTGGTTGATGAAACTTGCCGATACATCGGAAGGTTCCCAGCAGACCATCTGGGCAAAAATGTTGTGTCCCAGGGAGCTCATTTTAGGGGCCAAACCAAGTGCCCGAAGTGCCAATCCTCTTGTGAATGATACAATCCTCATTTCTTTTCTCGGCAATTTGGGTTGATTTAGGACATCACAGTTGACCCTGGTCATATATCATCTTTTACTGTCATACCTGTCTTATCGGCTGAAGATATGCACACTTTAGCCGATAGGTCCCTAACTATTCTTCACTCTTTTGAGTATCATCACTTCAGGTCGTTAGGTAAACTATCCCCAACTTCAACCTATTTTAGCGACTGATAAGTGAAATACTGTTCTCGGCCCTTGTGGAGAAGTGGCTGCTCAAGTTGGCTGGGCTGGCATCGTCGACGGTGATGAAAATGTTAGCGCCAAAGCAAGGTAAGCAAAGTAAGATATCGAATAGTCTGATTACTGCACCGTTATTCCAGACGCCGTCGGTGAGGAAAGCCTCCACTGTTCCACCAGCTGATGAGGAAGAAGAAGAAGAAGAAGAAGAAACTATCCTCCCTCTGCTTAGGCAATTAAAAAGGTGGCAAGCCACCCATACCCTGACAATCACCAAGGTCTGGATCTCTTGTGTTAAACATTTTTATGATATTCTTCAATCCTCAACTCAAAGCTAACTCTTTATTCCTTTCTTTTGTAGAAACAAAAACCCAACCAATTGGTTATTTTTTACTCTTCCTCAGAGTAGACGAAAGCCATACCCCCCCTTGTCACCTGCAAAAATAACACCAGCTGAGGAAGGAACTTTGGCTGTTTCACCTTCATCGGTTGTTCCTCGAACATCTAAAATGCCTGTCTCAAAGAAAGCAACGATCGACAAACTTATTTTTCCTCTTACGAAAATAGCTTAAGAGCCCTCTTCAATGGAGTTTCCAAAGGAGCCTGCCCTTTCTTGGGCGATAACATTTGAGGCCGCTGTGTTAGATCTTCTGCGTAGCTTAACTAGGGCCAACCTGTCGACCAGCCAACCTTCCCAGGATGAAATTAGTCGAGTCCTCCTGCTGCTTGCGCAATTGGCCGATTCTCATATTCTTGTTGAATTGAAACACCTATTAGCTGATTACCTGGGGCATATGAGATTCACTCAATGCTTCTTCTCAGATACCCAAAACATAAGGGATAAAACTTCTCGTCAACTAAAGGCTTTGAAGGTGCTCCGAGAGCAGGAAGCTTTTCTACAGTCACATTAGCTGGAGGCCTCTATCTACCTAAGCGTCCTTCGAACTAAGATTTCCATAAGAGTTGAAAAAATTGAAGGACTTGAGAAGCAACTGTGAGAACTCCAGGCGGAGTTAAATTTCGAGAGGCGGGCTCTAAAGGAAAGACTTGAGGCCGAGGGAATCTGTCAGTAAACGGCCTCTTCTGTAGAAGAGTTAGCGGCCAGCTTTTGGGATGAACAGCTTATGCTGGAGGCAGAGGAAGAACTGCTTCAGATGGAGCTGTAGCATTTAGACAAACTGCTTATCGACATGCAGTCTTCATGGGATAATTTTCAATCCTACTTAACCCCCATTTTTCGTCATTCCCTTAGGTACTTAAACTGGAGATGTCGAAGCTCATCCACCTCCAATGGAAGAAATGGCTGTTGAGCCAGAAACGACCCAAGAAGAGATGACCAGCCAAACAGAAGAGGAGAAGGGAATTCCATCGGCGACCAATCTGTTTGGGGAAGATCCGAATCGGCTTACCATAATTTTATTCACTCAGCTGATCAAGATCCCTCATATTCCTTTTGAGGAGGATTGACTTGTTCTTCTTTTTTTCTTTCCTTTCCAGCTCAATCTCAAAATGTAATAGCCATCTGATCAGCTCTTTTGTGATCAACTTCTTCTCATGAATGCAAATATTTTTCTCTCTTTTTCTTCTGTTGTTATATTTTTTTCATTTTTCCTTTATTCTACTGTGGTTCCCTCCCAAAATGTAGGATAGAACTTTTTTAAATATTTTTTGTTTATGGCATTACTTACCTCTTTTTCGTCGGGTGTTATTAGCCGATAAGCCCCTCCATCGAAAACTTGTGTAACAAGAAAAGGTTCTTCCCAGGAAGCGGACCACTTACCATAGCATGGGTCTTTTAGTGCAACTGGTAGTATAGTTTTCTAAACCATATCTCCTTCTTGAAAGCTCCTCCCCTACATTTTCTAATTATAGGCTCTTGCTACCTTCTCATTGTGCCTTCTGATGTTTTCTAATACTACCCATCAGTCCTCTTCGGCTTGATACAAACTCATAGCCAAATCCATCTTGTAGTTCTCAACCGGAAAATAGTGTTGGTAGGCTGCTCGAGCTGATCGTAGTGAGAACTCAGCAGGTAATATCGCATCTTATTCATACATTAGCCTAAATAGCGTGAAACTTGTAACAGTTTTGAAACTATTCTGATAAGCCTACAGAACCTCTTGGAGTGTTTCGTACCACCTTCTGGAATTATCCTCTAATGGCTTATGGATCATGCTGATGAAGGTCTTGTTTGTAGCTTCAGCTTGACTATTGGCTCGTGCATAGTACAGAGATGACTGTAATAGTTTAATTTTGAATTGAGTTAAAAAAGTTGCGTACCTTATCTCCCGTGAACATGGTTCCTTGGTCAGCCGTTATTGTTTCAGGTATGCCGAATCGAAAAAGAATACTCTGCTGAAGGAATACGATAACGGTAGATTAGGTTACCCTGGTTAGGGCTTGTGCTTCTACCCACTTAGTAAAATAATCCGTTACCACTAAAATAAAGGTGTGCCCTTTAGTCGATAGTGGGTGAATCTTGCTGATGATATCTAAAGCTCAATCCCTAAACGACCATGACTTGATGATAGGATGCAATTTCGCGGAAGGCGCATGAATTAAATTAAGGGCCATGCTTCTAACATGCCTTGCATCTAGCTGCATAAGCTATACAGTCCGTGGTCATAGAAGGCTAATAAAATCCATGACGCTGCAGTGTCCTTTTTAACTTTGAACCTGCCTGATGAGCACCGTATAGGCCTTCATGCACCTCAGCTAATACCTGTGATACTTCTTGCTTTGACAAACATTTCAATAGAACTCCTAAATGGCTTCATCTGAATAGATCATTCCCTATCAGCACAAAATTCAATGCCTTACGTTTTACCTCTTATGAAACCTGACCAGTAGGCTTTCGTAAATATGAAATGATATCAGAACGACAGTTTTTTTTCATGTTCTTCTCCCAATATTTGCTAATACAGTACTACTCCATGTCTTTTCTTGAAACCTGAAGCCATTTGAGATAAATCGTTTACCCCCGGTTCTCAATTGGAGGAACATGAGTCAAGATAGTTTCTGAAAAATATTGCAGCAATGTCTTTACTTCCTGTAGCTTATCTAACAAAATAGGGTTAGTGCATTTGTACTCATTTAGAGTCTATCGGATGGCAACTTGAGAATCCTCTATTATATCGACCACTCGTGCATCTAAAGCCTTCAAGATTTGAAGTCTCAAAATGAGAACATTATACTCTGCCTGATTATTTGAAGTCCATTTTTCTTAATTCAAATAGAATTCTTCTTTGTCGTCCACAAGGGGCTTCAATGATCAGACCGACTCCTACCTTATACTGGGTGCTAGATCTATTAAGCTGCAACTTTCATGGTTTGTATGAAATGTATTTCTGTGCCTCTTCTTTTTCAGGATTGGACACTTTTAAACATGGATGTTCAGCTAAAAAATCAGCTATGGCTTGCCCTTTCATTGCTTTCAAAGGCAAGTGAGTTAAGAAGAAAACATGTAGTTTAATAGCCTATTTAATTAAACGTCCTTGCAGGAAAGGGTGGTTTAACAGGTATTTGACAAGATAAATTTTTCACAAGACTTACACTTCCCTAAGTAATAGGTAATGCTCTAGTTTCATGCATGCATAATACAAAGATATGCATAGCTTCTCAACAGGAGGATACCTTGTCTCGGTGTCCGTTAGGTTCCGACTGAGGTAATATATTGCTCTTTCAATCCCTTGTGTATCGTCTTAAGCTAACAGGCATCCGATAGACTCTTGAGCCATCGAAATATACAATTTCAAGGCTGTCTTATCACATGGTAGCATCAAGATAGGTGGTGGTGATAAAGCCGTCTTGATTTGATCAAAAGCTATCTGGTGCTCCGACTGCCAGATGAACTCTAAAGATGACTTTAAATGAAGTAGGAAAGAGAACACCTTTTGCTTTCCTACAGCATATGCTAGAAAACATCACAAGAAATTAATCTTCCCTAAGAAACTTTAGAGCTCTTTCTTGGATTGTGGCGGCATTACCTATAGAATATCCTTTGCTTTATTCTGGTTCACTTTAATTCCTCTTTAGTGCACTAGGAATCCAAGAAAACTTCCAGCTAAAACTTCGAAAGAACAATTGGCGGGGTTGATTTTTAACCGGTGCTTACGCATTCGGTGGAAAGCTTGCTCCGACCACCTTAGGCATTGTGAGAAAGTGGGCGATTTAACTACTAAATCATCAATATAAACTTCTATAGTTTTGCCGATGAGATTATAGAAAATGAGGTTCATGGCTCTCTGGAAAGAAACTCCAGCATTCTTCAAATCGAAGGGCATAACTAGTCATTCGAATAAACCGATAGAATCTGGACATTGAAAAGTTATCTTCCATGTATCCTCTTCGGCTATAAATATCTTATTGTAACCAGAGTATCCGTTCATAAAGCTTAAAAATTGATTTCAGCTGCTAAATCTACCAACATGTCGACCATCGGCATGGTGTATTCATTTTTTGATGTGGCCAAATTCAAATTTCAGAAATCAACATAAACCGTAGCTGGCCATTTTTCTTGATGACGAGCACAATATTAGACACGCAGTCTGCATATCGACAGGTACAGATGAAATTACACTAAAGTAACCTCTTAATTTCTTCTTTAATTCTAGGTAGGAATGTCGGGATTAAAACGCTGGGCAGGCTGCTTATGGGGCTTGAAATATTCCTTAATCGGTAAGCAAAGTTCCACAATGCCTCTGTCCAAACCTGGCATTTCATGATAATCCCATACGAAACAATCTTTGTACCTACGAATCAGAGCTGTTAAGGCATTCTATTGATTGGAAGTTAAGCATAAGCTTATCTTTGTAGTTTCGTTTTCTCCAAGTTCCCCAATATCCACCTCCGTTAGTGAGCTCTGAGTGATGAAATCAGGTATATGCCGAACATCAGGGTCCTCTGTTTTCAAATGTTTACCTTCAAATCCTTCTATTGTAATTTAATTGTGAGCCATGGTGAGCTTGGCGTACTGGTTCGGATCAAAGGTAGAGCGGTAAAACACAGCTTCGTTCATATGCACTTCTGCTGAGAATGGATTGGGGTCAGCTGGTATTTTTTCCACTCACTCTCCATCCCAAATCAACATCATTTGGTGGAGCATTGATGGAATACAATGGTTTGCGTGAATCCAATCCCTACCTAATAAGATAGAGTAAGCTAGCTTTGCCGTGATTACAAAGAAAATAGTCTTACTAACGTTAGATCCAACTGCCACCTCGAAAGTGATAGCCCTTTCTGCTTTGGCTATGTCCCTGGTGAAATTAAGTATTTGGATATCTGTAGTAGATAAATCATATTTATCCTTACCCAAATGTCTTAAGGTTGCCAATGGCATTACATTCAGCACAGCCCCTCCATCAATGAAGACCCGAGAAAAAGGCCTTCTATTGATATACGCCTTCATGTACAACAATTTGAGGTGATTGGTATGGTCTGCTATTGGGATTGAGAAGAACATACTTTCTGATGGCACCTTGAACTCAATTAGCTCAATGGCAACTTCTTCCATTGCATAGTGGTCTTCCTCCACTACTTCTTGTTCAGCCCTTACTTAGAATTGTGATCGGAGAATGCTAAGTATGTTTTGACTCAATGAAGCAGACGCCTGTTCATCTAACCATTTCTCAGGCATTTGCTTTTGCAAAGCCCGTTTCCTCTGTTACCACTATTTTTGAGTTTTTGTAAAATGGGGACAATAACCCAGGAAACCTGGCTCTTTATGAGGTGCATAATTGTAAATTTCTCATCTTTTCCATAAAAGTGAGCTGTAAAGGTCAGAACAGCCAGCCGGGTGAAAACTGACAGCTAATCGTTTAACCTTTGAAATGTTATTCTTTCCCCTTCCAAGGCTTTGGACTGTTCCTTGATGATAGAATCTCTTGGCTTATGCTCTGCATTTTTCTTACACGTCTGTACCATACTTGCATCAGCTGTTGGGAACAGGTCTGTATCGACTAGAGTTTCTTCATGTTTTTTAGCAAATCTCACCCTTCCTTCTTGCAAAGCCTTCTGAATTGTGTTCCTAAAAACAATACAGCTATTGGTATTATGAGAAAATGAATTATGCCACTTACAGTATTTCTTGCCCTTCAGCTCCTCTGGACTTAGGACTTTGTGGCTGAGAGGTAAACGAATCTATTTATCTTTGACCATCTAATTGAAAATTTGCTCAGCCTTTGATACATAGAATGTATAAGTGGATGGTCCTGCCGGAGAAACCTCATCCTTTCCTTTACTAGGTCTTGCAAAAGGACAAGTGTAAGATGCGCCTTTTACTAGCTTTGCTGCTATCACCTTCAACAGTTGTTCCTCCTCACTATCCGTAACATCGTCCACAACTGATATCATGGTTTACCCATGGGAGAACTTAACAGACCGCCTCTTCTCATTTTCCTTGATCATTTCCTCTATTTTGATGGCCTGAGACAATAAGCGGGATAAATCAGAAAAGTCCTGGAGAATGAAATGCTTCTTGAGTTGCGAATGCATTTTACTGATGGCTATTCTGGCACACTCCAGTTCTGGCAGTTGAGAGGTGCATTTGGCCTTAATCTGACGAAAATGCTTAATGAACTCTACTACACCTTTGGATGATTTTTGCTTGACCACCAGGAGATCTACTATGGAAACCTCAGGTACCGGTTCGAAGAAACGCTCATGAAAAATCCGTTCAATATCTGCCCGTGAATACATAGAATTGGGCATCAGATTTGCATACCAAGTAAATGCCCCTGTTAAAGATAAAGAAAATAATTGCAACTTATGCCAGTGACTGTTTTCGAATTCTCCACATTACGCCGTAAACCTCCCTATATGTTCCATGGTTGATTTGTTGTCCTCTCTAGAGAATGTGGAGAACTCAGGCAACTTAAATCCTCGTGGTAGTACTGCCATAGAATCCACCCACTCGGGATACGGCTTCTAATAAATTAGTCGTTCCTTGATTTGTCGACGCAACACTTCCGTCATTGCATTGACATCAACTGATGGTGCTGGCTGTTAATTTTGCATGAGGGGACTTAGCATAACTGGCTGGGAAACTTGTCCTATGAATGAGGCCATCTAAGGGTATCTTGCTCTCTGCATCGGATAAGATGTTGTTGTGGCAAGATACGTGTAAGGGACAGTTGTAGCGTAATTCTGTAGCTCTCTATACGGGGAACAAAAACTCCTGTTAGGAGTTGCCGTCTGGCCGTAAGATACCTACACTTCTATTGGTGCCTAGACCCCCATGACTAGGTATGGTGGGGTTCTCCCTAAGAAAGGCTCAACAGAAGCCATGCCTGATACAGTTAATCCCAGACTTCATTGGTGCCCCCCGGGTATCGGAAACAACTGCTCCTGGTATAACAATTGTACTGACCCATAGGATGGTGTAGTAATGGTTGAGGCAAGAGGGTACATAGTTGCCTGAGGTATCCCGTGAGCATTTTGCCTCTGTTCAAAATTATGGAACTTATTCTGAAGTAGTGGCCAGAATAATGTGGCGAACTGGGGAATAAGGCTCTGAATGAGTTCGCTTATACATTACTTTATGGCATGTCGTATAGCAGTTAAAGATGTGGGTGTCAATTGAGACACTTAGGGGGAAGATGAAGACTATGCTCCCTATTTCTTAGGGAGGGTGACCTGAGCATTACTAGACATCGTCGCTGTAGGATAAAAAACTCCCCATTAAGCTCGAACTGTCGACTGACCGGAGGAATATGATAAAGGTTTTGAGAACTGTTGTAGAGGATTTGACATAATGCGTTCTGAATGCAATTGCATGCAACAACTACCTTTGGTCCCATTGGGCGTGCCAATTTATGTTACCTTACAAAAGGGGAGTCAATGAGACTGACGATCGGCTATTCTTCCGATGAACATAAACAGTCTGATAGAGAGATGAATATGTGAGTCGGACCTTTTAAAAAACGTGAGTTTCTTGAACTTATTATAGAAATGGTCCAAGAAAGCAGGAATATTGCATGCAGAGGCCAATTAGGACTGAAATCAGTGTATTTCAATTGATCTTGATAAAAAGAACGAATACCAAAGTACAAGAATTTGAAAATGAAGTAAAGCAAAAATGGAAAGCGGGTAATAAAGGAATAAAGGAAAACTTTTGAAAACTAAACAAAGCTGTAAATGAAGATAAAGACAAAGGAAATGCAGAATAAAAAGGAATTGAAAACTGAAAAGGAATAATAGTCTGGTAGATATGTTTGTTGGTGTCATTCGTTCTGGGAATCCTTGCCCATTTTATACTTGCTGTGGTGTGGTTTTCGACTATCCGATCATGGAAAAAATCTCGCTTCATAGCTCGTCCTTGGCGGTTAGGCACAGTAGTGCTTTACCGATCCTGCCGAGATATGGGGGTGATAACTCATCGGCTCCTGGTTCTGATGTTGACTGTACGTCATCATCGGCTTAGCAAAATTCATATTGGTTTCAGCTTAAAGTTACCATTGCAACGGATCGACTAAAGTTGATGTCAACACATTCTACATTGATATGTACATAAAACTATTTTTATTAAAATAACATGACAATGAAATCAAACATCACACGAAGGAGACGTATTTAATTTTAACAAAAAAAATTACATATGCAATAATAATATGACAATGAAAATTGATATATATATATATACTAGGTGGCAGTCTCGCGAAAAGCGTGAGCTCGGGTATTTGTAGCAACAAAGAAGCCGATTATAATAAAACGTAGAAGAAACACTTTCATATATTCATATATGAGTTCAAATATTTACAAAGAGGAAATAATGGTGAAATTTTGTGGATGAGAGTTTTTCAAAGATTTTTAGGACATCACTATATGAGTATGGTTGGTTAAAGTATGCAGACATTAAAAATTTTCAAGACTTCACACCTTTATGGAATGGTCTATGCAACTAGAGTGATGCTATTTAGTTGTTGATGGGTACATCAAATTTCTATGCTAAAACAGTTGTGTCTTCTGTTGCTACAAAGACAATATCATTTACCTACTGCGAGGGTTAAAACTCGTGAAACAGGATCTTCAAGATTATTCACTAGATTGACCAGATTCATCTTCATCTCTCCAATACCGTTTTTTGCACAATGAGTTTCTAAGTGTCTTGGCTTCCATAGTATCCGATTTTGAGTGATATACTATTTTTCTTATCACATACTGCCAAATGTTCCTAAGAATTTTCATATCCACTGGTTTTGGCAAGTAGTCTCGAGCACCATGCTTAATATGCTTTTCTACAATTTTCATGTCACTGTCTATAGACATCACTGCAATAGATCATCATTGAAATCTTTATTAAGAAATTAGTAGTGCTAAACATGATCAGATTCTTATCATATACTCTGAAATTTCAATGCAAATGACACCACACCATATCATTTATAGTAAGAATCCATCTCATCTATCCCTAGCTAGTTCTGCCCTTTAGTTTTCTCCTCCCCCATCTATCCTCAGGTTGTATCAGTAAAGTTTGAGAGATTTTAATTCATGCAAGTCAAAAAATGAAATTTCACCAATGTCCAGTTCCTTAAGAGGATCCCAAGATTGAATCAATGTTATATAGGAAGCATATATAGAATTTTCAATCACCAATGATTCTACAGAAAGAGGAAACACCTTTGAGAATCTATTTAATATTAATATATGATGTTATAGTTCAAAATATTGCTACTGTAGAGCATTATTGTAGTACAAAATGCAAGAGCAAATTGGTAATTTACTTATCAATATGAGCTAGAATGTTTTCTAAAGACATTATGACCACTGGAATTTTTCTCAGTGCTAATGAACCTTGTTTGTTTAAAAAAAAAAACCAAAATTAGTGCATTGAGGGTTAAATTGTTGATTCTAGGCCTTTCTTCCAATAGTAGCTTCCTGGCCTTCTTACTACAGTGTAAAAACTATATTAAAATGAACCCGTTTCATATGGTCTCTCTAGTTTTGTGTAAAGTGGTAACTTAAACTGACTTGAACAAAAGGAATGAAGATCTGGCCTCTCTGGCTTGTTGGGATCAACATCCTTATCTCCCCTGTGAAACCCCACCAAAAGCCAACTTTAGAGTAAGGAAGTCGGGATGCATATTATATTATTTTGCATAACTAAATATATATATATATATATATATATATATATATATATATATGAATGATTTTATGTGCTTGAGAATTGTGATTTATAGGTTAAAAGGTTTAGTTATGCTTATTGAGTATGAATGGTAAAACGGTAATTTTGCTTGAGGTCAAAATAGGAAGATGATTTGAGGTTTATATAAGAAGAATATTTGGATGAGAAAATAAGAACAAGACTTAGTGTGTTTAAGTGGTTAGAACTTTGTGAATTAATCTCTAAGGTCTTGAGTTCAAATCCCATCACTTAAGTTTTATTCATGATTATCTTAGTTAAGTTTGAATTTTTGTTTTCTTACATTCCTTAAAGATAGGAATGTTGTCCTGGGGGAGACATGAAGAGAATGTCTTAATCCTATCATCATGTCCTAAAAAGAATTTTAGAGAAATTCTTATCATTTTTATTACCTCTAGCTTTGTCCTAACATCTTCACAATTTAAATTATTCAAAATTCATCAAGTCTCATCTTTTAATTCCAGAAAAATTCTGTAAGGATTTCATAGCCTTGAATTTCAAAAATTAATCTTGGAAGTTAGAAGGTAGAACGAAAATAGGAGAGAAGTTAGGAAGGGTTCCCAAAGGAAATCAATCACCATGGTAGAACCTTTAAACTCATTTTCATGTTGTTCATGTTCTTGATGAAGAAAATCTGGAAATTTTCCAGAATTTTTAACAGTCTAGCTTTCGAAAAACTCAGCCAGTTTTCTTGCTGATTTGTTGCCAAAAAAATGACCAATTCATGTAGCTTGAAGACTGAAATTTCTGTGCAAATTCAGACTGCATAAAACTGTGCAAAATCAGAAAAATTTCTGGGTAGTTTCGCTGCACATCAATCTGAAAATGAAGCTGTTTTTCTTGTCACCAAACTAGCAAAACTCCTCTGCTTTTTCTCCAGAAAGAAGGCTGGAAACTAGCCTTAAATGACCCTTGAACACCCCTCAAAGTTCTCTACAAATCGGGTTGAAGAAGTGCAGAAATTCTACACAGAAAAATCATCAACCTTTCGAAACCTTGAACACCTTGAAACTAGAAAATTCCCAGCCTTGTTTGCTTAGGCCTAGGCCGAAAAACCACCTTCAAACCTCTGTAAAATGAACCTTGTTCAGCCATGAACTGAACACCATTAACCTCTCCACTTACCTTGAATACTTGGACTCCATAATCACACCTCAAAAATCTCTTAAGATCACTCTATACAAAACACATTTGAAGTTCAAAAAAATTCCAGAATTTTGCCTCCTTAAACCACTCTAGTATCAAGCAACCAAACCAAAAATTGCTCTGCCATTAAACCCTGCATTTCGGCCAGCAAGAAGGCCTGACCAGCCTTCATTCATTTCAGGAAAATAAACTAGTCCAACCGGCACTATAGAAGAGCTAAGAAACCTTTATCAATCAAACACCATTAGCTTATCTTATACCTTAAACTACTCCACAATTTCCTCCATTTGAATTTCAAACAAAATCAGATTATTCTCTTCCCTTCTAGCTGAAAACCAAAACTCCTAAACACCCTAAACCATTCGGCCAACATGATTCCAGATTTCGTGCAGCACCTCTCTCAAATTCTCTCAATTTTCACCAAGAATACGAAGAACATACACTACATTCCTTCAAGCCAAAACCTACCCTAAACACCTCCAATCACTCTTAAATACTCCAGATTACTCCTACATAATCACTAGTGTTCATTTCTGGTATTTAAAACACAAAATCTCGCAAACAAGAAATTGCAATCGAATCAAAAACCAGTTTTTTCTTGAAGGTCACAAGAATATCATCTAGGTAAATCAAGAATAACTTCTTTGTTCATCTTCTTCCATTCAACCTTCAACGCACCATACTAATGCTCTCTCTCTCTCTCTCTCTCTCTCTCTCTCTCTCTCTCTCTCTCTCTCTCTCTCGGTCGAAATGGTTCATCAACAACCATAGCTATTTTTCCCTTGGACAACTCAAGACTCTCAATCACGCGTGGACCTTCTTTAGTCTTCAACGAAATAATCGACAATCAAGTATTTTTTCCATTAAACCTCCTTTTCAATTCTGCATTCATGTCTTTTAGATATTGATAGGAAGAATAGAATATGAATGGGGGATTGAATGTATGCATGTGAATGAAGGGGTTGGGGTTAGGACATGAGAATGGTTGTATATGATTAAGCTATATGGATTTTCTTGAGAATCAATGTATGTTCATCATGTCTTAGGAGAGTTATGGATGTTTAAAGCATGTTAGATGTTATGACACCTATGGTGAATAGGATTTTTATGTTCTTATTTCCATTGAAGCTGTGATTGATGATTATGCTTAGTGGGGGATTTGGCCATGTGATAGTATGTGTTGATTTAAGCTTATGTTCATGGATGGATTAGTTTATTGTTTGATGTTGGAGAATGTGTTTATGAATCTTGTTTGGCAATAGAAAAATCATAATTATTTTCTTATTAATCCTAAGTTATTTTTATTAACAAATTTTATTACCTTAATTAAAATTATTACTATATTTTTTTCTAAAGGTTTCGAAATTCTTAGAATGTTTTGGAAATGGAATATTAAATGAAATATTAATATTTTATTAATCAAATAAATAATATCTTTTATTAAAAATAATACACACACACACACACACACACACACATGTATAATAATAAATAAGATCTTTTAGATAAATAAAAATAAAAAAATAAAATCTTAATGACCTTGTAGACCATAGTTAAAACTTTTACCTATATTCATGAATATTATTTATATTAAAATTTATTTGTTATCTATTAATAAAAAAATTAATACAATTCAGTTATTATTAATTTTATTTATTACTAATTATTTATTATCTATTAATTATTAATTAAAAATTAATTGTAATTTATTATTTATTTATAATAATACTAGTTAAAAATTACCATTTATTAATATTTTTTAGGACTTTGTATTATTCAATATTTAAACACTAGTTTATTAATTAATAATAATACTCATGATTTATTATTTGAACCTAAAACTTTTTAGTAATTATTTTAGAACTCCTAGTTATTTTAACTTAACAAGCTAGATTTATTTTATAAAATCCTTTATTATCTAGCCTTAAAGTTTAGGACATTAAGGTCATAGTTGTAATTAGTTGAATTATGAATTATTTATGTAAGGCAAGTATAGCTTGAGTATAACCTTATGTCTTGTGTTTACCCCAGGCGGGGTTAGGTCAACTTTGGAGGACTTTTGAGTTTAAGCGAGCAAATGATCAGGTAAGCTCCTACATGGAATTATTTAAAGACAAAAAATTATTGTGGCAAGCTAAGTTCAATGTGTATGATCATACGATTGTAAAGGCAATTATGGACCGTTTTTCTTTTTTATTTCAGTCAAGCAAATCATTTGAAAATTAAATAAGCAGTTTTACACAAAATGCTAAACTCTTTATAAAACCCAACTTTGACAAGAATTTTAGAAATTCTTAATTGCTATTTCCAAGTAAATCATTGTATAATCAATTTTCTCCCAAGTGGGACAAACAACGTTGAATACTCAATAAGGGTAGACTACTAGGACTAGTCTTTGAAGGGTTAGCGTAAGTCTCTCAATAGGTGGCCACCTTTGAGGGGTGAGTCCTTCTCGGATAGGATGCCAGTCGGTAGGTCATACCGGTCAAAGCTAGCAAGTTTCAGTTAATGGACTATGTGTTTTCGGAGTGGACAACCGGTAAATTTGGGTGTAGAGATGGAGGAGTATTTCACCCGGTAGGCCGTACACCTACCTTTTGTCAGCATGCTCAATGTGTGGCATTCTGACCATTATATTGTTATGGGGCCCAACATGTGGTAACCCATGGCTACTTCTTTGGGTGGTTGTATTTATTGTGCACATGTATGGTTTGGAAAGCAAAACACCACGCTTCATTTTTAACATTTATTTAATACTTGCCAGCACTTTCTCTTATGAAACTTTTACTACTTGCATACATGAACTGTTTTACTTGGAACACTTAAACACACACGAGCTTACTGAGATTTTTATTTCACCACCTTTTATGCCATGTTTTCAGGACGGTCTTGTTGCAAAGGTCATTAGCTAGATTGATGCTTGTGATTCTGAAGATTCTTTGTTATTTTTCTTATATGATGTTTTGAGAGATTGTAGCAGACAATTTATTTTGAATTTGTTCATGTATTATTGAGTTGTAATAAGTTTAGTTTTAAAGTATTTCTTTTATTTTATTTTATGTGACCTAGTTATAAAGACCCATTGTCCTATGAACGGGGCGACATCCCGGGCCTATTGGGCCTAGGTAGTAGGGTGTTACAACACACACACACACACACACTATATATATATATATATATATATATATATGTATGTATATTCAAAAATATATATCACTATAATCATATACACACAAAAATATATACACACTATATATTCAAAAATATATATTATGTATATACACTATATATACTATCTACAAACATATGCATATACAATATATAAATATATATATATATATATATATATATTATCTACACACACACGTGTGTGTGTGTGTGTGTGTGTGTGTGTGTGTACTATATATACAAAGATAGGCATTTACAAAGATAGACATGTCAAATTAATAATTTTATCATTAGATTTGTTGAAATTATTAAAAAAAAAAATTGTTTTACAAATTTGAATATAATCGAATATATTTTGGCATGTAATCCAACAAAATATCTAAAAAATGCTAAAAACCTAAGGCATTTACAATGATAGGAACTTCAAATTAATGATTCGACCGTTAGATTTGTTGAAATTATTAAAAAAAAGTGTTATGACCAAATTTGATGGTAATAAGATATACTTTGGCACACAATCTAACAAAATATCTACAAAATGCCGAAAGCCTAAGGTATTTACAAATATAGGCACATTAAATTAATGGCCTGACCATTAGATTTGTTGATATTGTTAAGTAAAGTGTTATAACCAAATTTGAAGGTAATCGGATATACTTTGGCACGTAATTCAATAAAATATCTAAAAAATACTGAAAATCTAAAGCATTTACAAAGATAGGCACTTCAAATTAATGATCCAATCATTAAATTTGTTGAAATTGTTAAGAAAATTGTTCTGACCAAATTTAAACGCAATCGGATATACTTTAACACATAATCTAATAAAATATCTACAAAAATGCCAAAAAAACCTAAGGTATTTACAAATATAGGCATATCAATTTAACGGTTTGACCATTAAATTTGTTAAAATTGCTAAGAAAAGTGTTATGACCAAATTTGAAGGTAATCGAATATACTTTGACACACAATCCAACAAAATATCTACAAAAATATCGAAAATCTAAGGCATTTACAAAGATAGACACTTCAAATTAGCGATTCGACCATTAAATTTATTAATTATTTTTAAAAAAGTGCTATGACCAAATTTTAAGGTAATCAGATATACTATGACAAAAAATCTAAGGCATTTACAAATATAGGCATATCAAATTAACGATCCAACCGTTAGATTTGTTGAAATTGTTAATAAAAGTGTTATGACAAAATTTTAAGATAATCGGATATACTCTGGTATATAATCCAACAAAATATCTATAAAAAACTAAAAACCTAAGGCATTTACAAAGATAGGCATATCAAATTAACGATTCAACCATTAGATTTGTTGAAATTGTTAAGAAAAGTGTTATGACCAAATTTGATGCTAATCTAATATACTTTGGTATGCAATCCAACAAAATATCTACAAAAATACTGAAAACCTAAAGTATTAACAAAGATAGGCACATGAAATTAACAATCTGACCATTAGATTTATTAAAATTGCTAAGAAAAGTTTTATGACAAAATTTAAAGGTAATAGGATATACTTTGGTACATAGTCCCACAAAATATCTACAAAAATACCGAAAACCTAAGGCATTTACAAAGATAGCCACTTCAAATTAACGATCCAATAATTGGATTTCTCAAAATTGCTAAGAAAAGTGTTATGGCCAAATTTTAATGTAATAGGATATATTTTGGCACATAATCAAACAAAATATCTACAAAATTGCAAAAAAACCTAAGGTATTTACAAAGATAAACACATGAAATTAACGATCCGACTGTTAGATTTGTTGAAATTGCTAAAAAAAAGTATTATGACCAAATTTAAAGATAATTGGATATATTTTGGCGCATAATCTAGCATAATATCGGTAAAAATACGCATAACTTAACACATTTACAAAGATAGACATATTAAATTAACAATTCAACCGTTAGATTTGTTAAAATTGATAAAAAAAAAAGAAGGTATTTATGACAAAATTTGAAGATAATTCAATATATTTTTCCACATAATCTAACATATTCTCATATTTGATCATAATGTATAAATTTAAAAATTTAGAGATTAATTTGTAAAATCTTTAGGGTCATATTATAAATATTTCAAAATTTAAACACCAATTTATAAATTTGTAAGGTCATTTTGTATATATAAAAAATTTAAAGACCAATTTACAAAATTTATGGGATCATATTATAAATATTTAAAAAATTAGGGCCGTGTATTAGCTAGGAATGAAAATTTTATCGCTAAAAGTATAGTTAATGGTGATAGAAGTTAATATTTTTAGCTATGAAATGTATTTTCATCGCTGATGATGTATCATGAGTGAGGAAATATATTTTCGTCGTTGATGATGCATCATTGCGAGGGAAATTTTGCTAAGAAATGAAAATTTAAAGTTGATAGTGCATCATTAACAAGAAAATTTAAATTTTCCTCACTAATACACTTATTTCTTAATTAAAGTCATCACTTTTAGTTAAAAAATAAAAATTTTATAACTAAAGATCTTAATCAGCAGCGATAAAAATTTTTTTAACTAAAATTTTATCACCAATGTATCATCATTTTCTTGTAGTGTATTGATTATAAAGACTCCTTACTGAGAAGTGCAACGACATCTCCAAAATATCATCATCATCATCATCATCTCTCAAAACTAGGGGTTTTACAATTTGACTCACGAATTGAAGGGTTTGAATTCATAGTTGTTTTAATTTACTTGCTTGTGTTAGTTGTTTTGCATAATTTCTTATTAGAATTTTCATTGCTTGATCTTCTCAAAATTTAATATTATTATACTTAATATCTATATTTTTTTGGAAGAAAATGCCAAAATCAAACTTGTTCATGAAATATTCTACGAAGGAGATACTCTCGGATGAAAGGTTAAGTTGAAAAAAAAAAAAATCCTTTTCTTTTCTTTGTGGCAGGAGAAAAACGTAGGGGAAGAGGGGTTAATATAGGAGAAAAATGTATGGTTCATGACATCTCTCTTTCAAATAGGCAGCGGGGATTTGACTTTTGGTGGTGTAGGTACAATGAAAGCAAGTTGATGTCAAATTACCCATAAGCCTAAAAGTGATTCCTTTTGGCTCGATGCTCGAGCGATTAATGGGGACTAATTGTAAATACACTGGCAACATATCTACCATCAAATCCAGTTTGGTCAATTATTGGAAGCAGTATAGTAAACATTCCAAGAAGTATGGATTTGTTTTTTGAATTATTACTATCTATGGAATAGAATATTATATGCTCTTTTTTGGTGGTGGAGGGGGAGGAGACACACGTACACGAATAGAATTCATAATTAAAAAAAAAACTTTAACAAAATTCCTCTAAGAAAATTAAATGACTTTTGTAATTAAATAATTTCTCTTTCTGGCTCTAATTTTGTTTAACTTCAATTATTAATTGAAAAATAGATTGTATTCAAAATGTACACTGTGCGTTTTGATATATTCCCAGCGCTAATAATCTATGGAAGGGGGCAATAGGCAGATCAATAAAAAATTCCAGTCCTCTTAGTAAGGAAATGAACAATTTGTTTCTTTATTGTTAAATGCAACTACTAAAAAACACTGCTATAACTTATAGTTCAATACTCGCGGCTCCAAAGGCACAGCTTTAACCGTGCATTACTTGAGTGCGGTAATAGGGATCATCCGCTCAATACTAGGTGTTAAGGGAATTACCATGGAAGTCATTAATTAAGTATATTTTATCTAATAAATATGCTTCTTTTGGAGGTTTAGGTTTTTTAACATTAATAATTGAACTGCTTTTCCTACTTAATTCAACTATCAAAAGAACTCAGTTACTTATTTGAAATGTTTTTTAATATTAGAATCATAAAAACTTAAGAATAAAAAATAAAAAATAAGTAAATCAAATTAAAAAAAAAAAACTTTTGAACAGTCTTAAGGCCCGGCCCAAATAGCAATTTAGGCAGTTAGACGTGTGGTCCTACCCAATCCAGGCCTCATTGTCCTAGGCCTAGACCAGACTGAACCATGAGAAAATGCCTAGACCAGATGCATTTGGCGGGCCAATTTACTGGCCCGGCATCGGCAAAACCAGTCCATCTGCCATTGCTAACTAGATTTCACTTTGCTGCTGCGAGGCTCGGTTTTTTGTGTCTTTACGGGGGTTTGGTCCTAAAATTGCAGAGGAACTGGCGTAGGAGAAGGGGAAGTGAGGGAGTGTTCAGTGGAATTTAGTGATTATTAAGAAAAGAGGTATGTAGAAATTTGTAAGGGAGGACAGATGGCTAGTTGTCTAATATCCTTCTTTGAAATAATACATATTTTTTTCTTAAACCTTTCACTATCCATTTCCACTCTTCACTCCACTAACCCTTGAAGTTACTGTCTAAATCCCATTATTACTTTTACTAATTTATCCCATTTATTCTTTGCTCAACCAAAAAAATAGAGCTATTACAAGGTAATTGAATTTTGGAGATGAAATTCTTTACGAAGGAGATAATTGTGAAACTCTAATTCTGGATAACTTAGGAAATTAACTCAAGAGGATAATGCATTGAGCTAGCTCATATTTTTACTTGAAATGTATGATTCTTGCTTATTATCTTTTTTAGTATTGAATCTTGAAGTCGGAAATGGAAGATTAGTACGTACTTGGGATTAACCAGAGGAATTCAGGACTAAAGAGGAATTAGAGAGAGTGAGGTGGGAAACACACTCATCTCCTAGAGAGAGCTTCGTGTTGAGCAAGTAGCTGACCAAAAACTGAGGATGGACACCTTGTACTTCATGGAAAATCCTTGTCATGCCTGAATTACATCTCAAGCTCAAACATTGTTTGTCCTTGTCGTGCCTGCTTGAAAGGCTTATTGTGCTTGATGCAAGCCTTCTCATGCATATTGCATCCGCCTCATGCTTGGCAAAGACCTATAAATTCATGAGTCAAGATGAACCTTGTTCATCATACTTTTATCTAGCTTTCATACAATACAAACTGTTTAGGGGAGGAGGGAGGAGAGAATCTAAGTTGGAATCAAGAAGAAGGAAGGAAGAAGAACTTGAAGCTTTGGTTAAGCATGCGCTAGGTTTTCTTTTTCTACCTATTTGTTTTAATTTGAATGTCAAACAAAGAAATTTTGAAAAGATAAAATATTTTTATTTAATTAAGATTAAACAACAAAACCAGTTTAATCTTAATTATTAAATCTATAGAAGTCTTTTTCTGAGCTATTTGTAATATACTTTCAAATTTATTTGTTGATATTTTTCTTATCTCAAATTCACAAACACAAAATTTATTATGTAGACTGATTACTCAACGGAAGAATACATAAAATTTTGTTAGGATCACATGCAAAGCCTTTTGTTTTAGCAATACACCACCAGAAGAGAGAACACATTCGGCACCGGCCATCAGGCATGGATGGATCTGGGAGTTTTAATGGGGGGCAAAGCCTATACATAGTATTTTTGTCTTAAAAAATTCCTTGTAGAAAAGAATCATCTTCTAAATAGCATTACGCAAATAAAAAATAGATATTCTAAATAAATTTGGCAACTTATACGTTTTCAAAAATACATGTATCTTTGTTTTAGAAAATTACTTATAAAAAAGTCATTTTAAAAATCATCGTATAAATAACATTATTCAAATAAGGAAAAAAAAATATATATGTTCAAAATAAAGCTTGTAACTTATACTTTTTCAAATTCTATTGATGGTTGAATCATTAATGGAGTTCTTTTTTGTTCTCTTTGATTTTTCATAAGAAAAATGAATAGATTTTTTTTTTTTTTTGGGTTGACGTTAATTTTTCTTAAATGGGAAATAGTTGCTCTCAATAAAAATAGGTATGCTTTTCTTGATAAGCTACCATTTTTCACAATATTCATGCAATAAGTTGAGAACTGAATAAGTGGGAGCAAAATTAGATAATTTTTAAAACCCTTTTTTGTATGTATTAAACCTTTATGTATATGTATTTTTTCTTAAATAAAATTGAATTGAATATGCATTGGGTTAAGCCCAAGGTAATAGGAAAATATCATACTTCATGGGGAGAGTACAAAATAGAATATATATATATATATATATATATATATATATTTATATATATATATATATATATATATATATAGTTGAAGAGGAATCCTCCGATTACGACACTTGACTTTGTATGGTAGCGACACATGGCAACTCATGTGCAAATATATTGATAGATGTTAATTTATGTTGGTTCTTTTCCATACTATCTTTACTTCTTATGATTTCTTTCTAGAACTCTTTGAAAACCCAACATCTCCCAACATCTCCCTTATTCTTCTTTCTAGAATCCATCGCTAGCTCTTTGAATTTGTCTACCTATTAAGTTCAACCCCCACACTCCAAATTCCTTTCGACATCTCTCCGATTAAGCTTCATAGATATCGCATCTTGTGAGGAGTCCCACAACCTTTCCTCCCTGATGAGACTCCACTTCATCATGGAGGACAAGGACCGATGACTAGAGCGAGGATCAAGAAGCTTCAAGATAATTTTCAATTGATCATCAAACAATGCTTGAGGATGAAGGAGGATTGGAGGGTTGAGGAAGCGAGCCAAGAGTTTGTGTTGATGGCCATCCGCGAAGGACCCCAACAAGAACTTAAGCCGTCAGCAAAAGGGGATGAAATTTGACAAGGAAGGCTTCTAGAGGACAGCCGGCGCCGGCTCCATGCAGCCAAATCGGCGCCGGCTCCATTCTGTCCAAAACCAACACTCAATCAAATGAGAACCGGCCGAAGACAGAATCTAACCGGTGCTGGCTTGGCCCTGGGTAGTCGTTGACTGTTTCGCTTTTTAATGCCTTTCTCCGATTTTCTTCACTTTTAATTGCTTGTAAAGACTTATTTTGACCCTAAACTGTAACTAAACCTCAGGGATTACCTAGCTAGGGTTAGGGTAGTATAAATAGCACATTTATTACTTTGACAAGACAATTCACTTAACTTTAATTTAAATTTGAGAGAGAATCTTGAGAGGCTAAGCCTCCTTGTTCATCTTGTTTAAGACCAAGCTAAAGGGTTAGTCCTTCTTTTGTAAGAGTTTATAAATCTTTTAGATAATCCAATGTTGTTTTCTTTGAATGGGTCTTAGTTGCTTTGTTCTTTTAAGATTTGTTTGAAATTCAATATTTGGGTGCCTATTTTCTCTATTCTATTGTTCTTGTTTGCCTTTGTTGCTTCAAGGATATTAGGGTGAGAATCTAGTAGAACTTTCTATTCATCTTGAGGGTCTTTGAGGCTTTGTTCTTCAAGGGTTTGAAAGAGTGTAGATAGTTAGGTTACCTTTCTCTTTTGTCACAAGAAAAAATCTTTGTTTCGGTTCCTATTGTTGAGCTGAACCATAACCAACAAATATACCACAACACCAAGAAAAAGCCACCACAAAAAGTCATATCAAAGAGTTTGGTATCAGAGCAAGGAAAAGCTTGATTTCCATCAAAGCTTGAAAACAAGAAAAGAGCCCCACAAAGTGAAGAAAAAGAAAAAGAAAAAAAAAAAAAACAGGGCAAATCCCGTAACTGAAAAATATGCTTCAAAAAGGTTATTGAATTTTTGTTATATCTTGAATTTTCTGTTGGGAAATTGCTCCTTGTTGTTGTTATAATCCTTGGGAACAATTTTGTCTTGTGTTTGTGGTGAAATTTGGCTTAAATATGGTTGAAATTTCTGATTGCTCTTGAGTGACGAGTTGCAGCCAAGGTATTTGATAAAAGTTCCATGAGAGTGTTTTTTTACTATAGTTGGGAACTTTGATTCTTGATTTGATTCTTTGGGTTTTTGTGACTTGTTATAACACTCTAATGTTGAATTCCATGATCCTTGAACTCAATTTCTCTATTGTGCACTTGTGACCAATTTGGTCTTCATCATCCTAGTTTTAGTTGTTCTTGTCTCTTTGTTCTTGATAATTCTTGTTTGTTTCTTGCTTAGAATTGTTTCTTGTGCATCTAGTGTTTATTCTTGTGTTGATCGAGTCCACTCTCCTTGAAATTCTTGGCTAAAAACTTGTTTACTTGAGGTGCCCAACAAGTGTTTGTTGAAATTCCCCTAAGACCCCCTAATTGGAAAATTCTCTTGATTTGTGTGATTCACTTAGCTAGACTAAATCTTCAGCTATTAGGGAGAATTGGAATCGAACAAGAAGGCTTGAGTGTTGAGAAAAAGGCAAGAGGGTGAGCCTATTATTAAAAGAGCCTAAGAGAGCAAACACGAGCGAGGAGAGAACAATCTTGAGAGCCTTTCACATAAGGAAGTGAGTGAGGATCTATTTTTCTTCTAATCTCTTAGTTTTGCAGGTATAAGTCAATATTCCATCACCATGGCCCATGAACAAGAGATCTCTAGGTCTAATCTAAGTGGACCTAGTAGACCTCAAGAAGAACAATTTGATGCTAGGGGACTACGTGAAGACATGCAAGCTATGATGAGGACAATGTAAAACGAGTTCCAAAACTTGACAAGGGAGTTGATAAACCATCTTGGACAGTCTTCTACCGTTGCACAAAGGAGACAAATGGGAGTGGAAACCGTGGCTAATTGGAATTTGTTGAAAGACATGATGAGAGCAAGGTTTATACCACACCATTACTATAATGATCTCTACCAAAGGCTCCAAAAACTCAAGCAAGGAAACAAGAGTGTGGAGGATTACCATAAGGAGATGGAGGTTATGTTGATGAGAGCTCAAATCCATAAGGATCCAAGAGCTACAAGGGCAAGATTTTTGGGAGGATTAAATAAGGAGATTGCCAATTTGGTGGAATTGTACCCCTATGATCGCTTGGAGGATATGGTACATGCTGCCATGGAGATTGAAAGATAATTAAGGAGGAGGGTATTTACTAGACCAACACTTCCAAATCCCAATACAACTAGTAAGGTGCAAACTAAGAAGGATGAAGCCCTTGAACCATATCAAAGAGACTTCAACAAACCAAGGGAGGCTTGGAAACCTAGAGAAGATTGGAAACCTAGGGAGGATTGGAAACCTAGGGAAGGAGGGAACAAGGACAAAAGGAAAACCATGGAGAGGCTACAAAGGAATAGAGACATCAAGTGTTTTAAGTGCCTAGGATATGGACATACTTCCCATGAGTGTCCAAGCAAGAGGGCGATGTATACCAATCCCGATGGTGAGGTTTCTACCGACAAAGAAGAAGAGGAAGAAAGGAACCAAGGAAACCAAGAGGGAAATGGAGATGAGGAGAGTGATGAAGAGGAAGTTGTGGGACAAGAATACTCTTTGGTCATTGAGCTCACAAGCCATTGAGGATCAAGACCACCAACAAAGAGAGAACATTTTCTACACTAGGTCTCTAATCAACAAGACCCCTTGTAGTGTCATTGTGGATAGTGGGAGTTGCACTAACGTGATTAGTGCGGATTTGGTTGAAGAATTGGACATGAGTTGGATTAAGCATCCCAAGACTTACAAACTACAATGGTTGAATGATAGTGGGGAAATGAGAGTAAACAAGCAAGTGTTGGTGTCTTTTGAAATGGGGAAGTATAAGGATGATGTACTTTGTGATGTAGTGCCCATGCAAGCGGGACATTTACTACTAGGGAGGCCTTGGCAATATGATAGGCATGTGAAACATGATGGGAGAAAGAATACTTATTCCCTACTCAAGGAGGGAACTAAGTTTACCCTCACTCCCATGGCCCCTAGTGAGGCGAGCAAAGACCAAATAATCATGAAAGAAAAGGAGAAGAAGAAGGGAGCACTAGAAGTAAAGCAAAAGTAAGAAAGTGAGAGGAAAGAAAAGGAGAGGCAAGAAAAAGAATTAAGAGAGAGAATGAGTAAACAAGTGCATTTGACAATCAAGGATAGAAATGAGCAAGGCCTAGAGAGGGGAGGTAAAAAAAGAGTAAATTTCTTTGCAAAAGAGAGTGAGGTCATAGAGGCTATAAAAGCAAAGGAACCGGTTATTCTTCTTTTATGCAAAGGTTTTTATGTTTCTACTAATAATTCCACATTGTCTTTGCCTCATGAAATTGCAGCTGTTCTTCAAGAGTTTGAAGATGTTTTCCCAAATGAGGTGTCCGAAGGACTACCACCATTGAGAGGAATTGAGCATCAAATTGACTTTGTACCCAGAGCTATCATCCCCAACCGACCGGCATATAGAAGAAATCCGGAGAAGTCCAAGGAATTACAAAAGTAAGTGGAGGCATTGCTTGAGAAGGGACATGTGAGAGAGAGCCTAAGCCCATGTGTGGTTCCGGTTCTCTTGGTGCCCAAAAAGGATGGGACATGGCGTATGTGCGTGGATTGTCATGCTATCAATAACATAACGGTAAAATATTGCTATCCCATTCCTAGGCTAGATGACTTGCTAGATGAGCTATTTAGTGCATGCATTTTCTCAAAAATTGATTTGAAATCCGGTTATCACCAAATTAGGATACAAGAAGGGGATGAATGGAAAATAGCTTTTAAAACTAAACAAGGGTTGTATGAGTGGCTTGTCATACCCTTTGGATTATCTAATGCTTCTAGTACTTTCATGCGATTAATGCACAATGTTTTGAGGGAATTCATTGGGAAATTTGTTGTTGTGTACTTTGATGATATATTAATTTATAGCAAATCATATGTAGATCATTTAAATCATGTTCAAAGTGTGCTTGTGGCCCTCCGAAGGAAGAGATTGTATGCTAATCTTGAGAAATGCTCTTTTTGTTTGGAGAAGATTACATTCCTTAGATATGTTGTGAGTGCAAGAGGGATTGAGGTTGATGAGGGAAAAGTGAAAGCCATCCAAGATTAGCCAACCCCTACCACCATTACCCAAGTCCGTAGTTTCCATGAGTTAGCTAGTTTCTATAGGAGGTTCATCCAAAATTTTAGCACTATAGCAGCCCCTCTAACCGAAGTGGTAAAGAAAATGGTGGGATTTAGGTGGGAGGAAACCCAACAACAAGCCTTTCAAACCCTTAAGGACAAATTGAGCCAAGCTCTAATTCTTATTCTTCCCAATTTTGAGAAGGCTTTTGAGATAAAGTGTGATGCAAGTGGGGTGGGGATATGTGCGGTCTTGACTCAAGATAGAAAACCCATTGCATACTTTAGTGAAAAATTGTCTGGGGCAGCCCTTAATTATTCTACTTATGAAAAAGAGCTTTTTGCTTTGGTAAGGACCTTAGAGTATTGGCAACACTACTTTTTGCCAAGAGAGTTTGTCATTCATATCGATCATGAGACCCTTAAACACCTCAAGAGCCAACAAAATTTGCATGCAAGGTGGATGGAGTTTATTGGGACATTTCCATATGTCATTCAATACAAGAAGGGTAAGGAAAATGTGGTAACGGATGCACTATCTCGAAGGTATGCACTCCTCAACTTTTTGGATACTAAATTTCTTGGTTTTGAATTTGTGAAAGATTTGTATGTTGATGATGAGGAGTTTGGAGATATTTTCCATGCTTGTGAGAAAGGTGCATTTGCTAAATATTATAGGCATGATGGTTTCTTATTTAGGGAGACAAGGCTTTGTGTGCCAAAGGGTTCCATTAGGGTATTACTAGTTCGGGAAGCCCATATTGGGGGACTAATGGGGCATTTTGGTGTTGCAAAAACCTTAGGCATCCTTAAAGAACATTTCTTTTGGCCAAAAATGAGAAAGAATGTGGAGAGACATTGTTCTCAATGCATTACCTGTAGGCGAGCTAAGTCTAGAGCTCTTCCACATGGTCTTTATACTCCTTTGCCCACACCTAATGTGCCTTGGGTTGATATTTCAATGGATTTCATTTTAGGATTGCCTAGGTCCAAGGGGGGGGAATGATTCTATATTTGTGATTGTTGACAGATTTTCCAAAATGGCTCATTTTGTGGCTTGTTCCAAGACTAATGATGCGTCCTATATTGCATATTTATTCTTTAAGGAAGTGGTGAGAATGCATGAGATTCCAAGGACTATTGTCTCGGATAGGGATACAAAATTTCTTAGACATTTTTGGTGAGTTTTATGGAACAAACTTGGAACTAACCTATTGTTTTCCACAGCTTGTCATCCCCAAACGGACGGACAAACCGAGGTGGTTAATCGTACACTCACCCAACTCTTGCGGGCCATAATCAAGAAGAACTTGAAGAATTGGGAGGAGTGCTTGCCTCACATTGAGTTTGCATACAGTAGGGCTATTCACTCTACCACTTCTTATTCTCCTTTTGAAATTGTATATGGTTTTAATCCTCTAATTCCTTTAGATTTGGTTCCTTTAACTATAGGTGAACGGTTGAACCTTGATGGAGCTAAGAAAGCAGAAATGGTGAAGGCACTCCATGAGAAGGTGAGGGAAACCATTGCAAAACGCAACGAAGAGATTGCCCATAAGCGCAATCAAGGAAGGAAAAAGGTTTCTTTTAAGCCGGGCGATTGGGTATGGGTGCACCTTCGCAAGGAGAGATTCCCCAGGCAACGCCGAAGCAAACTTGATCCAAGGGGGGATGTACCATTTCAAGTTCTTGCCAAAGTTGGAGATAATGCTTACAAGATAGATCTACTAGGTGAGTATCATGTTAGTGCTACCTTTAATGTTAGTGACCTCTCTCATTTTAATGTAGATGATGGCGAAGATTTGAAGACGAATCCTTTTTCAAGGAGGGAGAGATGATGAGACTCCACTTCATCATGGAGGACAAGGACTGATGACTAGAGTGAGGACCAAGAAGCTTCAAGATGATTTTTAATTAATCATCAAACAATGCTTGAGGATGAAGGAGGATTGGAGGGCTGTGGAAGAGAGCCAAAAGTTCATGTTGATGACCATCCGCGAAGGACCCCAACAAGAGCTTAAGCCGTCAGCAAAAGGGGATGAAATTTAACAAGGAAGGCTTCCAGAGGACAGTCAGTGCCGACTCCATGCAGCTAAACCGGCGCCGGTTGTGATGTTCCAAACCGGCGCCGGCTGTGATGTTCCAAACCGTGGGCAGTCGTCGACTGTCCCGCTTTTCAATGCCTTTCTCTGATTTTCTTCACTTTTAATTGCTTGTAAAGACTTATTTTGACCCTAAACTGTAACTAAACCTCAGGGATTACCTAGCTAGGGTTAGGATAGTATAAATAGCACCTTTATTACTTTGACAAGATAATTCACTTGACTTTAATTTAAATTTGAGAGAGAATCTTGAGAGGCTAAGCCTCCTTGTTCATCTTGTTCAAGACCAAGCTAAAGGGTTAGTCCTCTTTTCTTAAGAGTCTATAAATCTTTTGGATAAACCAATGTTGTTTTTTTTGAATGGGTCTTAGTTGCTTCGTTCTTCTAAGGTTTATTTGAAATTCAATATTTGGATGCCTATTTTCTCTATTCTATTGTTCTTGTTTGCCTTTGTTGCTTCAAGGATATTAGGGTGAGAATTTAGTAGAACTTTCTATTCATCTTGAGGGTCTTTGAGGCTTTGTTCTTCAAGGGTTTGAAAGAGTGTAGATAGTTAGGTTACCTTTCTCTTTTGTCACAAGAAAAAATCTCTGTTTCGGTTCCCATTGTTAAGCTTAACCATAACCAACAAATATACCACAACATCAAGAAAAAGCCACCACAAAAAGTCATATCACTTCCCAACTTCTGTTCTACGGTTCAGTAGTAGTCAATTGAGTGAGGAGACTGAACCACAGTGCTGGACCGAGTCAGTTCAAGACGACACTCAAGAAGCAATTAAAGAGAGTTGTCCGCGTCCATCAATTAATTGAAGGGCCAGTGGTGGATTCCATGGATGTACCAACCTGAAGTGCTACTTCGATGTCTTCTTCGAGAGAGGCATAGAGGTGAGAGAAGGCATTGTGGCCGGAGACAAGAGCGTCCTTCTACTTATTGACATCGCACTTATCATATTTGTTGCAAATCGCATTGACACGAGTGATAATGTCAATCACGCTCATATTTCTGCTAGATTTGGTCTCCCATTTTCCCCTTTTCTTTCGATAAAATGTTGTGGAAGACCTCTGACAGAGGAAAATGTGTTGAGATTTGACCAAAACCCTCTGTATTTGGAAAAAGCGGGGTTTCAACTCATTAGCGAGGGATGAGGTGTTTACAGTTTACTGACAAAGGTGTTGCCACACTTTTTCCATAGTAATCGATAGAAACATCGTGCACTGTGTCATTATGACTAGTTTCGATTTTTTTGTGAGGGCATATTTCTCAGCTTAAATGACTCCTTTATTAGTAGTGTTTACTAGGTATGCTCAGCGTCTATCTGGGCAATGTTAATGTAATCTTGATTTTTTTTTTTTTTTGTGCTTGGTGTTTTAGATTTTGATTTTGTAGAAAATTTGAAATCACCATTAATTCTTCTATGGATGTGTTAATTTCATAGTTCGAAGGCCATTCTATGAATTGAATAATTCCCAGCTTTCCCTCTTTTAGAATTATTCACTTTGATTGTGCCATAAGAGCCTGGAGATAAAAATATCAGAACTTGGAATAGTTAGTTTGCACTGCGAAATTGCTGTTTAAAGTGAAAAAGGAAAAGGGTTTGAAGTAGAAGGTTAAGAGTTTTGGCTGTGATCTACATTGCTTTCTAGCAATCTACATTGCAGGTACATTGCAAGATTTGAAGGATTCGGAGAGAGGTTCAACCTAAATGTTTAGGTTCAGAAACTACAGTGTAGGCTCCACTTCATGTTGGGGGGGGGGTTAGCTTCACAAATACTATGGTTTTGGCTAATGTGTAATTATGAGTTGAGAGACCATAAATTTACAAGATTTGAAGGATTCGGAGAGAGGTTCAACTGAAATGTTTAGGTTCAGAAACTATAGTGTAGGATGATTGGAGTATGGGATGTGGGTGAAAGTATATTTCTTGGTCTAGGTGGAGTAGTGCTAAGATCTAATTAGGTTAAGGTATATGGATGTGTGTATTTGTACCATTCTTTAACATCTATGGGAATCTGATAAACCATAATTTGAAACAAGTGTGAGTGAAGGATCATGATATGAAATAGAGATTGTGCTTGGATGGAGAAAGGCTAGGACTAAGTTCCGT
Source organism: Voacanga thouarsii (assembly GCA_026120185.1). Taxonomy (NCBI): domain Eukaryota; kingdom Viridiplantae; phylum Streptophyta; class Magnoliopsida; order Gentianales; family Apocynaceae; genus Voacanga; species Voacanga thouarsii. Next base: position 117,970 of record JANUWF010003384.1, on the reverse strand, counting down.
TATAATAAGGAGTCATTGGTTTGGGCCTAAAGGAAACTAGTGAGTATGAGTGATTGTTGTGTTCATCACTATATTTGTCCTGTAATTGTGGTGAGGCACCTAGATGAAAAGGATGGTGTTTCTAATTCTTATGTTGGTGAGGGTTCAACAAATCCAGTGGATTAGATGGATCAAGGCCTTCGGCCAGTTCCAGAAGAGGAGCCAATTTACCACGATGCCTTAGATAAAGCTACAGGTATAGAATAATTTTGTTTTTAAAATGTGATGTCTTTGGTATTTAATTTGCAGTGCTCTTAGATTAGATTGATTTGATGATTAGATTAGCAGTTTATATAGCTCAGAATTCTACTTTTGCAGTTCAATATGTCCTTACAATTATTTATCCATTATATATGTATATTCAAAGCTTACTATTTGATAAATATAAGAAAAAAGGCCTTACATAGAACAAATGATGATACATGTCTGACACTTATGTTATCTATCTGCCATGTATAGGTTCTTGGCTTTTAGGCTAAAAAATTATGGATAAATCCTACTATGTTAGATATGCTATAAGTTGATATATATGTATATATATAGAGAAAGAAATCTATTACTAATTGTCATATGTTATTTCATCTACATTGTCAATGCTTTTGACAAAAATGCTCTTGGCAATATTGACACTCATAAGATTTTCCATATAGAAAAATCTGTATGGAGGCACTAGAAGCATAGGAATCCCCTATATACTAATGAATTTCAGTCTTACTGAATGAAGGCACTGGAAGCATAGGAATATCAAAGAGAACATGATCTTTTCATACCTATTTATGTGTTTTTTCAACATTTGTAGGTTCTTTTCTCAATGCATAGCTGAGATGAATACAAGATTTAACATTTTAACCAATTTTGAGAAGATATGAAGAAAATAAGATTTCTACACAATTTTATTTCCATTGCAGAAAGGAATGGTTGTTCAGTACAACAATGATGGAAGTCAGTGTTCGAACTGCTCATTCACCTAACAATCAGCCTTTTCAAGGAACTATGCCTGCTAATGAAGCAAAACACACACACACACACACACACACACAGCTTGCTGAAAAGGATACAAACACTAATGTCTTTATCAACCAGGTGAGTCAGTTGATATGATATGATATACATACATATATATATATATACCTACTGAAGATAGATCGGACAACTATTAATGTCATGAAATCTTAATTAACATGGCTAAAAAAAACATTCTTTCAGTATTTGTCATTCTTTTTACTTCATAGTTGTAATACAGAGACATAAATTTTGTAAGTATCTTATATTTTTGTGATTCAAATGATAACTGGATTGCTTACTCATCATCAAACTGAAATTTTGTAGACAGGGAGGAGTGAGACTGGTAGCTTGCAAAGGGACATGGAAATATTGCCTAATGAGTCTGTTCAGATAAGTAGTAATGCTTTGCTTCAACATCAGAAGCGCAGTTGTTAGCTTACCACCTCACTCTATATGCTGTTGAAAAGGCTCATCCAGTTGAGCCTGTCTCATCTCTCTCTCATGTTTAGGATTAATACTCCAGAATTTCAGCCTTCTTATAAGAAACCATCTTTGTTAGATTTCAATAACTCGAAAAGCAGCAATGTGGTGAAGCTTGAACAATTGAAGGATTTGATTAGTTTTGATGAACGGTTGAAATCATTGGGCACAAACCTGAACATCGGAACAAAAGATGGTATAATAGAGGGCATTGATATTTCAGTTGTTAATAGTTGTAGTTCAAAAATAGATAAGATGGTACAAGCTAATATTGTGGGTTTCTCTGAGCAGGCTTTATTAATATCATTATATGGTTTAATCACACATAATCATTTGGAACTTTTTCATTGTGCATAGGTTTCTTAAAAGCTACTTAGACATAACAGCTTTAATGCATTTTTTAGGGAAAACTTTGGTGTACACCTTCCCAAGAAAAATGTCAGAGATGTTCAAAATTTGGAGCATTAACTTCTCAAAGCTCTTAGGCATATGGGTACTAATAATGTTATATAATTTATTTTTAGATTTACAAAAAATGACAAAAAAACCAACAACATGGATGTTTGTTATATGGATGCACTCTCATTACACATGTTATTGTCCTGTACCGTTATAACTAACTGAGAAGGTTTCTTTATTTAAGTCGACACTTGAAAAAAAATGATATGTGTATTTAGAGTATATGGATGGCCTTAATTTTTGTATATCTACCAAATTATTGAGGACAAAATGCTCTACTTCATTGTTGAATCACCACATATAGGTGCTGAATAATTTTCTCTGAAACTTGGACAGTTTCTAGAACTAGCATTTTGAGGATTTGGGGAGAGCAATGCATGATCTCTCTTTTGAAGATGACTTCTCAGAATTAGGATCACCTGTGGCAGGAATTGTTGCTACACAGCTGAAATTGATGACAGAGAAACCTAAACCTTTCACGATACAATTAAATTGTTACATTTAGTATGCCTAGTAGATCCATTATCCAACTTAAATATGTACCCTATCTGTTCTTTCATATTTAACGTGGCTTTCTTATATGTATTTGGTTGGGATACTATCAACAAGATTGTTTGTTTGTTGTAGAAAACTGATCCAGCAGGCAAAGCATTAGCAAGTTGGTGCAGCTTGACAGACATTTATTTAAGTCCTAATAAAAAATTCTCAAGGTTCAAATCCGAAATTTCATAAGCATTGTGAAGTTAATTGGAAGAACCCAAAAGTAGATAGTTCTTCCTGCTCTATGTTAAATGATAATATACTTGATGGTCTAGATTGCTGCGAAGTTGATTCTCAGGTGCACTTTTTATTATTTGTAGTTCATTTACTCAAATGTTTATTTTTGGCTAGAAAAAGAATATTAAAGGTACAATTAGATACATAAGATTTTAGAATCAAGTGAAGGAGACCTTGCAAATCATCCTTATCATACAGTAAAGAAGGTGGCTATCAGAATTCAGGGCATTGGTAAAGAAACAACAGATCCCAGGATCCATTCTATCTACAAGTCAATTGGTGCTCTAGAGGGGTTTGAAAGGGTAGACAAGGATTCTGTGGATCTTTTATTTAGAGTACAAATGACACTAATGCACGAGACATAGTACAAAGGTAAAGGTTACTTCATTATCGTGTGAAGGCTTTTGTGATTGCTGGCCAACTTTTATTGCCCTTTTTAAGCACCTGGTGCTCTTTGCATAATTAAATGATTGATTGCATAGCTACATCATCTCCAAAGCAATCATATGTTACTTATTGATTTAATCTATTTCATCTACATTGTCGATGCTGATGATGAACAGAAAGTAAAGTACATGGCAATAAAACAAAAACAATGATATATTTATCCTACTAGTAGGCTATATTACTAGAAATACAAAAATGCTCATGGAAATAATAGAGTTCATCTGATTGATAAAAACAATCCCATATAGCAGTGTTTTGGTTCATCCCAAATCTGTTCTCCTGAATTTGTTATGAATATTTCTGATTCATTATTTAAATATTTTGTTTTGCTTGAATGATTAATATATTTGTTTCAATGATTATGTACCTAATTTTGTACATTCCCTGTTACTTATCTTGCTTCTTTTGCATAGTAGAATGTGAGTTTGTAAATATTTCTGCTTTATACTTTTAGCTTTTCATAGGACGAAAAGACGAAGTCTAAAATGGAATCGAAGCATGTCAGAATCGAGGTGCAATAGGGAGCCTTACAAAATTGGATAGTCACAACAACAGTGATTAAAAGACATCACAATCGCACTATGTCCTTCCTGCAAGAACATGAGTTTAGAAAGTAAAAAAGACATAGGCTGCAGCAGATATAAAGAGTATAGTATGGTAGACAACCAGATGATTGTTGAATGAAACAATAAATTCATCCATCTGCATGACAATCTATAAACCAAGTACATGCATATTATTTGCATGTTTTTTGAAGAAATTGGAATGAAACTGAAATCTTTATTTGTTCAATTAGACCGTACTGCAATCTTTATATTCAAGAAAAGGTATTATCTACACTTTAAATTGGTTTAGTTAATTGAATTATAGATTCCTCTACTTCCACATATATGAAAGGAATATTGCCAATCAAATTAGCAGATAAGTATTGAAAAATGAACATAAGTTGTTGAGCTCATGTAAACCAGACTATTGAAACATTACAAAAATTTTATAACAACTATCTATGACAATTAAATCAAAACAATACTTTTTATATACAAATTAAAACTCCACATATTATTGAAAATCATCAAAATCCATTGAAATAATAAAAAAATTACTTACCCCGAGCAATGCTCGGGCCTTCGACCTAGTATAAATAAAAAAAATAAACACATGTAATCTTCAAACCCATCCCATATAGCCAACTTTCCACTCCAACAATAAGAAAAGACTCGGTACTAACTCTTCCCGTATGCAACCGCAAAGAAGGCTGTGGGCATATCAGTAGCCTCAACTATCACTTGAGGAGGAGATGAAATATCGAGAAATGGCTCAAATCCAATCCGGATAAATAAATGGTTCCATGGAAATGAAGCTTGGGAAGCTGATTTATAGAAATTGATTAAAAAAAAAGAAAAAAATCTCGCAAAAAAGCTTCAGATCTTGGAAAACAGAGATGAAGGAAAAGATTACCATGGTTTGTAGCCCAAAATAGAGGATAGTTTGCCCCCCCCCCTCCAAAAAAAAAAAAAAAAGCAGCAGAAGAATGTGGGTTCCGGCCAAATCGTCGATCATGACCGAAGATCTGGTCAGAAAGAAGGCCAGATGTAGACTGGTAGAAGCAGAGAGTTAGAGAGGAGTAGGAGAAGAAAATGGGTAGAGAGAGAAAGATCCACTTCGTGAACTTAGTGGCTCATCACTATAGGGTTAAGGTTGTTCAATAAAGTTGTAAATTGAACCAAATTGACTAAATCAACACAACTTAAATGGAATTTTGATCTTTTAGGTTAGTTTGATTTGGTTTGATTTGAGTTAAAAAAATTATAAAATGATAATTTAGTTCAATTCTTTAAAATTATATAACTGAACCTATTCTGAACGAACATATATATATATATATATATATATATATATATAATTTTAATTTTAAAATATAAAAAGATATCAAAGAGCAAATATTGTTGTGTTGGATATATACAATAGCTAACTATATCTATTTATTCTAGAATTTTCAAACTATTTGTGCACTAAACCAGTTGGGTATTTGGAGAAATAACTTCAATTAAAATTTGCCTTCCATATCTGGGTTGGTATGTTCTCAAATTTATTTATTCTTTTCATTTAATCAAATTAATAATAGTTCGCGATTATTTTTTATAATATGTTTCACAAGTGTATTGAAAAGTTTGAAATTTAACATTTAGGGGAAACTAGAAAATGATATGAAGCTAATATGTGCTATTTAGTTTATTAGCAAATCATTCTATGTATTTAACTCTATTTAGTTTATATTTTTGATATTGTATGGAATTATGAGTTTAATTTTGATTAATTTGTATTATTGAGAAAAGATTGTTTTTTGTATTATTTTTTTGTAATATTTAATTAATATTTTTACATGTAATATTTTATCAAATGTAATGAAGAAGTTTATTTACGTAGTAAATTATGTACAAACTAATTGAATCAAACCAAACCAACGGTTTGAAATCATAAATAGTTTAGTTTAAGTTTAAATTTTTCAAATCGAAATATTTGGATTAGATTAAAAAATAGATAAAATCAACCCAACCTATGAACATCCCAACTTCACTACGTTACTTATATATATTTTTAGTTAAGTTATCCAAAATCGAAAAATTTCCCCCACTGCCCCACCTAAATCTGCCACTTCCAATCATTAGGTTTTTTTTTTTTTTTTTTTTTTTTTTTTTTACCAAAGTGGGTCAAAACCCATTATACCCACTGAGAATGGGTTGGGAAATTGAGATACCTCCGTACAGGGGGTACCTCGCGCATGCTAGGCACGAGGTGTCAGTGCACCTCCTGCCCTGCAAACGCGAGAATGGATTGAGAACACTAGTCGGTTAAGCTAATCTAAGCCTTGGACCTTGCGTCTACCAAGACGAGGTCCCATAGGACCTCGACGCGAGGAGGTCATGTCACGCGGTTGAAAAGCCAGTTAAATAAAGGAAGGTGTGCACTCTGCCAAGTTCTCCATTTTGCAGAGATTCATGACCTTTTTAGTGGAATCTATGTTTCCTCTGAAAAAGAATGGCTTTATATATGCATGTTTTGATGGGAACATTATCACGGGTAGCACAGAATAGAAGGCAAATTCGCCTATATATATATATATGCATGTATACCGAAGGCAAAAAAATTGCTCTTTTCTTTTCTTTGTCCACGATTTTGCTCCCAAACACCAAACACAGCAGAGGCCATTTTTCTTGTCTTTGCCAGAAGATACTTTTGTCTCTGGTTTCATGGAAAGCAAGCCTATTTTTCTCCTCTCTTTCCCAAATTCTTCAAAAGCAATCATTCTTCTGGAACCAGGAACTGCATATCATCATCTTCTTTTTTTTTTTTTCATCACCACCAATCTACCGTCGGAGATTTGTGCCAGAACTACAAATCGGAGAAAGTGCTGCTGCCTATGCACCTGAGCTACTGATAGACAATTTCTATATAACATGTTTTTTTTTTTAAAAACAAAAAGTATAGATTGTATTAATTTATTTGTTGAAATAGATATATTAGAATTTACTAGTTAACGTATCCGCACTATGCGCGGAAATTTTGCCCGTTTAATAAAATAAATTAAAAATTTTTATTATTTAATTAAATTTATCATAAATATTAATTATACAAAATTTTAAATATTTTATCATGTTTAAATTAATTTTTAGTGAAATTATTAATACGCACCAGAGGCTTCCACTAGCGTACCTACCCTGGTAGCACACATTCTGATCCAGCCAACTCTTAGAACAAGGAAAAGAGGTAAAAAATTTTAAACCTCAGAATTCGTGCAGAGCATGACCGGCGCCGGCTAGGGCTATCGGAGCTAGCGCGGGTCTGTTCGAGAATCCCTTATTCTTTAGTTTTTCTAGTTTTTTTTGTATCTTCGCTTCCGCCGCGTGCCCTGTATTTTTCGTTTTTCATTCCTTCAATTGGTATCAGAGCATAAAGGTTTTGTGAAAATATAGGAAGCATACATCTAGATGAATAAAACTGGACACATATGTGTGATTAAAATTGTGATCCTTCAGTGTTTTTGGTATGGATAGATTCTCTGTTAAACCTTGCGGGTGGAGGTATAGGAGATGTGTAATTTACTATTTTTCTTGGCAAATCGTGTAAGCCCAATGTTTATGGGTATAGACGATTGTTGATTTTGGTTGATTTCATTGTATTTGGTTTTAAATCGGAGAGCCATTGAAGCCAAAAGTTGTGCAGAAAAATAGGAAAAATTCGCAGAGAAAAAAAACTGCAGGAAGAGCTGGTTAGACCGCTACTGGTGCCGGTTTTGGTCTGGAAGGCCGGTCTGTGCGCTGGTTTCTTGTGGGTCCTGGTTCTGTGCGGCGGGTGCAGTGTACCATAGTGCAGATGAGTGCATGATCCAGTGTGGCGGGTGCAGTGGACCAAGGAGAAATTTTTGATTTTTTCCTTGTAATTTTTCTTGTGTTTTTTTTTTTTTTTGAGTTCATACCAAGCAAAGTTAATATTTTGCAATAGTTAATATTCAAGGAATATTTTTGCATGAAGAATATTAGAAAGGGATTTTAAGATTAAACAAGACCATTAATTAATTAATTAATATGTTTAATTATATTATCTTGGCACTTAGGTTTAAAAAATAGAACAGCATGAAAACGTCTACAGTTTTCTAGCATGCTATTTATTTTGATGTACCTATGTACACGTTTTCTCAAAGACTAAAGTCTTTAGAAATGTATTGACAAGGAAAATATTTTTCTACAAATTAAATGGTTATTTTAACTTGAACAAAAATTAATCCTTAGATATTTTCTCAAATGTTTTAATTCTTGACATAGAAAATATATTGGATTTAGATATTTTTGTAAGGTTAAAATAGAAAGCCATTTTGTTTTAATTTTGGCACAAGGAAAATGCTTTGTCAAACAAACTTGAGACCAAAGTCTTTAGAAAGTTTTAATTGAAAATTTTTTGAAATCATTAAGTTTTAATTTAAATAAAATTAGTCCATGGGAAAAACTCTCAAAGGATATAAACCTTGACATAGAGATTTTTATAGACTTAGACATTTTATTTTTGAGTTAAAGGAAAACTTAATGGAACTTTTCAAAAGGATATTTTTCAGAAAACCCTTGTTTTAAAAGACTAAGTGGGAAAAGGGTTCCAATGGCCTCACGGCTTCCATCACGATCCTCATTAGAGATCGTGGGTCCCTTCGCGTCACCCTGGGAGTGAACCCGTGTATAATGGAGATACCACAAGGATTTAATCTAATGGAGGGATGTAATTAATAACCCGGGGCATGTACTATGATTGGCCAGCCCCTCATTGGAGGTCACAGTGTGAGGAATGTTCATAGGAAATGAGAGGAAACGACCATTTCCTTGATGGAGTTATCTTCTAGATTATTACCTAGAAGGAAAATTAATTTGTGGTATTAACATACTTAGCTTAGGAAATTGTTAATCTTCCCAAAAAGCTATGTCAGTTTTTCTAATAGCCAAATTAAATATTATCAGTTTTGATAATAAGGATAAAGTGCACATATCTGTTTTGTTTTCACAAACTGAATCTTTTTCTTTTATTTTTCTATTTTTCAGAAATGGTGGGAGGTTCTTTTAGTCCGTTGGCCGTTATTCTCCGAGAGAATAAGCTAACGGGACCAAAATTATATAGACTGGAAGAAGAACCTGGACATAATACTCACAGCGGAAGAGAATAAGTATGTCATTTACGAAACTTGCCCTATTATCAGGGAGGGTTCCACCGCCGAGGAGCGTGAGGCTGAGAAGGCATGGAAGAAGGCCGGCGAGATGGCTCGTTGTTACATGTTGGCCTCCATGTCTAATGTGCTCCAATCCAAACATGAGCACATGACTACTGCATATGACATAACTGTTGGATTGTATGCCTTCTTAACTAGGTTTCTGATCTAAAATCGAATATTTTAATAAAAGAATTTATTTTCAGAATTTGTTTGTGAATTTACTTTTTGTTTGTGCACGATTTTCGTTTGGAACAGACCCATTGTGTTTAAATAAGTGATCCATGTGAATGGTGGTCTTTCACAGTAAGGTATGGATCACGGGTTATTTAACACATAAACATTTGTTCTTAACCTATTGATGAGATTGGGAACCTCATCATGTTTAGGTTATTATGTTATGAATTTCAAATGGGGAATGACTTACCTTTAGCCAGTGGGTAGTCCACTCACTTCATGACATAAGCGTATTTCGAATACGTAGAACAGGACCTGTAGTAGTGGTTTCTCAAAGTACTATATGGTAGAAACCTAGACTACTACCGCTATAGCGTGGACTAGTACTCTACGACTTGAGTATGAGTTGGTGGTCCGGCGAAGCTGGAAGCATATACTTTGATTTGTTGTAGTTGAGGTTCTATCGTAGGGCCAATATACTTGCATGTTGGGTATGTGTGACTAGTTAGTTAAGACAGACTTATACAAGATAGTTTCTGTACTATATCGCCCCTTGTGGTTGTCTGAATAGTCTAAATTATCCAGGGCCCAGGGAAACATAACTTGGATGTTTGCTTTAGGGTAGCTCCCTTGGAAAGCAGAAACACTCCAAGAAGTCGTGGATCATTGGACTAGAAGCCTAAGGATGGTAGATGTCATTTAGAGGGGTGTTAGTACACTTCTTCCTCTCTAAATGTACGGCGATGTGTAGAGGGGTATTTTAGTCATTTCACCTGTAGGTCGGAGACTTTGCTAATGCAGCATTGTCCTTGGGGTCAATATTTCCTTATGGTGATATTAGGAAATATTTAAAATGCAAAATACAGCTATTTATATAGTAGGGGTATTTTGGTCATTTTAGCAGCCAATGCGATGTGTCTTTTTGGTCATCGGAATAGCCCGTAAGTCCTAACTAATTTTTGGGTTGAGGAATTGGTTTCAGTTGAAGAGGATTTTATTTTATTTTATTTTATTCAGGAAGTCTAATTTATTATTGGACTGGAATAAAATAAATAAATTAATAAAATAGGAGTTGAGAGAAATGAATTATCTAGTTTATTTGGTTAATTAATTATTCAGGGCCTAGGTCCAGTATGAATAATTAAGAAATTAACTTGGGCTTAAACTAGGGGAAATAATTAATGTTTAATTATTTATTGGGTTATTTATATAGGCCCAAGAAATAAATAATTAAAGATTAATTATTTTGGTTCATTTGGGCTCATTAATTATTTATTGGGTTATTTATATAAGCCCAGGAAATAAATAATTAATGTTTATTATTTTGGGCTTTTTGGGTCCAAGAAAAATAATAAATATTTATCTGGCCCAATAGCTTGGACCTTAGGGTTTTTTCCAGATATGGTTAAGAGGAGTTTAGGGTTAGGCCAAACTGATTCTCAGAATAACATTCGGGTGTTTTGAAATCCCGGGGATATGTTTATCAGAGGTTGAGAGACCTAGTTTTGGCAAACTGATAAACAACTCTTTGGAAAAAGAAAAACCCTAATTTCTGGCCTCACAGAAGCTAACTCACGTCTCTCTCTGCTCTCTCTCACGTCTTCCTCCTCTGTGATTTCTCCTTGGACTTTGCTAACCAATAGCAAGAGAACCAAGGAGATTTGAGACCATTCTTCTTCTCTGTTGTGTTCACCGACTAGAGGTTAGGCTGAGGAATATCCCGAGAGCTGAAAAGCTAGGCGTTCATGCAAACAAGGCGGAGTAGAAGGCTAGCGGGTGTTCAACCGGAAGCTTCTTCAAGTGGACAAAGCGAGGCGGTTCCAGTCGTACAATCCGTTCTTACTCAACCTAGAAGGGTTAAGGATCGCAAAGGTATGATCTTCATGCTTCCGCATAGCCTTTAAGGCTCGCATTTATTTTTCTCCAAATTTTTTTCCCCTGTAACAGCATGCTCCCTCTGTTTTCGGTTCCCTCAATAACTCAATCATTAGCCACGATGTTTACGGATAAGAGTCGGCCCGCAAGGCAGGAGGCTCTTCGAACTATTATTAACACTAAGATGGCTGAAGGAGCATCACTCAAAGAGTATATGCTCAAGATGATTGCTACTTTTGAGGAGGCAGAAATCTTAGGGGCTGTCAATGACCCCGAGAGCCGAGTGGACATGGTTCTCAAGTCTCTACCAGGTTCTTTTACTCAGTTCAAGTTGAACTATAACATGAACAAGTAGAACAAGTGTTTAATTGAGTTGATGAAGAAGCTCCAAATGATGGAGAAGGTCATGAAGCCACAATCAAAGGTTATGATTGCTAAGGTTTCATCTTCTAGAACTGGACCTAAGCCTAGGAAGTTCAAGAAGAAGAAGGGGAACGCAACGGCCCAGCCCAAAGACAAACCGAAGGGCAAGTGCTTCAAATGTGGACTGAAGGGACACTGGAAAAATGAGTGTCTGAATCTTCAAGCCAAGAAAAACCCCACAGGTAATGTTTTCTATCTAGAGTCTACATCAATGGTTGGTTCAACTTCCACTTGTATTGTTGATTCAGGAGCCACTGATCATATCTGTAACTCTTTGTAGGGGTTTAGAAAGATTAGAAGACTCCAGAAGGGCGAACATGGACTACGTATGGGAAATAGAGCACAAGTTTAGGCCCTTGCAGTGGGAGAGTTGGATCTTATATTTGATTATAATAGAATAGTGGTTTTGAAAGATATTTTTTATGTACTTGGATTTTGACATAATTTAATTTCGGTTGCAAAACTAATAAATTAAGGATATTCTGTATATTTCCATTCTGGTATTTCTATCAGTAGGGATGAAAAAATTTTATGTACTGGGCACATGTATGGGAATCTATTTTTCTTAAACCTTATTAATAATCAATTAAATAACGCTCAATTTGAACCTTTAACAAGGAAGAGAAAGACCAATGTCAATGACTCTTATCTTTGGCATCTAAGGTTGGGTCATATCAACTCATCTAGGATTCAGAGGTTGATCCATGATGGGTCCTTAGGCTCATTGAGATTGGAAAAATGGCCTCAGTATGAGTCCTGCCTGATGGTAAAGATGACCAACAGGTTATTTGCCCCTAAGGCGGATAGAGCCAAGGAAGTATTGAGTCTTGTTCATATTGATGTGTGTGGTCCCTTGTCTACACCAGCTAGAGGAGGTTTTGAATACTTCATCACTTTCACGGATGATTGTATAAGGTTTGGTTATGTTTACCTGATGAGATGCAAGTCTGACTCTTTTGACAAGTTCAAAGAGTTTAAGGTTGAAGTGGAGCGTCGGACAGGTAAATTGATCAAGACCTTATGATCAGATCGTGGTAGAGAGTACCTCATTGGTGAATTCAAGGACTACATGGTACATCATGGGATAGTATCCCAACTCTCTGCGCTGGGGACACCCCAGCAGAATGGAGTAGCTGAGAGAAGGAACAGGACATTGATGGAAATGGTCCGAAGCATGATATCTCATGCTACTTTTTGAGTGTCTTTTTGGGGATATGCCCTGGAAACAGTTGCATATATTCTGAACTTGGTGCCTTCCAAGTCAGTACCTAGGACTTCCTATGAGATGTGGACTGGGCGTAAGCTAAGTCTGAATGATCTCAAGATATGGGGTTGTCCAACTTATGTACTGGTCAAGGGAGACAAGTTAGAACCAAGATTAGAATTATACTATTTTGTTGGGTATCCAAAAGGGACAAATGGTGGTTACTTTTATCATCATAAGGAACAGAAGGTACTGGTTAGTACCAATGCTAGATACCTAGAGGATTATCAAAGTACTTCTACGAAAGGTTCAACTAGGTTGGAACTAGAGGAGAAGTTACCTTTGAAAGCAACTTCTCCTGACCTGATTATGGAACAAGAAGAGGCATAGCCTCAAGAGCCTATACAAATGGAGACTCGTCGTAGTGGGAGAGTGTCTAGGGTTTCGGAGAGATGGACTGGAGAAGCTTTCGAGCTAGTCTCCAACCATCAGGAACAAGACCCCACTAGATACGAGGAGGCTATTGCTGATGCCGATGCAAATTTGTGGCATGAAGCAATGAAAGCCGAGATTGAGTCTATGTACCTCAATCAGGTTTGGGATCTTATAGCTTCACTTGAAGGGATAAAACCCAGAGGGTGTAAGTGGGTATACAAGAGAAAGAAGGGAGTAGATGGGAAGGTGAAAACCTTCAAAACTAAGCTTGTGGCGAAAGGGTATATTCAAAAAGAGAGAATCGATTATAAGGAAACCTTTTCCCCGGTAGCCATGCTTTAGTCCATCCGTATCCTTCTTGCCATCGCATGTCATTATGACTATGAGATATGACAAATGAATGTCAAGACGGTATTTTTAAATAGCCATATTAGTGAAGACATCTATATGTCTCAACCGGAAGGCTTTGTTGCTAAAGGCCAAGAGCATATGGTTTGCAAGCTTAAGAAGTCCATTTATGGACTTAAGTAGGCATCAAAGGCATGGAACATTCGTTTTGATGAGATTGTAAAGTCTTATGGTTTTGTTCAAAACCAGGATGAACTATGCGTGTACAAGAAACTTGAAGGTATTAATGTGATTTTTCTTATCTTATATGTGAATGACATTCTACTGATTGGAAATGATGTAAGGTCATTATCATCTACAAAGGTTTGGCTGTCTAGTCAATTCAATATGAAGGACTTAGGAGAAGCCATCTACATTCTCGAGATTAGACTTCTTAGAAATAGGAAGTAGGGAATGTTAGGATTATCACAAGCAGCATATATTGACAAGATGCTGGCCAGGTATAGCATGGACTCATGCAAGGGAGCTCTAATTCCTTGCAGACATAAGTTGTCATTTTCTTTAAGGGACTGTCCTAAGTTTCAAGAAGAAAATGATAGGATGAGTAGGATTCCCTACGCTTCGACTGTGGGAAGTCTCATGTACGCCATACTATGTACTGTGTCAGATATCTGCTTTGCCATAGGCTTAGTTAGCAGATATCAATTAAACCTTGGTGGGGTTCATTGACAAGCTGTAAAGCATATTCTCAAGTACCTCAAGAGAACAAGAGATTATATGTTGGTTTACAGGGCTGATGACTTGGTTCCTACAGGATACACAGACTCAGACTTCCAGGAATATAAGGATGAGAGAAAATCCACTAGTGGATATATCTTCACATTATCTGGAGGAGCTATTTTATAGAGGAGTATCAAGCAATCTTGCATTGTTGACTCAACTATGGAAGGTGAGTATGTGACAACTTCGGAGGCATCCAAAAAAGCAGTCTGGTTCTGAAAGTTCCTTTCAGAACATGGAGTCATGTCACACATAAACAAGCCAATTGTGATGTATTGTGATAACACTGGAGCAGTATCACAATCAAAAGAACCCAGGAACCACAAGAAGGGGAAGCACATCGAGAGGAAATACCACTTGATCCGGGATTTCATCTAGAGACGGAAAGTCGTGGTGGAATAGATTGCCTCCAAGAATAATCTAACTAATGCATTCACCAAACCTTTAGTTGAGAGAGTCTTTAAGAGACACTTAGACGCCATAGGAGTAGGCACCTACGGACTTACTTAGTCTTAGAATGCAAGTGGGAGATTATTGTGAGATATGCCCTTTTAGACTAGGTTTCTGATATAAATATCGAATGTTTTAATAAACAAATTTATTTTTAGAAATTATTTGTGAATTTATTTTTTATTTGTGCATAATTACATTTGGAAAAGACCCATTGTGTTTAAGTAATAAGTCCATGTGAATGGAGGTCTTTCACAGTAAGGTATGGATCACGGATTACTTAACACATAAACATTCGTTTTTAACCGATTGATGAGAATGCGAATCTTATCATGGCTAAGTTATTATGTTATGAATTCCAAATGGGGAATGGCTTACCTTTAGCTAGTGAGTAGTCCACTCACTTCATGACATAAGCGTATTTTGAATATGTAGAACAGGACATGTAGTAGTGGTTTCTTAAAGTACTATGAGGTGGAAACCTAGACTACTACCGCTACAGTGTGGACTAGTATTCTATGACTTGAGTATGAGTTGGTGGTCTGACGAAGCTGGAAGCATATACTTTGATATACTATAGTTGAGGTTCTATAGTAGGGCCAATATACTTGCATGTTGGGTATGTGTAACTAGTTAGTTAAGACAGATTTGTACAAGATAGTTTATGTACTATATCGCCCATTGTAGTTGTCTGAATGATCTAACTATCCAGGGCCTTGGGAAACATGACTTGGATGTTTGCTTTAGAGTAGCTTCCTTGGAAAGCAGAAACAATCTAGGAAGTTATGGATCATTGGACTAGAGACCTAAGGATGGTAGATGTCATTTAGAGAGGTGTTAGTACACTTCTTCCTCTCTAAATGTACGACAATGTATAGAGGGGTATTTTAGTCATTACACTTGTAGGTCGGAGACTTTGCTAAAGCAGCATTGTCGTTGGAGTCAATATTTCGTTATGGTGATATTAGGAAATATTTAAAATGCAAAATACAACTATTTATATGGCAAGGGTATTTTGGTCATTTTAATAGTTAAGGCAGTGTATCTTTTGGTCCCTAGTATAGACCATGAGTCCTAATTAAATATAGGCTAAAGAGTTGATCTTAAATTAAATAGAATTTATTTTATTTAAGTAACCTATTTAATTGTTGGGTTAGAATAAAATAAAGGTCCATGGAGAGAGATAATTAATTAAATTAGATTGGGGGATTAATTAATTATTCAGGACTTTGGCCTAGTTTGAATAATTAAAGATTAACCTGAGACTAAACTAATATAGGCTTATTAATTTGATTAGTTTATTTGGGCTTGAAAAATAATTATTAATTGGGCCATTGGTGTGGTTCTAATTAGAATAATTAATTAAGCCCAAAAGGTTAAATTAAGAGTCCAATGGCCTAGTCCAGTTTAACCTAGGGTTTTTATTTAGGTTAAACAGGAGGATTGGAATAACGTTGTTTTCGATGGCCTCTTCTCTGTGAAAGAAAAGCCAGACGTCTCTGTCTCATTCTCTCTCCAGAAAAAGGTTCCTTAGTCTGTAGTTGTTCAACAAATGGATTAAGGCAAGGCCATATACTGGAAGATCGAGAGTTTGGCGTTCACCTACATGCAAAGACGGAGTAGGAGGCTTGCAGGAATCGCACCAGAGGCTTCCACCAGCATACCTACCTCGGTAGCACACATTCCGGTCCAACCAACTCTTAGAATGAGGAAAAGATGTAAAAAATTTTAACCCTCAAAATCTATGCAGAGCACGACCAGTGTTGGCTAGGGCTGCTGGAGCTGGCGTTGGCTCTGTTCAGGAATCCCCTGTTCTTTAGTTTTTCTAGTTTTTTTTTATCTTCGCTTCCGCTGCGTGCCCTGTGTTTTTCATTTTTCATGCCTTAAAAAAGAACTCTAAAAAACATGTTACTTGTGATTTGCCTCTTCAGGCAGTAAATCTGCCAGTCCATGAAAAAGGAAACAAGGAAACAAAAGGAAACAAGGTTCTCATGAATGGCAACCTTAAATCACAATAACTCCATTCCTACTCGAAGCATATGAAACTTCGACAGAGTGAGCCTTAGAATAACATGTGCATCTTTGAAAATTATGATTGGCCACATAAAGAATCTAGTTAGCAAACAAATAATGTAACACACCACATTCCTTTTCTTGACATAGTGGGCTAGCTCAGGTGGGAAGTCGCCCCGTCTGATCTCTCAAACTAGGGATATTTATAATGATATAAACTTAAAGCAAGGGAGTATAAGTCGAAACTTAAATAAATACATACAACATACTATTTCATTACAAATACACGAGTTCTGATAGATACATCATTAGGTTTCCCCAAAATACACAAGATAAAATGGCTCCAACCTCCATGTACAATGATCATGCCAAAAGATTTACTAACTAGCCCTAAATGGCAAAGTCCGGGTTTTAGGATCCAGATTTGTCATCTTCCAGCGTTTTGTACATATCTCCTTCAATACAAGTCCAAATGAGGTGAAGCCACTTCTAAAATACTCCTAGGACGTCTCTCTATCAACTTTAGGTCATATGGTATTCAAACCTCTCTCCACTTCGTTCAGTTTTTTAGCTAACCTTACTGTTCCGAGTTGATGTTTCAAACCACAGTTTAGAAGCTCAACTTGTTTTAATTAATTTCTATGGTTTCTTCAACATACCCTACCATATTTAAACCCTTCACTACATCATTTATCCTCCCAACATCAATATTCCAACAAGTTCTCATGCTCAGCACTTTTCTTTAGTTCAAACAAACAAGTGATACCAAGTTCACCAAACCAGTAAATTTTGACAGATTACATTACTCTTGCTATTTTTTGATTTCGCATCCATCTAAGCTCACATCACATGATCCAAATCCTTCCTAACTAGTCTAGGACATGCTTAGCATTATTTGTGTTCAAATTCCAGCAAATCATCACTCCAAAAAGCAGTAAATAAACTGAAAATCATGTTTACTTCATCACTCATCCAACCGGTAAATCAACCATCACCAAAATCAACATATTGTCATCACTTAACTTCAACAATCTTTATATGCAGCTAGTCTCCATCTTCTAGTACCATTTTCTTAGCTTTCAAGAGTGATCTCTTACCTTTCAAAGATGAAAACAAGCTGCAACTCTCCCTCATTTTCTTCCTCTTCCTTTCCCCTTCCTTGCTGCCGGTCCTTCTCTTCTCCTCATTACTGCCGAAATTCTTCTCCCTCTTTTGGTCTTTCTTTTGTTTTTCTCTTCCTCTCTTCTCTTCTCTGTTTTTTTTTTTCTTCTTCTTGCTGCTTTTCCCCTTGGCCGAAATTCTCCTCCATGGCTCCTATTTATATAGCTAGCTTCGTTGATCTTATCTTGGTCTTAATAAAAGATTTATGGTGAGTTGGCCATTTCAAGAGAGTTGTGGATTACCCTAGAAGGTTCTAGGATCCTCTAGGGGCTTTGAAGAAATTCTTAAAATCTCTTGGGATCACTGATTGCTGAATCATGATTAACTCACCCTAATCCCACTTAACTTAATTAAGCTTAATTAGAGGAAGTCTAAAAATAATCAAACTTGGTCAAAAATATCATGCTAGTGGGCCCTCTTCATTTACTTATTGTGGGTCCCTTAAAATATCTTATATATAATATAATATAGCTAGGATATTTATAGTTGAGATATATATATATATATATATATATATATATATAAATACTAATGGTAAAATAATATAACAATGCAACATAATTATTGAATTTAATTATGCTATAATTTAATATGGCCAATGGATTTTAGTAGTAATAATAAATATAAAATAACCTCAAGGGTTATAGAATAATAATGTTAATGAAATAAAATAAAATAAAATACTTTAATAATAGCAAAAAAAAAATATATTATGAATAGTATTAATTTGTGGCCTTAATAACACTATTAATAATATAGAAAAATAAATATATCATTAATTCCTTTCATATTTATCCTTAGTTTAAACAAGTCTACCCTACATAAATCCTTTATATAAGGCGGGTTATTACAATCTCTTCTCCTAAAAGGAATTTCGTCCCCGAAATTATAACTTACCTTCAAAGAGTTCTGGATAAAGCTTATACATTTCTGCTTCTGTCTCCCACGAAGCATCCTCCACAGGATGATGACTCCATAGCACCTTAACAAGTGGGATTTGTTTCTGCCGCAACTTCTTCTCGGCGCGCTCTAGGATTTTAACTGGCCTTTCTGCATAGTTCAAATTGTTGGATTGTATGCCCTCTTAGACTAGGTTTCTGATGTAAAATTGAATATTTTAATAAAATAATTTATTTTCAGAAATTGTTTGTGAATTTACTATTTGTTTGTGCACGATTTTCATTTGGAACAGACCCATTGTGTTTAAATAAGTGATCCATGTGAATGGTGGTCTTTCACAGTAAGGTATGGATCACGGGTTATTTAACACATAAACATTTGTTCTTAACCTATTGATGAGATTGGGAACCTCGTCATGTTTAGGTTATTATGTTATGAATTTCAAATGGGGAATGACTTACCTTTAGCCAGTGAGTAGTCCATTCACTTCATGACATAAGCGTATTTCGAATACGTAGGACATGACCTATAGTAGTGGTTTCTAAAAGTACTATATGATAGAAACCTAGACTACTACTGCTACAGCGTGGACTAGTACTCTACGACTTGAGTATGAGTTGGTGGTCTGGCGAAGCTAGAAGCATATACTTTGATTTGCTATAGTTGAGGTTCTATCGTAGGGCCAATATACTTGCATGTTGGGTATGTGTGACTAGTTAGTTAAGACAGACTTGTACAAGATAGTTTTGCACTATATTACCCCTTGTGGTTATCCGAATGGTCTAAAATGTCCAGGGCCCTGGAAAACATGACTTGGATGTTTGCTTTAGGGTAGCTCCCTTGGAAAGCGGAAACACTCCTGGAAGTCGTGGATCATTGGACTAGAAGCCTAAGGATGGTAGATGTCATTTAGAGGGGGTGTTAGTACACTTCTTCCTCTCTAAATGTACAACGATGTGTAGAGGGGTATTTTAGTCATTTTACCTGTAGGTCGGAGATTTTGCTAATGCAGCATTGTCCTTGGGGTCAATATTTCCTTATGATAATATTAGGAAATATTTAAAATGTAAAATACAGCTATTTATATAGCAGGGGTATTTTGGTTATTTTAGCAGCCAAGGCGAAGTGTCTTTTTGGTCCTCGGAATAGCCCGTAAGTCCTAACTAATTTTGGGTTGAGGAATTGGTCTCAGTTGAAGAGGATTTTATTTTATTTTATTTTATTTTATTTTATTTTATTTTATTTTATTCAGGAAGTCTAATTTATTATTGGACTGGAATAAAATAAATAAATTAATTAAAATAGGAGTTGAGAGAAATTAATTATCTAGTTTAATTGGTTAATTAATTATTTAGGGCTTAGGTCCAGTATGAATAATTAAGAAATTAACCTGTGCTTAAACTAGAGGAAATAATTAATGTTTAATTATTTATTGAGTTATTTATATAGGCCTAAGAAATAAATATTTAAAGATTAATTATTTTGGTTCATTTGGGCTCATTAATTATTTATTGGGTTATTTATGTAAGCCCAAGAAATAAATAATTAATGTTTATTATTTTGGGCCTTTTGGGTCCAAGAGAAATAATAAATATTTTTCTGGCCCAATAGCTTGGACCTTAGGGTTTTTTCCAAATACGGTTAAGAGGAGTTTAGGGTTAGGCCAAACTGATTCTCAGGAAAACATCCGGGTGTTTTGAAATCCCGGGGATATGTTTATCAGATATTGAGAAACCTAGTTTTGGCTAACCAATAGAACTAGTGTCTGGTAGATGAAAACCCTAATCCTCCTAAGCCTAAGAAGCCTCACGTAGCTTCTTTCTCCTCTCTCTCACGCCACTCTCTTCTGTTGTTTTTCCTTGTTTCTTTGCTAACCAATAGCAAGTGCACCAAGGAGAATTGAGAACGTTCCTCTTCACCATAGTGTTCACCGACTAGAGGTTAGGCAGAAGAATATTCTGAGAGCTGGAAAGCTTGGCGTTGATGCAAACAAGGCGAAGTAGAAGGCTAGCGGGTGTTCAACCGGAAGCTTCTTCAAGTGTGCAAAGCGAGGCGATTCCAATTGTTCAATCCGCTCCTACGCAACCTAGAAGGGTTAAGGAGCGCAAATGTATGATCTTCACGCTTCCGTATGGCCTTTAATGCTTGGTTTTATTTTGCTCTATTTTTTTCCTGTAACCAGTGCATGCTCCCCTCTTTCATCTTTCTCACAAATTTGGTGACAACTCTATGGCATCATCATTCAAAATATGACTGGGGTCGGCTATATAGCGCCTAAGTTGTGATACATGGAATACATCGTGGATGCCCTGAAACTCCGATGGTAATCTTAATCTATAGGCCTGTTGGATTTCTAAATTAATTAATCAGATTAAACGCAACGAAAAATAGCAAGAAATCCAAGCCATGGATCACGGGTTTGCAGTAGAAACGGGAAAAAGAGAAGATCAAGCTTATTACCTCTTGAAGCTGGAATTTTTGAATTTTTCTTGTTCCAAGAACGCAGGCGCGATCCAGATCACAAAGCCGGTTCACAGCAGCTCAACTAAAGTCCAAGAAAGAACTCCCTCTAATGATAATCCACACAAGGTCGAACGCTCACAATCTCACAATTCTATGCTAGTAGAATTTAGGAGGCTAGGGTTTGATTAATAAGAGAGAGACGGCTAGGGTTTGATCATGAGAGAGGCAAAGAAACGGTTTCTCTGTTATTGCGTTAATAGTCTGTATCTCTTACCCTAAGGAAACCGTTTCCTTATATTTATAGATTTATAATTACCGTAAATTGCAACTTAGTCCTTCAACGTCCAATTGTCAACAAATTGGTCCTTGAAGTTTACTTAATTACAATTAAGTCCCATGAATTATAACAAACTTATAATTCACCTATAAATATATTCCCTTCTCTTAATTAACCCCACAATATTATCAAATAATATATTTGAGCATTCAAACCTTTATTGTGTGTGACCAATTAGGTTTCCTGGTCTTATTGGTAGCATAATATGAATTAATTCAAAGAATATTAGAATTAATAATCCTTAATAAAATAAAGGATTAAATTTATTAATTTTCTAATTAATAAATCCATATTTAGCATATCAAGAGCGACATCTAGCAATGACTCTTGACCACCCAAAAGTCCAGAAAGTCAAGTGGCTTGACATGAACCTTTCAATAGCAAATTATCAGTAAAATAAACTCATTTCACCATACAATATCTCATTCGGTCTAGAGTATGGAATTAGTGCCAACTCCCTCCAGAATATTATTAATTCTGGCCTGAATATTTTAGTACTTGTTCAAGAAATCCATTACTCGATATATGTATCAATTGGAACCATTTCCATCACATTGTCGCCTTGGCTAAGGACTTCATGAGTAATGATTTCTACAAGTGGCCTTAAGATATACTCTCCTACTATTAGGAGTGGTGAATCCTTTATTGACTTTCTCAACTACTTTCGTTTACTTTACGTTGTACCTAATATCCATCCCATAGGCAGTCCTAGATAAGACTCCAAAGATTAGAATCAAAGTACAACGCTCGTTAAACAAAGTATCTTGGAGATCTCAAGTCTAAGGATACTTGCACACTTGCTATAATAAGATTCTATCACTGACACTAAATAGTTATCCAAGTGATTATCTCGTAGCTAGGTCATCCAATGAACTTGTTCCAAAACAAGCATCCACACGCTAATCCTGAGTATCCCAACACTCACGGATATGAGAACCACCGCTTGATCCAATCAAGAGATATAACATGTGCCGGTCTTGGCGTATTAATAATGTCCCATCTTATTAATACTATGACTGGGGATTATTTAAGTACAAACACTGCATAGTGCAGTATGAATCTCACATCATGATCTCTATCATGATTTCCTTAACACTGTGTTGTACTAGGGACTTTATCTAACGGTTTGTATACATATTTAGATATAACAATCAAACTGAAAGATAAAGAATGCCTCTTATTAATTTAACATGCAATATACATGGTATACGTGATTGCCTCTAGAGCACAACACTAACAAACTCCCACTTGTACTAGAGCCAATCATTCATGTATCGAATACCAAATGACTCAACATGTTTATCATGTTTCTTCTGGGAAAGCGCTTTAGTAAGTGAATCAGCTATGTTCTGATCCGTGGGAATCCTCTCTATCGTTACATCTCCTCTATCTATGAATTCTCTAATCAGATGATAGCGTCTAAGTACATGCTTGGATCGTTGATGAGACCGTGGTTCCTTTGCCTGTGCATTGGCTCCATTGTTGTCACAATACAAAGGTATTGAATCAACAATGCTTGGCACCACTCCAAGTTCAGTGATGAACTTCTTGATCCATATTGCTTCTTTAGCTGTTTCAAAAGCTGCTATGTACTCTGCTTTAGTAGTCGAATCGGCAGTAGTCTCTTGTTTGGAGCTCTTCCAACTAACTGCTCCACCACCTAATGTAAATACGTAGCCAGATTGTGATTTGAAGTCGTCCTTATCGGATTGAAAGCTGGCATCAGTATACCCTCTTACTTGTAAATCATCATCTCCATATATCAAGAATGCAACCTTAGTCCTTCGTAAGTACTTAAGGATATTTTTTACAGCCGCCCAGTGACCCTCTCCAGGATCAGATTGGTATCTGCTCGTCAAACTAAGAGCACACGATACATCAGGCCTAGCACATATCATAGCATACATGATAGACCCAATTGCCGAAGCATATGGAATTCTACTCATGTGATCCTTTTCAACTTGTGTTTTTGGAGACATCGACTTTGAAAGGCTTACACCATGTGTCATAGGTAAGAATCTTCTTTTGGATTGATCCATGCTGAACCTTTTCAACACTTTGTCTATGTATGTAGACTGTGAAAGACCTAGCAACCTTCTAGATCTATCTCTATAGATCTTTATTCCCAGAATATAGGTTGCTTCTCCAAGGTCTTTCATGGAGAACATCTTGGACAACCAAATCTTCACTGATTGAAGAGTGGAAACATCATTTCCTATAAGCAATATGTCATCTACATAAAGCAATAGGAAAACAACTTTACTCCCACTAACCTTCTTGTACACACAAGGTTCATCCATGTTTTGAATGAAACCAAAATCTTTAATTGTCTCATTAAAATAGATATTCCAACTCCTAGATGCTTGCTTAAGTCCATAAATGGACCTTTGCAACTTGCACACCTTTGTGCTATCTTTGGATATGAAACCTTCAGGTCGTGTCATATACACTTCCTCAATCAGGTTTCCATTAAGGAAAGCTGTTTTCACATCCATTTGCCAGACCTCATAATCGTAATGAGCAGCAATGGCTAGGAGTATTCTTTGGATTTCAACATCGCGACTGCCGAAAAAGTTTCGTCATAGTCAATACCTTGTCGTTGACGATAACCTTTTGCTACCAAGCGAGCCTTATAGGTAACCACATTACCATCCATGTCAGTTTTCTTTTTGAAAACCCATTTACACCCTATAGGCTTGATTCCTTCAAGTGGATCAACCAAAGTCCATACTTGGTTGTCATACATGGAATCCATCTCTGACTTCATAGCTACGAGCCATTTGTCAGATTCTGAACTATTCAAAACATCCTTGTAAGAAGTAGGCTTATCGTCATCTATGAGCAATACGTCATTATGGTCACTTATGAGAAATCCATATCTCTCAGGTGTCACTCGTATCCTACTTGACCTATGAAGCTCTTGTATGTTAGAAGGTTCATCTATTTGAATAGATACAGGTTCAGATGGTTGATCAATATTTGTTTGCTCTTCTTGAACTTCACTAAGTTCAAGCTTGCTCCCACTATCTTCTTTGAACATGTGCTCCTTCTTTAAGAAGACAACATGTTTTGAAATAAAAACTTTATTTTCAGAAGGAAGATAGAAATAATATCCAAACGATTCTTTTGGATATCCAACAAACAAACATTTGTCGACTTACTTTCAAGTTTGTCCGACATTACCTTTTTAACAAAAGCAGTGGCAACCCCAAATCCTTAAATGAGATAACTTTGGTCTCTTACCAAAGAATAACTCATAAGGAGTGGTATCAACCGTTTTTTACTGGAACTCTATTTAAAATGTAAATAGCAGTCTCCAAGTGCGTACTCCCAAAACGATTTTGGTAAGTCTCGCAAAAGCCATCATGGTCCTTACCATGTCTAGAAGGGTTCGATTCCTTCTTTCAGATACACCATTATGTTGAGGTGTATATTGTGGAGTCTATTGAGATAATATTCCGTTATCTCTTAGATAACTTAGAAACTCTTGATTTAAGTATTCACCTCCTCGATCGGATCTAAGAGCTTTAATACTTTTGCCAAGTTGTTTCTCTACTTCATTCTTGAAGTCTTTGAAATGGTCAAAGGCTTCAGATTTGTATTTCATCAAATACAAATACCCATATCGAGAATAATCATCAATAAAGGTAATGAAGTATTGATAACCTCCTCTTGCTTGTATTGACATTGGGCCACATACATCTGAATGTACGAGTTCTAATAACTCTTTTGCCCTTTCTCATTTTCTTGAAAAAGAAGTTTTAGCCATTTTTCCAAGTAAACAAGATTCGCATGTGTCATATGATTCGTAATCAAATGACCCTAAGTCACCCAATTTGTATAACTTAGACACACGTTTTTCATTTACATGGCCTAAACGACAATGCCATAAGTAAGATGAGATTAAGTTATCATTTTTATGTTTCTTTTTACTTATATTGAGAATTGGATTATACATGTCTAGAACATATAAACCATTGATCAAAGTTGCAGAACCATAATGAATATCATTTAATGAGAAAGAACAACATTTATTCTTAAAACTTAAATGAAATCCGAATAAGTCTAAACAAGCAACTGAGATAATGTTTTTCAACAAAACTGGTACAAAATAATAGTTTTGTAGTTCTAAAACTAATCCAGAAGGTAGATTGAGATGATAAGTCCCCACAGCTAGTGCAGCAACCTTTGCTCCATTTGCAGCTCGTAGGTCCACGTCACCTTTCTTTAACCTTTTACTGTCCTTTAGTCCCTGCAAATTATTGCATAAATGAGATCCACAACCGGTAACCAATACCCATATCTCATTATTAAAGGCAGTATTAATCTCAATCATAAACATACCAGGTTTAGAAGTAGAAGTGCTTGCAAGCTTCTCCTTCTCCTTATTTCCTTCACAGTCTCTAAGTAGGCCTTGCAGTTACGCCTCCAATGGCCCATTTTACCACAATGATGACATGGGCCTTTAGGGGCAGCCTCCTTCTTCTTGACACCTCATTTGGGCTTAGTAGGAGTGTTCTTCTTCTTCTTCTTAGAAATCTTTTTCTTAGAAGATGAAGAACCTACTAACAAGATTGCCTTATTATCCTTTTTCATAGAGGACTCAGCAGTCTTAAGTAGATTGATTAGCTCAGGTATGGTGGTCTCAATATTATTCATGTAGTAGTTGATCACAAACTGCGAAAAACTACTTGGTAATGATTGTAGAATTAAGTCAATACTTAACTCATGATCCATTACGAACCCAAGAGACCCAAGCTTTTCCATGTAGCCCAACATCTGCAACCCATGAGTGGCCACTGAGCACCCTCAACTATCTTAGCACGGAACAGTTGTTTAGAGATCTCATATCTCTCTGTTCTAACTTGTTTATCAAATAGCTCTTTAAGATGGAGGATCATCGATTGAGCATCCATATGCTCATGCTGTTTTTGTAGCTCAGGAGACATTGACGCCAGCATGATACAAGATGTTGTGTCGCTATCTTCTTTGTGCTTTTTGTGGACAACATGCTCTTCAGCAGGAGCATCTTGAGATGGAGGTGGTGGAATAGGAGCTTCTAGCATGTAGAGCAACTTTTCCGACTTGAGAACGATTCTCAAGTTTCTATACCAGTCCAAATAGTTTGATTCAGTGAGCTCATTTGTTTCCAAGATGCTACGCATGTTTAGGTTTGTCGACATGATGCAAATGACCTAGATGTAAAGATAGAATTATTAGAACATGTATATGCAAATGCAATGCAATTAATTAGGTTTTTAATTAAGCGCATAATTATTCCACTATTTTTACTCAAACCAATAGCCTCCACTATTGATTCGGGAAAACCCGTTGGAAGCTTTCCTAGAGGACCGGTATCCAAATTCCTTAAGAATAACCTTGGGTTTGCCCAACAAGCCATCCTTAAGTTCATTGGTAGGTATCCAATACCAATTACATCATATGTAACTACCGGATCATTGGGTGATTAACAACTTTTAATCTTAAAGCCTTTTGGGCTACCCCAACTTTTCCTCTAAATTTCTTTATGCTTGAGTTTGCCCAACCGGGATAAAGAATTTACTTAAACCCGACCCATTAATCAGGAATTTAATTCCATAGCTTGAACATGCCCAATGTCAAGTAAGCTTGGGTTTGCCCAACAACCTGGTCTTGAAAAAGGACTTTCATTCTTACTATATTAATGGAAGGAATTAGGTTTAATATTATTTAAGGGATTTGTTCCTTTTAGTGGTCTTATCGTTAGGCATGCATACAATTTATCAGTAAGCAGCATAAATTGATAAACATGGTAATAAATAATTATGTGGTATGGTTATGGACTTTCTAAATTAATTTCCTTGAGTCACCAAGGAAATTAATATGGTCAACCCTATGTGTTCATGCATGATATAAGTAGAGGGTCTTACCATCTTGCCTTATTTTGAACGCCATCTTCAAAATCTTGAAAGTAAAATTCTACCTCAATCTAACCTATATAATCTAATTACATAATTTCCTAAAATGAAAAACCTCGAGTTACATTCGAGGGGAGTTAGATGAGAAGAGAATCACATCAGAATTTGAGAGAATGCAGGACACGTAGGCCCTATTTCATTAAAACAAAGCGGTAAAAATGCATGAACAGATATAATTGGTTTTAGTCCATAACCATCCACCATGCCATTAACTATGTTTAAACAAAATAAACATATACTTTTATTATTCTAAAATCATTATTTTGGGAAAATAAAATAAATTCTAAAATCAACATTTTAGAAAATACATTAATTTTAAATTTTCAAAATCACTATTTTGAAAAAATTGAATTGATTGTCTCAAAACTAATTTTAAGAAAATGCTTCTGGGTCCCGTCACGCGACGATAACGGCGGTCTCGCTGGCCAGTCAACGGGCAGGGGTCAATGAGGCAGCGCCCCCGTGGAAATTTTTTTTATTTTACCACATCTCATCAAATGAGATTTTCCCTTTCAAAATTCTATTCTAGAACCTTTATTATTATTATTATTTTTTAAAAAAAACACCGAACAGTAACCACCGCGTGCGGCTTGGATTTTCTGCAAATTTTGTTCAGTTCGGGGCCGTTCCTAGATCAATCAAAACCAATTTTTGACATTGATCTTTGTTAATCTTTATTAACAAACCATTGTGATCATTCTCACAATCAATTTAACAATCAAAATTGTTAAACGGAAGGCTTAATTACAGGATGGACATCAACTGAAGCCAAAACCTGAACACAGACGCAAACCATTCTGCAATATTTTCGAAAGCATAAAACCAACAACGCAGAAACGATTTCTGCAACCCAGATTATTCAAAACAAAACCCAAATGATTACATACAAACCAGCATACATGATCATACAATTAACATGCTATAATCATGCAATTTACATGCTTGAACAATTCAAAGCAATAAAACATCCCATTAAAACGCAAACCCGTAGGCTCTGATACCACTGTTGGATTTCTAAATTAATTAATCAGATTAAACGCAACAGAAAATAGCAAGAAATCCAAGCCATGGATCACGGGTTTGCAGTAGAAACGGGAAAAAGAGAAGATCACGCTTATTACCTCTTGAAGCCGGAATTTTTGAATTTTTCTTGTTCCAAGAACACAGGCGCGATCCAGATCACAAAACCGGTTCACAGCAGCTCAACTGAAGTCCAAGAAAAAACTCCCTCTAATGATAATCCACACAAGTTCGAACACTTACAATCTCACAATTCTATGCCAGTAGAATTTAGGAGGCTAGGGTATGATTAATAAGAGAGAGACGGCTAGGGTTTGATCATGAGAGAGGCAGAGAAATGGTTTCTCTGTTATTGCGTTAATAGTCTGTATCTCTTACCCTAAGGAAACCGTTTCCTTATATTTATAGATTTATAATTACCGTAAATTGCAACTTAGTCCTTCAACGTCCAATTGTCAACAAATTGGTCCTTGAAGTTTACTTAATTACAATTAAGTCCCATGAATTATAACAAACTTATAATTCACCTATAAATATATTCCTTCTCTTAATTAACCCCACAATATTATCAAATAATATATTTGAGCATTCAAACCTTTATTGTGTGTGGCCTATTAGGTTTCCTGGTCTTATTGGTAGCATAATATGAATTAATTCAAAGAATATTAGAATTAATAATCCTTAATAAAATAAAGGATTAAATTTATTAATTTTCTAATTAATAAATCCATATTTAGCATATCAAGAGCGACATCTAGCAATGACTCTTGACCACCCAAAAGTCCAGAAAGTCAAGTGGCTTGACATGAACCTTTCAATAGCAAATTATCAGTAAAATAAACTCATTTCACCATACAATATCTCATTCGGTCTAGAGCATGGAATTAGTGACAACTCCCTCCAGAATATTATTAATTCTGGCCCGAATATTTTAGTACTTGTTCAAGAAATCCATTACTCGATATGTGTATCAATTGGAACCATTTCCATCACATTGTCGCCTTGGCTAAGGACTTCATGAGTAATGATTTCTACAAGTGGCCTTGAGATATACTCTCCTACTATTAGGAGTGGTGAATCCTTTATTGACTTTCTCAACTACTTTCGTTTACTTTACATTGTACCTAATATCCATCCCATAGGCAGTCCTAGATAAGACTCCAAAGATTAGAATCAAAGTACAACGCTCGTTAAACAAAGTACCTTGGAGATCTCAAGTTTAAGGATACTTGCATACTTGCTATAATGAGATTCTATCACTGACACTAAATAGTTATCCAAGTGATTATCTCGTAGCTAGGTCATCCAATGAACTTGTTCCAAAACAAGCATCCACACGCTAATCCTGAGTATCCCAACACTCACGGATATGAGAACCAACGCTTGATCCAATCAAGAGATATAACATGTGCCGGTCTTGGCGTATTAATAATGTCCCATCTTATTAATACTATGACTGGGGATTATTTAAGTACAAACACTGCATAGTGTAGTAGGAATCTCACATCATGATCTCTATCATGATTTCCTTAATACTGTGTTGTACTAGGGACATTATCTAACGGTTTGTATACATATTTTGATATAACAATCAAACAGAAAGATAAAGAATGCCTCTTATTAATTTAACATGCAATATACATGGTATACGTGATTGCCTCTAGAGCACAACACTAACAAGGCCACTTTTCCAATTTTCTCGATGATGGGAAAGGGTCCAACATACCGTGGGGCTAGCTTCTTCCTTCGTGTTCCCTTACTTCGACGAGGTGTTAACCTTAAGAATATTAGGTCACCAACGCTGAATTCCACATCTTTCCGACGGCGATCTGCATAACTTTTCTGCCTACTCTGTGCAATCTCCAATTTCTCCTTAATTTGCAACATCTTTTGTCATGCCCTTTCCATATCCAGGACATCATATTGCTCTTGCTGCCGTCCTAAGGTTTCCCAATACAGAGGAGATCGACACTTCCGTCCATACAAAGCTTCAAATGGTGCCATTCCAATTGAGGATTGATAACTATTGTTGTAGGCAAATTCCACATAGGCCAAATTATCAACCCATATATTCCCAAAATCCAGCGCACATGCTCTCAACATGTTTTCCAAAATTTAGATTACTCGCTCTGTCTACCCGTCAGTCTGAGGGTGTGCCGTGGTGCTAAATTTCAGAGTAGTCCCATACTGTTGTTGCATCTTCCTCCAAATTCGAAAAGTGAACCTGGGATCCCGGCCAGATACAATGCTGGAAGGTACTCCGTGAAGTCTGATTACTTCCTCCATATAAATCTTACTTAATTTCTTCAAGGAGTCTCGTTCACTTATGGGTATAAAGTGAGCTGTCTTTGTTAACTGATCTACAATCACCCAAACTGCATCTCGTTGTCTAATGGTTACGGGTAAACTGGTTACAAAGTCCATGGTGACTTCATCCCATTTCCATTCAGGTGCTGGTAGAGGTTGCAGTAATCCTCCGGGCTTTTGGTGATCTATCTTCACCTTTTGACAGGTAAGACATTGAGCAACAATCCGAGAAACATCGTTCTTTATTCCTATCCACCAGAAATGCTGCCTCAAGTCTCGATACATTTTTACTGCTCCAGGGTGAATTGTGTATTTACTCCGATGTGCTTCTATCAAAATTTCCTGCTTCATAGGAGCTTGTCTCGGTATACAATATCGTCCTCTAAATCGGAGGATCCCTGCATCATCTTCGTAGAAATCAGTTTTGTTTTATTCCTTGATTTTTACCTTGATCTACTGCAACTCCCGGTCTTGCTCCTGAACTCCTTTCAATTGTTGTAACCATACAGGCTGCATTGATATGTTATTCATCCAGATTCATCCTTCAAGTGCCACTGCTTCCAACTCTAGGGTTTGCACCATCCATAGTGTGGATATACATCCTTTTCTACTTAATGCATCTACCACTACATTGGCCTTTCCCGGATGGTACTTGATTGGGCAGCGAAATTCTTCTAAGAACTCCATCCACCTTCGTTGTTTCATATTTAAGTCTTTTTGAGTGAAGATATATTTCAAGATTTTGTGGTCGGTAAAAACCTCAAATTCTGCTCCATAAAGATAATGCTTCCACTTTTTTTGGGCAAACACAATGGATGCTAATTCTAAATCATGGGTAGGGTAATTTCTCTCATGGGGTTTCAATTTCCTTGATATATATGCTATTACTCTTCTATCTTGCATTAGTACTCCGCCCAATCCTTCCTTAGAAGCATCAGTATATACCTCGTAGGGCTTATCCATAGCAGGTAAGGCTAGGACAGGTGAGGAGCTCAACCTTCGCTTCAATTCCTGGAAACTTCTCTCATAGCCTTCTAACCATTCGCAAGGCACCTTCTTCTGGGTTACTTGGGTTAATAATGAAGCAATTTTTGAGAATCCTTCAATAAACCTTCTATAATATCCTGCTAAGCCCAAGAAACTTCTCACTTCTATAGGGTTTTCCGGTTGTTTCCAATTTACTACAGCTTCCACCTTTGCAAGGTCCACAGAAATCCCTTTCTTTAGAGATCACATGCCCTAGAAAAGATACACTATCCAACCAAAATTCACATTTGCTAAACTTGGCATACAACTTGGCTTCTCAAGCACTTTCCGCAAATGCTCTTGATGCTCCTGAGGGTTCTTAGAGTATACTAAAATATCATCAATAAAAATGACAACAAAGTTATCCAAGTAGGGCTGAAAAATCCGATGCATAAGGTCCATGAAAGTAGCAGGGGCATTAGTAACTCCAAAGGGTATTACCACAAACTCATAGTGTCATAGCGCGTGTTGAAGGCAGTCTTGGGAATGTCTTCTTCTCTAATCCTCACTTGATAATACCCCTGTCTCAAGTCCAATTTAGAGTAACATCCTGCTCCGTGCAGTTGGTCAAACAACTCATCCACCATAGGTAATGGGTATTTGTTCTTTATCGTTTGAGCATTTAGCCCCCTATAGTCTATGCACATCCTCAAAGTGCCATCTTTCTTTTTCACGAATAGCATTGGGGCTCCCCAAGGCGAGGTACTAGGCTGAACAAACCCCTGCTCCAACAATTCCTGTAGTTGCTTCTTCAATTCCTTTAATTTTGCCGGTGCCATCCGGTACGGGGTTCTAGAGACTGGTTCAGCTGATGGTACTAATTCAATATTAAACTCAACTTCTCTTTCTGGGGGCAATTCTTTCAGCTCCTCTGGAAAAACATCCGGGTATTCTCGAACCACTGGTACATCTTCAAACTTTTCAGCTTTAATGGATTTGTTCAGAAGGTAGGCTAAATATCCAGCACACCCTTTTCGAATCAACCTCCTTGCTTTCACTCCGGATATCAAACTTACTTTTTGTTTTGCTCTATCTCCCCAAAACTCTAGAGTACCTCCCTCCGGTCCCCTAAAATGCAGCAGTTTATTCCTACAATCAACCCTCGCATGATGTTGTGATAACCAGTCCATTCCTAGAATGGCATCATAGCCTGCTATTGGTAAACTTATAAGGTCTCCCTCTAGGGTCACATCTCCAATTTTTATTTCACTTCCCAGATAAATTCTATCACTGGTCAATTGCTTTCCCAAAGGGGTACTAACTATCATCTCATAGGGAGCCTCCTTACTGCTAGTATTAATCTTTTGAGCAAAGGAACATGCAATAAAAGAATGGGTAGAACCTGGATCTATTAGAATTTGAGCTTCTTTACCAAGAATAAAAATCTTACCTTCCACTACTGACAATGCATTAGTGCCTGCTTTATCCAGGGCTACCACTCGAGCTTTCATGCCAGGCTTATTAGCTCCCGGTTTGGGTGTAGAGGGCTGGATTGGATTTCCCTTGACAAATTCTGATCTTGCCCCCATATTATTTCCTCTCGGATTCATCCATCCCGTTGTCCTCTTCGGATATGGGCAGTTCCAACTCTTGTGTCCTTCTTCTCCACAATTGTAACAATGAATGAACGGCTTTCCCATACTACCGCCCCCCTCTTTTCTTTGAAATTTCCCTTTATTTGGCCATTTATTCCCTGTTGGCCTCTTCTTTCGGTTTGGGGGTTGAAATCTCCTCTTACTTCCCTGCTTAGCCTGCTCCAAATCTGCCTCCTCAACTCTTGATGCTATTTCTACTGCAGCACTATAATTGCTTGGGGCCATGCTAAGCAATACCTTCTTGAGCTCGGGGCGCAAACCCTTCACAAAATGATGAGTCCTGTCCAATTCATTCTGTATTAGAAGAGGGCAATATTTCAAGATTCGCGTGAATTCAGCAGTGTATTTCCCCACTGTCCTTCCCTCTTGTCTGAAATTTTGAAATTCGCCTTCTCGCCTTTCTATCACCTAATATGGTATGAATTCTTTCTTAAACTCTGCTCGAAATTCCTCTCAGGTCCATTCCTTCTGCTCCTTCTTTCGCGTCCACCAGTCTCGTGCTGGTCCCTAAAGTTTGAACGCAGTAAATTGCACCTTCTGCTGCTCCGAGTAATTTAGAGCGACGAATATGTTCTCTATTTGTTCTATCCAGTATTTTGCCTCTTGCTCTTGTTCAGGTCGGCCATAAAATGGAGGGGGTTGGAATTTTAGGAACTGCTCTAACGCTTGATCTGCCTCAACTTCAGTTCGCCGTCCTTCTCTAGCTGTCATCTCAGTCATATGTTGTAGCACTTCCGTCCTTTTTTGGAAAGTCTGCATCATAGTGTTTTCCAATGATTCATCGATGCTCTTTTAGCTACATTGTTAGCATATGATTCCTTCGGAGGGCGACGAGTGGTTCGCTTTGGTGGCATAATAAAGACTGTTAGTTTACCTGGTTAAATTAAGATCAGTGATGGAGTTAGATTAGTATGTCAGCACAGAACATTATTATAATATCATCACAGAACATTATCATAATATAAAAACATAACACCCTGATATATTACACCAAAATTGTAGGGTTTTTAGTACATTTACATATACTTGCTTATTATCTCCTACTAACATACGTACTTTATATGTACATCAGATAATACTTATACTAAAACTTCCTACTAAAACTTTCTAGGTAGTCCTTCTACTCGCTATCATCATCGCTGGATGCAGGTGGTCCTGAGCTAGTCGATACATGGTAATACTCGGGAGTATCAGATCCCGGGCCTAACACATCCACATCCTCTCCTATAGCTGACTCATCTGAAGACACAGCAACCACTTCGACTACTTCATCTTCATCATCTTCGACTGCTGACTCCTCTGAGGATATGGCAACTACCTCAACCACTTCATCTTCCGATTCATCCGAAGGGATTATGACTCATTCCGGTTCGGTTGGCTGCTTAGGGCTTTCCACGATCTCCCATTCTTTAGTCACATCTCCTATATTGCTGTCCTGAGTCAGCTCTGAGTTTCTTCCTCTTGGCCTCAAACCTCTTAGGGAGCTATGATAATAACAGGGTCCAGAGATCGATGTTCCTAGGAAAGTCCTGATCTTCTTCTTCTTTGGGTGAGAGCTTTCACCTTCTTCCCATGATCCATCTCTATGATCCTGTTCTTCGATTGGTTTCTTCCCTTTATCATCATTATTAGCCATTCCTACAAAAGAATAGTCAAAATAAATTTTCATTGATTCCTACAGATATTATATCTATACCCACAGATAATGTATCTATGCCCACAGATAATATTTTGATACCCATAGATAATATTTCAATACCCATAGATAATGTGCAAATCAAACCCTATGGCTAATGCTCTGATACCAATTGTAACACCCCACATTCCTTTTCTTGACATAGTGGGCCAGCTTGGGTGGGATGTCGCCCCGTCTAATCTCTCAGACTAGGGGTCTTTATAATGATATAAACTTAAAGCAAGGGAGTATAAGTCGAAACTTAAATAAATACATACAACATACTCTTTCATTACAAATACACGAGTTATGATAGATACATCATCTGGTTTCCCCAAAATACACAAGACAAAATGGCTCCAACCTCCATGTACAATGATCATGCCAAAAGATTTACTAACTAGCCTTAAATGGCAAAGTCCGAGTTTTAGGATCCAGATTTGTCATCTTCCAGCGTTTTGTACATATCTCCTTCAATACAAGTCCAAATGAGGTGAAGCCACTTCTAAAATACTCCTAGGACGTCTCTCTATCAACTTTAGGTCATATGGTATTCAAACCTCTCTCCACTTCGTTCAGTTTTTTAGCTAACCTTACTGTTCCGAGTTGATGTTTCAAACCACAGTTTAGAAGCTCAACTTGTTTTAATTAATTTCTATGGTTTCTTCAACATACCCTACCATATTTAAACCCTTCACTACATCATTTATCCTCCCAACATCAATATTCCAACAAGTTCTCATGCTCAGCACTTTTCTTTAGTTCAAACAAACAAGTGATACCAAGTTCACCAAACCAGTAAATTTTGACAGATTACATTACTCTTGCTATTTTTTGATTTCGCATCCATCTAAGCTCACATCACATGATCCAAATCCTTCCTAACTAGTCTAGGACATGCTTAGCATTATTTGTGTTCAAATTCCAGCAAATCATCACTCCAAAAAGCAGTAAATAAACTGAAAATCATGTTTACTTCATCACTCATCCAACCGGTAAATCAACCATCACCAAAATCAACATATTTTCATCATTTAACTTCAACAATCTTTATATGCAGCTAGTCTCCATCTTCTAGTACCATTTTCTTAGCTTTCAAGAGTGATCTCTTACCTTTCAAAGATGAAAACAAGCTGCAACTCTCCCTCCTTTTCTTCCTCTTCCTTTCCCCTTCCTTGCTGCCGGTCCTTCTCTTCTCCTCCTTGCTGCCGAAATTCTTCTCCCTCTTTTGGTCGTTCTTTTGTTTTTCTCTTCCTCTCTTCTCTTCTCTGTTTTTTTTTTCTTCTTCTTGCTGCTTTTCCCCTTGGCCGAAATTCTCCTCCATGGCTCCTATTTATATAGCTAGCTTCGTTGATCTTATCTTGGTCTTAATAAAAGATTTATGGTGAGTTGGCCATTTCAAGAGAGTTGTGGATTACCCTAGAAGGTTCTAGGATCCTCTAGGGGTTTTGAAGAAATTCTTAAAATCTCTTGGGATCACTGATTGCTGAATCATGATTAACTCACCCTAATCTCACTTAGCTTAATTAAGCTTAATTAGAGGAAGTCTAAAAATAATCAAACTTGGTCAAAAATATCATGCTAGTGGGCCCTCTTCATTTACTTCTCCCTTAAAATATCTTATATATATAATATAATATAGCTAGGATATTTATAGTTGATATATATATATATATATATATATATATATATATATATATATACTAATGGTAAAATAATATAACAATGCAACATAATTATTGAATTTAATTATGCTATAATTTAATATGGCCAATGGATTTTAGTAGTAATAATAAATATAAAATAACCTCAAGGGTTATAGAATAATAATGTTAATGAAATAAAATAAAATAAAATACTTTAATAATAGCAAAAAAAAAATAATATTATGAATAGTATTAATTTGTGGCCTTAATAACACTATTAATAATATAGAAAAATAAATATATCATTAATTCCTTTTAGATTTATTCTTAGTTTAAACAAGTCTACCCTACATAAATCCTTTATATAAGGCGGGTTATCACAAACAACAAGATTAAAGTATTAACCATATAGAAAAGGGACATGATGGAGAAAAATGAACTTAGCAAGTGCTATAGAAGGCTCTCTAGCACTGCAAAAGGAGGACGGAATTGAAAGCATTCCAACTCTCCCTCAGCATTTTTTTGTTCAGCTAAGTTGTTATTATTATTTCAATAAGAGCAGGCCACGTCATGGTAGCCACTGATATCCTTTGGCTTTTTAGCATCTTCACCCTCTAAAAAAAAGTTAAAAAAAATGTTTCCTTTGTTAAAATGACATAGAAGCAAAAAAGCATAACATGATAAACACACTAATTGTGAAACCATCATAAAGGTAAAAGACAAACTAAAACAAAATGATAGGTTAAGGTAAAATAATCTTACTTGTCAGATGGAGGTGCAATAGTTGGAAAAGTAATATCCTTATGTAGATTTAAAACTGTTTTGGAAAGAAGTACAATATCAGCTCAAAATATGTAGTTATTAAGCATTTTCTCAACCTTGTTTTTTCAAGAAGCTACATGATGAATCTTTTTTGACTCAACACAGAAAATACATACTAAAACTCTTCCACTGGCAGCTAACATTATTAAATAAAGAAAAAGATGGAAGTAACAACAAATGATTACAGATGATGCATAATTCAGTTAAAGAAAAAGAGCACATGAATTCTCGGATACCTTTAACAAAAAGGCATGTCCTGAAGATCTAAATTATGCTAAAGACAATTTGGTAAGCATAGATAAACTATTTCCTACATCCAATTGCTGGGGAGATTAAAAAAAAAAAAATCAAGAAACTGGATTTAAATAGCCTGCAAGCTTCTGCTGGGGTAGTAACTATGGCTTAGGCAGCTTTGCTAGACTTTTTAATTCACTTCCAGTGCCCGTTACAGAGAGAGGAAAGTGTTGAAAAATAGCAGTGTGAATAGGAGCGAGGCAAAATAAATGCAAAAGAGTGGAGATTGCCATACTTAGACTTGGATGGCTTTTCAAATTCAAGGTCAGCAAAAGTATGAATAAACTGTAGACAGTCTAAAGGTTCAAGTAAAACACAAGGAAAAAGGTATCTTTTGCTTTCCGCTAATTACTTTTCTATTGAACTTCTTTTATCCTTTTTTGATTGCATAACAAGATTATCCATTTGTTGTTGAGACTTGTGATAACAACTTATAAATTTTGTTTTTAAAAAAAAAGCCAAACAAACATAACCCATCAATGATTAACCATCATTGCCAAAAAGAATATTAAATTACACAAACAAATATTTAAATGGGACAGAGGACAAACAAAACTTTATCAAACGAGCATTTAAGATGACCATTTTTACTCACAATTGGTCTATTCTTTAGGACATGCTCCTTGGCAAATTTGCATGCCTGTTTCGCAGCAAGGACATCCATACCATCTACCTGTATTACAATAGAGAAATGTAACCTTAACAATATAATGGGTGAGCAGAAATAAATTTTTTGAAGGGGAACTAACCACAAGAGATATAACATTACTCACATTTGGAAAAGGGGATAACCACAAAAGGTATAATATCATTTAATGATTTTTTTGAATACTTCTTTTTGTTATTATTGTTATTAAACTATAAGCAATATTATTCAATTACCAAACCCTCATATTTGATCTAGACTTCCTATCTTAAATGAATCAGAGAGAGAAAGGAAACCCATTGTTTGGGATCATTCCACAACGTCACAGAATAGTAAATAGTCCATTCATACTTAATTCTTAATGCAAGGCCATTACAACCATACAAAATACCACCAACACCAACATCCACAAATCCAATTAAGAAGACATCCTTTGCAGATGAAAAATTAACATATAGTAGACCAAAACATGGCATGATCAAATAGGGAATGTACTCTTCCAAAATACACTCCTAAAATTGCTTTCTACCAATAAGAAATAGCTATAGTTCAGTAGAAAACCCAAGAATAATGTATGGATTCTTGCTAAGTCAAACATCAGAAAAACTTATTGAAGTCTACTCCATTTTGCTATTATCTTCAATCAATGACATTAAGTCCATACCAAAGTTCAGTCTACTAATCATTCCCATAGTTTATAGTTACATACTTGATTAAGATGCAACCCTTTCTTTAAGTGGAAGAATTGGTAGAATATTCACCATGTGTTACGACTTATAAGCCATTGAAGTTAGAACAACTTTACATCGTTGGGCACATTATGTCGACAAATGGGAATTAAGTTAGAGTTATCTCATTTGATGTGAAGTTTATAATATGGAAGATAAATAAAAAAGTAATCCTATTATATTAAATATTCAAACAATTACGTTAGGCAATTGAAAGGAAAGCATCAGTGCGAAATTTAAATTAGAATTTTATGTTTCAGTTCTAAAGCTAAGAGCCCACAATTCAATTTAACACTTCGGGAAGCTGTGATCAATTTTAATATAATAAATATTCACACACTAATCATAAGA
This sequence comes from Voacanga thouarsii, assembly GCA_026120185.1. Classification (NCBI taxonomy): domain Eukaryota; kingdom Viridiplantae; phylum Streptophyta; class Magnoliopsida; order Gentianales; family Apocynaceae; genus Voacanga; species Voacanga thouarsii. The sequence goes on along the minus strand of JANUWF010003384.1, from coordinate 78,381 downwards.
GTGACAAATTTAATGCACCTTCAAACAAGGAACATAATCCCCTCTCTTGTAATAAGCAGTACTCTTTGCTGCCCTCTATTATGCTGTCCCAATTCCATCTGCAATGAATAAAGTAAGTTCAAGTACTTATACAACATAGTCCGAGTAAAAGTAAGCATGAAAATAAAAACCAAAGCACATAAAAAAAAAGTGAGAAAATAAACAATTAAAACAAAAGTTCAAACACAAATGTATAAATTTGTAATTACTGAAATTCAACAAATTAAGCAATCAACAAAAAAAAGGTACAAAAAAAGATACTTTTGGGGTCTTATAGTGATTATTTTCACAAACCAAAATTGCAGGCACAACAAATGACAATTGTGAGCCATGAGGCAATCTATGAAAAAAAGAAAAAAATTAAGCCTAACCTAGAAACACAAAGGCACAAAGGCAAAGGAAAAAACAAAGAGTTTGCAGCATGCTCTAGTTCATATCTTCGAAGCACATCTAAATGTTAAAACATCTCTGTATACCTAAAGCATTGATTTCTGGAGCAACTACAAGAGATATGGTTTCACCTGATGTTTTAACTTTTTGGTGTTTTAGTTCTGCAAATCTCTTTTCTTTTACAAATATTTAAATATTGCACACAAAAAGCGAACTCTCAAGGAAAACAAAACCAGCAAGAAGAAGCCCAAAACTAAAAAGTTGCAAACTTTATCACACAAGTAATAGAGAAACACAACTAACAGAATGTTTACCTTCAAAACTAATTATCCTTGTATCTAAACTCTCAAAGTCAGAAAGAAATTCAATTCATTTATTTTATGGACATTGACATTGGGCATCCAAGAATGTAGAAACTTGTAAAAAAAATCAAATATATCAATCGATGATCTGAAGTTCTTAGGACCCATAGTTACCTTAGTCTACTCCGGCTCTGGCTCCTGCTCCTGCTCCTGCACCGAATCCGAATTTGATTTTTTCTCCTCCTCACCACCTTTCTCAGGCCGTTCTTCTTCGACAGACTTCTCTACCTTTGGCTTTTTTGCCTCGTCATTGCCATCTTCATTAGCATCAGCTTCCTCCCTGGCTCACTTTTCGCCAGCACCCTCTGCAACCACTGTATCATCAGCCTAGGCCTCTATGTTCATCTCTTGAATAGGAGCTTCCACTTCTGCTTCCTCTGCCTTGACTGGGGTTTCTGGAGCTTCAGTTTTGGCCATGACTAAGAGAGGAGAAATTTTGCAAAAGAGATAAATTCTAAGCTGTTTGGGTTTTATTCTAAAGATAAATAGCAGTTGTGAAGACAAAGATGAAGACACAACGGTTGTGAAGACGAAGACGAAGAAGCCAGGGGTTTTGCAACATAGAATATGCAGTGGGGAAGTCCCGATAGACGACAAAGCTAGAGCAAAAGAGAAGGGGAGTTGAAAAACCTTGGAAGATGAAGCGTGAGAGACGTAGGGGTGGGCTGGGGATGGGGTAGGAATTTTGAGAAATTAGAACCACACAAATCAATATCTAAACCATTAAAATTAAAACCAAGGGGAAGGAAAAAAAATTAAAATATTATAAAATGACTAAACTAACTATGACGACCAAATAAATCTGAACCATGCAAGGAGTAATATAATATTCTTGATAAAATCTTATTCATTCATTACAAAACTTTAAAATTTAAACCATTAGATTTTAAAATACTTGATGGAAAAAGAAATTAAAAACGATTGAAATAATATATTATGACATTTCTATCCCTTCTTCACTCTTAGTATGCATATTTAGATTAAAAAATTAATTATTACATTGTGTACTTGTAGTGAAATTATTGAGATTTTGTGAAATTATATTTGCTAAATTGTTAACTTTGAAATTTATACAGTCAGACATAATACTTAAATATCCTCTTGGACTGATTTTGACTCATTTTAAGTTTGAATTTAAAGGTAAACCCAAGATGATTCAGGACATATTTAATAATTCAATTAAATATTTAAAATTAATTAATTAACTATTTATTTAATTTTTTTTAGTATCAAGTTGATAATTCAATTAGAAAATGATTACTGCCATGCATGCCCAAATTATGGTTCAATAGAGAAACTCATTCCAATTTGACGATGTTTGGGTTTGAATCAAATTCCGATATTAGTCTTTGCCTAATATTGCCCTGTTATTAATACTTGATAGTTTTCTCCTCTCATATAAAGAGATATTATTTGGAGCATTAGTTTGGACTTTTCATCAAGTCGAGTTAGCGATATATTTCGTTATTTAATTGGCAGGTTTGAGTTTTTGAATATTTTAAGAGTTTATACTTTTATATATTTCTTGTCTTTGGTTTGGATAGTAAAAATTGATAGTTCATTTTCACCTTTCCTTAATTTTTGTACTTTTATTTATTTACTTACCATATTCTATTATTAGATAATATATTTATTATCAGATTTTATAATTTTGCCAACAGCTGCACTATGATCTGAATATCATGGGCCTAAGAAAGTAGTTTCAATTAAATGTCAATATCATTATTCTATGTTTAGTTTTTTGCAAGCATGGAAGATGGACAAAGACATCTAAAAGCTATGCATTGAATTATTATTTCAACAAAAACATCAATTAATTTCATCACCTTCCTTATTCATGACAAACACATGGAAATTATATTTTCCATGAAGAAGAAAAATTACAAGTTGGCGTTATTGAGAAACAATAAATGTCACTTTAAATGTTTAACACAATATATAATTGAAAGACAATACCCCAAAAATAAAAAGTTGTAAATATGACAAGTAAATCCCACTGGAGGTAATAATGATTATTTTGTTTTTACAATAATATACTATTTTCAATTTTAAGTGACTCTCAGTTTATAGTTTTTTGCAAAAAGATTAAGAAAACTATTAATAAATCCTTAACTATGAGATAAAAAGATTGTATTATCTATTTTTGAAAAACTAAAAAATTGATTAATATTTTTGTATCGAAAGTGCCTTAGTGAGAGGTTCAACAAATCCTTACCTGGTATTATTTAAAAATAAAAAAAAATTGATTAATATGATAGTCCAATGAAATACCAAAATATACCGGATGAGGATATAATTAGAAAAAAGGCAACAAACATATATATATATATATATATATATATATTTAAATTTGAAAAGCTACAATTATTTTAAAATTGAAATGCTAATTTAATAATTATAGAAGAATACTGCTAAGTATGTCACATTGTATCATTTTGAAGCAAGTGTTGACTTTCCATTCCCCTTCTTTAAATGTGCCTTGTTGCATGGATAGATTTCTATCAACCGACGCGCTGCACCAGATTTTGTACATAGGCAATGAAGCTTCTCAACATGTTGATGCCTTGTACCCTCAATAAGCAGTCGGAAGAATGTTGAATATTGCCAGATGTACATTAACTGCTAGTGGCGAAACAGATTGTCTAAATTGCATGCAGTATGAGCCATCTAGACGATCGTATACTTCTGATCTGATACTGCCGATTCTGCAAGAAGTCCCTCAACAAGCGCAACCAATTAGGCAGGGTAGTAGACGACTACGTCGGTGTGTTGTAATTGATGAAGTTCCTCAACAACATCATTACTCACCTGTGCATGAAGGTGAAGATGATTATTTACCATGTGCTCCTATAGCAGTTGATAATGATTATGTGCCTAGTGCAGTAGATGAAGATGATTATTTTCTAGGTGCAGCAGTTGAAGGTAATCTTGATAATTTTTTAACTCCATAGCACCCAATTTTCGATCCAAGGTACATAGCTTCTACTGAGGAGTTTATTGTTGGTCCATCTACTGGACGCTCTCGGAGACAGTATGGGTAGTCTGAGGAGGATGTAAGTTCATCATACGTTACAAAAGAATAAGATAAGGGACAATTTGAAGCACAACCTCAACAACAACCTCTAAGACAAGTTCAACCTCAAAGAAATCGTCGAGAATTTCATTGTGGGGCTAACTTTTATACTTGATTTTGATGATTTTAGGCATACATAATTGAGATTTAAAATTTATTATAATTAAATATGAAACATAATCTTAAATTAAAAATTAAATTTTATTTTCATGTCATTTTTTAAAATTAAAAAATGCAACATAATCATGAAATATTCAACTATTATTTAATTAAATATCTAATAATATTAATTAAATCCATATCTAATATTAACTAAATCCATATTAATTAAATACATATTAAATTCATACTTAATATTTATTAAATTCATATTTACCGAAATATTTAATATTAATTAAATACATATTTTTGATAGTTGAATAATATTTAATATTAATTAAATAAAAATATATAGCGAATTGTTTGAATTCAATTAAAATATGATTACTTGAATTAAATTATAATAAAATTATAAATTTACATAATTAACATTTGAAATTTTTAAGCTTTTTTAAATAATTAATATTTATAATCAATTGTAATAAAATATTACAAAATTATACTTTATTTAATAATTATACTAAAAAGTATTATAATTTAAATTTGAACGAATTATAGATAATATTTTCAAGTTTTAATCTCTATTTATAATTATTTCATTATTTTCAAATTTTTGGAAATGATATCCACAATTTGACTAATCATAATTAGACTTAAAAATAAACTAACAATTAGGAAATCTTAAAATATCATTTATTTTTAAAAATGAACTAAAAGTATAAAATTTTTAAATGATGATTAGATTTACATTTAAAAATATCATTCATATTTAAAAATTGAATATAAAATAAAAATAAAAATTAATTCATAAGTAAAAAATTTTATTGTGGATTCATCAAAAGAAAATAATAATACAACTTTAATACTTTTTGTTCTCGATTTCGAAAGGCTTTTTTTGAAATTTTAATGGATCAATTGGCCTGTCTAGCCACCACGTGGCTTCCGTCTTAGACCCCACGGTTGGTTCTTAGACCCACAATATTCCTTTTCATATTACTATGTGTCAGGAATTTTTGACTTTCCATAGACTATAATTATACTGCCTTAGTAAATAGAGGATACACATTATATTCTTTAAAAAAAATTTATACGTTATGTTTCAGAGATTTAAAAAATATCTTATTATTATTATTATTATTATTAGTATTATTATTATTATTATTATTATTATTATTATTATTATTATTATTATTATTATTATTATTATTATTATAGTAAAACTTGACATTAATTGTTATTAATATCAAATTATATGTAATTTAGTCATTTTTACATATGAATCCATAGATTTTGAAATTTTCTTAATTTATGTACTCAAACAAAACGTGACATATATTTTTAATTGGAGGAATTATTAGACAAAGTTCAATTTTAATGTTACATTTAATAAAAATAAATGTTTATTTATCTAACTCTTGCTTTTACTCAATTTTAAAAGTAAATTGCTGATACATTCTATCTAATTGTTCATGAATTACGATTTTGAAAGGCCACCAGCGACTTCTTCGCATTTGCTAGACGTGAGATTCTACTAAGCCTCGCATCTGTCCAAGGACATTGAGTCTTTTAAGACGCAAGATTGGTCGAGATCGGCTTAATTGGCTGAGATGGACTTAATTCATTCTCATGTTTGCCAGGCGCGAGGTATCCCCTGCACTAGGGTACCTCAAATTCCTATCCCATTTTTGATGAGTATAATGAATTTTGACCCACTTTGATAAAAAAAAAAAAACCCACCATTCATTATGAGAGAATGACACCAAACTCACTTTGCTTGATCGGGAAAGCTATTCCAATGGATACTCATTGTCAGACAAACACCTTAGCCAACTAATGCTAGACATGTCCAAACTTTGGTCAGCAACCTCCCCAGTTGGAAGCAACAGAGTTTTTTTTTATTTTTTTATTTTTTTGTATTAGACTAATTCCATGTTTTATCCATTCTTCTAGTTTCTAAAACTTTTGCGTGTTAATTTCAAAGGAAGTTAGTATATGGAGTAGCAATTGTATCTTTCAAAGTACTATGGATGGTAAATCGTCGGGATAGGTTAGAGATTAAAAATTTTGATCCCACTCTACCTTCTAATATTTTGGTTTGTCCTTGGTTCACTCACATAACAAGGAGAGGCAAGATTTCTGTTCTTGATATGCCAAGAATGAAATCATTACTACCTGCGGCTCATCCCCAAGTGGTCAAGAGTGAAAATAATCCTCAATAGAACTTAAAAACTAAAATAAGTATGAAAAAAATCACTATTAGAAAAAATTAACAAATTAATAATTTTGTTAGAAAAAAATCACAATGTCTTGTAAATAAGACAATTGGTTTGAGATGAGTTTTGTAAAGAATTATTAAATATGTGGGTCCAGTGGAGTTCAAAGATAGAGAATATAACATGTTGTAAGATGACAATTTTTTAGAAATAAAAATTATATAAAATAATAATATAGTTGAATTAAAGTGAAATTTTAGTTTGGGATGGGATTGGAAAAATTCCAATCCAAATAAAGCCTAAATCTCTCAATCTAAATCTATTTATTCAATGCTAAAGAAGACTTGTAAATAAAAAATCAAATATGAAGATCGTTTGATTTTTGATAATCAAATATTTCTTACGTTTTACTTAAAAAATAAAATATAAAATACTTTCATAACACTTCAAATTAATCTTAAAAATATTACCTCTCTCTCTCAAAATAAATGTTATCATATATCTTTTAAAAAATTTAAAAGTGGTTGACCAATTACTATAGTTTAAATAATGATATTATACTCTTAAAACATATTAATAGTAAACTATTTCATAAATATAAATATATTTACATATTTTAAAAATCAATATACACACACACACACACACACATATATATATATATAAGATAAATAAGTATAAATTAAAAAATAAAAAATTAAGGGACAAGTGTTGAAATGTATGCCCAAAATAGCTTATGTACTTCTGTATTTTGAAAATTAATAAAAGTATTTCATTCACAATTGTTTGTTTACATATATTCGCACATTAAAGGTAGAAGTGTGTTAGCAAGTAATCTACGTGATTGGATTGTACTTTCACAGTAGATTATGGGCTACTAACACATACGCAAAAAAATGTCCTTGATCGATTAATGAAGCTGGGCACTTTATCAAGGTTTAGATCATTACACTATAGTTTATAAATGAAGAATAGTTTACCTTTAACCAGTAAGTAGTCTAATCACACCAATAGTGTAAGCGTATTTGGATTACGTAGAATTGGTTCACACGATAATAATCTTTATCAAAGTATTAAAATAACCTTGTACGTTGGGTTTGCTAAAACTGGATTTCTATACATTGATGTATGTTGGGTGAGGTCTTATCGCAAGGCCAATAACCTTATACGTTAGGTGTTTGACTCTAGTTAATTAAGGCGGACTTATACAACAGAGTTTTTATGCTTCATTATGTGAAGAAATCACTCCCTTGTGATTGTTCGGGATAATCTAATAATCTAGGGTCTTGAGAAATGTGACTAAGTATTTATGCTTTATGGGTAGCTCCATGAGATAAGTTGGTATATATTGGAAGTCATGGATTATCGAACTAGCTATCAAAGGATGGTAGACGTCATTGAGAAAGATGTTGGTACTATTTTTCTATCTCAATGACATGTGTTACGTAGATAGAGTATTTTCATCATTACACCTGTAGGCCGAATGTACTATACTTGCAATATTGTTCTCGGAGTCAATGTTTTCATATAGTGATAAATGAAATATTTAAAATGTAATATTGTTAGTAGAGGTATTTTAGTCATTTTAATAGTCAAGAATAATATATCTTTTGGTCCCAAGAGTAGCTCAAATTGAAGGATCGTGGAAAAATTAAATACATAATGGAAGATAGCAAATTAAAAGTTTTCATGTGTTAAAGTCTAGGAATACTTACTTCTAGGGAGATTATATTTAATAACCAGAGTTAGATTCGGGTTCGACGGCGTTTGTTGAATTGGAACGTCTACTTGTTCCGTAGGAATACCAGTTAACCGTCGGCTCCTTCGCATTAAACACTTATCACGTTTGCAAACTCTTGACCTTCTAGAGTATTCTCTAACCACTATAGACCTCTACTAGTGAAAGTAGAATTATGGTGAATAAAATTGGAATAAAAACGGAAGAGCTAAACGTTAAGGAAAAACGAAGAAAAATAAAACAAGAAAAACCGGCGACTTTTTTTTTTTTTTCCTCAAAGAAAAAAAAACCGAAAGCTCTGTCTCCAATTTCCAACTTTTTGGTCAACCTTTTTATTTTTTATTTTTTATTGCACATGAGATGCCCTTTTCTAATAGTATTAGCTTTTTTTTTTTTCTTTTTAGAAACAAAATCAACCACCTCAATTTCTTTGTTTCCTTTTTCCTCTTTTTCCTTTTTCTTTTATATGGCTACTTCCATCAAAACCCTGATGCGCCATACTCTCTTGATTAGCTTGATAACTAATTAAATAGCTCTCTTATTAATTAATTAATCCACTCAGGCCCAATATTAAAATTACCCAAGATAATTAATTAATAAATTAATTAATTAAATTACCTCTTTTATTAATTAATTAAACTACTTGGGCCCAATATAAAATTACAAAAGATAATTAATTAAAATGGCTCCTTTATTAATTAATTAAACTATTTGGGTCAAATTTAAAATTATTCAAGATAATTAATTAATTAATTAATTAATTAAATTGGCCTAATTAATTATTCTAGCCCAAATAAATAAATAATTAGACTCCTAGAATAATTCTTCTAATAAGAAATTCACCCAATAAGCCCATATTGTAAATAAATTTACTAAAGTTATTTGATCTACTCTAAGGACCAAAAGACATATTATTCTTGGCTATTAAAATGACTAAAATACCCCTGCTAACAAGTAGCTATATTTTAATCATTTTAAATATTCTATTTATCACCATATAAAAATATTGACCCCGAGAATAATATTGCAAGTGTAGTATCTTCGACCTACAGGTGTAATGATGAAAATACCCCTCTACGTAATACCTGTTATTGAGATTGGAAAATAGTTCTAACACATTTCTCAATCACATCTACCATCCTTTGATAACTAGTTTGATAATCTACGACTTCCAGTACGTATCCACTTATCACAGGGAGCTACTTAAATGTGTATATACTTAGTCACGTTTTCTAGAGCCTTGGATTATTAGATTATCCCGAAAAATCACAAAGGGGTGATTTCTTTACATAATGAAGTATAGAATCTCTATTGTATAAGTCCGTCTTAATTAATTAGAGTCATACACCCAATGTACAAGGTTATTAGCCTTGCGATAAGACCTCACCCAGCATACATCAAAGGGCATAAGTCCAGCTTCACCAGACCACCAACTTATACTCAAGCCCTACGGTACTTGTCCACACAGTAACTACGATAAATCAATATTTATTTATTTTCATACTTTACTAAAGATTATTATCACGTGGTCCAATTTTACATATTCTGAATATGCTTACAATATTGGTGCGAGTGGACTACTCACTGGTTAAAGGTAAACCATTCCCTATTTAGAAATTATAGTGTAATGATCTAAACCTTGATAAAGTATCCAACTTCATCAATCGATCAAAAATAATTTTTTTTTTTACTTATGTGCTAGTAGCCCATAATTTACACCTTACTGTGAAAGTACAACCCAATTACGTAAATTACTTACTAACACACTTAGATCTTTAATGTGCGAATATATGTAAAGAAACAACCATTAATGAATGAAAATTTTATTAATTTCTAAAATACAGAAATATATAGTACATTTTAGGCATATATTCCAACACAAATAACCTTGGTAAATTTATTTACTATATGTGGCTTATTAGATGAATTTATTATTGGAAGATTTATTCTAGGAGTCCAATTAATTAATTATTTGGACTAGAGTAATTACATAGGCCAATATAATTAATTAGTTTATTAATTAGTTATCTTGGATAATTTTATATTAGGCTCAAGTGGTTTAATTTATTAATAAAAGAGCTAATTTAATTAATTAATTATCTTGGATAACTTTATTGGGTCTAAGTGGATTAATTAATTAATAAGAGACCTATTTAATTAGTCTTGGACTAGTTAAGAAGGGCCTTGGCCCACCAGGGTTTGCGTGGGATGACAACAGGTTTAGAAACCTGGTGTAGCTACCATACAAGAAAGAAAAGGAAAAATAGGAAATAAAAAGAAAAGGAAATTTGGTGGCTAATTTTTAATAGGAAAGAAAAGTTGTTGTTAATAAATGAAAAAAAGGATTTGCATAAGCCTTGTAGAGATTGACCAAAATTTTCTTACTGAGGCTACAGCTTTCAGTTTTCTCAAAAAAAAAAAAAAAAAAAAAACAAATTAAGAGCCATCATTTATTTTCTTTAGCCTTTTTTCTTCATTTTTCTTTAATGTTTAGCTTTTCTATTTTTGTTCCAATTTTTTCTTCACCCTAATTCTACTTCTACTTTCACCGATAGAGATCTACAGTGGTTAAGAATACTCTGGAAGGTCAGTAACTAACAAACGTGGTAACTGTTTGATATGAAAGAGCTGACAGTTAGCTGGTATTCTTGCGGAACAAGTAGACGTTCCCGTTCAAGAAGTATTGCCGAACCCAAATCCAACTCCAGTTATTAAAGTTAATCATCTTAGAAGTAAGTATTCCTAGATTTTAGCTCGAAAAAAATTTTATTTTGCTGTCTTCTGCTACATATTTAATTTTTGCGCGATCCTGCATGTGGTATGAGAGACTAGTTAAATCTAGGAGTATGTTTAGGGTTAATAATTGGAAAAAGTGGTTCCTTTACTAATAAAAATATAATCTCTGCCATTGTATGGATCTCTCGTGGTTTTTGATATGGGTAGATTTTGTGCACGCCTCGTGCATGGAGGTATAGGCACTTGTAATTTAATGTTAATCACTTTCCTAGAAATCGTTTATGCCCCATTTTGAATGGTATAGGCGTTTTGAAATTGTATTTCAATTTGTTTACGTATTTTCTAATTAAATAGTCCCTAGATAAATGCCTAAAGAAAACATTTGAAGAGGAAATGAGAGAATGCAAGAAAAATTGAAAAAAATGATGAACAGGATAAGCTAGTCGCAGCGGGATGTTGGCAAGCCGCAGCTAGTCCAACGAGAAATTCTCCCTAGAGCTACGTGCAGCTGCATAGTAGCCACGGCCAGCTCAAGGGGAATTTCCCTAGGAGCTGTGGGAGGCTCAACCAATGCCTTCTACAATTGTGAGTCTAGGTTGGCGAGTCGCGAGCACAGTTTGGGTTTGCGGGTCACGGGCACTGTCTTGGTTTATGTTTCTTGGAGTTTTTTTTTTTTCATTTTCTTGTAATGTATTTTTCTCTTGGGGCCCATATTACACAAGGTTATTTTTCTTGCAATGGTTTATTTATTATGATAAATAATTTTGCATGAAAATGGTTAGTAAAGGAGAACCACCTTAGGATTAAATAAGATCATTTTAATTTTATTATTATTATTATGATATTTAATCCATTATTTAGTCACATAAGAATTAAAGGTTAGAAATAACATGTAAAAATTTTATTTTTGGAGCATGTCTATTATATTTAATTTTGTGATCAAATGTACAAAGGTTTTCGAGAAACTAATTTTTTCTCTAGATAAAACAATTAAGGAAAATGGCTTTAAATTAGAACTAAGTAATTTTAAAATAAATTCATGATTTATTTTTCCAAAGGTTTTTATCCTTGAAATGGAGAATAATTTTAAATTTAAGTATTTTAAATTTAGTTCCTAGAAAATGGTTTTAACTTAAGAAGTAAAATAAAAAATTCATAATTTATTTTCATAAAGGATTTTATCATTGACATAGAAAATAATAGTTGAATTTTTGAGTTTTTGCTAAAGTTAATAAAAAATAATTAATTTTTTAAAGAAACAATTTTCCTAAAAACCTAATTTTCTCAAAAGATTAAGTGGGAGAGGAGTTCCAACGGCCCCATAGCTTCCATCATAGATTCCTGTTAGAGATTGTGGTTATCTTCGTGTCATTTTAAGCATAACCCCCTATAGGATAGATTTCCACGATAACCTAGAACTAACGGGAGAATTATAATTAAAGCCTAGGATAAGTATTCGTGTCAGCCAGTCTATCGTTAGAGGCATTAATGCTGGATTATCCGTAGGTGGTGAGAATACTGACTATCCTATCGATGGAACTATTTCTAGATCATTACCTATTAAGGAAGTTTAATTTATGATGGTTATATACTTAACTTAAAAAATTATTAACTTTCATACGAAGCTCTATCAATTATTTTAAGAGCCAAATTTTCATAATTTTTATAATGGTTTTAATAGGTTATCCATATCATGAAAATAATATGTTGTTTTGAATTTGCATTTTTATATGTGTTTTTCAAAACAAACATTTTCTAAATGAAGTTTTTTTTTTCCTAATCAAGAGAAATGTCTGGTTTCAATCATTTGTCCATAATTCTCAAGGAGAATAAGTTAACTGGATCAAATTATGTGGATTGGAAAAGGAATATGAACATATTACTCACTGCGAAATAGTACAAGTATATTTTGACCGACCTCTATCCTGAAATTGGAGAAGATTCCATAGACCAGGATCGTGAGGCAGAGAAGGCATGGAGAAAAGCTAAAGAAATGGCTTGATGCGATATGTTAGCTTCCATGTCCAATGTTCTCCAGTCTAAGTATGAAAACATGCCAACTATATACGACATCGATGTATCGTTGCATACCATGTTTATTGACAAGAGCTGGCCTGCAAAGTAGGAAGCTCTTAGATCAATCATGAATACTAGGATGGCTGAGAGAGCATTGGTTGTGAGCATATACTCAAGATGATTGCTCACTTCGAGGAAGTCAAGGTCCTAGGGGTAACAATTGATGCTGAGATCCAAATTGACATGGTTCTTGAGACTTTACCACATTCATATTCTCAGTTCAAGCTAAATTATAACATGAATAAGTTGAATATGTCTTTGATTGAGTTGATAAAAGAACTCCAGGCTGCTGAGAAAATCATGAAACCTATGTCAAAGGTTTTGGTTATTCACTCTGGACCATCTTCTAGAACTAGGGTTCAACCAAAGAAGTTCAATAAGAAGGAAGCCTAGAACAATGTAGGGACCCAGCCCAAGGTATCTAAGCCTGATCTGTCCAAGCCTAATGCTAAGCCCAAGGACAAGTGTTTCAAGTGTGGCAAGAAGAGGCACTTCAAAAAGAATTGTCCGGACTTCTTGGTCAAGTCCTCCTTAGGTATTGCTCTTTATTTAGAGTCTATTTTGATGGTTGGATCATCATCCGCTTGGATTGTTGACTTTGGATCCACTGACCATATATGTAACTCCTTGTAAGGTTTAGTAAGATAAGATAACTTAGTAGAAGAGAATTCAAACTTAGAGTGGGCAATGGAGAACAAGTGTGGGCCGAAGCAGTGGGAGAATTGGAGCTTTTATTTGATTGTAATAGGAATTTTATTTTTAAAGTATATTTTATATGTTTCTAGTTTTAAATACAATTTGATTTCAGTTTTAAGATTGATAAATTAAGGATATTCTGTTTCTTTCCATTTGGTATATCAATCAGTAGAAATAGAAAAATTATTTGCACTTGGAAACATGCATGGCAATCTTTTTTACATTAATCCTATAACTCATCAAATAAATAATATTCAGACGGAACCTAATAATAAGAAGAGAAATGCCACATCAAATAACTCATATTTATGGCACTTAATATTAGGATATATAAATTCTAATCGGATTCAGAGGTTAATCCAAAATGAGTCTTTAGACTCATTGGAATTAGAGGAATGGCCTCAGTATGAATTTTGTCTTAGGGGTAAAATGACCAAAATATCCTTTACTCAAAAGGCGGAAAGGGCCAAGAAAATATTAAAGTTAGTTTATATTGATGTTTGTAGTCCTATGTCTTTATTGGCTAGAGGAAGTTACAATTACTTTATCACGTTCACAGATAATCACTTGCATTTTGGTTATGTTTACTTGATAAGGCTCAAGTCTGATTCCTTTAATATATTCAAGGAGTTTAAGGCTGAAGTGGAGCATCAAACAATAAACTAATCAAAAAGCTAAGATCAAATCATGGTGGAGAATATCTCCTTGGTGAATTCAATGACTACTTGGTGAATTTAAGAACTACTTGGCACATTAGAGTATAGTATCTCAGCTTACTGCCTAGGACTCCCAAACAGAATGGAGTAGTTGAGAAAAGAAACAGAACATTGATGGAAATGGTCAGAAGCATAATAAGTCATGCAACCCTTCCTATTTCTTTTTGAGGATATGCTCTGAAAATAGCAGTATATATTCTAAACTTGGTGCCTTTTAAGTCAGTGCCTAGGATACCTCATGAGATGTGGATTGGATAAAAACCCAGAATGAATAATCTTAAAGTATGGGGTTGTCCCACTTAAGTACTGACTAAAGGAAGTAAGCTAGACACAAAATCATAATTGTGCTACTTTGTAAGGTATCCAAAAGGAATAAGAGGTGGATACTTTTATCATCTCCAAGAGCAAAAAGTACTTATTAGTGTTGGAAAGTATGCCCTCTTAGACTAGGTTTTTGATGTAAATATCGAATATTTTAATAAAAGAATTTATTTTCAAAAATCGCTTGTGAATTTACTTTTTATTTGTGCACAATTTCGTTTGAAAAAGATCCATTGTGTTTAAATAAGTGATCCATGTGAATGGTGGTCTTTCACAGTAAGGTATGGATCACGGGTTGTTTAACACATAAACATTTGTTCTTAACTGATTGATGAGAATGAGAATCTCATTATGTTTAGGTTATTATGTTATGAATTCGAAATGGGGAATGGCTTACCTTTAGCTAGTGAGTAGTCCACTCACTTCATGACATAAGCGTATTTTGAATACGTAGAACTGGACCTGTAGTAGTGGTTTCACTCTACGACTTGAGTATTAGTTGGTGGTCTGACGAAGCTGGAAGCATATACTTTGATATGCTATTGTTGAGATTCTATCGTAGAACCAATATACTTGTATATTGGGTATATGTAGCTAGTTAGTTAAGACAGACTTATACAAGATAGTTTCTACACAATATCGCCCCTTGTGATTGTCTGAATGATCTAAAATGTCCAGGGCCCTGGGAAACATGACTTGGATGTTTGCTTTAGGGTAGCTCCCTTGAAAAGCAAAAACACTCCAGGAAGTCGTGGATCATTGGACTAGAAGCCTAAGGATGGTAGATATCATTTAGAGAGGTGTTAGTACACTTCTTCCTCTCTAAATGCACGACGATGTGTTGAGGGGTATTTTAGTCATTTTACCTGTAGGTCGGAGACTTTACTAACACATCATTGTCCTTGGGGTCAATATTTCTTTATGGTGATATTAGAAAATATTTAAAATGTAAAATACAGCTATTTATATAGTATGGGTATTTTGGTCATTTTAGTAGCTAAGGCGATATGTCTTTTTGGTCCTCGGAATAGCCCGTAAGTCCTAATTATTTTTAGGTTGAGCAATTGGTCTTGGTTAAAGAGGATTTTATTTTATTCAGGAAGTCTAATTTATTATTAGATTGGAATAAAAATAAATTAAGAGAAATTTATTATCTGGTTTAATTGGTTAATTAATTTTTCAGGGCCAAGGTCCAGTTTAAATAATTAGAAAATTAACCTATGCTTAAACTAGATGAGAATAAACTTTTTAATTATTTATTGGATTATTTATATTAGTCCAAGAAATAAATAATTAATGTTTAATTATTTTTTATTCATTTGGGCTCATTAATTATTTATTGGTTTATTTCTACAAGCCCAGGAAATAAATAATTAATGTTTATTATTTTGGGCTTTTTGGGTCTAAGAAAAATAATAAATATTATTTTGGGCCAATAGTCTGGACCATAGGGTTTTTCCATATACGGTTCAAAAGAGTTTAGAGTTAAGCCAAACTTACTCTTTTGATAACATTCGGATATTTGAAATATCATATCTTGGGGAATATTGTTATCAGATATCAGAGACCTAGTTTTTTGGGTTAAGAACTCACGCCTCTCTATAAAAAAAAAAAAAACTGATTTTTCCCAAGGTTTCTCTCTCTCGTGACTCTCTGTTCCTCGTGCCATTGTTCTTGATATTGCTACTCCTTCTCACCCTTTGTTTCACCAACAAGGATTGAGGCAGTGGAATATTCCAAAATCCGGAAAGCTTGGCATTCATGCAAAAGAGGCGAAGTAGGAGGTTAGCGGGATTTCAATTGAAAGCTTTATCAAGCGGGCAAGAAGGGGCTGTCCTCGTGGTTCAATCCATTCTTCCACAGCCTAAGAGGTTTAAGGCACGTAGAGGTATGGTCTAAATGCTTCCATGCTCGTTGTTGTTCTTCGGTTTTTTTCCCTCTTGTTTTTTTTTCTTTGTTTCCCGCAAGTATGCTCCTCTATTTTCTTTCAAACCAACAATTAGTACTCATGCTAGATACCTGGAAGATGAACAAAATGTATCCACTAAGGCTTCAAGTAATATGGAATTGGAAGAGAAGTTGATTGACACTTCAACTTCAAGTACCCTAATTGAGGAACTAAAAGAGACACAACCAAACGTTCCCATACAAGTTGAGCCACGTCGTAGTGGGAGGTGAAGCAAAAATGGTAAAATACATGGAAAAATGAGAATAATAAGGCACAGTAGAAGAATTAATTTATTACTTCTGCGCTTTACTTTGATCTATTATTTATGCTGAGCTAAAGCAATTGATGTTGACTCAACAACTCTCGGTTCATTCATGGAAGCCGAAGGTGATAATCTTGTAAGTCGTCTACTTCTCCATGGTTCCATGAACAATGAAGCTCTCCAGTTCTCGGAATTTTCCTTAGCTTAAATTTTGTTGGTGAAAACAATTAAGGTGAGAAGACAGTCTCATGCACTCTACTATCAAGTTAGCAGTATTAAGAAAGAAGAGATCGAGAGAGAAATTTGATGTGTGTTTTTTAGTGTAGAAAAATATTATCAACAAAGTGCACAATCAATCAAGCTTTAATTAAAATGCCAATAACTAAAACCACACATACGGGCAAGTATACCCATCATATAGGATAGGGAATAGGAAGTATCGAATCTACAAGAACTTAGGCTCCCACTTTACTATACCCAAATATTTATTGCTTAGCCAATAAAATAATAAAAGATAAATAAAACACTAACCTAATATACTAGAGAAAATCAAGTCACATAAGAAAAGTCAGAAGGATAATCAAAGAGTGAGAACAAGGAGAAAAAACATGTAAATAGATAGAAATCCTTGAATACACAATAATGATTGACTAGAAATTCTCTCAATTAATTATTATCTTGGCATCATGAAGGAATAAATTAGAACCACTTCGTTTGCAATCCATGATTCCCTATTTTCTAAGTAACTTAATGGATATATTCTATCTTACTAGTCTTACTCAAAAGATGCATTAAAGTCAATCCTCATAGAAATCCCTATATTCTAGGTAACTTAATGCATGAATTTAGTCAATGAATCCATATTTTAACAATCATCAACTAATCTTTGATTATTTAGTCTTTACCTTTAATCTCTTTTGCAAACAAGTTAAGAATAACTAGTATTGAATTAATTAGTCAGCCATTCTCTTCTAACATCATTTTGCAAGTTAATTAGAAGAGAACTAATCAATCTAACAAGATATTATGCTCAAATAATCAAATACCAAGAATAACAATAAATTGATCAAAGAACTAAAATCAATACAAAATCATGAATTTAAAAGAATATCATCTAAAGATAATTAAAACATTAATATCAAATTGTCAATAAATTACAAAGAAGAGAAAAAGAAATCACTATAGACAAGTAATCCTTTTTCTTATTCCTTAAAACCTTCTTGAGCAACCTCCTCTTCTTCTCCAAGAATTCTCCTTTGATCTTCATAGATCTGAGTGTTTCTCTAGGAGTTTGTTAAAGATATTACATTGAAGAATTGAAAATTTGAAAACTAATTTGTACAATGTTATTCTCTTGTATATATAGGAGTTTTAATTGCAAAAATGTACCTACAAGAATTCTTTTCCATGGTTGAAAGAGTTTCCAAAAGAATCCAGCTGAAATTCCTAAAATCTACTTGGAAAAGGAAACTCGCCACCTTTAGTCGGTGCATGGCCAGCACCGACCGTGCCTTCATGCCAGCATGTTAGTGTTGTGCCCTAGAGGCAATAACTTGCACATTGTATATGACATATTTTATTTTAATAAAAGGTATTATTTATCTTACAGTTTCTTTTGTTTACTTTAAGTAATATAACTATTCGATAACCCCAGTACAATACTGTGTTAAGGAAATCATGATAGAGATCATGATATGAGATTCTTACTACACTGGATGGTGTTAGTACTTAAATAGTCCCTAGTCATAGTATTAATGAGACAGGACATCATTAATGCGTTAAGACTAGCATGTGTTAGACTTCTTGATTTGATCAGGCGGTGGTTCTTATATCTGTGAGTATTGAGATACTCAAAGTTAACACATGGATGCTTGTTAATGGAACAAGTTCATTGGATGACCTAGCTTTGAGATAATCACATGGATAACTATTTAGTGCCAGTGATATAATCTCAATATAGCAAATGTGTAAGTATCCTTATACTTGAGATCTCCAAGGTACTTTGTTTGCTGAGCTTTGTACTTTGATTCCAATTTCCGGAGCTCGATTGAAGGCCACCTATGGAATGGATATTGGGTACATTGTGAGGTAAACGAAAGTAGTTGAGAGGGTCAATAAAGGATTCACCACTCCTAATAGTAGGGGCAAATATCTCATGGCCACTTGTAGGAATTACTACTCGAA
This sequence comes from Voacanga thouarsii, assembly GCA_026120185.1. Classification (NCBI taxonomy): domain Eukaryota; kingdom Viridiplantae; phylum Streptophyta; class Magnoliopsida; order Gentianales; family Apocynaceae; genus Voacanga; species Voacanga thouarsii. The sequence goes on along the minus strand of JANUWF010003384.1, from coordinate 59,528 downwards.
AAGTCCTTGGCCAAGGCGATTGTATATTGGAAATAGTTTCAATTAATGCACATATAGAGTAGTGGGTTCCTGGTATAAGTACTATTATATTCAAGTCAGAATTAATTCTGGAGGGAGTTGACACTAATTCCGTACTCCAAACTAAATGAGATATTGTATGGTGAAAGGAGTTAATTGTACTGAAGTTTGTTATTGAAGGGTTCATGTCAAGCTACTTGACTTCCTGGACTTTTGGGTGGTCATGATGTGTTGCTAGATACCGCTCATGATCCGAGAATATGGGTTTATTAATTGCTGAATTAATAAACAAATCCTGATTAGATTTAATAGGATTAATTCTAATTAATTATGGATTATTAATGTTAAAGACGTTTGGATTAATTCATGTTCCCTACCAATTGACTGGGAAACCTAATAGGTCACACATAATAGAGGATTATATATTCAAGGTGTTATTTGATAACATAGTGGGGTTAATTGAGAGAAAGAGAAGTTGTTGTGGACAAATTATAATTAGTTATAATTTATGGTCCAAATTGTAATTGTGAGAACTTGAAGTTTTCAATTACAATTAGGGAATTCTAACTGTTTTAGAATTCTTAGTTGGAGCATTTTAAGTAGGGTTTTTTTGTGAGTCATAGGATGACATACAATACCTATTCTTGTGTAAGACACACGATACAAGTCCAACCCTAGTAACACACGACTTCTTCTCTCTTTCTCGTTTTGCTAAAAACGTGAAATAGCCCTAGCCGCCATCTTTTTTTACTAGCACAGGAAATTTTGGTGCTTTAGTATTCCTCTGTATGGATTACTGTTAGAGATAATCACACACTGTGATTATAGTGGTTAGACGTCCAACTCTCGTGGAGTTTGCACAAAGGGATTGCTGGATCGCGCCTTGACTTAAAGAAGATCAATTTTGTTATTCGGACGATTACCCAAAGGTAAAAAGCTGCTACCTTTATTATCATTATGTCTTGTTTTCAACACATAGGCGGGTCCTGAGATGGTATCTCATTTTATTTTCCACTGCGCTGTATACAATACGAGCCTGAGATACCCAACACAACACTGTTCTCCCAATGAAGGGCCAACACTGGTTGTGCTTTGCCTGCCATGCTATGTTTTTTGTCCAATTCTGCATAAAATCATCCAAATTCCTTTCCAAAGGTAAAATATCACATAGAAAGGAATATGACTAGTTATTACATCAAATTTATCACAAAAGAACCTCAAATAACTAGAAAAATATAGATAAATTTAGCCCTTATCAATTCCCTCACACTTTAGCTTTGCTTGTCCTGAAGCAAATAAGAATTAGACACTAAGCACTTAGAGCAAGACTAAACAATTTAGCAAAATTTTCCTTAGCAAATTCATCCATAATGAAGACATAACATTCTTCCAACCATAAACATAAATTCGTCATTCATTTAGCACTTTCAAAACCTTATAAACTCATGTATTAAATCAAACAATCCCAAGGCTATCAAAGTTAAGTTAAACAAGCTTATATATAGTACTAGAAAATCATCCTATTCCTCAAGTTAAAACGTAGAAAACATAAATCATACAAGTCAAGTCATTTAACCAATTCTAGCATTACAAACTTAAATTTACACAACTTAAGTTAATGAAATAAGGAAAACACTCCACTTTCTTTCTCCTCTCAAAATTTTTTCAATGACTTAGGGAATTGATAGCCTTAAGTGAATGCATTTCTCTTCATGTACTATATTGGCCCCCTTATAGTCATTATTATTTTTCTTTTTCATCATTTTTTTCATCATTTTATTTCTTTGCTCTTTCTTGCCTTTTTACTTTTTTGCCTTCGGGATAGCCTTAAGAGAGTGCACTGAACAATACTTGCTATTTCTCTTCATATTAACCCTCTTTTCAACAAAATATTTTTTTTCTTTTTTCTTTCAAAGATAAAAAGCAATTTTTTTCCAACTCAATTTTTTTTCATCTCACATAACAATGATTTTTTTTTTCACTTATTATTTTTGTATCTTCTTCACATTCCTTATTCACAACCCAAAGTCAAGTAAACTTTAAATCTATAATACAAGAATTAGTCAACAACTCTTCCCATACTCATCATATCATCCATATTCAAACTCAAAGAATAAAATAAAACTCAAATACCAAATATAACCAATGCTAACTTATATTCTCATGACTTAGTAAAATTTAACTTAATATACAAGTTTACCTTTTAGATAAAAATCCAAACATGATGAATGACAAATCTATATCCAAAGTTAAAAAGAAAATCAAAACTTTATTATAAACAAATAAACTCAATTTAGCTCCAAAATTTCCAAACTTTCAAATATGTTAAATTTTCAAAATTTTTCCAAAGTAGTAGCTCAATGCCAAGAAAACACTAAGATGATTGATAAAAACTTGGACAAAGAATATCACCAAACCATTCCTCCACACTTAAACTGGAAAATGTCTTCATTGGCAAAAAATTAACATAAGAAAGCATATCGAAAGGGACCAAAAATAATAAAGGAAGGGATAAAGTTAAGTAATACTCCCCAAGTGCAATAATACTCCAATAGATATAAAAACTTGAGATAAAGAGAAGGGCTTGTCCAAGAAACATTTATTCAACCCAGCAAAATAAAACACTTCTAAAAAAATAAAGAAAAGAATAACCAAAATAAAACACACAAAAAATAAAACACAAGAAAGATTAATAAAACTCCTAAGAAGAAACACAACGACTTACTCCCCCACACTTAAACTGGAAAATATTTTCCTTATTTGGGAGAGGAAAAAGACACCTAATAATTAAAAAAAAAACAAAGATATAACTTTTTCCACTCATCATGCTTCCTCATCAAACCTTTGTAAAAGAAATTAATGCTCATTGAAAAAGATAGGCCTGATGAAAGTAGAAATAAGAGAGGGTTTTGAAAAATGAAGGGTTCATGGAAAATATTAGTTGCAATGAATGTAAATACATGACCTCTCTTTTGTAGCACTTTTTTAGACATACGAATCAAGTTTCCAACACAAAGATGTAAATTATGTATAAAAAGTGTATAAACATTAGAATCACCATTTATTCCTTCAAAAGATTTGTCACAATTAAAATTTCCCTTTAGACCTAGTAATGTAGATTTTACAAATGGAATCAAGAAATTCTTGCTTTTCAAATTATGGTCTACAAAAACTAAATTACCTCCCTTTGAATGGGGTGAAGGGTAGAAATACCACAATCTTTCAAAGACTTCTTTGTTAGTGTTGTGCCCTAGAGGAAATCACTTGTACATTGTATATGAAACATTTTATTTTAATAAAAAGGTATTATTTATCTTACAGTTTTTTTTGTTTACTTTTAAGTAATATAACTGTTCGATAAAGTCCCTAGTACAATACTGTGTTAAGAAAATCATGATAGAGATCATGATATGAGATTTCTACTATACTGTATAGTATTAGTACTTAAATAGTCCCTAGTCGTAGTATTAATGAGACAGGACATCATTATTGCGTTAAGACTAGCATATATTAGACTTCCTAATTTGATCGAGCGGTGGTTCTCATATCCGTGAGTATTGAGATACTCAAAGTTAACACATCGATGTTTGTTAATGGAACAAGTTCATTGGATGACTTAGCTTTGAGATAATCATTTGGATAACTATTTAGTGCCAGTGATATAATCTCAATATAGCAAACGTGAAAGTATCCTTAGAGTTGAGATTTCCAAGGTACTTTGTTTGCTGAGCTATGTACTTTGATTCCAATCTCCGAAACTCGTTCAAGGGCTGCCTATGGGATGGATATTGGGTACATTGTGAGGTAAACAAAAGTAGTTGAGAGAGTCAATAAAAGATTCACCACTCCTAATAGTAGGAGCGAAGATCTCATGGCCACTTGTAGGAATTACTATTCAGAAAGTCCTTGGCCAAGGTGATTGTATATTGGAAATAGTTCCAATTGATACACATCTAGAGTAGAGGGTTCCTGGTACAAGTACTATTGTATTCATGCCAGAATTAATTCTGGAGGGAGTTGGCACTAGTTCCGTACTCCAAACCGAATGAGATATTGTATGGTAAAAGGAGTTAATTGCATTGAAGTTTATTATTGAAGGGTTCATGTCAAGCCACTTGACTTCCTGGATTCTTGGGTGGTCATGATGTGTTGCTAGATACCACTCATGATATGGGAATATGGGTTTATTAATTGATGAATTAATAAACCAATCCTGCTTAGAATTAATATAATTAATTCTAATTAATTATGAATTATTAATCTCAAAGACGTTTAGATTAATTCATGTTCACTACCAATTGATTGGGAAACCTAATAGGTCATACACTATAGAGGATTAATTCATGCCTATCATGTATCTTTTGGGAGAGTGCTTTTGTAAGCGAGTCAGCTATGTTCTCATCTATGAGAACTCTCCATATCTTTACATTATTCCTATCTATGATCTCCCAGATCAGATGATAGCCTCACAGTACGTGTTTGGATCATTGGTGAGACCGTGGCTCTTTTGCTTGTGCAATGGCTCTGTTTTTGTCACAATACACCAATATTGGACCAACAACGCTAGGAACCACACTCAGTTCTATCACAAACTTCTTGATCCAAACAGTCTCCTTAGCTGCTTCAGAAGTGGCTATGTACTCAGCTTTTGTCGTAGAGTCGGCAATAGTCTCTTGTTTGGAACTCTTCTAACTTGTTGCCCTTCCGCACAACGTAAACACGTAGCTAGATTGTGATTTAAAATCATCATTGTTAGATTGAAAACTGGCATCAGTATACCCATTTATTTTCAAATCACCTTCTTCATATATTAAAAACACATCCTTAGTCCTTCGTAAGTACTCAAAGATGTTGTTTATAGCCGCCCAACGACCCTCACCAGGGTTAGATTGGTATCTGCTCGTCAAACTGAGAGCACAAGATATATCGGGCCTTGTACATATCATAGCGTACATGATAGATTCAACTGCCGAAGCATATGGAATCTTACTTTTGTGATCCCTTTCAACTTGTGTCTTGGGAGATATTGATTTTGAAAGGTTTACACTATGTGACATGGGTAAAAATCCCATTTTGGATTGATCTATGCTAAACATCTTTAGTACTTTATCTATATATGTAGACTGTAAAAGACCTAACAACCTTTTAGATCTATCTCTATATATCCTTATTCCAAGAATGTAGGTTGTTTCACCAAGGTCTTTCATGGAGAATTGTTTGGACAACCAAACTTTAACCGTTTGTAAGATAGGTATATTGTTTCCTATTAGCAATATGTCATCTACACAAAGTAATAAGAAAACGATTGCGCTCCCACTGACCTTCTTGTATACACAAGGCTCATCTATGTTTTGAATGAAACCAAACTCTTTGATTATTTTTATCAAAACAGATGTTCCAACTCCTAGAAGTTTGCTTAAGTCCATAAATGGACCTTTGCAACTTGTACAACTTTGTGCTATCATTGGATGTGAAACCCTTAGGTTGTGTCATATACACTTTCTCAGTCAGATTTCCATTTAGGAAAGCTGTTTTCACATTCATTTGCCAAATCTCATAATCATAATGAGCAGCAATGGCTAGGAGTATCCTAATGGATTTTAACATGGCTACTGGCGAGAAGGTTTCATCATAGTTAATACCATGTTGTTGACGATAACCCTTCACCACTGGCCGTGCTTTATAGGTAACTACGTTACCATACATGTCCGTTTTCTTCTTCAAAACCCATTTGCACCTAATAGGTTTAATTCCTTTAGGTGGATCAACCAAAGTCCATACTTGGTTATCGTACATGGAATCCATCTCTGACTTCATGGCCTCAAGCCATTTGCCAGATTCTGAACTATTCAGAATATCCTTGTAGGTAGAAGCTCATCTTCATCTATGAGCAATACGTCATTGTGGTCACTAATTAGAAATCCATATCTCTGGTGCAACACGTATCCTACTAGACCAAAGAGGTTCCTGTGTAGTAGAAGGTTCATTTATTCTCTCAATAGATGTGGGATCAGACCGTTGATCCTTGTTGGTTTGATCTTTATGAACTTTACTAAGTTCAATTTTACTCCCACTGTCCCATTTGAGCATGTGCTCCTTTTCTAAGAAGATTGTATACTTTGAAACAAACACTTTGTTTTCAGAGGGTAGGTAGAAGTAATATCCGAAAGATTCTTTCGGATATCTAACAAACAAACACTTGCCAGATTTACTGTTAAGTTTGTCTGACTATGGCCTTTTAACAAATGTAGGATAACCCTATACTCGCAAGTGAGATAACTTTAGTTTTTTACCAAAAAACATCTCAAATGGGGTAGAATTAACTGATTTTGTTGGAACTCTGTTTAGTATATAAATAGAAGTCTTTAGTGCATACCCCCAAAACAATTTTGGTAGGTTTGCAGAAGCCATCATGGTCTGTACCATGTCTAGAAGGGTTCGATTCCTTCTCTCAGATACACCGTTATGTTGAGCTATATGTGGTAGAGTCCATTGAGATAATATCCCATTATTTCTAAGATAACTCAGAAACTCTTAACTCAAGTATTCTCCTTCTCCACCAGATCTTAGAGTCTTAATACTTTTACCAAGTTTTCTCTCTATTATATTCTTGAAGTCTTTGAACTTATCAAAGGCTTTAGATTTGTATTTCATTAAATACAAATACCTGTATCGTGAGAAATCATCGATAAAAGGTTATGAAATAGTTATAACCTCCTCTTGCTTGTATTGACATTGTATCACATACATCAGAATGTATGTGTTCTAATAACTCCTTGGCTCGTTCTCCTTTTCTTGAAAAAAGGAGTTTTAGCCATTTTACCTAATAAACAAGACTTGCATGTGCCATATGATTCATAATCAAATGACCCTAAGTCACAAAGCTTGTGTAACTTAGAAACACAATTTTCGTTTACATGGCCTAAATGACAATGCCATAAATAAGTGATGTTAGAGTTATCTACTTTAGGTTTCTTATTGTTTATATTGAGAATTGGATTATCCAAGTCTAGAACATATAAACAATTAACCAGAGTTGCTGAACCATAATGAATATCAATCAATGAAAAAGAACAATATTTATTCTTAAATATCAAATGAAATCCATCTAAGTCTAAACATGTAATTGAGATAATATTTTTCACTAAAATTGGTACTTAATAACAGTTTTGCAATTCTAGAACTAATCCCGAAGGCAGGTTTAGCTCGTATGTCCCCACAGCAAGTGCTGCAACCTTTGCCCCATTTGCAGTACGTAGGTCTATGTTGCCTTTCTCTAGCCTTCTATTACCCTTTAGTCTTTGCAAGTTATTGCACAAATGAGATTCACATCCAGTATCTAATACTCATATCTCATTTCTAAAGGCAGTATTTATCTCAATCATAAATATACCCGGAGTAGAAATAGAAGTGCTTGCAAGCTTCTCCTTCTACTTCTTATCCTTAATAGTCTCCAAGTAGGCTTTGCAATTGCACCTCCAGTGGCCCATCTTGCCACATTGATGGCATGGGCCCTTAGTTGCAGCGTCCTTCTTCTTCACACCACATTTGGACTTCATGGGAGTCTTCTTCTTCTTCTTTAAAACATTTTTCTTAGAAGAAGAAGAAGATTTTACCATTAAAACTGTATTGGAATCCTTCTTCATGGAGGACTCCGCTATTTTGAGAAGATTTATCAACTCAAGAATGGTGGACTCAATCTTGTTCATTTGATAGTTAATTACAAATTGTGAGAAACTATTAGGCAAAGATTGTAGAATTATGTCAATACTTACGTCATAATCCATTGCGAACCCGAGAGATCCAAGCTTCTCTATTGAGCCCAGCATCTTCAGCCCATGAGTGGCCACAGAAGAACCCTCTGCCATTTTGCAATGGAATAGTTGCTTCGAGATCTCGTATCTCTCAGTTCTGGCTTGGGCGTCAAATAGTTTTCGAAGATGTAGTATAATTGATTGAGCATCCATATGCTCGTGCTGTTTTTGAAGCTCGGGAGTCATGGATGCCAACATAATACACTATACTATATAACTATCCTCCTTGTGCTTTTTGTGGACAGCATACTCATCAGCATGAGTATCTTGAGCTGGTGGTAGCGGAATAGGGGCATCTAGCACGTAGAACAACTTTTCCGATTTGAGAACGATTCTCAAGTTTCTATACTAGTCAAAATAGTTTGATTCAGTTAACTTGTTGGTCTCCAAGATGCTACGTAGGTTTAGGTTTGTAGACATGATGCAAGTGACGTACATGTTAAGATATAGAGGATTAGTTATTGTATATGCACATGAAATGCAAATAATTAGGACTTTAATTAAACGCATTTTTACTCCACTATTTTACTCAAACCAATAGCCCCCACCACTAATTCGGGAAAGCCCGTTGAAAGTTTTCCTAGTGGACCGGTATCCAAATTCCTCAAGAATAACCTTAGGCTTGCCCAACAAGCCAGCCTTGAGTTCATTGGTAGGTATCCAATACCAATTACATCGTATGTAATTACCGGATCATTGGGTGATTAACAGCTTTTAATCTTAAAGCCTTTTGGGCTACCCCAACTTTTTCTCTAAATTTCTTTATGCTTGAGTTTGCCCAACTGGGATAAAAATTTTTGTTAAACCCGACCCATTAATTAGGAATTTGATTCCATAGCTTGAACATGCCCGATGTTGAGTAGGCTTGGGTTTGTCCAACAAACTGGTCTCGAAAAAGGACTTTCGTTCTTACTATATTAACGGAAGGAATTAGGTTTAATATTAATTGAGATTTGTTCCTTTTAGTGATTTCAACAAATGGCATGCATAAAAATCAATAAATCACATAATTGATAATCATGGTAATAGAGCAATTACGTGGTATGGTTATGGACTTTTTCCTAAATTAATTTCTTTGAGCTATAAAAATAATTAATATAGTTAACCCTATGTGTTCATGCATAATTTAAGTAGAAGGTCTTACCTTCTCGCCTTGTTTTGGTTGCCATCTCCAAAATAAAATAATTCTACTCCTATCTAACCTATGTAAACTAATTACATAATTTTCTAAAGAGAGAAAACCTCGAGTTACATTCGAGGGGAGTTAGATGAGAAGAGAATTACACAAGAATTCTAGAGAAGACAGGATACACAGGCCCTATTTCATACAAAAAACCAAAACTGTAAAATGCATGAACATATATAATTGGTTTTAGTCTATAACCATCCATCATGCCATTAATTATGCTTAAACAAAATAAACATATAATTTTTATTATTCTAAAATCACTATTTTGGAAAAATAAAACAAATTCTAAAATCAATATTTTAGAAGATACATTAATTTTAAATTTCCAAAATTATTATTTTGAAAAATAAAATTATTTCTCTCAAAACTAATTTTGAGAAAATAGTTTTGGGTCCCGTCTCTGGTAGTGAAAACGGCGGTCCCGCTGGCTGGTCAGCGAGCGGGGGTCAAGGGGCAGCGCCTCTTGAAAGAAAATTTTATTTTACTGCCCGGCATCAAATGAGATTTTTTCTTTTCAAAATTCTATTTTAGAAATTGTTAGGGGTTTATCGGAACGTCATGGAACGAAACGTAACCGGTGCCGCTTAGGAGCCGAAGCGGCGCCGTCTGCAGATCTGGAAGAATTAGCGTTTTTTTTAAAAAAAAATTTTATTTTTCCATAAACAATTTTTGGAGCCTTCATCTTTTGCAACAGTTTAGTGAGAACAATTCTTAGTAGATTTTTTTTTTTTTTTTCTGTTTTGAAGCTCAAAACAACAACTAATTTGTTAGTTTAAATAAAACAAAAACAGAAGATTAAATTCACAGAATGAAACGGAAGGCAACAACACATGTTCACAGAAAATGTTTTTCCTGTAAAAAACCTGTAGCACATACAGAAAATAATTTTTAACAACTTTCGATATATGCTGTAACTATTACACAAGCATATTGTGCTACGAACTCATCCCACATCAAATTCCAAATCTAGAAACATCCACAAAGGTTTTTCTAAATGAAACCAAAACCAGAGAAAGCCTTTTGTATCAAAATGAAAACAATTTTCATCCAAACAAAACCAATACAGAAAACTATTCATACAACCCATGTATTCTGCAATTACATATTCCAGAATGCAAGAACGACTCAGAACTAAAACTAAGAAACCCACAATGCTCGAAACGATTTCGACTAGAGTGAAAACAATTTTTCACAGTGAACAGAGACATAAACAAATACATGAAACAGCTTTCACGTTAAAAAAAAAAAAAATGTCTGCAAACCACACATAGCAAGGCTCTAATACCACTGTAAGGTATCTCATGCATATCATATATGGCGCAACGGAAAGAATAAGAACAAGATACCATCTCAGTATCCGCATACGTGTGGAAAACAAGATATAAAGAGAAGAAGATCACCTTTCTAGTGAGTCCTTGTCATTAAAATTTTCCTTTCTCGTCTGAGGCGCGATCTAGCAATCCTCTTGATCAAACACCACAAGAGTCGAAGCCTAACCTCTATAATCACAGTGTGTGATTATTTCTAACAGAAATTTACACGAAGGATCATTCTCAAGCACCAAGATGTTTCTGTGCTAGCAGAAACCAAAAGGCGGCTAGGGTTTATTGTTTTTCTTGTTTGCGAAGAACAACGAGAGAGAGAGAAAAGAAGAGAAAGTTTTTGGAGGATGTTGTTTGCCATGAATAGCTCATCAAATTAGGTATTGTGCAAATATTTCACATATATCACGAAAGCCTACTGAAAACACTCCATCTGAGAATTATAAAACAATTAGAATTATCTAATTGTAATTGGAACCATCAAATTCTCAAAATTAAAATTTGGTCCATAAATTATAACTAATTATAATTTGGCCACAACAACTTCTCTTTCTCGCAATTAACCCTACTATGTTATCAAATATCATCTTGAGTATATAATCATCCATTATGTATGACCTATTAGGTTTCCTAGCTAATTGGTAGCGAACATGAATTAATTCAAACGTCTTTGAGATTAATAATGTATAATTAATTAGAATTAATCATATTAATTCTAATCAGGATTGGTTTATTAATTCATCAATTAATAAACCCATATTCAGCATATCATGAGTGGTATCTAGCAACACATTATGGCCACCCAAGAGTCCAGGTATTCAAGTGGCTTGATATGAGTCATTCAATAACAAACTATAGTGCAATTAACTCTTTTCACCATGCAGTATCTTATTCGGTCTGGAGTGCAGAATTAGTGCCAACTCCCTCTAGAATATATATATATATATATATATATATATATATATATATTAATTCTGGCTTGAATATAATAGTACTTGTATCAGGAACCCACTACTCTAAATGTGTATCAATTGGAACTGTTTCTAATACACAGTTATCTTGGCCAAGGACTTTTTGAGTAGTAATTCCTACAAGTGGCCGTGAGATATTCGCCCATACTATTAGGAGTGGTGAATCCTTTATTAACCTTCTTAACCACTTTCGTTTACCTCACAATGTATCTAATATCCATCCTATAGGAGGCCTTCGATCCGGCTCCGTAGATTGGAATCAAAGTACAATGCTCGACAAACAAAGTACCTTGGAGATCTCAAGTCTAAGGATACTTGCATGTTTGCTATATTGAGATTATATCACCGACACTAAATAGTTATCCATGTGATTTTCTCATAGCTAGGCCATCCAATGTACTTGTTCTATTAACAAGCATCCACATGTTAACTTTGAGTATCTCAATACTCACGGATATGAGAAATACCGCCTGATCAAATCAGGAAGTCTAACACATGCTAATCTTAATGCATTAATGATGTCCTATATCATTAATACTACAACTAGGGACTATTTAAGTATTAACACTATACAGTGTAGTAGGAATCTCATATCATGATCTTTATTATGATTTCCTTAACACAGTGTTGTACTAGGAACTTTATCTAACAGTTATTTTACATAAAAGTAAACAAAAGATACTGTAGGATAAATAATGCCTTTTATTAAAATAAAATGTATCATATACAATGTACAAATGATTACCTCTAGGGCATAACACTAACACCTGTAACAAGTTGAGATGGGCTAAGAACATCACAATTCTCATAGGGACAGTGCTATGAGTTTGTGGGTGAAATTTTGACAAAACTTTTGTGTGGCTTTTAAAGTAGCTTGTGCTAGAACACAAGAAACAAAGAAAACATATTTTGAGAGATTGGAACTAAAGAAAAAAGACATAAGATAACATATTTCCCTAGAAATCTAGAACCCTAATAGATCTAACTATTAGAACCCCTTGCTTAGTAGATCTAACTCTACCACAATAACACATTTAATGCCCTCAACTCTACTAGAAATCAAGAATAAGAAAGATAGGAGATTGTGGGCATCTAAATTACAAGAAACAAGAACCCTAAAAGAACAAGCAAATAGAATCCTTATTTAGAATACTAGTTGAATTATCCTTTGAGTTTATAGACACTTACTCAAGGGTATTCTATGCCCTCAGGTTGGTCTTGGATTGAGGAAGAACTCCATGTTTCAAACCTTCAAATAAGATGTTTATTCTTCATTCATGTTTAGAGAAGTGATATGTTATGTTTACAAGAGTTAGAAAGTGGTATACAAGGGGAAGTCTCAGACCCTAACTAATTAAGCATTTAATAATACAAAAAGAGACTTCAAATACAATAGAAAACAACAACTTTGGAGCCTTCCATAGTTGAGCCAGTCAATTGGTGTAGGGAAGCTCATGCTGATTCAAATATGGCAAAGTAGTATTTGTTTTGCTAATCAAGGGAGCACCAGTTTGGGCATTGGAATTGGCACTGGTTCGGCTCTAGAGGAACAGTAATCAGCTTAGTTAATCTCTATTTGAAATGTTCTTCTTTGATCGCCTTTGATTTCCTTTAGTTTCTTCACTTGAATTAACATCACATTGTGCTCCTATGGCCTTTCTAATGTTGTCCATAATCTTTCCCATTTCAATTGTTCCTTTATATACGCTTGTAAGTTGTGTTAAAATTGTTAGCACGAGCTCTTGACATCGGTCTACATATACTTGATTGCTTGTTTTGTCCCCCTTCTTGGGATTATTTTTTAGGGTTGGATTGATCCCTATCATTTCCCCTTCTTGGAATTAATTCATCCTCAAATCACAACCTACATTATAAGGAAAAATATTAGCAATATTAAAAGTAGCACTAATATTAGACTCACTTGGGAGATCGATTTTGTAGGCATTCTCTCCATATCTCTCCAATACTTGGAATTGTCCACTCCTTATGGTTTCAGATTTAATTTACATTGCATAGGAAATTTTTCTTTGCACAAATGTACCCAAACCAGTCACCTGGCCTCGAATATCACCTTCTTTCTTCCTTGGTTGCATTTGTAAGCAACCTCTACATTGTGTTTTCCAATTAGAGCATTTAACTTCTCACACAAAGTTTTCACCATTTCAACTTTCTTCTTGTCGTCAAGATTCAATCATACATTTACAAGCATAGGAGATAAATTCAATAGTGTCAAAGGATTAAATCTATAAATGATTTGAAATGGAGAGTAAGTAATAGCAGAATAAATACTTCCATTGTAGGCAAACTTTATATGTGGGAGGCATTCTTCCCAATTCTTCAAGTTTCTCTTGATAATTGCCCATAATATTCGTGTCAAGGTCCTATTAACAATCTTCGTTTGTCCATCCGTCTGTGGGTGATATGTTATAGAAAACAACAAGTTATTTCCTAGTTTAGCCCATAAAATTCTCCAAAAATGATTAAGAAATTTAGAAACCTATTAGACATAATACTTTGTGGTATCCTATGTAATCTTACCACTTTCTTGAAAAATAAACCTGCAATATAAGATGCATTGTTAGTTTTATTACAAGGTATAAAATGAGCCATCTCATAAAATCTGTCAATAACTACAAAAATGGAATCCTTCCTCCCTTGGTTCTTGGCAATCCTTGAATAAAATCCATAGAGATATCTAACCATGGAATATTAGGGGTGGTTAAATGGGTGTACAATCCTTGTAGTAGTGTTTTGGACTTGGCTTTCCTCTATGTAATGCAAAAACTATAATGTCTCTCAATATCCCTTCTCATTTTTTGGCCAATAAAAATGCTCCTGTAGGATGTATAAAGTACGTGCCACTCCAAAATGTCCTATTAAACCACCATCATGAGCTTCTCTTACTAGTAATTCCCTCAAAGATCCTTTTGGAATGCAAATTTTACAATCCTTAAACAAAAATTTATCATGCTTGTAAAACTTATTGAAAGCACATTTTTCAAAGCATGATAGATTTCAACAAAATTTTCATCCTTTGTATACAATTCCTTAATAAGCTTAAAACAAAGTAATTTAGCATCTAAAGAATTTAAGTATATACTTGCAAGATAAGGCATCATCTATCAAATATTTTTTACCTTTCTGATTTTAATTATATAAGGAAATGCTCTAATGAATTCTATCCATTTAGCATGCATTTTGTTCAATTTTTGTTGGCCTTTTAGATGCTTAAAAGTTTCATGGTCAGTATGAATAACGAATTCCTTAGATAATAGATAATGATTCTAATAGTGTAGTGTTCTTACTAAAGTATATAACTCTTTGTCATAAGTGAAGTAATCTAAAGCTACTCCTATCAATTTTTCATTGAAATAAGCAACTGGCTTTTGGTCTTGGGTTAACACTATGTCTAGGCCTACTTCACTAGCATTGCACTCAACGTCAACGACTTTATTAATGTTAGGTAAAGATAGTAATAGGACCTCACTTAATTTGGTTTTTAATGCATTGAATGCTTGTTCTTGTTCCTCTCCCTATCTAAACCCAACAATTTCCTTAACTACTGATACGTGTTTTTTAGTGTAGAAAATATTACCAATAAATTACACAATTAATCAAGTTTTAATTAAAATTCCAACTACTAAAACCACACATACTGGCAAGTATATCCATTGTATAGTATAGGGACTAGCAAGTGTCGAATCCACGAGAACTTAGGCTCCCACCTTACTTTACCCAAATCTTTACTATTTAGTCAATAAAATAACAAGAGAATAAAAAGAAAAATAAATAAAGATAAAAATAGATATAACTCAAGGATGAAATTTCATGCAACTAGATAATTATCTTGAAAACATAATATTGAATCACTTAGTATTTATCACAATAAATTATCATCTTGGCATCATGAAGGAACTTAAGTAAAATCCAATCATTTTCCAAATCATGATCTTACTTATATAGATTCCGCTTCTTTTCCAATCCATGGAATCACTATCCCATGATTAATTTAGCAGATTTTCCTATGAAACTAAAGCGGCCAAAAGATGCATTAAACTCATATATTATAAACATGAAATTAGCTAATGACCAACCCTTTGCTTTAGTTGAAATCAACCAAATTTTTATTACTTTAGTTCTTTAATCTTAACTTTGTTTCCTAAGCCCATTAAGATCTAACAAATATGAAATCAATACAATGAACTTCTAACATCGTTTCTAAAGTCAATTAGAAGAAAGCTCATCAATAACCATTGATAATAGTAATCAAATACTAATGATAACAATAGATTGATAAAAAGTTTCAATTAACTCAATAATCTCCAAAATAATATCCGATTACAATCAAAACATTAAACACATCACTGTTCTAGAAAAGTAAACAAAGGATAAAAGATAAACTCATAGACAAGCCATTTTTCTTCTCTTGAAAACCTCCTTTGAGTGGTAATTTTATCTCTGAATAATAAATGGCTACCTTGGATCCTTCAAATCACACATTTATCTTATGTTTTTCTTGTTTAAATAGGCTTCCAAGAGGCTAAAATTCGTTCCCTAAGAATCCTAGGCCGAGTAGAGATTGAAAAGTACTAAAAATCTTAGGAAATTACCAAATCTGCGCATAATTGAAAAGCTCGCCGACATTAGGCAATTAGGGATGGTGCCGGCTTCGTTTACCACGACCGGCGTTGGCTGTGCTCTGGTCAACCCGATCGTGCTCTATTTTTTTGTCCAAAATTCTCCTATTTTCCAGATTAGGGTTGACGCCGATTCCGTGGGTCGGCTGTGCTCTGACGGCGACAATTTGTTTGTTTTTTAGTCGTTTTCTGCAATAAAATTCCAAAATACTTTTCTAAGGGTAAAATATCAAATATAAAGGAATATGGCTAGTTATTACAACAAATGTATCACAAAACACCCTCAAATAACTAGGAAAATATAGATAAATTTTGCCTCTATCACATTTCTCCACACTTGAAACTTTGCTTGTTCTCAAGCAAAGCCCTTAAACAAAGAAAAAGAAGAGATTCTTTCAAAAAGATTTTATTTAAACAAAGTCACAACTACCTTTCAAATTTTAGATATGTTCTTGTTATTCTATCAACCCTTTGAAATCTTTCTCAAAACAAAGTACAAAACAAGACATATCATGGCCCTTGAAATTGAATTAAACAAGTCCATACTATATTCTAAGAACATTATTCCACCCTTCAAGTAAAAGTATGGATAATATAAATTATACAAGTCAAGCTATCTGCCAACTCAAGTATTATAAGTCCAAAAATTGCACAACTCAAGTTATGATGTAAGAAAAACACTCCAATTTTACTCTCCTCTCACAAAAGTTTTTAATGACTTAGGGAATTGATAGGCTCAAGTGCATGGATTTCTCTTTACACACTGTATTGGTTCCCTTATAGTCATCACTCATTATTTTTTTTTGCAACAATCTTTCTTTCTTTCCTTTTGCTTTAGGGAATTCATAGCCTCAAGAAAGTGAATTTCTCTTCACTATCTATATTGGCCCTCTTAATTAAGCAAAAAACAAATTTTCTCATTAACATCAATCATCTCATTTTTTCTCATAATTGTTTTTCAACAATTTTTCCTCTCAAAGATCTTTTATCTTCTCACGTTCCTCATCATAACTCAAAGTTCAACAAAGTTCAATCCTATAATACAAGAGTTAGCCAATAACCTTTCCCATATTCCTCATATTATCCACATTTAAACTAAATGCATAAAAAAGATTAATTCAAATTCTCAAGTCTTAACATATCCTATCTAATAAACCATTGTCTTATCAATAAAAATCCATCTAAGGAATGACACATCTCATATCCAAATAAGAAAGATAATCACAACTTTGCTAAGGCACTGAAACCACAAAAAATTTGAAATTTTTTGAAAATTCCCCAGCAAATAGAGATATGAATGTGGATAGATATGGAAAAATATTTTCAATACCAAACTCTCCCACACACTTAAAGTTGACATTGTCCTTAATGGCAAAAAATATAACAATGCAAGCAAAGCCAATGGACAAAAAATAATGAAAGAGGAAGAATAGAGAAAAGAAAATACTTCCATTGCAAATTATTTCCAACACATGTGAATCCATCATGAGGAGTCATTGGGGAATTGTACCAAAATAATGCTTCACCCTATTTCCATTGACTTTGAGATAGTTGATATAAAACTTGGACAAAGAATATCACCAAACCACTCTTCTACACTTAAACTGGACAATGTCCTCATGGGTAAAAAGTAACACATTAAAACATCGTCAAAAGGACAAAAAGATAATAAAGGAGGTAAAAGGTTAAGCAATATTCCCCAAGTGCAATAAAGCTCTAATAAATATTAAAACTTGGAATAGAGAGAAGGGCTTGTCCAAGAGGACTTTATTCTGACCTACAAATGAAAACACAAATAAAAGCACAAAGAAAATGAAGGAAAAAAAAAAACACACTTAAATAAAAGAGAACAAACTAAAGAGGAATACGAATAAAAATCTTAACAAAGAAAATAAAAACATGACTCACTCCCTCACACTTAAACTGGAAAATATTTTTCTTATTTGGGAGATGAAAATGGCACTTAACCGACTAAAGAAAACTTAACCTAACACAAAAAGACAAACTCTTTTCACTCATCAAGCTTTCTCATCATCCCTTTGTAAAAGACATTAATGCTCATTGAAAAAGGTATGGTTGATGAAAGTAGAAATAAGAGAAGTTTTTTAAAAATAGAAGGTTCATGAAAATAATTTTTCTCAACAAAGCAAAGCATATAAACCTCATTCTCTAACACCCCTTTAGATATACAAATATTTTTGTCAACATGTAAATGCACATGGTAAAGAATGCATCAAACTTGAAATCACCATTTAACTCTTCAAAAGATTTGTCACAATGAAATCTTCCCTTAAAAATTAGCAATTGACTTCTTAAAGACGGGATCGAGAAATCTTTACTTTTCAATGCATGATCTACAGAAACTAAGTTACCTTCCTTTGGACGGGGTGAAGGGTAGAATTTGTAAACATCCTCCAATGACTTTGTATGATGTAGCATTGAAAGATCCAACTCCTTGAGGCGTGTGAAATTCCATACATCATCATTTAGACCATTGTCCTCCAAACACGGAGAGGAACCTAAGAAATCATGTGACAAAGAGAGATTAGAATTATTAGTACATAGAGGAGAATCTAATACCTCTCTTTCCACATGGTGCAATTGTCCTTCATAGCCTCTTTTTTTTTTTTTTTCTTTTCTATGGTTAATTGTACAGGCCAGCATGAACTTATGAGTCTCATCAACAATCTTAGCTAATTATGTCCTTTGATCCCATAATCATTGGGAAGCTTCTTCGTGCCACTATCATCCCATTTGATATTGTGCCCATGAATAATTGTCCATGATGGTGTTTTGAATCTTGCACTCATAGAAAAAAAAAATCAAATCGAAAATAAAAATAAAAATAAACTAAAAGAATAGAAAAATAAAGAAAAGGAAAAACAAATAATAGAAAAATAAAGACAAGAAAAACACATACATTAGGTATATTCCTAAATTACCTAAACACAAAAGTTTGTGGGATTTACAAGTACAACATGAACTAAGCTAGTTAATTAAGTTATACAATGTAACAAACAACAAGATATAGCATCTATTCACACAAAAAAACATATATACATTTTTGCATATAGGCATATAAACATACAAACATGGTTAAATCAACAAAATCCAAACTTTTATGATATTGTTCCCTGGCAACGGTGCTAAAAATTTGATGCGTGTTTTTTAGTGTAGAAAATAGTACTAACAAATTACACAATTAATCAAGTTTTAATTAAAATTCCAACCGCTAAAATCACACATACGAGTAAGTATACCCATTGTATGGTATACTAGTAAGTATCAAATGCACGAGAACTTAGGCTCTCACCTTACTTTACCCAAATCTTTATTATTTAGCCAATAAAATACGAAGATAATAAAAAAGAAACTAAATAAAGTTAAAAATAGATATAACTCAAGGATACAATTTCATGCAAATAGATAATTATCTTGAAAACATAATATTGAATCACTTAATATTTATCGCAATCAATTGTCATCTTGGCATCATGAAGGAACTTAAGTAAAATCCAATTGTTTCCCAAGTCATGAACTTAGTTGTGTAGATTCCACTTCTTTTCCAATCCATGAAATCACTATCATTTGATTAATTTAGTAGATTTTTCCATCAAACCAAAGAAACCAAAAGATGCCTTAAACTTATACCTTATAAACATGAAATTAGCCAATGACCCTATACTCTAAGTGAAATCAACAAATCTTTAATTACTTTAGTTCTTTAATCTTAATTTTATTTCTCAGTCCATTAAGATTTAACAAATATGAAATCAATGCAATGAACTTCTAACATTGTTTCTCAAATCAATTAGAAGAAAACGCATCAATAACCATTCATAACAAGTAATCAAATACCAAGGATAACAATAGATTGATAAAAAATTTCAATTAACTCAAGGTCATAATCTCCAAAATAATATCCAATTATAATCAAAACATTACGAATATCATTGTTCTAGAAAAGTAAACAAAGGATAAAAGATAAACTCATAGACAAGCACTTCTTCTTCTCTTGAAAACTTTCTTTGAGTGATGATTTTGTCTTTGAATAATAAGTAGTTACCTTGGATCCTTCAAATCACATATATGTCTTGTGTTTTTCTTGTTTGAATAGGCTTCCAAGAGGCTAAAATTTGTTTCCAAAGAGTTTTGGGCCGAGTAGAGATTGGAAAGTACCAAAACTCTTGGGAAATTACCAAATTCGAGCATAATTGGAAAGCTCATCGATATTGGGTAGATCAGGGCTGGCACTGGCTCTGTTTGGCATGGCCGGCACTGGTCGTGGTTTGGTCGGCTCGGTCGTGCTCTATTTTTTTGTCCAAAATTTCTCTGTTTTCTACATCGGGGCCAGCGCTTGTCGTGCTCGGACGTCGATGATTTGTTCATTTTTTCGTTGTTTTCTGTTATAAAATTTCAAAACACCTTTCCAAGGGTAAAATATCAAATATGAAGGAATATGCCTAGTTATTATAACAAATGTATCACAAAACCCCTTCAAATAGCTAGAAAAATATAGATGAATTTTGCCCCCATCAACTACTTCTATCACTGAGGTAGCTATTGAGCTAAAGTTTTTAATAAATTGATACGAGCTCAAAATCTCGCAAAAATATCGGGATTTTCTAAAGTCAAAACAAAGATTTAACTTTCAAAAACATGTAAAACACATACACTTTTTCAAAAGATAGAACCCCAGGTTGTTCATACAATCAAGAACTCTAGATATAATGAAATAAGTCTACTAAATCAATACTCTAACACATAAAATCCACAAAAGATTAAGCATATAAGAGATAGTAGATTTAGGCACCAAACAAAAGTTTTCATGAAAAATCTTAGAAATACATCTTTTAAGACTAATTAAAATGAAACTAGTTGAATTATCATTTAAAAGTTTAGAAACTTGAATGAAAAGGAAGGACAGACCCAAAAATTTAATCTTGATTAAGTGAAGAACTCTCAAGAAAGGGGAAATGATGAGAATCCATCCTATTATAATGCTCAAATTCAAGAAGGGGGAGACATCAAACCACCAAACATTCAAGGACCAATAATAAAGGCCGGGCTCAAGAAATTCCAAAAGGGATTTCAAGGATTTATGAAGGCAAGTTTGGCACATTTGAAATGGATCGAACCTTATATAGAATTTGAAGGAACTCGGGACCACGTGTTGATGTCCGTTCAAGTTTTATATGCAAATGAAGAGCTGAAGAAATAACACAGTGAAGAACTGGCACCTAATGACAGTCCTGACTCAACACCGACTCTAATCTTGACAAAACAGGGAAAGCAACATAACGTAACTGGTGCCAATTGAAGGGTTTAGGACCGGGGCCGACTACACATAGGAATTCATTTGATCGCTTAGCAGATTTGGACCGGCGCCAACTACGACCATTGAACCAGCACTGACTGATTTTGGAATTTTCTAGATTTAACTGATTTTCTCTGTGTAATAGTTTAGTTGACTTAAATTTTAATTTCCATGACTTTTATGTTATTTTTAGCTTATTTTTGGCATCTAAAGGCTGAGATTTAATCTCAATTACAATAGGTTAGATGGATGTCTATATATATATATATATATATATATATATATATATATATATATCACGTTATAACACTTTTATATCAATATTGAGATATAATTTAAGATCAAAGTTCATCCTTAAGAGGTGATTCCTCTGGGTTCTTCTCTCAAATATCAGACCAATTCTTAGATTTTGTCCTATCTAAGTTCAAGTCTTTAAACCCTTAAGGATAATTCAAGTTGTAGCCCATGCTAAAGTTTTGGTTTCTTACTGTTCTAAGGTTGTAGTTTGGCTTTAAATTGAGTGCCTAGATCTCTCTATTCCAAGGGTTCTTGAATCAATCTTGATTCTAGGGTTCTTGGATATTGATCTAGTAATCTAATTCCAATAGTTTTGAGGTTCTAAGCCCCTAGTTATCTTAGGATTGCAAGATTTAGGTTGGGTATTTTCTCTACTCTTCTTTTGTTCACCAAAATCACTGATTTGGTTCTTACAATTGTTCATCAAGTTTACCTTTCATTTAGCCACAAAATTCACTTGATAAATATCCATTAAGGGTAATATCAAATTGGGTATCAGAGCTTTGGAAAATGTTGATTCTTATCAATACTTGTTGAACAAGAAAGTTGCATGCAAAAAGGCTCCAAAAATAGAGCAATCCCGTAACTCAATTTGTGGCTTCAAAAAGGTCAACAAAAAACTCGTTTTCCTAGAAAATTACTTGAGGAAATTGATATATGATATGTATATGACCTTGAGGAATGTAAAATTCATGTTTATTATGGTTAATTATGGCTCAATTTGTTAAAAAAAAAAATATATGAGATATCCTAAATTTTGAAAATTGGTCCTTATGTGTTTGATGAAAGTTTTATTGATGAGTATGAGTAAATATTTCTTAATTGTGGGAATCCTTATTCTTACTACTCTAATCTATTGAAGAAATTATGCTCTGAACATACTTCCTAGATGTTTGTTTGAGAACAATTGGACTGATTAAATTGATCAAATGTTTTTGTTCATTGTTGCTATGTTCAACTAATTAAATTGTATTAGGCATCTAATTCTCTTTGGACTCTTTTTATCTTTGGAAATTCTTGTTTGATTGATATATTATATGTATATAACCTTGAGGAATGGAAAATTCATGTTTACTCTGGTTAATTATGGCTCAATTTGATAAAAAATTATGAGATATCCTGAATTCTAAAGTCCTTATGTGCTTGATGAAAGTTTTATTGATGAGTATGAGTAAAATTTTCTTAATTGTGGGAATCCTTATTCTTTATACTCTAATCTATTGAAGAAATTATGCTCCTAACATGCTTCCTAGATGTTATTTTGAGAACAATTGGGTTGATTAAGTTGATCAAATATTCTTGTTCATTGTTGCTATGTTCAACTAATTGAATTGTACTAGGCATCTAATTCTCTTTGGACTCTTGTTATCTTTGGAAATTCTTGTTTGATTAACTCTTAAGAGTACTCCTAATTGTTGAAAATTTAACTTACTTAACTTTACTTGTCTTGTGATCATACATTTGATTACTATGTCGTGTTGCATTCCTTGACTTTTGTTGGCCTCAACTAAGATCACCTATTAAATTATCTTGGGGGTTTATTAGATTGAACTAATAGGATTACTTACCTAATTAAATGAGAATTTTTTGTGGAAAGAACATTAGAGGAAAATTGAGAGTTAGGCAAATGGCACAAGGGTGAGACTATATTAACAAAAGCCTTGAGGAGAGTTAAACATGACGGTTATGTGATCATTGTTCGAGTGAAAACATGTAAAGGAGTAATTTGTGAGAATTTCTTTCATTTGTAAGCATTACTATTTGAAATCTTTTCTAGTTACCAAATCAATGGCTCAAGAAGGATGTAATGATGTGAAAGCTTTTCAAGAGAGTTTGCAAGAGATCATAAGAACAATACAAAATAGGTTTGAAAATTTGCAAAGGGGGTTAACGGATCTACAATCTAATCAAGGTCCAGCATCAACTGTTGCTCAAAGGAGGAGACAACGACCAAATGATAGTCCTAGGGTGAGAAATGAATACTAAACCACTCCTCCACTATATGAACAATGTAATAACCCACCTTATATAAAGGATTTACGTAGGGTAGACTTGTTTAAAATAAGAATAAATATAAAAGGAATTAATGATATATTTTTCTTTTTCTAATATTAATAGTATTATTAAGGCCACAAATTAATAATAATATTATTAATAATATTATTATTACTGTTATTTTATATTTTATTCCATTATCGCTATTATTCTATAACCATTACTATTACTTTATATTTATTATTTAATACCAAAATCTCTTGGCAATATTAAACTTTAGTATTATTATATCCAATATTTATATTGAATTATTATATTATTCTTACTATTATTATGTATATATATATATATATATATATAATACAATTAATATTATAAATATCTTAGCTATATCATATTATCTACAAAGATAATTTAGGGGGCCCACAAGAAATAAATGAAGATGGCCCACAAGCATGATATTCTTGACTAAGTTAGACCATTCTTAGACTTCATTTGACCAAGATTAATTAAGTTAAACTAGATTAGGGCAAGTTGACTATAATTATGCATGGCCATGCAAGGTTAGCAAATATATTAATCTTGAGAAGTTTTAAGGATTTCTACAAGCTTCTACATGGTTCTAAAATTTTCTAGGATATTCTACAAGGTTCTTTTAAGTTCTATGAAAGCCTAAAAGCTTCTAGATTGACCAACTCACCTTAAATCCTTTCAGTAAGACGAAAGTAAGACCAAGAAAAACAAGCTATATAAATAGGAGCAAGAGGGAGGACTTTCGGCCAAGAGAGAAAGCTGGGAGAAGAGGAGAAAAATAGAAAAGTGAAGAGAGGAAATGAAGAACAAAAGAAAGACTATGGGAGAGAGAGAGATTTTTCGGCAACAAGCAAAGGAAAGAAAGAAGAATCGGCAGCAAGGAGAAGGAAAGGAAAAGAAAGGAAAGGAATGAGTGTTACAGCTTTACCTTCATCTTGGAAAGGAAAGAGATCACTTCTTAAAAGCTAAAAGAATGATACTAGAAGTTGGAAGTTATTTGCATATGAATATTGTCGAAATATCTTGATTTTGTGATGATTGTTGGTTGACCGGTTGGGTTGGTGATGAATTAGGTATGATTTTCAGTTCATTTAATGTATTTTGGAGTGGTGGTATGCTGGAAATTTGGAAAGGAAAAAGATAGAAATGATAAGGAAACTAGAAGAGCTATTGGATAGTAACCAATAACTAGCTTGTGTTGTTTGGAAATAACAAAGGAAATCTGAGTAGGAGTGGCTGGAAGTGAAGTATAACTAATCCTAAACATGTCTTAGACTAGTTAGAAAGGATTTAGAACAAGTTGTGCGGAGGTTGTGAGGGTTTAGAATGGCTAAGAGATCATGAACAATAAGAATGGTGAAAACTGCCCAAAATTTACTGGTTCAGTAAACAGGGGATAATTTATTTGTTTGGATAAGAGAGAAGTTCTGGGTATGAAAATCCATTAGAATACTGATATCGGGATGTTAAATGAAGAATTGAAGGGTTTAAATGTGGTAGGATGTGTTGAAGAAACCATAGAAATAAGTTAAAACAGGTTGGGCTTCTAAATTGTAATTTTGAACCTCTAACTCAGAATAGTAAGTTTAGCTGAAAAAATGAATGAAATGGAGAGAGGCTTGAATACCCCCATGATCTGAAGTTGATAGAGAAATGTCCTAGGAGTATTTTGGAAGTAGTTTCACCTCATTTGGACCTGTATTGAAAGAGATATGTACAAAATACTGGAAGATGACAAAACAGAACTCCAAACTCGGAACAGTGGAATTAACCGAAAAACTGTATGAAATGAGATGGATTTTACATGTCTCATGACCTGGAATTGATAGATGGATATCTTAGGAATATTATGGAAGTAACTTCACTTTATTTGGACCTATACTGAGTAAGTTATGTTAAGAATAGTGGATGATGGTAAAGCTGTAAAACCAGAAAATCATCCAAAGCATTAGTCCATTTATTTCTTTAAGGAAATTATAGAAATCTTATTTGAACCCATTAAGTAATAATACAGAGATATACTAATGGTGTAGGTGAACCAAGTCGAGGGAACTCCTTTTAAGACTATACGAGTGTAGCTTCGACTCAATATACAAGGTGAGTCCCTTAATTTTAAACTATCATTAGCTATGTGCTTTTCTGACAAAATTCAATGTTTCTCTGATATAAACTATGTCTTCTTGATATGATTGAAGCTTATGAATCCAGTTTACATTGATATTTACAAAATGTTTCAATAAGCTTCTTTTTGCTTAAAGGCTTCCGAGATGAAATTCATATAATTTTGATAGTTCTAAAAAATACCCACTCGGGTGATGTAAAAATTTTAGAAAATGATATTTGGCCCCAAGAATGAGTTGTTTTGAATTCCCTTCCGGGAGAGCAGACTCCTTTTAAAGGAGTATATTGAATATGTGAATCAATGAAGACGTTGAGTACTCAGTGAGGGCTTTGACCTTTGTACTAGCTCTCGTTAGAGATAGATGAACCCAAATAACCTAGTCCAGTTGTTGGGCTTATCTTACTCCAAATGAGGTGACAGGACAATAGAATTAGCAGTCCCTGGCTAGCCATTGTAAGCCCGGCAATTGCCTATTGATTATGATGGTGGGTTGTTTACATGATACTGAGTGGGGACACTCGGTGTATTCAATCCCTTGCCACCTCGATGGTGATTGACGTCAGGATTGGAACTCCTAGCTTATGGTGGCAAGTAAAAGATCCCTAAGTGTACGGTGAGGTACATTTGTACGTTGTTCACCCTTTCGGCATAACACGGGTGACGTGCTGTAAGGCGCAGTCCCTGGCACAAGAGACTGTGTAGCCAAAGGCGAAATTCCTTGAACTTTGCACGCGGGTCGCACTTTTAAATGGAGAAGAACCCGCATTTATTGAATTAGGGGCCATGTGTTTGGAAGCCATTATTTTTCGAAAGTACATGATAGATTGAACCTAAATTTATTAATTACTGTTGTTTCCTCTTATAAAATTTATTTCAGCAAAGAAAGTGAAAATCGACTTTATCTTCTCAACAAAATACTGGCACACACGGGACTCACTGAGTATACCACTCACATGTATGTTTGTCTTTTTTTTTAGAAATTGGAGCTGAAGATTAATGACGGTACTACCTGAACTTCGCCTCTAGCATTAGATAGTGAATCTTTTAGTATGATCAGTGTACATAGTTGATGAAATGATTTTGGCTTGTGTATTTTGGGAACCATGATGATGTATCTATCTTAACTTATATATACATATATACATAATGAAAGAGCATATTTCATATATTACTTAAGTTTCGATTTTTTTTACCTGCTTATTTTAAGTTCAATTCGTTATAAAGACCCCTAGCCTAAGATTTCAGACGGGGTAACATCCCACCTGAACTCAGGCCATTACGACAAGGTAAAAATATAGGGTGTTACAAACAACAAAGTGAGACATGGGGTGTGTATTCCTTGGGAGGGTATCAACAAGTACCTATGAGAGAAGAGGGAAGGCAAGGTATAAGAGAAGGAAGAGGAAGAATGAATGGGAGGCATGATGGGAATAATTTGAGAGGTTTGGAAAAGGACCTTGAGAGAATGGAGTTCGAAGAGGACCAAGGGTATTAAAATAGGGGATTTGGAAATAGAAGTGGTAGGAGAGAGGAAAATGATGAAGAAAGGGAGAAGAAGAGCGTAAAGATGAATGTGTCATTATTTCTTGAAAAAAGTGATCCGAAATCATACTTTGAGTGGGAAAAGAATATGAAAATCTTGTTTGAATACCATGGATATAGTAAAAGGACAAGGGTGAAGTTGGCTATCTTTAGTTTCTCCGAATATGTCTTAGTATGGTGAGATCAAGTGTCTACTCAAAAAAGGTGAATAGAGGATCAACCGGTTACTACTTGGGAGTTGATGAAGAACCTAATGAGGAATAGGTTTGTTCCTCTTCACTATTATATTGAGTTATATCAAAGGTTGCAAGTGTTAAGGCAAGGGAACAAGAGTGTTGAAGACTATCATAAGGAGATGGAGATCACCATGATGAGAGCCGACATAAATGAAGATCCTAGAGCTACTATTGCATGATTCTTGAGTGGTTTGAATAGGGAGATTGCAAATGTAGTGGAGTTTCATTTATATAACATTCTAGAAGAAATGGTTCATATAGGAATTAAGGTTGAAAAACAAGTAAGGAAGAGATCATTTGTAAAATCTACCAATCATAACACTAGTACCACAAGTAAACTAATTCGAAGGAAGGAAGAGATTTATAAACCACCACCAAGGGAAGTGAACAAACCAAGAGAGGGATGGAACAAAGAGAAAAAGAAGGTTCAAGAGAGACCTCAAAAAAATCGGGATATCAAGTTTTTCTAGTATCTTAGCTATGGATACACCACCCATTATGTCCAAGCAAAAGGAGTATGTACACCAATGAGTTTAGGAAAATTTCAACCGAAGAAGAGGATGAAGGGGATAGAAAGTGTAAAGATCAAGAGGAAGAAGAAAATAATGGAACAAGTGATGATCGAGTAGTAGTGGGACAAAATTGTTCATTGCTAGGTGTTACTAGAAGGTCTTTGAGTTCTTAAGCTATTGAAGAAGTCGAACACCAACAAAGGAAAAATATTTTTTACACAAGATGTTTGGTTAACAACATGCCTTGTAGTGTCTTAGTTGATAGTGGAAGTTGCACCAATGTTATTAGTGTGAGCTTGGTAGAAGAATTGGGAATGGAAACAAAGAAGCACCCAAAACCCTATAGACTCCATTAGTTAAACGATAGTAGGGAGTTGAGAGTGAATAAGCAAGTGCTAGTATTAATTGATATGGGGCAATACAAAGATGATGTGTTATGTGATGTGGTACCCATGGAAGCAGGATACCTACTTCTAGGGAGATCTTGACAATATAATAGGCATATGCAACATGATAGGAGGAGGAATACCTATGCGGTTTACAAGGAGGGAGTGAAGTATACCTTACTTCCATTGATCCAAGTGAGGTTCACAATGATCAAAAGATTATGAGGGAAAAGGAAAAGAAGAAGAGTGTAGAAAGTGAAAAATAAAAATAAGAGAGGAAAGAAAAGAACTTGAGAGGATAGAAAAAGAGATGAGGGAAAAACTAGAAGGACAAAAACCTTTGCATATCAAAGATAAGTGTGAACAAAAAGAGAGTGGAGGGAAAAGAAGAGTAAATTTCTTTGCTAAAAAAAGTGAAATAGTAGAGGCCATTGAAGCAAAATAATCCATTTTACTTCTTGTGTTCAAAGGGGTATTTTCTACTACTAATGACACTCTTTCTACTGACGAGTTTTTTTCTTTTAGTCTCAAGCAATTACTACTATCATTCAAGAGTTTGAAGATGTCTTTCTAAAAGAGATACTTGAAGGCTTGCCAATACTAAGAGGAATAGAACACCAAATTAACTTTATTCTCAGAGCTATGATTCCAAACTGGCCAGTCTATAGGAGCAATCTAGAGGAGATAAAAGAACTTTAACGATAAGTGTAAGAGTTTCTAGCAAAGGGACATGTTAGGGAGAGCTTAAGTCTTTGTGCAGTTCTGATGTTGTTGGTGCCTAAGAAGGATAAGAGATGGAAAATGTGCTTTGATTGTAGGGCAATCAACAACATCACGGTAAAGTATCGCTACCCCATTCCAAGACTTGATGATTTACCTGATGAGCTTCATGGTGCTTACATATTTTCTAAAATTGATCTTAAATCGGGTTATCATCAAATGGAGGGTGATGAATGGAAAACCGCTTTCAAAAGAAAACAAGGATTATATGAGTAGCTTGTTATGCCCTTTGGTCTTTCCAATGCTCTGAGTACTTTTATGCGTTTAATACACTATGTGTTGAAAGAATTCATTGGCAAGTTTGTGGTAGTCTACTGTGGTGATATTTTGATCTATAGTAAGTCATTTAAGGATCATTTGGGGCATCTTAAAAGTGTTCTTGCGGCTCTAAGTAGGGAAAACTTATATAATAATTTTAACAAATATTCTTTTTGTTTAAAAAAGATTACATTTCTTGGTTATGTAGTGAGTTCACAAGAAAATGAAGTGGAAGAGGAGAAAGCGAGAGCTATTCAAGAATGGCCAACCCCAACCACTATAACAGAAGTAAGGAGTTTTTATGGTCTTACTAGTTTTTATAGAAGGTTTATTAGAAACTTTACTACTGTAGCTGGCGTGTTAATTTTGGGTATATAAAATCATCAATTTTAAATCCATCAATTAATCAAGTTTTAATTAAAATATTAATCCCAAAATACACATATAAGCAAGTATACTTATCACAAGCATAGTACATGGAATTAACGAATATCGATCCTTAAAGGAACAAGTACATAGTAATCATTTTTTATTTATTGTTTAACTAACCCAAATAAAGTAAGAAAAGAATAAAAAGAAAAATAAAAGAAACATATAAAACTCAAGAATGTAGGTTTATGCAATTTAGATCATTATCCTATAAAACATGATAATGAATCACTTAACCAATAGTACAACCAATTATTATCTTTGTTTCATGAAGGATTTTATATAGACCCATTTCGTTTGCAATCCATGGAATCACTATCTTTTAGTTAAATTAGTGAACATATTCTGTCTTGACTAACTTAACCAAAAGATGGACTAAAATAAATCCTTATATAAACCCCTATATTTTAGGTGATTTAAAAAATGAAATTAGTTAATGAATTCATATTCTAGCAATCTTCAGCTAACCTTTGATTACCAATGTTCTAAATAATTAACCCCCTTTTCAAGCAAGTTAAGAGATAACAAATACGAAATTAATTAATTGAAGTTAGTACCAATCTCTTTTTCAAACAAGTTAATAACAAAACCCAATCAACCAACTCCGTAAGGAAAACAAGTAATCAAATTCCAAGAACAACAATCAATTGATCAAGTAGTTAAATTGATGCATAGATCATGAAGTCCAAAATATTGCTAAATTACAATGAAAACATTGAATCCATCATTGTTAAAGTAAAAGACGACAAAGAGAAAAGAAAGAACTCATAAACAAACCTCTTTCTTCTTCCTTGAAGACTTCTTTTGAACAATCCTCCTTGACTTGGGTGAATTTCTCCTTCAATGAGAGAATTAGAATTTTTGCACTTTAATTCACCTCTCTTAGTTATATATCTCCCTAACCCTTATGTTCTCCTAGGTTTTTATAGGCCTATTGGACGCTAATTTAGTGGCTGAGGAAGTCTTGGCCGAGTAGAAATAGAAAAAATTACCAAAATCCTTGGATAAGCCCTAATTTCGCGTACAAAATTTTTGCCTCCAGAGCCTACTTGGCATCGGGTACCTTTGATCCACCTAGTGCCCGGTGCACTCTGTTCTTCTTCTATTTTTGCTTTGTTTTTGGCCGTCTCTCCTTAGCAGATAGAATGGACTGGGTGCTAGGTACACTTGCTAGACCTAGCGCTAGGTCTGTTTTGGAAAAATCCTTGAAGCTCGCTTTATCTCTGCTGCTGGACAGAATGGATCCAGCACCTGGTCTACTGGCTGGGTCTGACGCTAGGTAGATTTTGGTTCTGTTCACTTTTTGGTCGATTTTAACTTAAATCTGCACATATTTGCAAAAAATACCTTTTATATACAAAATATCAAATAAGAAGGAATATGCCAGGATGCAACAAATGTATCTTAAAAGAATCTCAAATAACTTGGAAAATAACAATGATTTTAACCCCTATCAATACCCCTACACTTGAACATTTACTTATCTTCAAGCAAAACACTTTAGTCCAAGAAAAATTTGTTAGTGTTATGCCCTAGAGGTAATCACTTGTACATTGTATATGACACATTTTCTTTTAATAAAATGTATTATTTATCTTACAGTTTCTTTTGTTTACTTTTAAGTAATATAACTGTTCGATAAAGTCCCTAGTACAACACTGTGTTAAGAAAATCATGATAGAGATCATGATATGAGATTCTTACTACACTGGATGGTGTTAGTACTTAAATAGTCCCTAGTCGTAGTATTAATGAGATAAGACATCATTAATGCGCTAAGACTAGCATGTGTTGGACTTCCTGATTTGATCAGGCGGTGGTTCTCATATCCGTGAGTATTGAGATACTCAAAGTTAACATATGGATGCTTGTTAATAGAACAAGTTCATTGGATGACTTAGTTATGAGATAATCACATGGATAACTATTTAGTGCCAGTGATATAATCTCAATGTAATAAACGTGTAAATATCCTTAGACTTGAGATCTCTAAGGTACTTTGTTTACTGAGCATTGTACTTTAATTCCAATCTTTGGAGCTCGATCGAGGGCCGCCTATGGGATGGATATTGGGTACATTGTGAGGTAAACAAAAGTAGTTCAGAGGGTCAATAAAGGATTTACCACTCCTAATAGTATGGGTGAATATCTTACGGCCACTTGTAGAAATTACTACTCGAGAAATCCTTGGCCAAGGCGATTGTGTATTGGAAATAGTTCCAATTGATACACATCTAGAATAGTAGGTTCCTGGTACAAGTACTATTGTATTCGAGCCAAAACTAATTTTGGGGGGAGTTGTCACTAATTCCGTACTCCAAACCGAATGAGATATTGTATGGTGAAAGGAATTAATTGCACTATAGTTTATTCTTGAAGGGTTTATGTCAAGCCATTTGACTTCTTGGACTCTTAGGTGGTCATGATGTGTTGCTAGATACCGCTCATGATCTGGGAATATGGGTTTATTAATTGATGAATTAATAAACCAAGTCTGATTAGAATTAATTAAGAATTATTAATCTCAAAGACGTTTGGATTAATTCATATTCGCTACCAATTGACTGGGAAACCTAATAGGTCACACACAATAGAGGATTATATACTCAAGATGTTATTTGATAACATAGTGGGGTTGATTGAGAGAAAGAGAAGTTGTTGTGGATAAATTATAATTAGTTATAATTTGTGGTCTAAATTATAATTATGAGAACTTGATGTTTCCAATTATAATTAGAGAATTCTAATTGTTTTAGGATATCAGTTTTTTTAGTGAATTTTTCGATTTATATGATGATATTACCGAAACCCTAGGAGGGGGATTCACACGAAATTAGCAACCACCAAAAACTCTCTTCTCTTTTCTCTCTCGTTTTGCTGAAAATGTGAAGAACCCTAGCCACCTTATTTTCTACTAGTACAGAAATATTTTGGTACTTGAGTGTATCCTCTGTGAGGATTTCTATTAGAGATAATCACACACTGTGATTTTATTGGTTGGACGTTCAATGGAAGTAATTATGGAGTATATGATGAACATGAATATTACTATGAAGAAGATTCTTGGGGAAAAGAAGATGATCATGAGATTTTTCTTGATTGTGGAGATGAGGCTTCTAGGGATAGATATGATGAAGGGCCAAGCACAAATGAAAAAGGATATGGTGGGTTTACTGGAAAAGAAAATTGGAAATATGAGGAGATTGACTTTGTAGGTATACATTATTGGAGTGATGGAGTTGGACCACAAAAATATTCAAAGAATGGTATGCCAAAAGAAATGGAGTATAGGTGTTTGTATGAAAGTCTAAAAATATCTAGACTAAGGGAAAATAAAAAAGAATGTGAGGTGGTTTGTGTGGAAGGAATAAAAAAACACTCAAATGGTAAATTACAAAAAAGGAAAGAGGGTATGGAGAATAGGAAGTTGAAGTACAATAAGAAGTTGGTGCCTCCGTTCTATGGGAAGAGAGATTGGAGGGAGTATTATGAATGGGAAAGAAGAATGGAAGAATTGTTTAAATGCTTTACGCCTAGCGGAAGAAACAAAGTGAAATGGGCACTAAAGTGTATTTCTAAAGTTGTTTTAGAATAGTGCAAGCAAGTGAACACACAAAGAAGGTAAAGCGGGTATCAAATGGTGGATTTTTGGCAAGAGATGAAAGATTTGATGAGGGAACGGTTTGACCTTGATGAGTGTCAAATATGTGGAAGTTTTGCGCACATGTCCCATAATTGTCCAAGAAGTTCTAAGCATGGTGAGGGAAGTACAATGCAAAATTTTTCAAAATGAGGGATAAGGAGAAAACAAGATTATATTTGCTCTACTTGTTGGGACTATGGCCATAGTATATGTGATTGCCCAAGATTGAGTGATCAAGAAAGAAGTTTTAATTTGCAAAAGGGTAGTGAAATTCCTTGTGAGCATTGTAGTGGCTAAGGGCACAAATCCTTTGATTGTCATTGGAAGTCCTCTAGGGAGTAACGTGAGACTCATAAATTTAAGGAGCAAACTGCTAGACTTGAGACCAAAGTGGCCAAGAAAAATGTTGTATATGTTGAGGAGCCAAGAAGGGCAAGAAATGAAGAAAAAGTTGGGAGAGTTGAGCAAAATGAATTGCATGACTTTGAGAAGAAGGAAAAGCTAGAAAATGAGGCCAACTGACCTTAAGAAGGATTCCTAGTCTAAGGTTCTTTCACAACGGATTCTTTTGTTTGCAATCTTTCAAGCTTGATCTTCTTCTTGATTTTCCATTTTCAGATTCTTTAGCTTCAAGAGTTGCTTAGTAATCCTATTTGAAAGCCTTGGAAGACCTGAGGTCAAACATGTCCTATAATAGGTAGATCACATATGTTAGTCCTCATCATTATTTGTTATAAGTTAAAACACAAGAGATCGCCCTTAGGGGTAACAATCTCCCCCTTTTTGAGTGATGACAAACTTGATGGGATTGTGATATAAATAATAATGATATGTATAGTATGGATATGTTTAGACCAAGAGAAATAAGAATATTTTTCATTGAAGTGTAAACTCTATTTATAGGACTCAAAGAGAGCTTATGAGATTAAGATAAGAAATTTAGGCATATACTCACAAATGTGGCTCTATGAGCCTATGGATGAACCTACCTTCATATCCTCCTTCCTTCCATCACATGACTATTCTTTAAAAGAATAGCCATTATAAAAATTGTATAGGTATGTACACAAGAAGGTATAGTTAATGAACCATAAAATGAGATGCTCCTCTTTAATGTGTGCATATATGAATATCTGTGAAGTATGAGAGAAAACTATAGACAACTTTTGGACGTCCAAAATATGTAACCAAAACAAGATGAATGAGAGTATAGAGCTTTTGGATTTTGGGTTTTGGGTGTCCAAAATAAGATATGGTTTAGACAGGACTAGACTTTTGGATCAAGAGAATGTGTGTCCAAAACTCCCCTTATTCAAGTGTGGGAGACAATGGGTTTCAGAAATTTTGATCTATTCTAGTTTTCTCAAGGATTTTTAGTCTTTTAAGGAATGATTTATGCAATAATAAATATTAGAATAACTATCCTAATTATCTGAGATTTTTATCAATATATCACATAATCATATCATTAATTTTCAAAACAAATTTACCAACAACTTTAGTCTCAATAATACATTTATACCCGAAGAGAACACTTTTGACGACAAACAGGATGTCAAACCGATTTCTTTTTGGACATTAGCAAACCGAGATCACAGATCATAAACTATTAGAATTTTCACAGCATGCAATTTATCCAAATCCTGTATAAATTTCATAAAGAGAATCACAGGATCTTAACAACATTTAAAATCAGCGTATTAGTCTGTTTCTGTGCAGAACATCAACTCAAAGCACGAAATTTCACAACCATCAGTTTGTTCAGCAAAATAAGACTTAGACACCTCAAAGATAGTAGTAGTGTAGAGTTAATAGATAGCTACAAAAGGCATAGCACAATACCACAGTGTAATGTTCAATTAATCACATACATACTTGCCCAATCACAATTAGTAATTTGCATAATAGGCACAATTCACAATCCACCAATCACAATCCAACTAGCTATCATTTTTCACCCCTTTTTCATCAATTAAAATAAAGAGTAATATATGAAGCAGTGACAAGTATATTCATAAGTTGTGCAGAAATAGTAGTTAAAAGATAGAAAATAAATTATTTAGATGCTGAAACTGGAATTAAAAACTGTTCAAAAGAGCAGTAAGAGTTGGTTTTAGTAGAGGGTAGCTGAAATTCAGTCTACTGATTGGGACACTCAGGAAATAGGAATAGTCTCAATCTTCGACCTAACTCCTTTTCTTGAGTATTGTCCAGCAAGCCTACTAGATTTTCTTCTAACCAACACATCTTTCTATCTCTTCCTAGATGAGACACGAGGTTCAGAGGGGGTAGGAGGTGCTATATTTTTCGGATGTGGAAATTCTTCTTTGCCTTGCGCAATGACTGTCACTTCTTCAGTAGTTAGCTCTTTTATTGTTTCTTCTTTGGCCTCAGGGACTGTGGGCTTTGCAGTTGCCTTTGTTGGCGATGGTGCTAACGGAACAGACACCGGTTCATCTGTTCTCCCCTTTTCCTCCATAATAGTTAGCTTGTGTCCAAGAGTTTGAATTTTTGAGCTAAGGCCATCCAATTTAACAGCCAGAGAATTAATGGCATCCAAAATGCTTTGCGATAACCCTTTATCCTGAGCTTGTTCTTTCCCTTTAGCAGCGGATTCTTCCTTAGGTTCTACCTCAATTTTTCTTTTGGCTTCAACGGAAGAGGCATTCTTGCCTTCGGCTTTTACTTTTAATAGTCTTTCCCTTTCATCTCCTTCTGCATCACGGAGTAACTTCTATTCATTTTCGAATCTCATATATCCTATGTGCTCAAATGACTCAAAGTTGTATATACATTCATTTTTGAGGGCGCAGAAGGGACTGAATTTAAATCAACATCAAAGTGTCTGAACACTTTTGTTAACAAATTTCTATACGACAGTGCCTTGCTAGAGGTGTTTCTTGTCTGCAACATCAACTTGGCAGCTTAGAACCCAAAACGTTTTTGCTATTCTTCAGCCAATGCTAACATAATCACCATTTGCGTTATGTTGATGGAGGTTTTGTGACCGAAGCTTAGGACCACCATGGTTTAGACTATGTGGTGTAGGATCCTACCATCTCCATTTAGCCACTTTGTGTTTCTGTCACTAGAATTCTTGAAACTCCTTCCACTAGTAAACATTTCTTCAAACTTCTTTAAATTAAACGTGTCAGTTCCTACAACAGATTCAAACATATTCAACAAATTGGAGAAATTAAAGAAAGATGATGGATTTACTCGATAGCTAATAATCACAATCCTATTTCTTGAGAGCCAATCATTATAATCTGACTCACTTTTTGAATTTAAAAATCAAAGTACCTGAATTTTGAAACTCTCTTGTTCTGGTAATGATTTTAAGGAGTCATAATGGGAAGCTGAGACATCTAGAGCAATTTCTTTTCCTTTGTTCATTGCTAATGATTTTTTCTTCATCATTGGAGATATTTTTCAGACCTTCTTTAGTTTCGATCTGGTTGATTTTGTTTTTGCTATTTCAAGTGAGAGGATGAGGGTTTGAATGCTCGATTGTCTAGAAAAGAAGAACTCGGAGGATTTTGAGGAAGAAGGAGTGAAGAATTATCGGCTTTAGAGTTCAAAAGAGAGAAGGGAGTGAAAGTCCTTTTGTGAGTGTGTAGAAAGTTGTGACAGAAGTACACTCAAGTACATTAAAAAAGCCACTTTAATCCGAGATTTCAAAATAGGCATCTTGATAAAAGCGCAAGCATTTTGAAATTCAAAAATGAAAATATGGAAGCAGTTATTTTAAAAGGAAATACGAAGCATCAAAAGTGATTCCATTTCGGATTTAGGTCCGATCCGAAGTATACATCCAAACGGAACTTCCTCAAGAAAGAGTTTCAGAGCTGAGTTTTGGATTGAATGCGTCCAAAAGCTTTGTCTTCGAGTGGTTCTGCAAAATAATAAAAAAAACTTGTGCAAACAAGTCAGTCATATGGTTTTTGTAATTCCCAAACCTTCTCTCAGATTGTTGAATCTTTCTTCGGCCAGAGGTTTTGTAAAGATATCGGCTAGTTGTTCATCAGTTGAAATATATTCAACACACACATCACCTTTAAGCACATGGTTATGGATAAAAAGATGTTTAACTTCTATATGCTTGGTCCTAGAATATTGAACAAGATTCTTAGTTAGGTTGACAGTGTTGGGTATCTCAGGCTCGTATTGTATACGGTGTAGTGGAAAATAAAACAAGATACCATCCCAGGACCCATCTATGTGTGGAAAACAAGACATAAAGACAATAAAGGTAGTAGCTATTTACCTTTGGGTAATCGTCCGAAGAACAAAATTTCTTCTTCAAGTCGGGGCACGATCCAGCAATCCTCGTGATCAACCTCCACGTGAGTTGAACGTCTAACCACTATAATCACAATGTGTGATTATCTCTAACAATGATCCATACAGAGGATACACTCAAACACCAATATTTCATGTGCTAGTAGAAAAAGATGGTGGCTAGGGTTCTTTGATCAAGATCAAAGAGAGAGAGAGAAGAGAGGAAGTTGTTGTTTCGTGGCTTTTGGTTCTTCGTGTGTTTATTGATCCAAACCTCAGCTAAGGTTTCGATTATATCATATATATAACCGAAATATCCTGCTAAAACTGAGAATTCTAATCC
This sequence comes from Voacanga thouarsii, assembly GCA_026120185.1. Taxonomy (NCBI): domain Eukaryota; kingdom Viridiplantae; phylum Streptophyta; class Magnoliopsida; order Gentianales; family Apocynaceae; genus Voacanga; species Voacanga thouarsii. Next base: position 21,403 of record JANUWF010003384.1, on the reverse strand, counting down.
TATTAGAATTCCCTAATTGTAATTAGAAACATCAAGTTCTCACAATTACAACTTGGACCACAAATTATAACTAATTATAATTTGTCCACAACAACTTCTCTTTCTCTCAATTAACCACACTATGTTATTAAATAATATTTTGAGTATAAAATCCTCTATTGTGCATGACCTATTAGGTTTTCTAGTCAATTGGTAGCGAACATGAATTAATCCAAACGTCTTTGAGATTAATAATCCATAATTAATTAGAATTACTCCTATTAATTCTAATCAGGATTGGTTTTTTAATTCATCAATTAATAAACCCATATTCTCAGATCATGAGCAATATCTAACAACACATCATGACCACCCAAGAGTCCAGGAAGTCAAGTGACTTGACATGAACCCTTCAATAACAAACTTCAGTGCAATTAACTCCTTTCACCATACAATATCTCATTCGGTTTAGAATACGAAATTAGTGCCAACTCTCTCCATAATTAATTCTGGGCCCGAATATAATAATACTTAGACCAGGAACCCACTACTCTAGATGTGTATCAATTGGAATTGTTTCCAATACACAATTGTCTTGGCCGAGGACTTTTGAGTAGTAATTCCTACAAGTGGCCGTGAGATATTCGCCCCTACTATTAGGAGTGGTGAATGCTTTATTGACCCTTTCAACTACTTTCGTTTACCTCACAATGTACCCAATATCTATCCCATAGGCGGCCCTCGATTGAGCTTCAAAGATTGGAATCAAAGTACAAAGCTCGACCAACAAAGTACATTGGAGATCTCAAGTCTAAGGATACTTGCACGTTTGCTATATTGAGATTATATCACTGGCACTAAATAGTTTCCATGTGATTATCTCAAAGTTAGGTCATCCAATGAACTTGTTCCATTAACAAGCATTCATGTGTTAACTTTAAGTATCTCATTACTTACGGTTATGAGAACCACCGCCTGATCAAATCAGGAAGTCTAACACTTGCTAGTCTTAACGCATTAATAATGTCTTATCTCATTAATACTATGACTAGGGACTATTTAAGTACTAACACCATCCAGTGTAGTAGGAATCTCATATCATGATCTCTATCATGATTTCCTTAACACAGTATTGTACTAAGGACTTTATCGAATAGTTATATTACTTAAAGTAAACAAAAGAAACTGTAAGATAAATAATGCCTTTTATTAAAATAAAATGTGTCATATACAATGTATAAGTTATTGCCTCTAGGGCACAACACTAACAGATAGTACTTGTATTGTCACATAATATAGGTACACAGTTAAAATTAAGACCAAAATCAAGTAATGTATTTTTCATCAACAAGATTTGTGTGCAGTAGCTTCTGCCTGCAATATATTCGGCCTCGGTTGTAGATAAGGATACACATGCTTGCTGCTTACTATGCTATGATAGTAGAGAGTGTCCAAGAAATTGAAAATGGCCACTTGTGCTTTTTCTTTCCACTTAACAACCTAAATAATCCGTGTTGATATGTCCTATAAAATCAAATGTGCTAATATGAAGATACCATAAGCGATAATCATATATGCCAATTAGATATCCAATGGTGCGTTTTACTCGCACATATTTGTTATTCTTTTGGACATGATTGAAACCGGGCACAAAAACAAACCGAAAACATAATATCTCGCCAGCTAACGGTGAGATAGAGTAAGCTTCTAATCATACCTCTATACTTATATTCATCTAGCTTCTTACCCTTTGCATCTTTGTCAAGTTTTATGGAAGTACTCATAGGTGTGTAGATTTCTTTGGCTTCGTTCATAGCAAGCCTTTTGAGCAGTTCCTTGGCATACTTAGCTTGATTTATAAAGATTCCACCCTTGGTTTATTTGATTTGCAATCTGAGAAAGACGTTTAGTTCTCCCATCATGCTCATTTTGAATTTTTCCTGCATTGTCTTAGCAAACATCTTGCACAAAGAATCATTAGTGGCACCAAAAATGATATCATCAACATAAATTTGAGTAATAAGGAGATCACTAGATTTATCTGATTTGATAAACAATGTGATATCGATCAAGCCTCTTGAGAACTCTTTTGAAAGCAATAATCCATTAAGCCTTTTATACCAAGCTTGTGGGGCTTATTTTAAACCATAAAGAGCCTTTAAAAGTTTGAAAACATGATTTGGAAAATGCTCATGAATAAATCCTGGAGGTTGTTCTACATATACCTCTTCCTTAATAAAACCATTTAGAAATGTACTCTTATCATCTATTTGATAAAGCATAAAATTTTGAAGGAAGCAAAGGCAAGAAGCATTCTTCTAGTTCAAACCTATCAACGAGAGCAAATGTCTTATCATAATCAATGCCCTCTTCTTGATTGAATCATTGGGCAACCAATCTAACTTTATTTCTAATGACAGCTCCATTTTCATCAAGTTTGTTTCTAAATACCTACTTGGTAGCAATAACTAGATGATCAAGTGGTCTAGTGACAAGTTTCCAAACTTAATTTCTTTCAAATTGGTTTAGTTTTTCTTGCATAGCAATTATCCAAAATTCATCATGCAGTGCTACATCAATACAATTAGGTTCTACACTTGAGAGTAGAGCAAAGTTATCTATGAAATACCGTGTAGTTTTGACTCTATAGCTTAAATCACCAATGATTTGTTCTTTTGGATGACTGGTTTTGTATTTTCAATTTTTTGGTAATTTTTTATCTGTGGATTCTTCAATTTGTTGCCTTCTTGTTTAGCTTATTGTTATTTAATTTCTTTTTCTTTTGTATGAGTATCTAGTGGTGGTGCTTTGTGTTGGTTTTTCCCTACTTCCTTTGAACCTCCTATATCATTATCATCATCTTTCCTTGGAGCATAAATATTAGATTCACACATAGAGTTCTTTTATTGTACACTCTATATGCTTTTTTATTGGAAGAGTATAAAAAAATATAGCCTCATCCGATTTGCTATCAAATTTCCTAAGATTGCCTCGGTTATTAAGGACAAAACATTTGCAGCCGAATACTTTGAAATAGGAGATTGATGGAGTTTTATCAAATATAAGTTCAAAGGGTGTTATTCTCAAAAACGGTCTCAACATTACTCAATTTACAATATAGCATGTTGTACTAACAAATTCAGCCCAAAAGTATTTTGGAAGGGAGTTTTCACAAATAATGAATCTAGCCATTTCTTGCAAAGTTCGATTTTTTCTCTTAACAACACCATTTTGTTGAGGTGTTTTAGCTACTGAAAAGTTGTGAAATACTCCATTTTCATCACAAAAGTGTGTAAATTCATTGTTGCGAAATTCTCTACCATTATCACTTCTAATAGAAATCAGTTTGTATCTAATAGAGTTTTGGACACATTTGAATAGTTTTGAAAATTTAGAAAGGGATTTGTCCTTTTGTCCAAGAAATAAAGTCCAAGTAAATCTTGAGAAGTCATCAACTAACACACAAGCATACCTCTTACCACCAAGGCTAACGGTCCTCATTGGTCCAAACAAATCCATATGAATTAATTCAAGAGGTTTTGAAGTTGCAATCATTTTTTTGGGTTTAAAAGAAGTTTTGATTTGTTTTCCAAATTGGCATGCATCACAAATTTTGCTTTTGTCAAACTTCATTTTGAGTAGTCCCCTAACAAGCTCTTTTGAGGATAATTTGTTTAGCAAATCAAAAGATACATGACCTAATCTTCTATGCCAAAGATAACCATCATTGTCATGCATGGAAAGACATCTAATACCATGAGCTATAAGGTCATTTAGATAAAATACATACACATTTCCAATACGGTTGGCAACAAAGATTGTTTCTTTATTTGAGCTATCCATGATAAAGTAAGAATCCTTTTAAAAAATGATTTTGCAGCCGTTGTCACCTAATTGGCTAATGCTAAGCAAATTATATTTCAACTCATCAATTAATAACACTTATTTTATAAAGGTTGAAGAACCTTTACCAATGTTACCTATGCAAAGAATTTTTCCTTTCTTTTTGTCTCTAAAGGTAACAAATCCTTTATTTGTGGTTTGCACATCTTCTAACAAAGCTGCATTTCTATTCATATGTCTTGAAGATCCGTTGTCCAAAAACCACTTGGTGAAGCTTATTTTCTCCAAAGAATGTGCCTATACATGAGCAAGAAGAGTGATTTTTGGTACCCACATTTTCTTGGGTCCACGGGGGTTAGTAATTGTTCATGTGTGATCTACCTATTATAGGACATGTTTGACCTCAAGTCTTCCAAGGCATTCAAATAAGATTACTAAGTAACTTTTGAAGTTATAAAATCCGAAAATGAAAAATCAAGAAGAAGATCAAGCTTGAATGATTGCAAACAAAAGAATCCGCTGTGGAAGAACCTTAGATTATGAATCCTTGTTAAGGTATCTCTATGTGTAAATTCCTATGTCTTTTTTACCTTTTGATACAATTTAATTCCACCGAGAAGAACTAAAATAAAAGATTTCAAAGTTTTAAAATCTTTAGAATTTTGGATTGAGCATTTTGGGTGACCCTACATCTAGAAGCTACGTCCAAAACTTTGTGAACGGTATCAAATTAATTCTGCCTGAAAAAGTGCCAATTTGAACATGCCTTTTGGATGCACCATCGTCCAAAACATGAGTCCAAAATGCTAGTAAATCTGACAGCGAAAAATAGCCATTTTATAGCCATTGGTGCTTTACTTTATAACTCTATATAAGGCTTCTAAACTCAATTTGAAAACAGATTTTTGTCCTATCCTTCTAAGAAACACTTTTTCTTTATAGAAAACAAAAATATCCTTTATCAAAGTGCTTCAAAATGAAATCAAATTGTGTCTTAAAGGTAAAAGTCTTTGTGCCTATTCTTAGTACGTATCTGCTCAAATAAGTGAGCCATTTTTGTTTCATGTATCTTCAATCATCTTTGTGTTTCAAGGTTGTGGTGTAAAACCCATCTGGGGTGAACTTTGATTTGTTGATTAATTAAGAGGTTTTGAAAAACCAAGTATGGTAGTCCTTTCTTCTATTCGAGCATGATTGATACCGTTGAGTTGGGTAAATGAAATCTAGTTGAAAATCCTTAAGTGTGAGCTTAAGGTAGTGGATGTAGATCTTGGTAGATTAAACCACTATAAATCTCATGTCATAGTTCTCTGCATTTACTTTCATCATTTATTTTCGAATAAACCTACAAATCATCCCAGCTCGAAATTTCTTAGTTCTTTAAAGAAATCTTTAAAGGGGTTCACCAACCCATTTTCAATTTAGCATTAATTGTATCGTGCATCTTACCTCAATCTGAACCTAGATATTTCTCAAAGTTATTCTGAAAAGCTCTCTCTGTTGCAAGTGTTGTTGGTCAAAAACTCGAAGAACATTTCTATTCTTCAAAATAGATTTCATGAAAATCTTAGTTTGCCAAAAATCTTATTCACCCCCCTCTAAGGTTTTTCATTTGGTGTCAAAGCTTAGTCTACTCTATTCCCGGTCTAACAACCTTGTAGGAAAAATCCTCATGGCAAACTAATTCTTCTTTTCGTATGTCGAAGATTCGTCAACAAATCAATCTCCATTGTTTAATGAAAATAACTACACATTTTAAAAAACAGAATGAAAATCTATGTTTGTTCAATCAACTTCGAGTTGTGGAATTTGATTGAAAAGGGTCCTTTTCTTCCGACAAAAGTTGTTGATGGCGAAAAAGTACTTAAACAAAATAACGAATTTGATGTTGAAGACAATGCTAAGATGATATTGAACTTTCAAGCTATGAATATCTTGTACTGTGCATTTGATGCCACTGAATACAATCGAATTGGGGGCTGTGATTTAGCCCATGACATGTGGAAGCTACTTGAGGCCACTCATGAGGGTACAAACCAAGTTAAGGAATTCATGACTATGAATTATTCACAATAAAGCCAAACGAAAGCATAACTGATATGTTTATTAGATTCACAAATATCGCAAATGGTCACAAAGTCTATAGGAAGGTTTATTCCCTTGGTGAATAAAATCAAAAAATTCTGGATGCATTACCTAAGAGTCGGCAGTCGAAAGCTCTTGTTGTGGAAGAATCTAAGGATTTGAAATCCTTACTGAACTGAAGAGCTGATTAGCTCTCTTCTAACACATGAAATGAAACTCAAGAGGTTTCAAGAATCCGATAATCATGATAAAGGTAAAAAGGAATAGCACCGAAAGTTGAGAAAAAGGAAGTAGAAACCATTCAATTAGACAGATGGCGATGAGATCGAAGTAGACAATGAAGAACTTGCAATGATAGCAAAGAAATTCAAAAGGATGTTTAACATGAGGAACTTCAAAAGAGGAAAGAAGTGCGCAAAGAGAAAAGGACAAACCTCGGCGTTTAAGCCTTAATGTTTCGAATGCAAAAGTACTCGAACATTTCATTACCGATTGCCAAGTTGCTAAAGAAAAGGAAGGCGAGAATGCTTTAAAAGAAGAAGAAGGAGCTGAAAGCAAAGAAAGGTAAAGGATTGATAGGAACTTGGGACAAAATGAGTCCGAGTCCGAGGAAGAAGATTTTGAAAATGAAATTGCCAACATATGCTTCATGGCAATGGAAAATGAGGTAAACTCTACCACCACTGATTCTATGTCTAATTCGTATATATCAAAACATGAAAAGCATGATGATCCAAATGAATTGTTAATTGACATGTTCCATGAACTAAAAAAACTATCTAGAAGAAACAAAGAAATGAAAGTGAAGATTGATTGTTTGCTAAACGAGAATGAAAAGTTGTTGAGTGAGAACAAAATGTCTCTTAAGTCACATTTGTGTGCTATTATGGAAAAGAATGTGATCATCACTACCTTACAATATGTATCTCTAGAAAATGGATGTTTATATGATAAAATTTATTCTCTTGAAAGTATGGTTAGCACGTTTGATGATATGAAAAATAGAGTCAATGATTTTACTACATGTACTAAAAAATTTACAAATGGTAAAAATAACTTGGAAAAATTACTTGGGGCTCAACACCTAGCTGAAAACCGAAATGGCCTAGGTTATAGGCATAAGAACAAGGATAAAATTCACAAACTTTAATTTGTAAAAGCTATCTCATCTTACATGACACACAAAATATGCATATATTATGGAAAATCCGAACACAAAGCATCTAGGTGTCATATTAAGAAGAAAGTGGAATCGGTGGAATAACATTTACTTAGTAATCCTATTTGAATGCCTTGGAAGACTTGAGGTCAAACATGTCCTATAATAGGTAGATCACACATGTTAGTCCTCATCATTGTTTGTTATAAGTCAAAACACAGGAGACCACCCTTAGGGCTAACACTTATGAAGTGGGGGAAAGCTCACATCCACAAGAGGAGAAAAAGAAGAGTTTGCTAGAGGTGGTGTAAAAACAAATGAAAATGAGTGAAACTAGTGAGAATAAGCCAACTAGTTAAACTTCATAAAAAGACACCAAATCTAGTGGATAAATTAGAGTGGATGGAAGAAATGGGGATACATTTGAGAAACCATGTGCGTTAATTAGTGTTCTAAGGGAAGTTGCTGAAGCTTGCATGGTTGAAGGAAAAGAGGATTTACAAAGAGAAAATATTTTCTATTTAAGGTGTCAAATCAAAGTAAAACCATGTAGCTTGATTATTGACGGAGGGAGTTGTAAAAATGTAATTAGTGCTACATTAGTAGATGAACTGGAATAGAGACCTTAAAACATCCTAAACCTTATAAAGTTCAATGGTTGAACAATTATAATGAAGTAAAGGTGAGATGATGTGTGATGTGTTTTCTATACATGTGGGGCATATATTGTTGGGAAGGCCTTGGCTATATAACAGAGAGGTAGTTTACCATGGGAAGAAAAACACTTGCTCTTTGTGCAAAGATGGAAGAAAATTCACACTTTGTCCTATGTACTCAAGTGAGATTGTAAAATATCAAAAAATTTTGAGGGAGGAAGATAAAAAGAAAAGAGAACAAAAAGAGAGGGAAAAGCAAGAAAGGGAAAAACAAGAGCAAGAGAGAAAAGAAAATGAGATGAGATAAAAAGACAAAAATGAGAGTTTAGAGCACCGTATGAAAGAAAAAACAAGGGGGGGAGAGAACAAATGAGAGATAATGGTGATAAAACAAGAGTGCCACTTGGGTTTGGAGAGGTAAAAATAACAAGAAGGATGAAAAAGAGTGAAGTAAGGTAAGAACGAAATTTTAGGTTGAGAAGAGAGAAAACGAGAGAGTTGGTGAGGATTCAAAGCCAAAAGTTTTACCTTCACACAAAATTTCTTGTTTAAATTGTAATACAGGTATTGATTCGAAGAAGAATTATCGTTAAGAAGGAAAAATTGATAGGAATTAAATTAGGCATGAAGGCCATTTTTAAGAAGGGGAAGAAGGACAGAATTAGACTTCAAGGCTCCATGGGTAAGAACAATATTCAAGAGGATTCAAGATAATTTTCAAGGTAACAAATTTAACAAACCCAGGGATAAGAAGATTGTGAAGAGATGGATAGTAAAGAAAGGGCCAAAGGATGCACAACTTTTGATATTTTAAATTAAGAAATCTTTTGTTCTCTCTAGATAGAGTTCTTAAGCGTGTTCCTCTTCGGTGATTCCCAAATCAATCAAGACTATTCTTAGGCTTTAGTCCAACCTAAGAATCTAGTCTCTAATCTTCTTTGGATAGATCATTGTTTTTTCTAAAGAGGGTCTTGGATTCATAGCTAATCTAGGGTTCTTTTAAGAGTTCAATTGGTTGCCTAAATCTTCCAATCCCATTTGTTCTTGATCTTTCTTGGGTTAGGGGTGTTAGGTATCTCAGGCTAGTATCCTATACGGCGCAGCGGAAAATAAAACGAGATATCATCCCAGAACCCATCTATGTGCGGAAAACAAGACATAATGATAATAAAGGTAACAACTTTTACCTTTCGGTGATTGCCCGAAGAACAAAAATTTTCTTCTTCAAGTCGAGACGTGATCTAGCAATCCTCTTGATCAATCTCCAAGTGAGTTGAACGTCTAACCACTATAATCATAGTGTGTGATTATTTCTAATAGTAATCCACACAGAGGAATACTCAAGCACTAAAATTTCCCATGCTAGCAGAAAAAGATGGCGGCTAGGGTTGTTTTCGTTTTCAGCAAAATAAGAGAGAATAGAGGGAAGAAGAAGCTGTTGTTTTGTGTGTCCAATTCCTCAGCTAGGGTTTCGTGTGACTCTACTATATGTTACACGAAATTTCCCTCCCAAAACTGAGAATTCTAATCCTATTAGAATTCCTTAATTGTAATTGAAAATATCAAGTTCTCACAATTATAACTTGGACCACAAATTATAACTAATTATAATTTGTCCACAACAACTTCTCTTTCTCGCAACTAACCCCTCTATGTTATCAAATAACATCTTGAGTATATAATCCTCTATTGTGTGTGACTTATTAGGTTTCCCAGTCAATTAGTAGCGAACATTAATTAATCCAAACATCTTTGAGATTAATAGTCCATAATTAATTAGAATTACTCCTATTAATTCTAATCAGGATTGGTTTATTAATTCATCAATTAATAAACCCATATTCCCATATCATGAGCGGTATCTAGCAACACATCATGACCACCCAAGAGTCCAGGAAGTCAAGTGGCTTGACATGAACTCTTCAATGACAAACTTCAGTGCAATTAACTCCTTTCACTATACAATATCTCATTTGGTTTGGAGTACAGAACTAGTGCTAACTCCCTCCAGAATTAATTCTGGCCCGAATACAATAGTACTTGTACTAGGAACTCACTACTCTAGATGTGTATCAATTGGAATTGTTTCCAATACACAATCGCCTTGGCCAAGAACTTCTCGAGTAGTAATTCCTATAAGTGGCTGTGAGATATTCGCCCCTATTATTAGGAGTGATGAATGTTTTATCGACCCTCTCAACTACTTTCGTTTACCTCACAATGTACCCAATATCCATTCCATAGACAGCCCTCAATCGAGCTTCGGAGATTGGAATCAAAGTACAAAACTCAGCAAACAAAGTACCTTGGAGATCTCAAATCTAAGGATACTTACATATTTGCTATATTGAGATTATATCACTGTCACTAAATAGTTATCCATGTGATTATCTCAAAGTTAGGTCATCCAATGAACTTGTTCCATTAACAAGCATCCATGTGTTAACTTTGAGTATATCAATACTCACGGTTATGAGCACCACCGCCTGATCAAATTAGAAAGTCTAACACATGCTAGTCTTAACGCATTAATGATGTCCTGTCTCATTAATACTATGACTAGGGACTATTTAAGTACTAACACCATCCAGTGTAGTAGGAATCTCGTATCATGATCTCTATCATGATTTCCTTAACATAGTGTTGTACTAGAGACTTTATCGAACTGTTATATTACTTAAAGTAAACAAAAGAAACTGTAAGATAAATAACAAGGGGTGTTTGTGTTAGTGTTATGCCCAAGAAGCAATCACTTGTACATTGTATATGACATATTTTATTTTAACAAAGGCCATTATTTATCTCACAATTTATTTTGTTTACTTTTGTGTAAAATAACTGTTAGATAAAGTCCCTAGTACAACACTATGTTAAGAAAATCATGATATGAGATTCCTACTACACTGTATAGTGTTAGAACTTAAATAGTCTTTAGTCGTAGTATTAATAAGACATGACATCATTAATGCGTTAAGACTAGCATGTGTTAGACTTCCTGATTTGATTAGGCGGTGGTTCTCATATCCGTGAGTATTGAGATACTCAAAGTTAACATGTTGATGCTTGTTAAAGGAATAAGTTCATTGGATAACCTAGTTATGAGATAATCACATGGATAACTATTTTGTGCCAGGGATATAATCTCAATATAGCAAACGTGCAAGTATCCTTAGACTTAAGATCTCCAAAGTACTTTGTTTGCTGTGCATTGTACTTTGATTCCAATCTCTGGAGCTAGATCGAGGGCTGCCTATAGGATCGATATTGGGTACATTGTGAGGTAAACAAAAATAGTTGAGAGGGTCAATAAAGGATTCACCACTCCTAATAGTAGGGGCGAATATCTCACGGCCACTTGCAGGAATTACTACTTGAGAAGTCCTTGGCTAAGGTGATAATGTATTGGAAATAGTTCTAATTGATACACATCTAGAGTAGTGGGTTCCTGGTACAAATACTATTGTATTCGGGCCAGAATTAATTCTGGATGGAATTGGCACTAATTTCGTACTCCAAACCAAATGAGATATTATATGGTGAAAGGAGTTAATTGCACTGTAGTTTGTTATTGAAGGGTTCATGTCAAGTCACTTGACTTCCTGGATTTTTCAGTGGTCATGATATGTTGCTAGATACCGCTCATGATCTGGGAATATGGATTTATTAATTGATGAATTAATAAACTAATCCTGATTAGAATCAATATGATTAATTCTAATTAATTATGGATTATTAATCTCAAATACGTTTGGATTAATTCATATTCACTACCAATTGACTGAGAAACCTAATAGGTCACACACAATAGAGGATTGTGTACTCAAGATGTTATTTGATAACATAGTGGGGTTCATTGCGAGAAAGAGAAGTTGTTATGGCCAAATTATAATTAGTTATAATCTATGGTCCAAAATGTAATTGTGAGAACTTGAAGTTTTCAATTACAATTAAGGAATTCTACTTGTTTTAGAATCCTATGTTGGAGTATTTTTTCAATAGATTTTCATGTAACATATAGATGAGACACACGAAACCCTAGCTAGAGTTGATTGACACCAAAAACAACTCCAAACTTTCTCTTCTCTTCTCTCTCTCTCTCATGGTTCTTGCAATGTAACCCTAGCCGCCACTTAGTTTTTCTGCTAACACAGAAAACTTCGTGCTTGAGTGTATCCTCTATGTGGATTTCTGTTAGAGATAATCACACACTGTGATTATAGTGGTTGGACGTTCAACTCTTGTGGTGTTTGATTAAAAGGATTACTGGATCGCGCCTCGACTTGAAGAAGGAAAATTTTGTTTTCCACACGATCAAAGAAAGATAAAAAGCTATTATCTTTGCTCTCTATATATCTTGTTTTCCACACATATGCAGATCCTGGGTTGGTGTCTCATTCTTATTTTTCTGCTGCACCATATATGATATACATGAGATACCCAACAGTTTGGGTGTTGATTTAGTTGGCTTAGTTCATTATATTTTGGGTCCTAAGAAGCTAGTTTACCTAGGGTTCTTGTCTTGAATTGGATCTCTTGAATTTGAGCTTCAAATCTCAAATTGGTGCTTTTCAAGATCATATCACTTTTGCTCTTGGGGATAATAAAAGTATCCACTCCTTGTTCCGTTTGGATACGCTATAAAATAGCATAATTTTGATCTTGGGTCTAACTTACTTCCTTTAGTCAGGTACATAAGCTAGACAACTCCATACTTTAAGATGATTCATACTAGACTTTCGTCCAGTCCACATCTCATAAGGTGTTATAGGCAATGAATTAGAAGGTATCAAGTTCAGAATATATTCTACTATTTTGAGAACATATCCCCAAAAAGAAATAGGAAGAATTGCATCGGGAGTCCCAAAATATAGGAAAAATAGGAACATATCCCCAGAATATATGCTACTCATCATTCTCCTGACTATTTCCTAATGGGTTTGAAAGAAACAGAGAGAATGCTACTGGGTATGGGAAAAAAACAGAGGAAAAAAAAACCAAGGCTTAATAGCAGCATGGAAGTGTTTAGACCTTACCTATGCGTGCCTTAAACCTCTTAGGTTGTGAAAGAATGGATTGAACGACGGAAACAGCCTCTTCTTGCCCGCTTGATGAAGCTTCCGGATGAATTCCCACTAACCTCCTACTTCACCTTGTTTGCATGAACGCCAAGCTTTTTGGATCATGGAATATTTCACTACCTCAATCCTTAGTGGTGAAACAAAGGGTGAGGAGGAGTGGTCTCAATCCTTCTTGGTTCTATTGCTATTGATTAGCAAAGCACCAAGAATAACAAGAGAAAGGAGACTCACGAGAGAGACTTAGGAGCCAGGGAAAATTAGGGTTTTTTTTTTCTTCCAAGAGGTGTGAGTCCTTAAGCCAAAAAACTAGGTCTGTAATCTCTGATAACAATATCCTCCGGAAATATGATATTTCAAATATCCGGATATTATCAGTAGAGTAAGTTTGGCTTAACCCTAAACTCTTCTGAACCGTATCTAGAAAAAACCCTATAGTCCAGGCTATTGGGCCAAAATAATATTTGTTATTTTTTTGGATCCAAAAAGTCCAAAATAATAAATATTAATAATTTATTTCTTGGGCTTGTAGAAATAACCCAATAAATAATTAATGAGTCCAAATGAACCAAATATAATTAAACTTTAATTATTTATTTCTTAGGCTTATATAAATAACCCAATAAATAATTAAGCATTAATTATTTCTCTCTAGTTTAAGCCCAGGTTAATTTTCTAATTATTCAAATTGGACCTAGGCCCTGAATAATTAATTAACCAATTAAACCAGATAATAAATTTCTCTCAACTCCTTTTTATTTATTTATTTTTATTCCAGTCTAATAATAAATTAGACTTCCTGAATAAAATAAAATAAAATAAAATCCTCTTTAATTGAGACCAATTCCTCAACCCAAAATTAATTAGGACTTACAGGCTATTCCGAGGACCAAAAAGACACATCACCTTGGCTACTAAAATGACCAAAATACCCCTGCTATATAAATAGTGGTATTTTGCATTTTAAATATTTCATAATATCACCATAAGGAAATATTAACCCCAAGGATAATGTTGCGTTAGCAAAGTCTCCAACCTATAGGTGAAATGACTAAAATACCCTTCTACACATCACCTACATTTAGAGAGGAAAAAGTGTACTAACACCTCACTAAATGACATCTATCATCCTTAGGCTTCTAGTCTGATGATCCATGACTTCCTAGAGTGTTTCCGCTTTCCAAGGGAGCTACCCTAAAGCAAACATCTAAGTCATGTTTCCCAGGGCCCTGGACATTTTAGATCATTCAGACAACCACAAGGGGCGATATTGTGTAGAAACTATCTTGTACAAGTCTGTCTTAACTAACTAGTTACATATACCCGATATGCAAGTCTATTGGTTCTACGATAGAACCTCAACTATAGCATATCAAAGTATATGCTTCCAGCTTCGTCAGACCACCAACTCATACTCAAGTTGTAGAATACTAGTCCATGCTATAGTAGTAGTAGTCTAGATTTCTACCAAATAGTACTTTAAGAAACCACTACTACAAGTCTTGTTCTACATATTCGAAATACGCTTATGTCATAAAGTGAGTGGACTACTCACTAGCTAAATGTAAGTCATTCCCTATTGGAATTTGTAATATAATAACCTAAACATGATGAGATTCTCATTCTTATCAATAGGTTAAGAACATATGCTTATGTATTTAAATAACCCGTGATCTATACCTTACTGTAAAAGACCACCATTCACATGAATCACTTATTTAAACACAATGGGACTTTTCCAAACGAAATTGCGCATAAATAAAAAAGTAAATTCACAAACGATTTTTGAAAATAAATTCTTTTATTAAAATATTCGATATTTACATCAGAAACCTAGTTTATGAGGGCATACTTCCCAACATTTCCATCAAAGTTCTATTTCTTCTCTTAGCTACTACATTCTGCTGGGAGTCCCAGGTGTAATTAGTTTAGATACTATACCCTAATGTGCCAAGTAATCCTAGAATTCACCAAGGAGATATTCTCCACCATGGTTCGATCTTAGCTTTTTAATTAGTTTACCTATTTGACGCTCCACCTCAGCTTTAACCTCCTTAAATATGTCAAAGGTGTAAGACTAGCACCTTACCAAGAAAACATAACTAAAAAGCGAGTGATCATCTGTGAATATGAAAAAGTAATTGTAACCTCCTCTAGCTAGTGAAAATATAGGACCACAAACATCAGTATGAACTAACTCTAATATTTTCTTGCCCCTTTCCGCGTTTTGAGTAAATGACCCTTTGGTCATTTTACCCTTAAGACAAGATTCACACTCGAGGTCATTCCTGCAATTCCAATGAGTCTAAAGACCCATTTTGGATTAACCTCTAAATCCAATTAGGATTTATATGTCGTAATCTCAAGTGTCATAAACAAGAGTTGTTTGATATGACATTTTTCTTCTTATTATTAAGTTCTGCTTGAGTAGTTTTGATACATGTTTTTTAGTGTATAAAATATTACCAACAAATTACACAATCAATCAAGCATTAATAAAATTCTAATTACTAAAACCACACATATAGGCAAGTATACCTATCGTATAGTATAGAGAATAGCAAGTATCAAATTAATGAGAACTTAGGCTGCCACCTTACTTTACCCAAATCTTTATTGTTTAGCTAATAAAATAAGAAGAGATAAATAAAATACTAACCTAATACACTAGAGAAAATCTAGTCACACAAGAAAAGTCACATGGATAATCAAGGAGTGAGAACAAGGAGAAAACATATGTAAATAGATAGAAATCCTTGAATACACAATAATGATTGACTAGCTATTCTCTCAATTAATTATTATATTGGCATCATGAAGGATTAAACTAGACTCACTTCATTTGCAATCCATAGAATCACTATCTTCTAGATAAATCAATGAATCTAATCTATCCCAACCAATTTACCCAAAAGATGCATTAAAATCAATCCTTACACAAATCCCTATATTCTAGGTGATCTAAGCATGAAATTATCTAATGAATCTATATTCTAGCAATAATCAGCCAATCTTTGATTACTAGGTACTTACCGTTAACCTTTTTTTTCAAGCAAGTTAAGAATAACTAGTATTGAATTAATTAGTTGGTCATTATCTCCTAACATCGTTTTTCAAGTTAATTAGAAGAGAACTAATCAATCCAACAAGATATTATGCTCAAGTTAATTAAATACCAAGAATAGCAATAAATTGATCAAAGAACTAAAACCAATACAAAATCATAAATCCAAAAGAAAATCATCTAAAGACAATTAAAACATCAATATCAAATTGTCAATAAATTACAAAGAAAAGGAAAAGAAGTCACTCATAGACAAGTAAAATCCTTTCTTCCTTCTTGAAACCTTCATGATTAACCTCCTCTTCCTCTCCAAGAATTCCCTTTGATCCTCCAAAATCTTGGTGTTTTTGGAGGAGTTTTCTAAAGATATTACACTGAAGAATTGAAAACTATGAAAACTTGTTTGTACAATGTTATTCTCTTATGTTTATAGGAGTTCTAATTGTAAAAAAGTGCCTACAAGAGTCATTTTCTGCAGTTGAAAGGTTTCCCAAAAGAATCCAATTAAAATTGCCAAATTCTCGCTTGGAGAGGAAAACTCGCCGACATTGTACAGACATGGAGCCAATGCCGGTTGTCCTGTGCAAAGTCAGCGTAGGTTGTGCTCTGTTTGGTTTATGTCGCTCTGTATTTTCTTGATTTTTTCTCCTTTCCAAAATGTAGAGCACAACCGGTACCGGCCGTGCACTACAACAGCAACAATTTTGGCGTTTTTTCATCATTTTCTAGAATAAAATTACAAAACGCCTTTCCAATGGTAAAATATCAAATATGAAGGAATGTGCCTAGTTATTGCACCAAATGTATCACAAAAGACCCTCAAATAACTAGGAAAATAGAGGTGAATTTAGGTCATATCAATTCCCCCACACTTAAACTTTACTTGTCCTTAAGCAAACAAGAATTAAAGCATTAAGCATTTAGAACAAGACAAAACAATTTAGCAACTTATCCTTAGCAAATTCATCCATAATAAGGGAATAATCTTCTTCCAACCTCAAATACAAACTTATCATTCATTCTATCATTTGAAAACCTTTCAAACACATGTATTAAATCATATAATCCCAAGACCATCAAAGTTAAGTTAAACATGCTTATATTGTAACACCCCACCTTTTACTTTCAATTGGCTACTATTTGTAATAGGATGAGAATTTATATCAATGGCTAAAACAAAAGATGATCGGTATAATGAGATGAATATTTTGCTATAATAATATCTTGTCGGGATCTAGATGTAATTAATAGATTTGTTCTACCTGCACCCTAAATTTTTGGAAGGCTATTATTCTTAACAAAATAAGAATTGTAGGGTACTCTAAAAAGAGAAAGTGATCAATGCGATGAAACGCACGTTTTGGTGTGAATTTTGCTACCCGGGGTATCGGGGGCATTTTCGTCATTTTGACCACACCCGCAACTTTGAGCGTAAATTTGACCAAATAGAGAAGGAATTAAAGAATTTAAGTGTTACCAATGAATTCAGTGGAATTTTTAGAGTTGATTGGTGAAATAAAATATTTTCCCGTTACTGGACTCGATTTTCGTCATTTTCGAAGAAAATAGGAAAATGCGATTGAAAATAGGACGTGTGGCTTCTTGTGATTGGTGGCCAAGGACAAGTGTCAAATAATAAGAGGATGCATGAAAGATTCATGCATGCAAGACTTCTTAAATAAGCTTTTGCAAAATAAATGAAGAATGATGTTCAATTTGTGATTGGAACACATCACTCGTGGGCCCACTTGACTAAGGTCTTAAGAAATATAATTGGCGAATATTTAGACCAAGAAAAGATGAATGAATGGCTGAAAATTGGCCAAGAATTTTGTTGGCCTTGCAAAAAGAAACAAAAGGAATGTTTGTGGAGGAAATAAAAGTGGTTGGTGTGTAAATTTTTCATTGGAACACACCTATACATTAGCCACCATAAAATTAATTAATTTGATATTTTTGGGCCAAATTTCTGATGAAGAATGGAGGTGAAGAGGCTGATTTACAGCCATATTTTCGTCCAGCCTTGAAGAAGAAAAAAAACAAGAGAAAACAAGGAAAGAAAAGCTAGAGAAAAATAGGAAGAAAAAGAAAAAGGAGAGAGAAAGAAAGAAGTGTGTGTGTTCTTGGTGTTCTTGGAGCAAAATCACACCAATTAGCCTCAAATACAAGGTTAAACCCTACCTTGCTTGAGTTAAAGTTGTTGTTGGGTGAATGTATTAGGATTCGTGGACTCCTAAACGCGGAAAACATCCACGAATCCCTTCCGAGGACCCAAGTAAACGATTTAGAAGATCTAAGGTTTGCGAATTACCTCTGTTTGGTGTAATCAAGATCATTCAATTCCGATTGCTGCTGTTGTACGTGCAACCCAAACGATCACCAGACGCTACAGTGTATGAACGTCCTCTATCGGATACACACCACGAACTAACTCGTTACCCGAGAGTGCTAGCGCCTAGGGTTTTAGAGGTTTTTTTTTTTTTCTCTGGTGAATGGAGGCACGATTTTTTTTTTTTTTTTAACATAACAGGATTGTTGAGAAGACAGCTAGGATTTTCTTAAAACCCCCCGAATCTCTTAGAGTCCAAACTTGATAATATCTTATCATATTTTAATTTAAATTCAAATTAAATTAAAAACTGATATAATAAGATTCTGCCATTATCTCGGTAATTTAACTAATTAATTTATCGAGTTAAATTCTTATAATCTGGACATCATCTAGATACATCGAATGTGGACATATTTCCAAAATCATTGTATCTGGTAAATTTTCTAGGTTCGATTAACTTAGACATATGTCCATATTCATCAAATCTAGTTAGCAGAAAAATAACCTAACAAATTCGCTTGTTGTGTGACCTTATAAGTTTATTTAATACTGGCAGTGTGCCTAAATCATATTTAAATGGCCCACAAGTTATAAGCGGCTTCTATCAAAACATTATAACTATCCAAGTTAAATGAAGATCAGTGATTTATTTTTTTTTAACCAAACCACAATTTTATATTTAGTCCTTTTGTCACACGATATCCAGATTAAGCATAAGGCACGGAGCATGTCATCCTTATTAAGTTTAATCAATTATTTCTTGATTTCATAGTAGACTGTTCAAATAAATAATATCAATATCTTTGATTGATATATTTGAGCACGGCCATGTATTTTAACAGTCTAACTTATCAAAGGGCCCATGGATATCTCTCTCATAATTGAGAGGGACAAATTCCTTCACTATCAATCATATTCCTCTTCTTGGTTTATTCTATATCCAACAGTAGTGTAATTTATTATCTAGTTAAATACAACTTTAGACAACATCAAAATATAGAATTTATCAAGTAGGAAACAAAGATGAATTTAGGTCGAAGGACTTTTAATATCATTATGACTAGAAAGTACTTATGACATGTTCCATAAAGTACTCTCACAGTGGGTCATGTCCAATGCAATATTCTCTAACATTTATTTATGTTTTGACTTGATATCACAAATATCCATAACCAGTAAAACATAACCATCAAGTCACAAACATACTAATCTTAATTTATTACTGTTCCAATAATAATAATCGATCAGGAACAGTTTTAGAATAATCATTGTATTCATTGTTGGGTTTTACTATCAAGTCACGTACTTGATGACCACAAAATAAAATGCACTGTTCATGGAAAGAAAAACCTCATATTATTATATAAAACACAACGACAATAGTATAAGTACAAATTGACTCTAGGGCATATCCCTAATAGAATGATGATTATGATGATGTGAATTTTAGCATAAAAAACATGACTTTCATGTGATTTCAGATTAAAGCTAGAGTTTGTGAACTTGTATGTATGAGCTTTATACATGTTTGTATATGTGCCAGCTGCCTATGGGCCTTTGAGTGATGTTTTATGTGAGGAAGAACTGAATAATTATGGTAGCTTGAAGGCTTATTTTCGGTTGAAGAGGTGATGATCAAAGTAGAGTAAAAATGGAATTTACTTGGTTGGAAAAATGGTTCAAACTAGCTTTTGATTAGAAGAAATGAATTTGTGTTGAATAAGTGTGACTTTTGTGAGCTACTGGAAATCTAAAAATTCAAAATTAAAGATGATTTTAAGGAGGATTGAATGAATTAATGGTTCTAAGGTGCTAAAGGCTAAAGGAAAACAAAGGAAAGCATAAATAGTGAAATTGAGACAGAACTACTGGGGCGGTTTTTGCCTAGTAGTGTATTACTGGAAGAAGAACTCTAAAAAAGGACTATACATAATTAAATTTAAGAGTCTTACGGTCCTTTTGGTATATCATAGTGCCAAATCAAAGTTGTGGATTGAAAGTTGTGTGCAAAACAAAATCATGTGTCAATCTGTGAAATTCCAAAAAAGTGAGTCCGAAAATGGATAAATTTAAGGATAATTAATTGTGTGATTTTAGATGTAATTACTAGGAAATATGAAGTGAATCCCTTGTTTATGAAGGGAGGAAGGATGTGGGAAAAGGAAAATGAAAGAATTGATCAAAAGATGAAAAAATGATGTGTATGAAAGTTGAACGTTTTCCTTAACTATCGGCTAACCGTCGGCCCCCGTCGGCTAAACGTCGATTGGATGTTGGCTACCTGTCGGGCACGTTGGCTATTTTCTGGCCAAACACGAATTGACCCGAAAATGATATTTGGTGTAGGTTTAACGACAAACGGCCAACAGATTGTCGAAAACGGTAGAAACAAAAGTTAAACGGTCGTGAACGGAAAGAGTTGCTTAGGACATGGGGTGAGTCCCTTGGATTTCTAAAACTCTTTCTAAAGCTAGTGTGCTTTGTTTTTCCATGAAATGCTATGTTATATACCGTTTTGGAAATCCCTAAATATGTTTAAGATTTTTCTGAGCAAGAATTATTTTATGCCATTTTGGGCTCGATTGAACATCATAATTGGCTTGGAAACCTTACTGGATGATTAAAACATGAATTTTGTGAATTTAGTCCTTTTCGAATTAAATATTTGGGATTTTCATAAAATGGTAAATTTTGGAATCGGGTATTCAAAAATTGATTGGAATGCCCTTATTAGAACATTTTATGGAAATGTCTTTGGAAACTTTGAATTTAATCCTCTTTTGGGGTTAGAATTCTGGATTTCTTGAAATGAGTTCCTTTTGGAATCGGTTATTTGCAAAATGATCCAAATGTTCTTATTGGAATGTTTATGAAAACTTTTAGAATTGGGTATACGATAAATGACTGAAATACACTTATTGGAACTTTTGTGAATACTTTTCATATTGAGTAAAGCTAAAATGACCCGAATACACTCGAAAAGTCTTTTGGAATCGAGTATAGGTAAAATGACCTGAATACCCTTGGAAATGACTATTGTGATAGAGTACGGGAAAATGACCCGAATACTCTTGGAAACATGTTTTGTTATGTGAACAGAACTCTTTATCCTGATTCAATGATTTTGAAAATGATCTCTCGTGATGTGATTGACTTTTGAAAAACAATCTTTTGATCCCTGAAATTATTTTATTGGCCTGGTGTGACTTG